>CM057345.1:121582326-122207326 GCA_030015575.1 Agapanthus africanus
CAGCGACGTGTGCGGTCCAATGTCTACACATGCGCGAAGCGGTTATTCTTACTTCATTACTTTTACGGATGATTTCTCAATGTTCGGACATGTCTTCTTGATGAAGCATAAATCCGAAGCTTTTGAAAATTTCAAGGAATATAGGAATGAAGTAGAAAAACAAACAGGCAAAAGTATCAAGGCACTGAGATCAGATCGAGGTGGTGAATACTTGAGTGCCGAGTTCCTAGGTTACTTAAAAGAGAATAGAATTCTCTCTCAGCTTACTCCTCCATACACTCCGTAACATAACGGTGTATCGGAGAGACGGAACCGAACCCTATTGGATATGGTACGGTCCATGATGAGTAACGCTGAGTTACCGCGATCGTTCTGGGGATATGCGCTAGAATCAGCTGCATACCTTTTGAACCGAGTTCCCACTAAGACTGTGCTTACCACACCATATGAGTTATGGAGTGGGAAGAAACCCTATCTTCAATACTTGAAGATTTGGAGATGTCCAGCTTATGTCAAAAAGCAGCATGCGGACAAATTAGAGGCACGCTCAGTACTGTGCAAGTTTGTGGGATACCCAAAGAACTCCAGGGGGTATCTTTTCTATTACGCAGAGGAACAAAAAGTCCTTGTTTCTCGTAATACCCATTTTCTGGAACATCGGTTCTTAGAAAAAGAAATAAGTGGGAGCGCAATAGAACTGGAAGAAATTCCAGAACCACAAGCTATTACTGAAAGCTTAGTAGAACCAGAGGGTTCGAAAGATCGGGACATTCCTACGCCACTCCGCAGGAGTAGTAGGCAGTCTCATCCGCCCGAGAGATACTACGGTTTTCTCATTGACGGGGATAGAGAGGATTGCATCATAGACTGTGATGAGCCTACTAGCTTCCAGCAAGCCATTCAGAGCGTCGACTCAGTAAAATGGCTGGATGCAATGCGGACCGAAATGGAGTCCATGTACACCAACAAAGTATGGACGTTGGACATTGCTCCAGATGGGGTAAAACCCGTAGGATGCAAGTGGATCTTCAAAAGGAAGATTGGTGTAGATGGACAGGTTAAGACCTATAAAGCTAGACTGGTTGCAAAGGGTTTTCGTCAAAGACCTGGTTTGGACTATGACGAAACCTTTTCTCCAGTAGCTATGCTGAAATCCATTCGGATCCTTCTTGCCATTGCTGCCTTCCATGATTATGAGATTTGGCAGATGGACGTAAAGACAGCTTTTCTAAATGGACATTTAGAGGAGTGTGTCTATATGGACCAGCCAGAGGGTTTCATTCAGAGTGGGAGCAGTGGAAAGGTGTGCAAGTTGCTTAATTCCATTTATGGACTAAAGCAGGCATCGCGGAGTTGGAACATCTGTTTTGATGAGACGTTCAAGGAATTTGGCTTTATCAAAAATCCAGATGAACCATGTATCTATGGTAGATTTGTAGCGAGAACTGTAGTATTCCTCGTTTTATACGTGGATGACATTCTCTTAATAGGAAATGACATTCCTATGCTACAATCTGTCAAGGGGTTCTTGTCACACAGGTTCTCCATGAAAGACCTGGGTGATGCCTCATACATTCTGGGTATCCGGATCTACCGTGACAGATCCAAGAGGATATTAGGACTTTCACAGTCCAGGTACATCGACATCATACTGAAGAGATTCAGTATGGAAGATTCCAAGCGCGGTAATCTACCGGCTTGTCACGGGATCACCCTCTCCAAAGAGATGTCTCTCAAGACTGATTTGGAGAGAGATCGCATGTCTATTATACCCTACGCTTCTGCGGTAGGCTCTATAATGTATGCGATGTTGTGTACCAGACCGGATGTGGCTTATGCACTGAGTGTGGTAAGCAGGTATCAGTCAAACCCTGGGGAGAAACATTGGATAGCGATGAAGAACATCCTCAAGTACCTGAGAAGGACTAAGGAGATGTTCTTGGTGTATGGCGGAAAAGACCTCCAGATTGAGGCCTTTGCTGACTCCAGCTTCCAGAGTGACAAGGATGATTCCAAGTCCATGTCGGGTTTTGTCTTCACCCTCAATGGAGGGGCGGTGTGTTGGAAGAGCTCCAAACAGGAAACCGTTGCTGACTCGACTATGGAAGCGGAATACATCGCTGCATCTGATGCCGCAAAAGAAGCTGTCTGGATAAGGAAGTTCTTGAAAGAACTTCAGGTGGTTCCGTCCATTGTTGACCCAATACCTCTGTATTGCGACAACAACGGGGCTATAGCTTTAGCGAAGGAACCCAGGTCCCATCAGAAATCCAGACACATCTTAAGGCGGTATCACCTGATCAGGGAGATCGTGGATCGCCAGGAAATCGAGGTTCGGAGGGTTGCTTCAGAAGATAACACTGCAGATCCATTCACCAAGGCCTTGCCCCAGACTCAGTTCGAGCGGCTGATCGAGATGATAGGTCTTCGATACGCCAGTACATGGCCTTAGTGCAAGTGGGAGAATGTTAGTGTATATGCCCTAGAGGCCATTACTGTATCATACTAGTTTGTATATTACTTGATGGAAGCTTGGGATATTCACAGTTGTATATACAATCTTGCTCGAAATGGTAGTATGCTACTTGGTTTGTCTCTGCTTTAATATGTGCATGTGTTTCTTTTAGCATATCGCTGATATACATATTAGTAGAGCCCTTAGGATCTTTGTTTGATTACCAGCGTTGTGATGGCGCTCACACTCGTGGGGGCTGGGTAATCCATAAGCACATCCTTATACAGGTCCCTGGTCGTTGGACTATTGAGACAGGGCATCGATACTCCGGAGTAGACTAGCGTATGCGCTTCTCATCCCAACATGGGAGACGGTCTGTCCCACAGCCGTCAGTACGTCGTACTTGAGATAGTATGCGGGTGCTCGTTAGGTTACGAGTACACTGGACAGGACTCGTCGGGAACTGTTGGTTGGTATTATACCTATCGTCAGTTATCAGTTCCCAGGTGACATGAGTACAGCTTAGTCTGCTGACTTGACACTGTCACTTCGCCTCGAGTGTGTTCCCACTGCACTTTGATTACTACCCTACCATGGCTCAAAGGAGTCGTGCAAACAGGTAGTTTTTGGGTGCAGTCCCGAAGCACTTAGAGGCAGTGACGGTTAGACAGGATTCGTCTCTCCTGGTATTGGGGGTTGACATCGCGCTGTGTCCAGGAGAGCTATTACACAAGTAGTCCCTGGACAGGGCAAGCGAGATATACTGGTAGGTTTCCAGTGTTATCTCAGGGTGTTCTGGGCTACACTCCGACACGACTTGTACCGCTATTAGGGGACTGACGTTCACCGCCCCCCTAGGCCCGCCATGCGATGTATCAGACGAACAGACCGGACTGTACGGAGACTATCACATACAGGCTCAGTAGGAGTTCAGATGGGGTCACCTCGTCAGTCTTCTTAACGGCATCTACCTGGGGACCGTTACGTACAGCTAGTGCCGCTTGCGGTCTGTGGTTAAACTCACTGCCAGCGTAGTGTCGAGTTTTTAGAGTCCCAAACAAAGAGCTATTCGCCTTTAGGCAAAATGAGTAGAGGTCGCATGGTTTTGCGACAGGGTTCGTTCACATCCGCGCACTTGTGCACGTTTGTTATCCGGACAGCTTATACTAGCGGGCTTTGGTTTAAGCCAGATCCTAGTATATGATTTGGGATTGGTTTTATCTCTTTGTATTCGTGTTTCCCGGATCACGAATACGGGTGCGTATGCACAGTTGCTTGAGACAGAGAGAGAGGACTTTGATTAGGGTTAATGACCATTGTCATTTTATTAACCCTAATACTTATGTGTGTATTATGGTTAATTGATATTGGTTTAATATAATTATGCATGGTTATGGTTGTTGACCATTTGACTATCTTGACTTGTTGATCTTAGTTGACATGTTGACCATCACCATTCCATATAAAAGATGCTCTTTGATCCTTGCAATTAGCATTAAATATGAAATGATAATGGTCATGTCTTGATTAAGCCATGACAATTATCTCACTAATTATCTATTTACAATAATTCACACATATATGTGAGAATGCTTCATTTTTCTCTCATTCTATCATTTACTTTCTCTCTCTTGCTCTACCTCTTCCTCAAGCTCTCCCCTCTCATGTGTTGAGAAACACTTGAGCTTGAGAAAAATCACTTCTTGATAATCTCTACTCTCATCTAGGGTTCTAGGATTAGCACTTCTAGCACCCTAGTTACTTCTAGCTTGGAGTTGAAGCCAAAAGTTGAGGCTTTCGGGTGGATCCTTCTTCGACGTGAGAAGACGACAAAGGTGATCCCTTTCTACTACTCCAAGGAGCAAGGAAAGAAGGACATAAAGCCCTAGGTATAACTATTCTACCCTTAGCTAGTTTCTAGTTAGCTTTAGCTTGTTTTTGTTTAGCAAAGATCCTCCCTTGTCTAGTCCATGTTGCCTAGAGTAGTAAAAATCCGATTTTTATTCCGTTTTCCGCCTTCCCGCAAGCACCGGGGTGGGCAACGTGGACTTACAGTGTATACAATTATTTTTGGAATTGAAAAGATATGGGATAATTTTTTATATGTTTGATAAATTATTTAGAAGGAGGGGGAGAGAGTGAGCATGGAAGAGTCATGCCTAAACCATGCCCACACCCTTCCCTTATCATCTCATTTCTCTCTCATTCCCTCATCCTCTCGTTTCCTCTCCTCCTCCAAAAATACCTCCAACTCTCCCAAACTCCCAACTCTCAAAACTCAATCCCAAAACTCAAATCTTCTTCATCAAAACCATCTTCTTTGTGCCAAGTTATTCAACTAGAACCTCAAAGTCTTTAAATGGAGCCACAACACCCTCAAGTTCTTCAAGTGGCCAATGTAAATCTTGGATATACTCTTTTCCCCTCTTCAAAAAAGACCGTTAGCGGAGGCGTCCGATTCGGCGAGGAAGGGAAAGAGATCATAGGCTTCGATTAGCTCGAGACGCGTTTCGATGAGTATATTCATATCTACAAGGAGAAGTCGGGTGAATGGCGTATAGCACCCCCGAAACCAATTCATTGGAATACTTGTTGTATGGTATAGTTTGTAACTCTTATACTTAGTATTCACTATAACTCGTAACTTAATTACATAACCTATGTACGTAGTTTATAACATCACGTTTGATAACCTAGTATTCATTATAATTCATAAACTATATACTTAGTCTATAAATCCGTGTTAGAACACTTATACTTATCAACTTAGTTTATAACATCACGTTATGTACTGTACGTTATAGATGTCTATACTATTTGAGTTATGTGTATGCGTACGTAGACCAGAGTTCCATACTGATTATGATTGGATGTTAAGTTGATATCGTACGAAGGGGGATTCCGTACTGGATGAAATGATGATAGATTACCAAATGCGGCCTTTATTTATTTGACTCGTGGAATCTTGCTATTTTATCCCGATTGGGATATTACAATAATACTAAAGATTATACTCATTTTAAAACCAACTATTTGTTTCCTATTTTTAAAACCATAATGTCAAGGATGAGCTGGTAACTTCAAATGAATATTTATTTTAAAAACATCGCAGACTTCTTATTTCCAAAACAATATTTCGTTCTATTTTAAACAATTACCGTATTATTCATAAGTAATTATCAATTTATAACGCTTGTTCATGTTACGTTTATTTTACCCATACACTTGTTCACGTTACGTTTACCTTACCCGTTATACGTTCGCGCTTCTATTATCTTATTATTTACGCTACGCTTATACTATTCATTCTCATTAGCTTCGTATATTTAGTTCATGATACTTGGTTTGTACACTTCTTAGTCGTTATAATTCATGTTTCGTATGCTAAGGGAATTACGCCGTGTGTTGCTTATGCTGTTTGAAATGCCATGTTTCATATTCCAATTGCTTTATTTATATGAACACACTTAATAGAACATTTGCATAACCACTAATAATTACTATATGGCACAATCACAGACTCACATACTACACGTACACATCATAAGTACTGCCATGACACTGTAGAAATTGACATTCTTATTCATGTTTTAATTATCTCCATGCTAGTATTAAATGCTGCCTACTATGATTTTGTTATGCGAATGCCATTGTTATATATGTTCGCATATGTTGATGCCAATTTTGAACAAGATGAATTATGTATTTGTTCTTATGGACTTGATATTTTCCATGGATTTGAGAAACCACTGCACGATTTATAAAACTTGCTTGTGCTTTCAAAAATTGTGGTTTTCTCTTGAAATGATGATACTTCCACCATAAGTTTTCTATGTGTTTTATGGTTTGGTTTTATTCGATTTCGAAGTAGGGGAGGAAACTAATTTCGGATATACGGTGGAACCGGTTCGGTACCGAGAGGCAAGAAGCCCGTATAAAAAGGCGGGGTGAGCCTAACGAATAACAAGATAGCGGTGATAGCATTGGAGCACGGTGCATATCCAGAGGATACCGGCCGGGCTATATTGAGATTGAGATGAGGGCTGGTCCGGAGGACAGCGCTTCATGGATTTGAGATTTCGAGTGTAAATGATAGACACTCATTTGATGATGAGATTTCGAGTGCCAATGATAGACACTCATTTGATGATGATGGTATTATGGATGATGTATTTCCATGTTTGCGTAATCCGTTATGATGCGCCGACATTAATTATGCTGTGTGTGTGTGTGTGTGTGTGTGACCTGTAAATAGGTCGTTATGCATTCAATTTCTACCTTGTGATATTTTTCTACTCACGAGTCGGCAACTCACCCCCGTTGTGCCATAGTTTCTTGCAAGACCGACCGTTCGGATTTTTAGCGGCTTCGTCGGCACACATTTCCTTTCTTCGGGTGATTGCTTTTGTTAGATGGGTTACACGGTTGTATCGTAACATCCCCCATTTGTATTTATTGTATCTAGTTAAAACTACTTGTATATTCTATGACTTAGACACAAGACTTAGATGTTTATTGTTTTGGATGTCGTACTCGTGTGGAGTCAACTTATTATTGGTTATATTGTGTTTATGGTTTTCTGAGTATTATTCTTCATCTTGGATGTCATCTATATTTGCATGGTTATGTCTTCGCCGTTGGACGTCGAGTTTGCTCTCGTATGGGGATGCTTATTGATATTTTATTAATTGTGCATGGTTTTTTTTTAAATTTACAAAAGAGGTGCTGCCTAATTTTTAAACGACGAAAATACTTTCAAATATATTTTTAACACAAACCTTACATACATTTTCAAAACGAACTTAATTTATTTCATTTTATAAACCTTTTTACAAACCTTCGCCTCCATTATTTTCTTATAAATGGTTTAGATTCATTGTTTTTGGTTTACTTGGCTTACGCTGGGTCCAGTAGACATCACGTGATTCAAATACCGGTCACATGTCATTTCGAGGTCGTGACAGCTGATTAATGACCACTTGATTTTGTCAAATCGCAGAATGCTTTCTACTGAACTGTTTAGTTAAGTTGCACCCGTAAACACTATATGGAATCTTCTCCAATTAATCATATTATCCAAAACGCATCCAAATTTCACCCATTTTTGTTTTATTATGTATTATTTGATACTCTAGTGTTTCATTAAACTAAGACAATAATTAGAATTAATCATCTCAACCATTCAGTTCATTTACATCTATCACAACCCTTCATTCTTAATCTTAATCACTCATATTTTCTATAAATCAGCTCTCTCTCAGAGAGAGAAAGAGAAAGGATCACTCTCTAACTCTCTCATTTACCTTCTCTGCATTCTCAAAGAGCTCAAGCCTCACTCTCTTATCTTTCTACTGCAATAAACCTTTTGATTAGCTTAGAAAACCCTCAAAAATCCAAGAAAATAAGAAAAATCCAAAATCCTAAGCTAGAGAAAAAAAAATTCCGATTTTTCCCTTTTAGGTATAGGATATAGAAGTGAAGGGCATATTTTTATAGTTTTAGATTGTCTAGCTTTAATTTTAATCTTTCAAACAACCACCATTTTGAAAAACCAGAGATCCAAGATCCCATTCTTTTCATCATTTTCGTTTCTTTTCATGCATTTTACTATAATTTATGTTTATGCAAGTATAATAGTCTTTTCTTTTGTGGTTTTTCTTGATTTTCTTGTTTCTCTTGAAATTAGAGATCTATCGATAAAGAGAGGAGAATTCATCTTATGACTCTTTTCATAGATCAAAATCTCTAAAACCAAAATGACTTAGAAAAACAGTGTAGTATTTCAATTCTCTTTTTGTTTTGTCCATTTCTTTTTGGATTTCAATCGAAAAAGAAAAGAGGATAGTATCGCATCCAAGAATTCTCTGTTACAAGGCATTTTTAGATCGAAACACAAGCAAAGAATACAAAAGAACTTGAGAAAAAACGTGTAAAAGCTGAATACCGATATGCATCTGCACAGTCTGTGCTTTTACTGTCATATCTCACTATGTAGGTCTCTAATTCAAGTGAGATTTATTTTGTTGGAAAGTAGACTCAACAAGCTTTTCAATGATATACATTTTACATGATATGAACATCGGTGCAGAGAGAGAGACGGAGAGGTTTGAAGTGGATCGAGAATGTCGTTTTTGCTCAGGTACTTGGGCGTCTTGTGATAAGGTGCCCACATACCCGGCAACCAAAGACATCCTCGGTCTCTGTTTGCAAGAGGTTGTTTGTATCGGTTTCATTTTACTTTGATCTTTCCCACCGATGATTTGCTTCAAAGACCCCCATACATGCATACTTGCATGGCGCGAGCATGTTTGGACGCAAAACATTAAAAAATGCTTTAAAAAACAAAGCCATTTAGAGTCGAATTGAACAAGTAAACTAGTAATTTACATTATCCACAGCTAATCTGGAGAAAAATAAAAGCCCAGGCAAAACGGGCATGGAGCCCCAAGGCCACAATACATACTAGTACAAAAGGAAAGCTCGGACCATGAAATATGCTAATAGTGTCATATATTTAAACTTTGAAGACCTAACCCTTTTCCAGTAAGCTGATATTGGTGTCATATATTTAAACTTTTTAAGGATCCAACATTTTTCCAGCATCACAGATGGTGTGTTAAGTTTAGACCCAACCTTTTTTCCAACATTTTTCCAGCATTACAGCTGATATTGGTGTCATCTATTTTACCTTGCTTAAGGGGTAAACCTAGGTATGAAGAAGGTAAGGAAGTAAACTTACAGTCAAGTATTCTAGCCAATCCATCGCGCAAAGAAGAACTTCTACCAAAATAAAAGATAGATTTTTTTTAAGTTAATCTTTAAACTAGAAAAACCCTCAAAGATATATAAAATGGGTTTCAAGTTGAGGATCTCATATACATCGGCCATACAAAAGATGATCGTATCATCAGCAAATTGTATAGAAGATACACTTTTCAGCTCACCTATCAAATTAGGAGCAGATAAGATATTTTTATCTCTAGCCACAAGCAACATTCTAGTAAGGACATCTACCGCAAGATTAAATAAAATGAGGGATGGAGGATCTCCTTGTTTAAGTCGTCTCTTGCATTTGATGATCTTGCCCAGACTACCATTAACCAATATCTGTGAGCTTGAAGTGTAAAGAATCTCATAGATCCACCAGATCCATTTAGGCCCCAAAACCCCGACTTTGAGCATATTTAGAATATAATCCCAGTTGATAGAATCAAATGCTTTTTGAAAATCAAGTTTGAGTAAAATAGTTTCATTTTTGGCTCTAGCATAAACATTTACAAGCTCATGGGCAATTTAAAAACAATCAAGAGTGGACTTATTCTTCATGAAAGCAAATTGAGTAGCACATAAAAGATCAGGTATAACATCTCTCAACCTGTAAGAAAGAATCTTAGTAAAGATTTTGAAGATACCATTAAGCAAAGTAATAGGTCCGAAATCTTTAACATGCTGTGCACCCTCTAACTTAGGGATAAGAACAATGATAGCATAGTTAACTCTACTCATATCACACTTACCTCATATATAGCATGAAAGACATTGAAAATCTCATCTTAAATCATATCCCAAACTTTTGATAAAATAGAATAGAGTAGCCATCAAGACCAGGGGCTTTTTCAGCCCCTATGAATTTGTTGAATATAGATGCCCTCAAGGCAATTATTGTAATTGAAGGAAGCCATATACGAAAGAACAATCCTATCCGAGATGATAGTATGTTATCTGGTTTGTCTTTATTTTTCATGTGATGTGTTTTATTCATTATTACGTATCATTTAGATATGAGATAAAACCTTAGGAGTTTGCTTGACTATCAGAACGATGATAGAGATCATACTAATGGAGCCTAGATAGTCGATAAGTACATCCTTAAATGTCCCTAGTCGTAGGAGTATCGAGACTGGGCATCAGTACTTCAGTTTAGACTAGTGTGTACGTTTTCTAATCTGGTTGTAGGGCGATAGCTGATCCTGCAGCTATTGGTGTTTGACATCGAAAATTGTATACAGGTGCTCGTTGGATGAATTACACTGGACGAACTCACCGAGAACTCCTAGTTGGTAATATACCAATATCAGGTAGCAGTTTTCTAGTGACATGAGTACAGGGTAGTCTCTTGGACCTAAGATCACCATAGTGTCTCATGTGTGTTCCCACTATACTTAGACTTTTACCCTTCCACGGCTCAAAGGACTCGTGCAAACAGGTTTTTGTTCGGTATAGTCCCGAAACACGTGGAGGTAGTGAGCAGTCGAAAGGATTCGTCTCTCTCAGTATATGGAGTTAATGTTGCGCTGTGCAGGATATGACTACAACCACAAATCGATAGCCATCCCAGTGAAGATAAACCGATAAGTGTTATCGGTTGTATCTCCGATTGGTTATGAGTCCTCTTTCGCACGACTTATTGAGTTATTGAGGTCTGACATATTCCAAACCTTAGAACTGATATGCGATACTTTTAGACGAAGAGACCGGACTGTACGATAATGTCACTAATAGATTTTGCAGGGTTCAGATGAGCTTGCTCGTTGACCTTCTTTCGATCAATACCTGAGTAGTTGTTGCGTGCAGCTAGTACCGTTAACGTGCTTGTGGGCTATAGATATGATCCTAACCTACTGTCAGCGTATTGTCGAGTCTTTAGAGTCACACACAGAAATTTCCCAGCACATGCGAAACGATATAGGGCATGTATAGAGATACGTGCAGGAGTTCGATTAAACACGTGTATTTGATACACGTATTTTAATCGGGTGTTTATTGATATTAGCCGGTATATATATGATATAACCGGATTATTAAATCAAGTGTTGATTTAATAATTAAATGATATTTATATATTAACTAATATCATGCTCATTTTTTTTTCTCTTTATTAATATTTATATTTGATATAAATATTATGATATGTATATTGATACATTTGAGATGGGTGTATAAAACTTGTATGGATTAAATGAGAACATATTTATTCTTTTATTTAATTTCAAACAAAAGAGAATGAGTCATGGAAAATGGAGGCTCGTAGAATGTTTGAAGTGTTTTTCTTTTTTGATGACTCATTTGTTTTTTGGATTTGTTCTCATCTTAAGCCTTATCTTCTTCATACTCTCATCTCCACGGCTAGTTCCTCTTGAGTTTTATCTCAAGTGCGGAAAGAAAAGAAAAGAGAAGAAATTAGTGAGCTGATTATTCTACATCTCTTACTAATTATCTTTAGCAAGTTTAATTAGTGAGTCACTTCATTTTGATGAGATCAATTTGAGGCTAAAACTTGTGTTGGAGTTATCTCAATGTGGATCATCTTCAGCAAAGATTATCGAGCAAGTTTATTCCGGGCTTTGTGGAGACTAGACGAAATCCAAGAAGAGATGGCTAACACGCTACAAAGGTTGTAGTCCGCCAACTCTTCTTTTTAACTTACTAGGTTAGCTACAAGTTTAGCATTTTGGTTGGATTCTTGGATTGGATTTACTATTGCTCTCTAGATTTTTAAAATTAGCGTTTCCGCTGTACTTTAAACCCTACTAGAAGGGCCTAACATTCTATCAGAATTTCCTCTAGAGCAAAGGGATTATGAAGATGACATAAAGCAATATTATTATCCTCATAATAAATGGTATCAAGATTATGCCTGATAGAAAAATTGGAGGAAGAGCGCATCAGATTTTTGTAGAACCTGGAAAACTCATGTATAGCAGAATTATCACAGGTAAGAGTGCCATCATTGTTTAGAGCAAAAATAAAGTTGTTGTTCTGATGGAAATTTGCAATTTTATGAAAAAATCAGAGTTACTCTCCTTCTGACCATTGGATGATTGATCTTTGCCTTCAATAAATTTTTGTGATTTTTTTCTTTTGATTTTGGCCACCAAATTTTTTAATATTTTCAAAAACCCCCACCAAATACTTGTTATTTCTAAAAACAACACCAGTTATTTTTAACTTATCTAAAAAAATACTTCTATTAACTTTCCATCCAATGTTAACTGTTAGGAGCTTGAGCAGACGAAAATGCTCCTAAAAACCTCAGCAATCTTCTCCCATTGCTCGGAAAGATCGAGGGCGGAAAATTAAGGGATCCGATAAGGGAGGGGGTTGAGTGGGAGGAGGGGGGTCGATGGAGATGAGTTTGAAGGAAAAGGGGGTGAAGAAGAGGGAGAGGGAGGGAGATCCAAGAAGGCGAAGGGATAGGGTTTGGAAATGGGGAAGGAGAAGGAGGATAAGGGAAGAGAGGGAGAAACGAGAGAGGATGTGGAGCTTGTTGGGTCTAAGGGTTCCGGGTTGTGGATCGAAGAAGGAGGGGTGAGATGGAAGGGGCATTTTCGTCTTTCGATACCGTAATAACGGAAAATTGACATGATGAGATAGGAGAGGGAGAAGCAAGAGAGGATGTAGAACTTGTTGGGTCTAAGGGTTTCGGGGTTGTGGATCGAAGAGGAAGGAGAACGATGAGATGGAAGGGGTATTTTCATTTTTCGATACCATAATAACAGAAAATTAAGATGATCTGGATGGAAAGTCGACGGTAATGTCTTTTTAAGATAATTTCAAAGAATTTGGTACTGTTTTAAAAAATACAAAGAATTTGGTGTGTTTTTTGAAAATATGGAAGAATTTGGTCTGTTTTTTGAAGATATGGAAGAAGAAGGGGGGCAAAAACAGAAAAAAGCCCTAGATTTTTTTCATTAAAACCAATGTTAAGAGCAACTAATCTATCCTGCTCATCATATGATAAGGTTCTCAACCCTTTTTCTTTGTCAAGTTTAGAAATCTCCAGAAGTATTTTCTGTTTCATTTTAGAGAGACCATCAAAAACCTTTTTATTCCACTGTTTAAAAAAAATATTGATTATAACATGCTTTAATGAAGCATTGAAAAGCGATGGAGAATGAACAAAGCATGGGAGAACGGAACGGTGGACGTAGCAAATTTCCATTCCAATTAAATTCTTTATTAACGTAATTAATTCAATAATACCATTCTTATATCTACTATATTTAACACCACAACAAGAAAATGCATGTATATTGATTATTGCTCCAATAATTAATTTGTAGGGTTGAGTTAATTGGCCTTTTGAATTCCAAATATCAAGCATGTCCTTAGGAATTTTGATAATCTTGGCAATTAAGTCTAGTGTTTCTCTTTTCTTTTCTTTCTTTCATTTATGGATGCCGGCCATGCCTTTTTTGAATTCAATAGTTATGCCATGCAATTATAAGTTGATTATTTTATATCATATTATTAATTGATTGATTAAATTCATACCATCTTTACTATTATAACCCAAACTTTTTGGATGGTGATATAATTATTACATCATTTTATAAGAGAAATAATTAGAAAAAAGGGGGAAATTCCTATAAGCAAAGATAATCAATTAGGTTGTACATCTTATCTTAATAAAAAAAATAAAATAAAATGAATTCTCTCATTCAAAATGTCAACATCATCACAGTTGACATTTTTAAAAGTTTTTTTTATTTCAAAATTCAAACTTTTCTCTCTCTCTGCCTCTCTCTCCACACACACACACACACACACACACACACACACATATATATATATATATATATATATCACACACCCATGCTCTCACATTTATTAGTAATAAAAGATAAAAGAAAAAAAAATCAAATACATGCATCATGAATTTAAACAATTTATAGATACCCTCAAATATTTCTTTTTCCCGTTTTTTAAAATTTATCATATTTTTGTCTATGACATCTATATATATACACGTGCAAAATACTAGAATTATAATAATTGCAAGGTTAATATAATTTTTTCCCCGCATCAAGGAATTTTATTTACTCGAGGGCTGAAATATCGGTTGTCTCGCCAAAGAGTAAAAAGGGATGGGGAAAAAAGATTGCATGTATTAGCTCACAATTTGAACACGAGTTGTCATGGCATGTGAAATCTAACATTAGACCTGCGAAGCTGACATAATTGACAAAGCATATTGAGTAGTCCTAACTAGCAACTACGATCAAATAATCACCAAAGATCAACAAAAACGATATAAACATCTATAACCAGAATCAACTACATCTAACTAGGACAGTTAAACGAGTCAAACGAGCCGAGCTTTAGATTATTCTGCTTGGCTCGATTATTTAAACGAGCTTAAAAATTTGTTCAAGCTTGACTCGTTTATTTATCAAAGAAGTCCAAGCCGAGCCCTCATAGAGCCCGAGTTTTATCGAGCCTATCTAAATTCTAGAAAACAAGCTATAAATAATTATATCAATATAAAAATATCAATGTTCAATATGATATCTGACAAAAGGAGAAGCAAGGAATCAAGTATTATAATTAAATAAATGAGTTTAAAACTTGTTTTGAACTTTTTCAAAAAAAAATTTAAAGTTATTAATTATTTAAATTCTTCAACATTTTAGCATAACAATATTTGATTCCATATTTATGATATAACAATATTTGATTCCATATTTATGATATAAATCAGTTAGCATCAGACTGATAATTATAATCTAAGTTTCAGAGCAAGTAATCATATATTTATAAGATACAAATTATCCAATTTTACACGAGCTTTAAACAAACCGAGTTTGAACACGAGCCGAGCTCGAGCCTGCCATGTTTGTGTTTGTTCGTTTATTTCACCGAGCTTAGAATTTTGTTCAAGCTCGACTCGTTTAGTTTTCAATCGAGCCCAAACCAAGCTTTTAACAAGCCGATTCCATGACACACTCCAGGCTGTTTTAACTGCCCTACATCTAACAGAATGCTTCATTCAAAGGAATACAAACCCCCAAAAAGCACATCATGTGAAACATTAGCAAATCATGTGAAACATTCTGATGCTGATGGGAAAAAGCACATAATACCAAATAATATAAATATAAAAAGAAAAAGAAAAAGAAAAAAAAATCCTATTGCTGACAGAGAGACCATCTAGATGGGATTTTTGTGGTACATCAGGATTACGTTTTCCGCGCAGAAACAACTTCAACTGAGGAGCATGCGGAAAAAGAAACTAACTCGCTTCCCAATCCTTCAGTTTCTTGCTCCCTCTGGGTTTCTCAATAGGTGTATCCATTCCTGCCATTTTCGCGTTATACTTTGCTCGTAGAGGACCATTAGCAGTCCACCTGCAATAACAAAAGGAAAGAAGATATCAGGAGAAATTCCTTTGATTCCAGTACAGCTAATAATTTCAACATCCTACCCATGTAAGTTCTATATTTCATTTAAATTTACAGATCGCCTGAATTTCAGATCGACATGGCGACTCAACCTGCCTATATGATTTTTGCTGATGTGTTTTCTTATTGTGGTAATACATACTAAGATGCTACTATCGTATAAATTTAACGCCAGTAATGAATATGTAATGATCTTTTTACAGGTTAATACCTAATAAGGCCTCAATATTTCACCAGCACAACAAAATTATTACTGGATGTTTATACTAAAGCAACAACCAGCGGGGCAAAAACTAACTTAAAAAGGAAGCCGGCAGCAAATGCGGCTACGGACTATTTGATAGGAAGGGAATGCATGGAGCTTCAACACATTTTAGGATGCGAGAAGCAGGCAGGAATGGAGTATTTGGGGATCCGGATACATAAAGATAGACTTGAAAGATCTTCAATCACCAAATCACGGCAATCAAAAATCGACTTACGAAATATGACAAGAGACTCCTTTCATTCCCGGAGAGAGTATTTTGATGAAATCGGTAATGCCCATGTTACCATCATACAATTTTAGGGCAATTGGATTGCCATAATTGGTATTGATGGAGATTGATAAGATAATGAGGTAAATTTTTGTTGAGAGAACATGCGATCAGATTTTGAATTGGGATGTTATTTGCTCTCCCATGGCTGTAGAGGATCAGTGCAAGGAATAGTGAGGTATCAAAGAACATTCTTCTACCAAAACAAGCGGTGAAGATTGTGATCGAACCAAATGATGTTTGACGTCGACTTTTCAAGATCAAGTACCAGCAACGGGGAGACCAGCATGGTGGGTGCAAGATGATGTCAACAGCAATGTGGATGTGAATTAAATGGGAATTTGGCACAATTATCACTAAGAGAAACCAATAATTCATTTAAACAATTATTGAATGACAAGCTCCCATCAAGAGAGTGGGACAACGAAAGAATGGCCGTCCAAGACACGACTTGTGGATTGCGGAATGTGAACAAGAAAATGTAGCTCATCTCTTCCACGACTGCCCGACTTAGAAGATGTATTGAGAAACATTCAAACATGGCGGGAATCAATTGCAATACAAATTCGATTCAATGGATAATGTACAGTGTAACAGGTGGAAGAAATTAGAAAACAAAGTGGATGTTTTTGAAGAGAGAGGTGATGCCACTAGCAATGTGAATGTGGTGGGAATGGAGAAATGAGTAATTGCAAAGTTGTAGGGGTGCTGCTCAGAGGACCGACAGAGGGGTGATGAGCTCAGGACCTGATCATGGGCTTCTGGATTTCTTACATGTAGTTTGTTTTCTTTCGTTTTATTTGATCTCGAGGATTCTCTTCTAAGTTATTAACTGTACGCAACTAGGAAAATTAGCTTCATCTAATAGTTGAAGTTTATATGTAATTTTCTGGGGCGGATGAATGAGACTAATGCCGTCGGACAAATGAGCAATTTTGTACAAGGTGCTCTAGTAATTTACCTGTTGCAAAATAAAAAAATTCTCCTCTTTGTGAGATTCCATACCAAGGAATTAGCTAAATGTAATTAGCCAAATGAACAGCTTTATAGAAGGCTTAAATACAGTGATACACAGCTATTAACATGACATGTAAAAGGATCCTATTACAGAATCATGATGCCTCTTCAATGTAAATTTCAATATGAAAGAATTGAAGTGATTCCATTAGACATTATGAATATTTCCATAGAAGGTCGACAAGGTGTTCCGATCAGCTGTATCGCTATCAAATTCAACTGATTAGTTATTTTGATAACCGAACAACTCTAAACTTCTAAATTTTATAAAATCTAGTACTCAGGTAGATATAAAGATTCTTCTCATTTACAGATGTATTTTCAAATTTAAATGTAGAATCAGCAAAGCCCACCCAGTAATTCCTTCTTCTTCTTTTGGGTTTTTGCCAAAGGCACGGGCATTATACTTATACACAAATAGGTATTGCTTGTGTCATATCAAAGGGTGGTAATACCCAGGATGTTGCTGTTATATCAGGTATTAAACTTCTTGTTAAGAAATAATAATGCCGCTAAGAAAATAAAATGCATAATAGTGTAAAACACGGAAAAATAAACTTACGGGGTGTTCCAATCAGTGGTATCCTCGTTAACAAGATGAGTCCATTTAGTCCTTCCACTTCGTCCAAAGTGCTTAACCTGCATAACCTTTGGTAAAATGCTCTTATCCATCTTATCATCCCCTGTTGGAGCGGAGAAATCACGGTGATATATCTGATCGGGGCCAGCCGTCGCAGCTCTATCATCCGTATCCGATTGGAAAAAGGCCCCTTTATGATAATATTTTTGCATGAACCTCCATTTTTGCTTGGTTGGAGCAAGTGGCTTCGAGTTTTTCCTCTCCCATTCTCTTCTCTCCTCTTGGGTCATATTTCTAACTTTCTCGATCTCTTCCTTCTCCTTCAACCTCGCTTCTCTGTCCTCTCTATCTCTCTTAATCCTAGCAATCTCTCTAGCTTTCCAAGCTTCATACTCTTCCGCCTCGTTCAACTCATCATCGGTGTCCACATCCGCTAAATCTGCCTCCACCTCCAAATTCTTCTGCACTTGCTCATCTTTCCTAATCTCTTCGACGACAATCTTCTTCGTCTCGACCTTTCTCTCTTGTAATCTCTTCTTCACAAGCTCCTCGAGCCTCCTCTCTTCCTCTTCAAGCCTCTCCCTCTCCGCGATAGTATCCCTCTGCGATTTCGGGATAAACACGGGCTTCACCACCGTGATACCCATCTGCTCCTCTTCAGAGTCGGTCTCATACTCGGACTCCTCCTCTTCTTCCTCTTCCTCTTCTTCCTCCTCTTCGATAGGCTGAAGTGCCGCTTCTTCTTGCTCTCTAAGAAGCAATTTCGCCCTGATCCTCCTCCTCCTCTCCTCGATGGAGTCCTCATCCTCCTCTTCAAAATCCAACCTCTCTTGCCTCTTATTCTCCTCTTCGATAGTAGTCACTATCTCAGCTTGCCTGATCCTTCGATGGTCAGCTCTTATCTCTTCCTTGTTCTCATACTTGCTCTCCAAAAGGCGCCTAAGTCTTCGGTCGTCGGCTTGAACAATATTAGAATCTTCATGAGTCGGGAAAGCTTGTTCCAGAGCCACAGCTCTCGAGGATTTGATATCGACATCGTCGATTTCATCATCGGCCCATTCCGGGGCTTTTCCAGGCCAGTACCTTTTGACCTTGGTTTGCCCTATTTTGCCTCGGAGCTTGTCGCGGACAGCGATTGCGGCTTCGCTAACGCCAGCGGTCACAGACATGATTGCAAAGTTGAGGGTACCAAAATCGACTTTTTAAACCTAAATCAAACAAGGAAGTGACAGAATTTGTGTGTTTATGAAGAACTGGATCAGCAATCAGATGAAACCTAAATCAAAACCATAACTTTAATTTATGCAAACCCTAGGGTTCTCAGAAAATCATAAACAAAGTACGATTCAATTTCAAATTGATTAGATGATGACAAATCGAGAAGAGATATTACCTGAGAGAGGCGGCGAAATTCTCGCCTTTGGCAGTCGTCGGATTCGTTTGGGGAAGAAAAAAGAGAGGATGAAATATTAATGTTGAGTTTTTGGGGATTTTGGAAGGGCTTATTTGCTGGCAACAAAAACTCATATTGTCTTTAAAGCTATTAATAAACTATCAAGAGTTAACCGTATTAAATTTCACGGAAAAAGATCATTATACCTTTATCATAAAAAAAATAATTAATTATTAATTAAAGCAATAATATTTTATATTCTTATTAACTATTAATTTAATAAATTAATAATTTATTTTTATTTTGTTCTTAGCAGGGGGATGGAGTGCGGAGGTGGGGGGATTCAGGAGAGGCTCGGAGATGGGGCAGGGGAGGTCAGGAGATGGAGGGGTGGGCTAATGGCGGCGGCGGCGGCGATGATTGAGGCGATGGTGATGATGGTGGCGGCGATGATTAAGACGGCGATGAGGATTTGTGTCGATGATTGAGACGGCGGTGATGTGTAGCGGTGACGATGATGGCGGTGAGGACGATGCTGGTGGTGGAGATAAAAGGGGAGGACATGGTGATGGTGTCACCATTGGTTCACTTAAAAGGCGTCTCTGTATTGAAGAGTGGTATCATTCCATTTATAGTACAGATCTGTCCCCTTTCGGAATGTATTCCGAAGATTCCCCATTGTTCTACAGTGGGTTCCACGGACTCAAGAGGTGGCCCCCGCCCCACATGACACTTGGCGTGGCACTTTGTTCCGTGCGGCACTTTGCTCCGTGAGCAAGAACCGGGTCCCGACATTCTCCCCACCTTTTGAACAATGGTTCGTCCTCGAACCACAGACCTATTATTGAGGAACCAGGCTCTGATACCATTTTGTCACGCCCCAGCCCCAATACAGAGAGTATTGTCCGCTCTGGCCAAAACCGCACGGTTTTCCCTTTTAGAGTGAACCGGACCCGACCAGGGGCCACTTCCCAGGAGGTCACCCATCCCAACACTTCCCTGGCCCGAGCATGCTTAACTACGGAGTTCTCAAGCTCCTGTAATTCCGGTTCACTTAAAAGGCGCATCTGTATTGAAGAGTGGTATCATTCCATTTATAGTACAGATTTGTCCCCTTTCGGAATGTATTCCGAAGATTCCCCATTGTTCTACAGTGGGTCCCACGGATTCAAGAGGTGGCCCCCACAGATTCAAGAGGTGGCCCCCGCCCACTTAACATGACACTTGGCGTGGCACTTTGTTCCATGTGGCACTTTGCTACGTGAGCAAGAACCGGGTCCCGACAGATGGTGATGGCGATGGCGGTGACGATGATGGTGGGGGTTGAAGAATAGGAAAAAGGAAGTGGTGGTGGTGGTGTTGATGACGGGGGCGGCTATGAGGTGCCGCCGTCATCGGTCGTGATGGCCGGAAGGATGAAAAGGTGAGGTTTTTTTATTTATATATATTTATTTTTAAAAAAATTTAACATTAGGGTTAAGGTTAGAATAAAGGTAATTTTGGGGTTTCAAAAAAAAATTGATGATGTGACAGTGACGTGTCACAGACGGTGCTGACATAGCGCTGTTAACCTTGATAGTTTCTTGATGGTTTTAATGTTAATGGTAGTCTTATTAAAATGACCCAAATCTGTTGGGAGTTTTCAGTAAATAAGCCTTTTGGAAACGAAAACTCTTCTCAAATTTTGGGTTGTTTATGCCGCCGGATCAAATGCAAGAAGGGTCCATGCAGAGTTAAGTTGGGTTGCTCAACTTATTTGAAAAGCCATGCTGGTTTTTCTTTCCTTCCTTATTTTTAATAGGGTAAATGTTTGAAAAGCCCCCGGGCCAAAAAAAACCTGTCAAGAAGTTCCTAAGCTTTTTGATTGTCACGCCCCGCTTCCCGGTATACGAGCAGAGGACGCAACGAGGCCGCTACGTGTTTACTCTGAAGCAAACACACTAAGCGTATCTAAGCAATATAAAGAAATATACACAAGAGACAAATGTAATGAAATAACAACTTATTTATTAACATTCTTTTGTACAATGCATGGAAAAGTAAATACATCTGAAGGAAAGCAATGCCTAAACAATGGCATAACAGAAATGGAAAGTACTAAAATGAAATGTATACAAGTATAACTACAGCTCAGGATCTTCAATAAACTGGTCCAAGTCTTCAGTGCTAGGCTCGATCTCTGGAAGGTCCGAAACACCTGACGACATTCAAAGAAGAAAGAAAGAGAATGTCGTCAGCGAACAAATCGCTCGGTAAGTCCCAAAGATAAGGAAGAAGTAGATAAAACAGAAAGAGAGAGAGAGTGTGTAACTTTTAAAGTTATATTATATTTTTATAATGTTGTATTTAGTGTTAACGCTGTTGTTTGTAGCTTGGTACAGAAGGATACCAATGTATACGAGAGGAGTCTCACTTGCCCCGGAGACTAAGGTATCAGGAACTCAAGGAATCGTTCATACCACGGTACAACAGCAAAAGAATACAGATTAGGTGTCTTATGGTTGCAGCCTCATGCCACTTCTAACACTTTCCGTACCAATCTACCCCTTAAACCCCGCGATATCTTGGTTGTATTGTTTGTATTGTATTGCAACTTGTAATGTCTTGTAATATAGATTGTATAATTGGATGACTTGCCGAAACCATGATATCAGTAAATGGGTATAACTGGAGAATCATGAATGTAACTGGAGAATCATGTAAATGGAAGTATATTCATGGTTCAGTTCAGTCAATATAGGTTGAATAGATTGAATATATTGATTCATGGATTCATATTGAATTTTAGTATTGTAGATTGTACTTGAATCATATTCAAGTCGGATTATTTATAATGAGACTCAGTCTGAGTTAGAACAATTAGAAAAGAAATTGAAGTCCTGAATTAGGTTTTGATGTTATCGGTAACCGCTGCATATGGGCGGCAGTATTTGTGTCTTTTTCAAAGACAATTACCATATTGATAACACCGTTTGTTAAGTTATCTACCTTAAATAGGCAAGCACCAAAATCTCCGGCTTCCTGAGGCTCAAGAGACTGGTCTCACTTTAACCTATATTTACTAGGGTCCTTATTGTAATTTATAAAACTTGAGAAGGTTTTATGCAAAAATACTTTTATATAATTTTCAAAATATACCTTAAGTATTTAATTATCGTCTTTAGAGTTTTCATAACTGTGGATTTTATATTTGTGACATTTCTAGCGAATAAACCTATTTTTCATAATATATGGTATTTAATTGTAAAGTGTTGACTTGTATGGAATTTCATGGTATTTTCATATAAAGTGATTCTTTTGATTTAGAAAAGTTGGAATATTGATATTATAACAAAAATAGATATTTTGATAATAAATATATATTTATAAAAATAATTTTTACTTTATTATTTTCTAGAAAGCTCATTTTCTTAAGATTTTTGTATTTTAAATCTCTCGAGACCGAATAGTCCTTGCGGAGGTCTGAATCTCGCACTACTAAGCCCAGGGATGTGCGATAATTCGCACCATCCCAGTTGGGTTCCCCAAAAATGGGTTGTAGCGGCGCTTTGCAAAGATTTGTCAAAAATACGTAATTTTGTAGAAAACGGTTCTTATAAGTTAAAGGTAGTTTTATGTAAAATGGTATATCCCAAATCTACATTTCCCAAAAGGTGTTGTGCTATGTTGCATATGAGTGTTGTAAAGAGGTAGGTCATTACCTCGTGATCTATCTAAAGGTATAACAAGATTAATGATGTTTTAAAGTCGAAACTAAACTACATGGTATTTTACCGAAAAAGAGCAGTAAAAGTTACAAAATGAAATGTTTTGCTATGAAACTTGTTCAACATATTTTGTTAATGATTAATAGTCAAGATGTAAGAGTTTAGTATGGTTGTGTTAAGGAAAATTGAACTTTATAAAGAAAACCGAATCGAAAGTCGGATTTAACTCCGCTTCCGTCGGGTTTTAGAAAAAAAAGTTTTAAAAATAGATTGGAGATGAAAGAGGTGGGACTTATGGGTTTGGATTCAAGAGAAGAAGGAGATGAATATGTAGGAGGCGTCGGCATG
This sequence comes from Agapanthus africanus, assembly GCA_030015575.1. NCBI lineage: Eukaryota > Viridiplantae > Streptophyta > Magnoliopsida > Asparagales > Amaryllidaceae > Agapanthus > Agapanthus africanus. The sequence goes on from CM057345.1 coordinate 121,605,544, forward strand.
TCGTTTCGTCGCCGGGAGCTCCTAGGGTCGTCGTCGGAAGATCGCCGGAGTTTCGTCCTTCGCTAACTCCACTTGTACACAAAATTCTAGAGAGTTTTCTTGAGAGTTTTGAACAGAATTGTGAGTGGGGTGTGTGTGTTTAGGGGTGGTATTTATAGGGTAAAACTAGGGTTAGGATAGGTGAAAAGTTGTATTGAAAATGTATTAAAAATTGTATTAAAAATATGGTTTAATGGGGGTTTTATTGAATTTAAAATGCTCTGTAACTGTGTAGGAAATTTAAAGTGTGCAGGGATCATGGGAATGTAAAAAGACAGAGGTTTCAAGGAGAGACTCGGCCGATCTGACTCAGCTCGGCCGACGGCGGCGGGCCGAGTCGGCCGAGTCACCGACCGAGTCACGGCGAGTCAGGCCGGGGCTCGCTGCCGTGGGTCCGTCGTCGGTTGGTCTACTCCCTGGGACAGTTTGTTTTAGTGTGACATGGGGTTTTTTACGAGTTATGCACGTGTAGACCCTTGGGATTCTAAAAATTTAAAAGAAAACAATATTAAAAATAATGTGGGTGATGGGATTTGAACTCTGGTGTTTTGGTTCAGCAGCACAAGGTCTTACCAATGAGCTACAAGCTCCTTCTTGCTATTAAAAAGCAAAACAAATTTATAACTTGTGCTCAGGCAAAAATGCTCATTTCTGTATTTTTTGAAAAATTGTACAGAAAGTTGTACATAAAGTTTAGGGTTGTTATATTCTACCCTCCTTATAAAAATTTCGTCGTCGAAATTTGTAAAAGGGAAATGTAACAGATTCAAGGAAAGTTTAGTGACTGAAATACTGACAGTGTATGAAAAATAACAAGGTGGTGTAAGGGTTTTAAGAATGTGAAAGAGACTTACTAGTGTTACCTTGGTTAACTGTCTCGGCTTCTACGGCTGCTAAGGTGTAAGCCTGTCACCGTGGCACGTTCCTCCTAGCTGGAGGCACATTCCTCTGTTCTCGAGACATGTTCCTCAGTGACTGATGGAATTGGCGATTTGGCTGTGCAGAAAAACCACGTGGAGGTGGTGCTGGGAGTGCAGGACGAGTTGCAGGAGCCTGGATAGCTGGCCGCTGTGGGTAGTTGGTGTGTGTGTGAGTTGAGTTGTATCTATATGGACAGAACTCAATTCTGTGATTGGACGCGCCACAAACTAGGCACAAACCTTTTGCGCGCCTACAGTCCTTTATCAAATGTCCATCTCTCTTGCAATGGAAACAGAAATCTGGTCTTGGCTGGTTATTGGGTTCTTCAGTTCTCCTGGGTTCGAACGATGGCCTGGAAGAGGCTCCTCCTGCCATTTGAGTGGCAGGGCGTTTCAAATCGGCAGATTGAAATCCGTCCTTCCTCTTTACTACTGTCTCATGTTTCCCCCAATCAGAGCAAAGCTCTGTTTTGAATTTCAAAATTCAAAAATTGAAGCAATGCTTCAGATTCTGCGCGCTGCGCGCCACGTATCAAACGCAGACGCGCTAGCGCCAGGTGTGCTGCGCCCTAGGCAGCGCACCCCCAATCAGAGCAAAGCTCTGGTTTAAAATTCAAAATTTAAAAGTTGAAGCAACGCTTCAGAACCAGCGCTCTGCGTTGCGCGCCACGTGTCCAACACGGGTGCGCTAGCGCAGTTGCGCCGCGCTCTGCGCTGCGTGCCACGTGTCGAACGCTGGTGCGCTAGCGCAGTTGCGCCGCGCTCTGCGCTGCGCGCCACGTGTCGAACGTGGATGCGCTGGCGCAAGGTGCGCCAGCGCTGGAATTAAAAATTCCCCACCGTCAGATCAAAAGATCTACTAATAATAAATTATTAATTAATCAGAACTAAAATTCTGTTATGGAAAGATTTTTCAATCTTATTGAAACAAGAAAATTATCTTCTGTAAAACAGAAGCCTTAGGATCAAAAATCCAACGGTGGGAAATATTCCCAAATCAATCAGAGAAAGATCTCTTAAAACTGATTCAACAAATCAATTGGCCCTATATAAAGGCCCTTAGACTTCAAGTCTAAAATATACAGAAAGAGAGAGAAAACCCTCTGAAATTTTGAGAAAAAGAAGAGCAAGCTCTTAGAAAAAGAAGATCATTTCTTCATATTCAAGGTAAAGAACTATGTTCTTGAACAACAGAGATGAAACCATCTCGTAAAAAGAAGAACCATCTTCTAAAAAGATCATAGATCTAAAAAAGACCAATGTGTTTAATAAAAGAAAAAGATCCAAAGATCTAATCATAAAAAAAAGAAGTATTTTACTTCATCTTTGATCTATAAAGGCAGAGCCTTTTATAAAAAACAAGAACTTTTGTTCTTGAATCTTGAGGCAAACCCTCCTTTAAGAAGAACATAAATTTGTTCTTTGATCTTAAATCTCATCAAATGCGTTTGGCGCTATTAGAAAGTGCCTTGCACTCATGAACTGCACTTTTGCGCTCCTTGGATCGGCGCTCAGCGCCAAAACATGCCATGTGTCAACCATAGACACCACTTGCGCTTTGCGCTTTTAAAACAGAGCACTGTGCTCAAGGACTGGCGCTCAGCACCAAGCGCGCCACGTGTCACTCACTGGCGCGCCCCTTAATCAGCGCAAAGCGCTCATAAATTAAAAGCGCAATGCGCTAATAAACTAGAGCTTAGCGCTAAGCGCGATACGTGTCCTCTTCGTGTGTGCTACTTAACAGAAGCGCAATGCGCTCTTTGGCTGGCGCAAAGCACCAGGCACGCCACGTGGCGCATTGTCAGAACACAATTTGTTCTGATGAAGACAAAAGATGTCAGAATTCAATGCTTGGCATTATTAAAAAGGCCGAGCCCAAATAAAGGCTTAATAGCCAGAACAAAAATAAAATGTTAAACATTTTTACTTGGACTTAGCCCAATTCTGGCCATAAGTCCTCAACTTATCTTGAATTGAGCACATCTGCTCTTTCAACCAACTCACCTTGGTTCAAGGGTACATCTCTTCACTCCTTTGATATTTGTCGTTGTAATTCCTCAACGTCTTCAAAGAGGTGACGGGTCCCGACAACCACACATTTCATGGACTGTGGGGTCCTTAAACCCATGGACTATGATGTCCTTAACCTTGACCATGATGTCTTAAAACTAACATCGGACTGTTGGGTCCTTAAACTCACGGACTATGATGTCCTTAACCTCGACCGTGATGTCTTAAAACTAACATTGGACTGTGGGGTCCTTAAACCCATAGACTATGATGTCCTTAACCTCGACCGTGATGTCTTAAAACTAACATCGGGTTGTGGGGTCCTTAAACCCATAGACTATGACGTCCTTAACCTCGACCGTGATATTTTAAAACTAACATTGGACTGTGGGGTCCTTAAACCCATGGACTATGACGTCCTTAACCTCGACCATGATGTCTTAAAACTAACATTGGACTATGGGGTCCTTAAACCTATGGACATCATATCTTGACCGTGATGTCTTAAAACTAACATTGGACTGTGGGGTCCTTAAACCCATGGATTATGATGTCCTTAACCTCGACCGTGATGTCTTAAAACTAATATTGGACTGTGGAGTCCTTAAACCCATGGACTATGATGTCCTTAACCTTGACCGTGATGTCTTAAAACTAACATTGGACTGTGGGGCCCTTAAGCCCATGGACTATGATGTCCTTAATCTCGACCGTGATGTCTTAAAACTAACAACGGACTATGATGTCCTTAACCTCGACCGTGATGTCTTAAAACTAACATTGGACTGTGGGGTCCTTAAGCCCATGGACTATGATGTCCTTAACCTCGACCGTGATGTCTTAAAACTGACATTGGACCAAGATGTCCTTAAACTAACAATGGACCGTAATGTCCTTAAACTAATTATCGACCGCAATGTCACGAAACTAAATAATAGAGCACAATTTCTCTCTGGTCGGATCTAAACGATCCCGTTAATTTGATCTTAGTCTAAAATTAGACTAGCGTATCCTTAATAAACGTTTAAGTTGATCTTAGTCTCAAATGAGGCCAACGTATCCTTAAACCCAAACCCCCAAATCCAAATCTATGAAAGATATGGCTTTGGACTAGTCCACGCCCTACAGGCGACAATATAACTTAGTCTCCGTATACAATCCACGGGAAACCAAACACAAAACAAACACCCACGACACTAAATGAGCATATGGAGAAGGAGAAAGTTGTTACCGCGACGCGGTAGCGTAATTAACTGCAGAGGCTTGCGCCTGCAGGGAAGAGCGTCTGTTCATACCATAATTTTGCATTATTATATTCCCCATTCTTATTCATTTTATAGATAAACAGGTGCGTTTGATCCATGTCTGCTACACAGTTGCAGGTTAAATAATAATGTTGGGTTTTCCGGGATTTTGGAACGGCTTATTTTCGGGAAACTCCGGACGTTGGGTTTTTTGGGATTTTGGAACGGCTTATTTACTGGAAATGACAACAAGGTTTGTGTCATTTTAATAAAACTGACATTATTTTTAAAATTATTAAAAAACTATCATGAGTTAACCGTATTAAATTTCACGGTAAAAACCATTATACCTTCATCATAAAAAAATAATTAATTATTAATTATAGCAACAATATTTTATATTCTTATTAACTATTAATTTAATAGATTAATAATTTATTTTTTTTGTTCTGAGGGAGGGGGAGGGGGAGGGGGAGGGGGCGCGGAGGTGGGGGATTCGGGAGAGGCTCGGAGATGGGGCAGAGGAGGTCAGGAGATGGAGTGGAATTGGATGGAGGGGTGGGCTAATGGCGGCAGCGATGATTGAGACGGCGATGAGGATTTGTGTCAATGATTGAGACGGCGGTGGTGATGTGTGGCGGTGAATAGACGGTGGCGGTGGGGATAGAGGGGGAGGACATGGTCATAGGCAGAAGATGAGGCAAAAGGGAGAGGCGACTTAGGAAGGCAAGGGGTTGGAGTAGGGGATGGGGATGGGGATGGGGAGGGGGAGGGTGCTCGCAGGGGAGGTGACGGTGGCGGTGGTGTTGAAGGAGATAAGAAAGTAGAAGAAGATGGTGATGATGGTGGTGTGGATGATGATGATGATGATGACGACGACGATGACGGCGGCGGGTTGAAGAAGAGGAGGAAGATGGTGATGGAAGTGTTGATGATGGTGGTGGTTGTGGTGGTGAAAAAGATGGTGATGGTGAAAAAGATGGTGATGGTGTTTTTGTTGTTGATGGTGGTGGTGATGGCGGTAGGGGTTGAAGAGAAAGAAGAAGGAAGTGGTGGGGGTTGAAGAGAAGGAAGAAGGAAGTGGTGGTGGTGTTGTTGATGGCGGCGGCGGCTGCGAGGTGCCGCCGTCACCGGTCATGATGGCCGGGAGGGTGAAAAGGTGAGGTTTTTTATTTATATATTTTTATTTTAAAAATTTTTAACATTAGGGCTAAGGTTAGAACATGGGCAATTTTGGGGTTTCAAAAAAAAAATTTGATGACGTGACAATTTAAGTGATGTGTCGCAGACGGTGCTGACGTAGCGTCGTTAATTTTGGTAGTTTCTTGATAGTTTTAAAATTAATGGCAGTCTTGTTAAAATGGCCGAAATCTGTTGGGAGTTTTCAGTAAATAAGACTTTTGGAACCGAAGACTCTCCTCAATTTTTGGGTTGTTTATGCCGCCGGATCAAATGCAAGAAGGGTCCATGCAGGGTTGGGTTAGGTTGCTCAACTTATTTGAAAAGCCATGTTGGTTTTTCTTTCCTCTCTTATTTTTAATAGGGTAAATGTTTGCAAAGCCCCCGGGCTAAAAAAAACCTGTCAAGAAGTTCCTGGGCTTTTTCATCTTGTGAAAAAACCCTTGGCCATCATTTATTTCATGCAATACAAACAGTAATATATATTTTAGTATATCTTAAGAATATCCTTAGAGACCCATGTGCCCAAGTATAAGTTTACAGCGGCATTTCTTTTGGGGGAAATTTTGATTTTCAGTTGCATGTAATTTATACCATGTTGCTTGTAACTTCTATCCTTAATTGTGTTTTGTTAATTTTTTCTTAAAAGACGACATTAATTTCTCTCTAAATTCATTACTTTTCTCCCCAAAAACCTTATGTTGGCGACAGAACTGTTGGATATAAGTGCCCTCAAGGCAATAATTGTAATTAAAAGAGGACCTATACGAGAAAACAATTTTACTCGAGATAATAGTATGATATCTAGTTTGTCTTTATCATTCATGTGTATACGTTTTGGTTGTTATCTCGATAATACATAATAATAAAGCCTATAAGATCTTTATTTAACTACCAGGATTATGATAGGAATCATACTAGTGGGGCATAAGTAGTCTATAAGTACATCCTTAAATGTTCATAATCATGGAAGTATCAAGACTGGGCATCGAAATTCCAGAGTAGACCGGTGTATACATTTCTTAATATAACGTTATAGAAATCGTTACACGAAAATTTTCCGTTTAGGGTAAAATTGTCGGTATTTTACGTTTTAACCTTTCTGTGATCAAACGTCCATATAAGCTTGCCGGCACCTAATTTAACTAAAATAAAGCTAGTGCGCGAGCTTTGGGGGTATATGAGAAGTTTTGGTTCAGATAGAATTTTTCCCTATTTTAATATTTTTTTAATGTGGTATTTTTATATTGGGAAATTCCTCCAAAATTTGTATCTTGGCAAACTAATCAAGTTTAAGTAAAACAAAACCCTACTTATAATATCTAGATATTTTTGTTTGTGCAAAGGGATTTAAAAGTTTTAAGAAAAGAAAAGAATGAAAGAGGTGGCATACATGCATGCATGTGCATTAATGAGCATTTATTTGCATTTATCATTGAATTAGCTAGAAAACCCTACTCAATTCCTCATACTTCCTCTATTGGCCGAGTTCTTCTTCATTTCTTCTGTCCTTGATCAATTCTTTTCCTTTTTGCATCAATCCAAGCTCAATAAATCTCCAAAATTCCCAAAATAAATCACAAAAACACATCAAGTCTTGTTTCACCTTCATAATCACTTGGAGCTAGGAAAGCTTGGATCTTGGGAGCAATTGTTGTTAGATATAATCCCTAAACTGTTAAATATGAGTTTTTATGATGTTTAGCTCGTTGGTTGTTGCGTAGAACACTTTATGTATCGATTAGTGCAATATCGTATTTTTTTAGTGTCTTTTTGAGTCTCTGTGTTCTGCTGTGACCTGGGATTTTTACTGAGTGATCAAACAAGATTTTTGTGATGTACTAGTGAACCTAAGACCCCACCTGAGACACGAGATCCACCCCACCGGCTTTGGCCGGCGACCCAAGCAAGAATTCCGGCGACGCCAGTTTTTGAGGGAAGTTAAGTGTTGGGTTTTTTGTGGGTAGTTGTCTGCTGTGGTTTTGGGGTGTTTGGTACTGTTTACTTTTTTAGTATTTACAGTATGCAAAATCTGGGATCGTTTTCCTATAATCTAGTGTTTTGTGTCCACGCGATACGTTATACGACACGGATCGTGCACTTTGTATGATTTTGCTCTTAGGTTGTTTTCGTCGTGTCGCTACACACGTTAGCCACAATACGAACACTTGAGAGTATGTTTTGTGCAGTTTTGCTTAGGTAGGTTTTGCGGTTATCCAGTGTCGCTTGTTATATATTTCGTTGTATCCTGTACTCTCCATCTACCATTATCTTGTATGACTTAGAGACTTGATATGAAGACGATATTGTATATTATTTTGTGACTTGGAGGTTTTTATGCAGTTTTTTTATCGTCTCTTTTTTCGCTACGGCGTCGTATATCTGTTGTGGTAGTTGTTTTTCGCCTTTTGGCCTGAATTTTCTCCCGTTGGGGATGCTTTACTTTATATTTATATTGTACCCATTTTTGGGGTTGGTTTTTACAAAGGAGGTGCTGCCGAAATTTTTAAGAAAGTAAATTGGACTTAAAAAATTTATACTTGAGATTTTCAAAAGTTTAAACAATATTTCTTATCTTTTCTTGTCTTTTAATGGTTTAGATTTCTGGGTTTTGGTTTTCTTTTACTGCGTTACGCCTGTAGACGTTGCGTAGTAGTAGGGCCGTCATGTGCCAAATTTTGGGTCATGACAAAGTTGGCATCAGAGCGCTACGTTTTACTTTTCGGAGTGTAGGATGACCTTGGTATGATGGAGTAGGTAGCTTAAGCAGAGTAACGTAGTATGTGTATGTCCGCGGCATACTCATGATGCGGTACTCCGCCTAAAATGACCTAAGTATAATTTGCTTGAAATTCCTTCCTTGATGTTATATCCTTGTGATTCGATTTCCGTGTTCTTATCGAATCTTATTTCCATTTATAGCCTTTGCCGCCGATGACTATAAGGACTCAGAGTGATGCAGCGAGGGCCGAGGTCAGGAGTGACTCGGGTAGGACGAGGACTGACCAGGATGGCACGCTCGTTGCACAGGAGCAGACGGATCCGCCTTCGACGGATAGTATCGCTAGGCTTGTGGCTGAGATGCAGGACATGCGCCAGACGATGAGTTCATTGGTTGAGGCCATTCGAGCGCAGCGATAGGAGGTTGTCACCCCTGTTACCCAGTTATTCCTTGCGGTCAGTATACAGCATTCCGTCACCTACATAGCACCTATGGATGCAGCCCCAGTGGACGAGACACGTCTTCCTAAGACTTTGGGAGTTCCGGAACGGTGGAGGACTCGTACATATGTACCATCTCAGAGACAGAGGCTTAGGCGTCGAGACAGATTTCGTGACCGTTGCGGGAGTAGAAGAGGCTTGGGACGAGGACAGTCGTTCATCTCTCATCCCCAGGAGAGTCAGCAGCCATCGTATGGATGTTTTCGATGCGGGAGACTTCATCACCACATTAGGGATTATTCATTGGTACCGTGTCAGACCCATGTTCAGAGAGGTCGTGGTCGCGGAGGGTTGGTTCCAAGAGAACGGTCTGGCAGAGGAAGAGTTCTGACAGTTCCGGGTAGGAGGCAGACACGAGAGTTTGCTTCTACTCATCGGGACGCGCAGGCGTCAAATGCTGAGTTTTCAGGTATTCTAAATCTGCATGTTCGTTTGTTTCGTAGGTTTGCTTTTTGTTGGGATCTATGCACTCGTTTGTTTTACACATGTTGTGCTATGGTTGGGACGAGAGTCATGTTAGGTAGATCAGCCGTTTGTTGTGTAACTTCTGCCAGCGATTCTTTTGTTGCGCGACACGGATTTCGGTCGCGTGCCAATCGGATAGGAGATAGAGATTCGTCTGTCACTGTGATCCTTCTAGAGATATTGGATTTGACGTTCTTCTGGGCATGGATTGGTTAGATACGTGCTAGGCGTCTGTGGACTGCCGCGAGAAAACAGTTACGTTTTGTTTTCCCGGCGAGTCAGTTCTTGTTGTGCAGGAGGACAGTTGTGCCGCCTCTCACAGCTTAAATTCAGCCTTTTCCACTAGTCGGCTTTTGAGGAGAGGATGTCGAGGATTCTTAGCGTTCATTCGTGATACCGGAGCCGGCGAAGCTTAGGGAGCTTAAGGATCAGCTGCAGAGTAGTTGGTTGGGGGGATTGTGCGTCTGAGCGTTTCGCATTGGGGAGCTCCTATTTCTATTCGTCAAGGAGAAAGACGGCAGTTTGAGATTTTGTATTGATTGATCGTTAATTGAACCGGCTTACGGTGCGGATAGGTATCCTTTACCTCGCATTGACGATTTCTTTGATCAGCTCCCGAGTGCGAGATATTTTCTAAGTTTGTTTGGGATCAGGTCATCATTGTTGCGGGTTCGGAGTGATGACATTCCGAAGACTGCCTTGTGCGTGCTACGGGCTTTGTGTGTTTTGGTGGTGTCATTGAACTCACTAATACCCTAGCAGCATTCATAGATATGATGAACCAGATTTTTTCAGGCCGTTCCTCGACCAGTTTATTGTTGTGTCATTGATGACATTCTGGTCTATTCTAATGTGTCGTGAGGGACAGGAGTAACACTTGAGGATTTGTTTTGCAGACATTAGGAGAGTGCCAGCTGTTTGCTAGATTCTCGGAGTGTTCCTTTAGGCTTGATTGTGTTGACTCCTGGGTCTTGTAGTTACGGGAGACGGTTTTCGTATGGTCCCGAGGAAGATCAAGGCCGTACAGCTTAGGCCCAAACTTGTGTGCAGGACGGAGGTCCGCAGATTTTTGGACTTAGCAGGTTTTTACCGCCGTTTTTTGTAGGATTGCTAGTGTAGTGCTACACCGTAGACTGGACTGACCATAAAGGAGGTTCTTTTTCTTTGGACTGAGGCATGCGTGCGGAGTTTTCCAGCAGTTGGAGATTCGGTTAATAACTACACCAGTTCTTTCTGGTTCGGGCGACTTTGTTGTATAACTGTGATGTTTCACGAGTGGGGCTCGATTTTGCGTTGATGTAGCATTATAGAGTTATCGCTTTTGCTTCCCTACATTTGGAGGAAGTACGAGCAGGATATCCCACTCATGATCTGGAGATGGCCGCGGTGATTGTGCGTTGGAGATTTGGAAACACTACTTGTTCGGAGAGTCATGTCAGATTTTCATGAACCACCAAAGCTTAATGTACATCTTCCTGCAGCGGATTTTGATTGTTGTGATAGTTTTCTGCAGATTTACAGTTCTTGTGCGATCGTTGAGTACAGCTTAAATTCGTCTCTACTGAGGGGACAGCTTGCTCATGTCCGCGCCCGACCACTTTTCTATAATCGCTTTCTCGAAGCACTGCCCGCCGATGCTCGTTCGTCAGAGATACTTGAGCATACTCGGCTGGGTAATGTTTCGGAGTCCTTGATTGTGACTAGATGTGCTACATTTGGGGACGTGTTTGTGTACTTGTTGCTGATTGGCAGGGACGCGAAATCCTAGAGCAGGCACATCAGTCAGCTTTCAGTGTTTATCCAAGTTTCACCAACATTTGACGTGACTAGTGAGATAGTTACGGGTGGGCAGGGATGTAAAGAGAAGTTTCGGGTTTCGTTTCAAGGTGTCTGTCTTATTGTGTGCTAGGTTGAGCATCTGAGACCGGCTGGAGAGTTGCAACCTTTAACCGTTCCGAAGTGGGAATGGGAGTAGATCTCCACGAATTTCGTTATGGTGTCTACCCAGGTTTAGTTAGGGTGTGACTCCATTCGGGTGTTTGTTGTCCGGTTATACTCGGTTTGCTCAGTTGTTCTTTGTTAAGTTTGTACGTTGCACGGAGTTCCTTCATGGGTCGTATCCAATGAGGGCACCCTATTCGCTTGCCGTCTTGGGCAGGAGCTTCGGGAAGCCTTGGGTACTGGTTGAGCTTTAGCTCCGTCTTTCCATCCACAGGATGATGTTTTGTGAGAGCAGGCTATACCGACTCTAGAGGTTATGCTTGTGCGTACGTACTAATTGTTGTCGGCAGTTGGGGATCGTCACTTGCCATTATTAGGATTCTCCTTCGATAGCAGTTATCAGGAGACATTCCAATTGGCAACCTTTAGGTTTAGTTGTTAGGTCGTGTCGATCGCCATTCTGTTTTTCTGACTCTGCGTAAATAGGATTATTGGACCCCAGCTAGTCTAGAGACTTCGGAAATGATCAAGTTGGTTCAGGTCAGGATGATGACAGTCCTGTGCGGACAGAGGTCTTATGCCGACCATGGTAGTCGCAGGCTCGAGTTCGCAGTGGGAGATCATGTATTCCTACGGATTTTTCCGATGAATGACGTGTTGAGTTTTGGGAAGTTTATTCCAGAATTGTAGGTCCTTTTGAGATCCTTAAAGCGAGTTAGTTCCGTTGCCTATAACTTGGCACTTCCACCCAGATTATTGAATTTTCACCCCGTATTCCTTGTGTCGTTACTTTGCAAATACCTTCATGACCTTTCTCACATGATTCAGCATCAGACCATTTAGCTTTGACGCGATCTTTTCGTTCACCGGCAGCCATTTGTGTCAGTGGCTCGACAGGTGGAGAAACTTCGGTCAAAGGTCTTGCCATCCGTGGAGAGTTTTCTTGAACGTAGCCATGTAGTGAGGTGATCACTTGGAAGACTGCGAGCGAGATATGAGACTTTGTAATCTTTTATTTGAAGGTACGCTTAGTGAGAATTTTAAATTCGGGGACGAATTTTTATAAGGGGGGAGATTGTAACGTTTTAGAAATCATTATACGAAATTTTTCCGTTTTAGGGTAAAATTGTCGGTATTTTCCGTTTTAACCCGTCTGTGATCAAACGTCCATATAAACATGCCGGCACCTAGTTTAGTTAAAATAAAGCTAGTACGCGAGATTTGAGGGTATATGGGAAGTTTTGGTTCAGATAGAATTTTTCCCTATTTTAATATTTTTTTAATGTGGTATTTTTATATTGGGAAATTCCTCCAAAATTTGTATCTTGGCAAACCAATCAAGTTTAAGTAAAACAAAACCCTACTTATAATATCTAGATATTTTTGTTTGTGCAAAGGGATTTAAAAGTTTTAAGAAAAGAAAAGAATGAATGAGGTGGCATACATGCATGCATGTGCATTAATGAGCATTTATTTGCATTTATCATTGAATTAGCTAGAAAACCCTACTCAATTCCTCATACTTCCTCTATTGGCCGAGTTCTTCTTCATTTCTTCTGCCCTTGATCAATTCTTTTCCTTTTTGCATCAATCCAAGCTCAATAAATCTCCAAAATTCCCAAAATAAATCACAAAAAAACATCAAGTCTTGTTTCACCTTCATGATCACTTGGAGCTAGGAAAGCGTGGATCTTGGGAGCAAGTGTTGTTAGGTATAATCCATAAACTGTTAAATATGAGTTTTTATGATGTTTAGCTCATTGGTTGTTGCGTAGAACACTTTATGTATCGATTAGTGCAATATCGTATTTTTTTAGTGTCCTTTTGAGTCTCTGTGTTCTGATGTGATCTGGGATTTTTACTGAGTAGCCAAACAAGATTTTTGTGATGTACTAGTGAACCTAAGACCCCACCTGAGACACGAGACCCACCCCACCGGCTTTGGCCGACGACCCAAGCAAGAATTCCGGCGACGCCGGTTTTTGAGGGAAGTTAAGTGTTGGGTTTTTTTGTGGGTAGTTTTTTGCTGTAGTTTTGGGGTGTTTGATACTGTTTACTTTTTTAGTATTTACAGTATGCAAAATCTGGGAACGTTTTCCTATAATCTAGTATTTTGTGTCCGCACGATACGTTATACGACACGGATCGTGCACTTTGTGTGACTTTGCTCTTAGGTTGTTTTCGTTGTGTCGCTATACACGTTAGCCACAATACGAACACTTGAAAGTATGTTTTGTGCATTTTTGCTTAGGTAGGTTTTGCGGTTATCCAATGTCTCTTGTTGTATATTTCGTTGTATCCTGTACTCTCCATCTACCATTAACTTGTATGACTTAGAGACTTGATATGAGGACGATATTGTATATTATTTTGTGACTTGGAGGTTTTTATGCAGTTTTTTTTATCGTCTCTTTTTTCGCTACGGCATCGTATATCTGTTGTGCTGGTTATTTTCCGCTTTTTGGCGTGGATTTGCTCCCGTTGGGGATGCTTTACTTTATATTTATGTTGTACCCATTTTTAGGGTTGGTTTTTACAAAGGAGGTGCTGCCGATATTTTTAAGAAAGTAAATTGGATTTAAAGAATTTATACTTGAGATTTTCAAAAGTTTAAACAATGTTTCTTATCTTTTCTTGCCTTTTAATAGTTTAGATTTCTGGGTTTTGGCTTTCTTTTACTGCGTTATGCCTGTAGACGTTGCGTAGTATTAGGGCCGTCACGTGCCAAATTTCGGGTCGTGACACTTAACCCTGACCGGGGCGATGGTTGATCATATAGCCATTGGTGTTTGACACCGAAGATTGTATACATGTGCTCATTAGAAAATGAGTTTCACTGGACGGACTCAACAGAGAACTCCTAAATGGTATTATACATATCGTCAAATAGCAGTTCTCTAGTGACATGAGTATAGGGTAGTCTGTAGACCTGAGATCGTCATAGTGTCTTGTGTGTGTTCCCGCTGTACTTTGATTACTACCATACCATGCTTTAAAGAGACGAGCAAACAGCTTTTAGTTGGGTGCAGTCCCAAAGCACATAAAGGAGGTGAGCGATCGAAAGGATTTTGTCTCTCCTGGTATAGGGAGTCGAAGTCGTGCTATACCAGATAGACTATAACCATAAATTCTTGGCCAAGACAGTTGAGATTTACTGATAAGTGTTATCAGTAGTTTCTCGAGTGGTTATGAATTCATGATCGGCATGATTTTTCACGTTATTGGGAGTCTGACGGTTTCCACCTCCTAAACCCGGTATGCGACACTCTTAGACGAGGAGACCGGACTGTACGGAGATTGTCACTGATAGACGCGGCAGGGTTTGGATGAGCTTGCTAGTTGACATTCTTTCGATCAATACCTAGATAGCCGTTACGTACAGCTTGTACCGCTGACGTGCTTGTGGGCCATAGATATCATCCTAATCTACTGCCAGCGTATTGTCGGGTCTTTAGAGTCCCATATTCCATCTCATGAGAAACGATGTAGAATGCGCATGGTGATACGCACAGGAGTTCGATTAAACACATGTATTTGATCTGTTAGGATGCCTAACTCGTCTAGTAATGATTTAAAAACGCAGCCGAGTGTATAATTAAAAAAATCTAGAGAGCTATTGCATCATAACCCTAGAATCTACCAAAAGACAATAACTTGAACACTAAAAGAGAGGGCTAAACTAAGAGTTTAAGAATTATCCTATTCATTTTCTCCATTATCCATTATCTTCTCTCATTTACTCCACTTTCATTTACTAGCACAACAAACTAAATCTTCATTTACTCTCTTACTCATTGAGGATGACCCAAACTTGGACATTAATGTATTTTAGGAGTAGATCCAATGGGAAAGGTTTGGTCTTGACCATCTCGGAGGCAACAACTTGGTTCGAATTGAAATGAACAATCTCGTTTCAACTTGATATACCGGTTGATAAGTTACAAATTTTATACAAAATGGAGAAATATGGAGATAATATGGTTAGGATGATAACCGAAGATGTCTATGTAAATATGGTCGGTATCCATCTATAGACGAACGAGAAGATCATCCATATGCAATCATTTGTTGATACTCTAGCCATTATGAGTAGTTTTGTCTTTATTTAACTTGATTTTTGTTTAGAGAAATATACAAGACAGTTACCTGCAACTTGTAAGCAATTGCCTGTAACATCTAACCACTTGCTTGTAATATCTAACCACTTGCCTTTAACTTCTAAGCAGTTGTCTGTAACTTCTAAGAACTTTCCTGCTGTAAGCAGATGCTTGTAATTTCTAATCAGTTGCCTGTAATTTCTAAAAAAGTTGTCTGTAACTTCTAAACAGTTGCATGTAACTTCTAAGCAGTTGCATTTCTCTAATATCTAAGAAAATTTGTCTTTAATATCTAATAAGTTGTTTGTAATATCTATATGGATGTAAGTAATAATATGTTAACAAAATCATTTTTTGTATAACAGTCAACACGCATAATCGTCTTCCGCACCAGCAATTGAGCATGATCGAGTACATGAGTTGGAGTCAAGCTTGCCACCGGTGAGGCAGATGATCAAATAATGAGAAACGATATCCCGGTTGAATTGCGGTAGGTGTGGCAATGAGGGTCACAATAGAGCGACATGCGTTGCTCCTATCGATTAAGTGTAAAATAGTTACATGTTGGTTGTTTGGTATTTTGTTTTATATTTATATATCCACCGTCAAGTTTCGTGGACGTTTTGTACTAAAACATTATGATGTTTGCTGTAATTTTGTTATAAAATTTTCTATTAGTTAAGTATGCATCTGAATGAAATTTAGAAACTGTTTTATTAATCCCTTTATTTGCAGTTGCATGTAACATCTAGGCACTTGCATGTAATTTCTGATAAGTTTCCTGTAAATTCTGATAAGTTGCATGTAATTTCTAGGCAATTGACTGCAACTTCTAATTAGTTACCTGTAAGTTCTATGCACTTGCATTTAACTTCTAATTAGTTGCATGTAACTTCTAATAAGTTGCATGTAACTTGTAAGCACTTAACTGTAACTTTTAACAAGTTGCCTGTAACTTTTAAGCACTTGCCTGTAATTTCTAATAAAAAATTGGAGTTTAGCTTATCGGGATACCCAGGCGCCTTATCAGAAGGTGTCTAGGTTCTCGAGCTACCCAGGTGCCTTCTCAGAAGGCGTCCACGTACCCTGCTTTGCAGACAGAGCCGGTCTCTGTCTACAAGGGTTCTCCCGCGTCGGCTTTTCCTTTTTTGATCTCTTCCACTGCCCTCGTGCTTCCCATACCACTAAGATTGGCTATATAAAACTGATAATATCAACAAAAATATCATTCATATTACAACATCGGCCAACATCGGCTATATAAAATAGATAACATCAACAAAAATATCATTTGTATCATAATATCAGCCAACATCAGCGATATTTAAGTAAATATGTCAACAATTTTTTACATTCTTTAGACAAATCAGTAACATATAAGAAATTTGTCATCCCCACTCAAAACAAATAATAATATTGGCGAATATCGGCCAAATACAAATAGATGAATATATGAACGAATAACAAAGAGTTTAAACATCATCCAAACAAAAACTGAAACAATATCAAGCCATTTCTTTCTCGTTCGCCAATAGAATTTGTGCCGTAAGTATCGACCGTCATTGCACCGACCATTTTCCCTCTGGGGTATCCGGAATCCTTCGACCCTCGATCGAAGCTGGGTAATATCACGGTTAGTCTCGATATCTTTGCTGGCCTTTGGCAAGCCGGTGTGCTCGCTAACCCAATCAATAGTAAATTTATACGTGGCGCCTCCAAAAGAGAACTTTTTGGTGCATCGTTCATAGAAATAAATAAGCCTACATAAGGTAGGCCTATCTTGATCCAAAGTTGACAGTTTCATATAATGGCGGAACAGAGTTTTATTTAGCCTCCATATGTGCTGTGGGTGAATGTGTGCCTTCAACCTTTTAATGAAGTTGTTGTGGCGAGCGACGTCGATATACGTTTGAATTGCGGGCATATCTTCATGCTTTCTTCTATGGAAAACCAAAGTTAAATATTAAACCATAGCTATCAATTCTTTCAACTAAAATTTATAGGCGGCTACTTAGAACTTATAGACAACTATTTACAAGTTATAAGCAAGTTTTTATAAGTTACAGGCAATTGCTTACAGGTTACAAGCAACTGCTCAGATGTTACAGGCAACTTTTATAGAAGTTATAGACAACTACTTATATGTTATAGGCAAATAATTTGCCTATATTATGTTGCCAACAACAAATGAAAATAAGCACTTGCATATAATATTTATGAAGTTTCTTGTAACTTGTAAGCAGTTGCCTATAATATGTAGGCAACTTTGGTAGATGTTACAGGCAACATTATAGATGTTACAGGAAACTTTATAGATGTTACATGCAAGTGCTCATTTTCATATGTCATATAAGCACTTGACTGCAAAATCGAATCATTTGCCTATAATATCCTATCGACAACAAATAGCATGATGAAGATAAGAATTTAAGCAATTTTACCTATAATACAAGCAAGTTCTCATTTTCATTTTCATGCATCATCTAAACAATTCACTGTAATATCCTATTTTACAAACCCAAAAATCAAGCATCCACGAGATATTCACAATTTTGATTTCTTAAGCCAAAATTAAATTAGTAAATATATTATGGGTTGAGTCTTAATTCATCAAAAATCTAGAAATAAACAAAATTTTATTAATTCAAAGGTCAAACATACACAATCTCTTCACTATGGCAAAAGAGCTTCCCATTTCTAACAACCCCAGTATTAGTCCACTTGCTTCCCTTCTTCTCTACAACCTCTCACATTCCCAATTCCCCATCCCATCGAACTAAAGACTCTTCCTATCTTCAAATAAATTGTAATGGCCCTGAAATCACTAGCATTTGTAACAGTTCAATATTAATAAAAGGTGTATTTCAGTTCTGACTATGATTTACAAGTAATTTTTGTTAAATAAAAGTAAGAAACTTCTTATAACCCATTGGTTAAGACTCTCTACTGCTGTCCTATAGTTCGCGTGCTCGAATCCCAACAGCACCAATATTTTTTAATATTTTTCTTTGTGACGTTTTGGAAGCCCAAAAGTTTGCACGGGCTTTACACAGGGTTATAAAACGTTGCAAAAGAAAAAAAAAATACATAAATCCAATATTTACACACTATGGAGCATGTGGCACGAACCCCGAGGCAACAGCCCACTTCTGGACTACCCCTAGGATGCCCTCGTTGGCCCCTTTGCCGTATTTGCCTCTGTCTTTTGCAAGTGCGATCCTTGGTCCTCCCTCTGCTATTTTTCATACACCAAAACTCCTGTATTAATCCAGTGAGTTGCCAGTTCTTTAATCTCCTCCATTAACCCTTTTTAATCCACTGTATTTCATCTTTTAATTCACCATACTCTTCTTCTTCATCTCCTATAAATTCTTGGCTGCCTTAACACTCCTCCCCTCTAAAGTATTCTGAAAATTTACACTCAAAAGTTTGTTGTAACATTTCAGAAAATATAAAATATTATTTTTGGGATTTAAATAATAAAATAATAAATTTCACGGATATCATACGTATATAGATTTGAGTTTTTGTAGATTTGTATGACTATATACCTATATTTTGTAAAATAATTGGAATTTAAAATAAATGATCATTTATGAGAGCATTCATTTGATTTGGGCTTCTTATAATTAATATACAATTATTTCCATACAAGTTAAATATTAAACTTGATTAGTGTTTCACAAATTACTACACTAAACCATGTTTCATTATGTTAACTATGTTTAAGTGTCATGACATACAACATTTCATTTTATAACATTTGGTTTTTGTATTTCAAAATAAATGAAAAGAGAAAAGATAATAAAAGAAAAGAAAATGAAAATGAAAAAAGGGGGACAAGAAGGTATGGTTGGAGAGAGAGAGAGAGAGAGAGGGTTCTACAACCATGGGCATTCTTCCTTCATTCATCATTCTTCTTCTTTTTCCTCTTCTCCTTCATGATTTTCCATCTCCACCTTCAACCTTCACTACCACCATAAAAAAAAACCCTCAAATCTTGCTTAAAATCATGTAAACACTTCACTAACTAAATCTCATGGCATGACCAAGTTCTAGTTTTGAGCTCTTTTGGCCATCTAGGAATTTTCTTGAGTTATTTCTACAAGGTAAAAATCTCACTTTTGATAAGTTTTTAAGTTTCCTTACCTTCACATCTAGTTTAAAGTTGATTTATACATGTTTTATGAACTTGGAAAATTCTAGAGTGAGAATTAGTGGGCAATGTTCCCGCCAAAATTTTCGGCCAAAAGCTATTTGTTTCTTTATAACCCTTATAAAAAAGGGAGAGAAGAAAGAGGAAAAGAGTTCACGGTTAGACATCATGTGTTAAACACGTGAGCGCTTATATGCAAAGCATATGAGCGCTGAAAGAAAATAACAAAGGGCCAAACATGCCTCACGTGTAAAACACGTTAGCGCTCATATGCAAAGCATATGAATGCTGAATAAAGTAAACCTAAAGGGCCAAACAGGCCTCACGTGTAAAACACGTGAGCGCTCATATGCAAAACATATGAGCACTGAACATAAATCACCAATGGCCAAACATGTCTCATGTGTTAAACACGTGAGCGCTCATATGCTCATATGAGCGCTGAAAATAAACAGGCTAAAACCCACAGCTGGGTTCATGTGTTAAACACATGAGCATCTATATACAAAATATATAGGCGCCTTCTTAAAACAAATAACAGACCAGAGAAGCTCACGTGTCGGCACGTGATGCTCTTTGTTAGGCTTAACTTCGTGGGGGTCACGTGCCACACGTGACATTTCTGAACATCAGCTCACGTGCCAACACGAGATGCCTTTTCTCTGGGATTGCTGCATATAAGCAAACCAGTTTAATGTAATGGGGGTCACATGCCACAGGTGACATTTCTGAACACCAGCTCACGTGCCAACACGTGATGCCTTTTTCTCTGGGACTGCTGCATATAAGCAGACCAGTTTAATGCTATGGGGGTCACGTGCTACACATGAGGGTTCCTAAACACCTTCCAAGCTGATAGAATTAAATTCTAAATAAAAGGATCAAAACCCTATTTGGAAAATATTTGCTTAAATATTTCTAAACAAGAAAGATTACGCTCTGTAAAACAGAGCGACGTTGGATTAAAGATCCAATGATGATTAAAAATCACCAAGCTACAGAATAAGCTCTGTATGGGAAAATATTTTCCCAATCTTGTTAAAAACAAGAAAAATATTTTCTGTAAAATAGAAGTCCTTGGATCAAAGATCCAACGGTGGATAAAATCCCCAAATCAATTAAAAAATCTCTCAATGAGAGATTTCCTTAACTAAATAAACAAACTTGCCTTTACTATATAAAGGACCCAAGACTTTAAGTCTAAGAGAGAAGAGACCCCCCATAAGATTTGAGAAAAAAAAGAAGAAGAAGAAGAGCTCTCTTTTAGGAAAAGAAACCCTAGGTAAGAAGAAAAACATAGAGATCATTTTATCTCTTCTTCACCATTTCAAGAGTTTAACTCTTCTAAAAAGAACTTAGTTCTTTCTCTAGTTGAGGTCTGCAGAAGCAGATCTCGCCACAAGTTGAGAATTTAATTCTCATCGGGGAGATTCTGTCATGCTGACTCAAAACATAGAGGAAAGAACTAAGTTTGAAGAATTTAATTCTTCCAAAGACATAGGAATTTAATTCCTCTAATAAAACTAGGGTTTAACCCTGCATAATAATTTAATTCTTATAAAATAAGGGACATGAAATTCTCAAAACTAAGATCAAGATCCCCATGCACATAAAAGAAATGATCAGCGTTCAACGCTATCACGACAGATCACGTGTTCCCACGTGAGCATCTCTGAGGAACAAAAAGGAACGACTGATATTGAGTCACATGATCTCACGTAACCCCCCTAATAGTCCTTAGCACTTATGAAAGAAAAAGGGGAATAAATCAAAAACAGTTCCCATTTTGGGGCACCTCACGTGACCCCCTAATAGTACTTTCAAAAGAAAATGGAATAAACCCAAAAAAACAGTTCCCATTTTGGGACGCCTCACGTGATCCCACGTGACCCCCTAATAGTTCTTAAGAAAAGGGGAATAAATCAAAAACAGTTCCCATTTTGGGGCGCCTCACGTGACCCTCTAATAGTGCTTAGCACTTTCAAAAGAAAAAAAGGGATAAATCCAAAAACAGTTCCCATTTTGGAGCGCCTCATATGATCACACGTGACCCCCAATAGTGCTTGTCACTTATAAAAGAAAAATGGAATAAACCCAAAGAATCAGTGCCTAATTCTCAGGCGCCTCACGTGCCATACGTGAGCGCTCCAAATTTCAGTGTTTAACACTTCTTAAGAGCCTCGCATGGGAGCACGTGAGCGCCAAACAAATATCAAGTGTTTAACACTATGAGGGGCCAACCCTAGCCCAAATTAGCCAAGTCTCCTGAGGCCAAAAATCCTTTTGACCATCAATCAACCAAGCCCTCCTATACTCAGGTCTCTCCAAATCGATCTTAGTTACAAAGATGACAAATGATCTCCAGACACATGGCATCTAAAATGATGTTCGTTCCACCATGATCTCTCCCTTAAATCTGGAGTTCGGTTCAAGGGTACATCTCTCCACACCTCTGATACATATCGTTGCAATTCTTCAACGTCTTCAGAGAGATGGAGGGTCCCGACAACCAACAGCTCTTTGATGCACTCCCAAACCCATGAGCACATTCCTATGGACCGCAACGTCCTTAAACTAGCTATGGACCGCAACGTCCTTAAACCAAGACAATATAGAGCACAAATGCTCTTCTGTTGGGTCTGAATGATCCCAAAAAATCCTGTTGAGTAGATCTTAGTTTAAAATTAGATTAACGTATTCTCAACAAACATTAAAGTTGATCTTAATCCCAAACAAGATTAACGATCCTCAAATCAAACCAAACCCAAATCTAAGAAAATACGGATTTGGACCAATCCACGCCCTACGGGCGACAACACAAATTAGTCTCCGTATACAATCCACGGGCAACTAAAAATGAAACAAACACACACGACAAGAAGTGACCTTCTGGAGCAGGAGAAAGTGGTTATCGCTATGCGGCAACGTAATTAATTGCAGGGGCTTGCACTTGCAGGGAAGAGCGTCCCCCACAATCAAAAAATCCCTCGCAAACGAGGGAGGATCTGACAAAATCTGCTACAATGGCCGCATCCGTCCAAACCTCCGATACACGGTGCTATAAATTAGCTTGACATCTTCGGAGAGGTGGATGGATAAACCCAAATAGCATCTGCCCCCAAATGCAGGCAAGACGTTTGTCTTCCCAGTTTTCGGCGGTAAACAGATTCTGGCACGTCCGGTGGGACCTTTTCCTCTTTCCACTCCACACTTCGTGTATCGTGTTTTTCCGCGATCAAATAATCGCGGTATATATGTTTGTGGTTGCCCTTGGGTGATGGGATATTGAAGCCGGTGTTTAGTCTCTATGAAGAATGGCATTTGCTCCCACCCTAGCAACTCAGGCTCTGTCATATCCGGTGGAGTCAAGTATGGGCCACTTGCAGCCTCAAATCTCTGCAATCCGGCTCTTCAAGAAATCAATAGGCTTCT
This sequence comes from Agapanthus africanus, assembly GCA_030015575.1. NCBI lineage: Eukaryota > Viridiplantae > Streptophyta > Magnoliopsida > Asparagales > Amaryllidaceae > Agapanthus > Agapanthus africanus. Next base: position 121,628,249 of record CM057345.1, read on the forward strand.
TTTGGGTCGATACTCCCACCTTCCACCCTCGGTGCCTCAACGCCGATGGAGGAATCCCAGAGGAAGTATGTCATCCACAGGCTGGTTCCCCAAGCTACAGCTTTGCCGACGCAGGGGGCAGCATATTCAAGCTCTCAAAGGAAATAGGGGAAGGCTCGGCAAAATCCTGAGGCTAATCAAATGCCGGCCGCAAGAAATGGTCGACATCTATATCGGCATCATACAAAATGAGCTGGGGAAAGTTCTCCGTAGGGTCATGTTTCAACCCCAGTGGTGAATATTGTTGTTCCAATTGGGAACAGCTTCAAACTGTTGCGAAGGGTCAGAAAAAATTCTCTCACCGCAATATTTAATAAATCTCCACAGCCCATGGAGATCCCACGAAAGTAGAAACCAAATCGCTCCCTAAAATAACTTTCCCCATCTATATATAAGGTGTGGAAGCAGGTGAAGGCCTCTGTCGTCCATCGCGGCTCTTCCCCTAGACGTCAGCCAAATTCTAATAAATCCCCTTTCAAATACAAGGGGATTCATCCCAAAACGGATCCTGATATAGCGGTTCCTCCTAAAACCAAAGCGGCTTCTCGCAAAAAAAGGAGAGGCCTAATAAAGCTCAAGTGCCCGAGGCAAACTCCAAAGGCCAGAACTCCAAACACCCCAAGCCTGGGGGCATGGTAGTTCACATAGTCTATGTGGTGAATTCCAAAGACGTAGTTCGAGTTTCTACTAGTCACCGACCTCAAACTCGGTCCCTGACAAAAGTTCAACTGCAACGTGAAAAGCTGCAAGAGATGCTCGCTCAGGCGGCAGCAAACACTAACATCGCCTAAGGAAAATCCCGAGGACGCACCCAAAGAAAGAGTAGAGAAGGAGTCGAATATTGATTTCCTAAAGCGCGCTCTGAAAAAAAGAGATGAAGAAGCGGCAGAAATGTCAACTAAAATGAACCAGATGGCCATTCTGATTCAGAATATGGCTGGAATGATGGTTCAATCGGATCCACTGGAAGATGAACCGCCGGTAGTCGGTCTTAAAGATAAGGATGACATTTCAAATCCTCTGCAAACCTCATCAACGGCTGAGGAGAAAATGATTCCTAAAAGAAAAGCTGGACACATATATCGCTCAGCAAGTCAAAACTCATTATGCCAGTGAAGCATCAAATAGGCCAATCAAGACTGGTCGACCGTATCCGGCGTGCTATGATCAAATATAGTACCCGCCAGAATACTTACTTCCGACTCCACATATACAAAGGAACCGGGAATCCTCACCAGCACATCGTACGATTTAAATCCATGTGCGGTAACACTTAATATACTTCTCATTTGACAGTTCGTCAGCTGTCTGGCGGGCATTGCCTTCGAATGGTATGCGAAACTCCCGAATGACTCCGTGAATACTTTCGACGAGATGGAGATGCTCTTCTGTCAGAAATTCACTAGTGTGAATAAACGCACTACCGTAACGACGTTGGTCAATGAAAGGGTTAGACCGAATGAGACCTGGGTTCAACATGTTACCCGACGGCGAAATCGCTGGTCAAATACGAGCAACGCATCGATGAAGTTGCAGCCATGGGAATGCTCATAGCCACCCTTGACCCAAATTCAAAGGCATCCTCGTATATGGCCCTCTTCAAGCCGACGACCTTCCAAGAACTCACGGATAAAATGGCTCGATTGGATCAAATGGGTCAAGAACATTTCTCATCTGATGATGACGAGTGAAAAGCAGAGGCAAGATGGCGTTTGTCGCCTACGCTTAACAAAAATAAGCGGCGCTAAAGTAACTTGTCGCCAAAATAGCGACGGCGTGGGTACTCGTTCCCCCCGAGATATACACAGGGGGCATATTTCTCACTGGCGGAAGAATCTCTATGTAGAATGGTCAATTCTTCTTAAAGGACGGGAAGGATATTAAGGGGCCTATAAACAGGTCCTACAATCTAGTGGAATGCCCCGCTAAAAAAAACGGTATGTCCACAAGCAAAATGGGCACGGATGATAACCCGAAAGGGCGTCGTGGGTAAAAACAGCAGGACTGCCGGCGAGCTTGTGAAAACCCGGAAGGGCACAACCTCGTTAAAATAGATACACTTACGAGATCCTCACGACTCGTAAGGAGAATCTCCCTGTAAGACCCTCACGGCTCATAGGATTCAAAAGCCTTAAGTTACAGGGATCTGGACCTGTTCTTAAGCCGTCATATCCCCCAAATTGCCCTACAGGCGGTCCATATTGACCCTTGTATACAATCCAGGGGCACGAATAAATATTTCTTTGCCAAGTTCTACAAATGGCAAGAAATGTCCCCATATGGTGAATAACACTTGTAGGCCCTCTCGACTTATAAGGAGAAAACACTCTTGGAAGATCCTTACGACTTACAAGAGAAGACATCACTTAGGAATCCCCATGATTCTTAAGGAGAAAATACGCCTACGAGATCCTCACGACTCCTAGGGAGAAAACCCTTTATGAGATCCTTACGGCTCATAAAGTCAAAAGTCTTAGTCGACAGGATTTTAACCCTATCTACTAAGCCATCCTTGTCCAAATCGACAGGGGCAAATGACGAGTCTCTCCTGGCAATATCCCAATTGTAGCGATACTGATGCCTAAACAGGTGTCAAACTCCAAGTCAACCTCTCCGGCAAGTGCCGTCCCTACAACCATCTAATGAAGAAGGGGACACCGTTCATTTGGGATCGTAAATGCTAAAATGCGCTAGACGAAATCAAGCAATACCTGCAGAACCCGCCGGTACTGACCGCTCCGGTCAAGGGAAAGCCCCTCATCCTGTACACAACAGCCCTTGAAGGTTCTCTAGGCGCGCTATGGGCACAGGAGAACGACCAGGGAAAAGAGAGAGCTCTCTATTATTTGAGTCGAGTCCTTCTGGGAGCAGAAAACAACTACTCCCCCATTGAAAAGCATTGCCTGGTACTGATCTTCGCAATAACGAAGCTTCGACATTATGCCTTAGCACATGAGGTCCATCTCATATCAAAGGTGGATCCTCTCAAGTATTTGATGTCAAGAGCCATACTAACGGGAAGGCTTGACAAATGGGCCATCCTCTTGATGGAGTTCTCGATAATCTATCGACCCTCAGGGCAATGAAGGGCCAGGCCATCGCCGACTTTCTCGTAGAGCATACGATACCCGCCGACTCTCCCTTGAACTGCGAGCTGCCGGACGAACATGCGTTTGACTCAATCGACGGGGAGAAAGAAGGGAGCGATACCCGATGGAAACTCTACTTCGATGGGGCATCGTCTATGAAGAGGCGGAAGCAAAGCACCCTCATAATCAAAACCGGAGTAGGCCTTATCTTTATGACTCCACAAGGAGGGATAATGCGTTTTGCCCTTTCTTTAACGGAGCCAAGAACAAATAACGAAGCAGAATATGAAGCTTTGATAGTAGGTCTCAAGATCTCCATTGACATGGGAATCGAGAACCTCCTTATATATGGAGACTCCCAGCTACTCGTTAGCCAAGTAAATGGCGACTATCAGACGTGTAAGCCAGAGCTGGTAAAATATGGCAAAAGAGTGCAGCAATTACTGACTCAAATCCCCTCTTACGTCCTGGAAAGCATACCACGGACGGAAAATAGCAAGGCAGATGCATTAGCCAAGCTCGCTAAAGAACTGGCCGACGAAAACCTCGATGACGTAAGGAACATTGTGCAAAGCCGCCGGATTCTCACGCCAGCATAAATATCTCTGGAGTCGTCTGAAAAAAAGGAAGCGGCCGAACAAGCGGCATTCTAATTAGAAGAAGAAGAAAAGGCGAAGGATTGGATAGAAGTCTTTGTAGACTGCTTCAAATCTCATCATACGCCCGAAGACACGTCATCAAGACATCAGCTCATGAAGCGAGCTCTTTCTTTCGCCTTCGTCAATGATACTCTATATAAGAGATCATTCGATTGTTTGTAGCTAAGATGTCTGGGACCAGAAGAAGCAAGGAGAGTCATCCAAGAAACTCATGACGGACTCTGCGGTTCCCATCAAGCCGGGCCAAAGATGAAGCTGAAGATCAAAAGAATGGGTTACTATTGGCCCACGATGATTCAGGACTGCCTCGAATATGCAAAGCAGTATCACTCGTGCAAAATTCACGGGGACTTCATCAACCAGCATCCGAATCTACTACACCCAACACTGGCTAGCTGGCCATTCGAAATGTGGGGAACCGATATAATTGGGCCCGTCAAACCAGCATCATCCAAGGGACATCGGTTCATATTGGCAACGACCGATTACTTCTCTAAGTGGGAAGAAGCAATACCGCTAAGAGAGGTGAAGATGGAGAACATCCTCCATTTCTTTAGTACATATGTCATCTACCGATTCGGCACTCCGCAATGGATTATCTCGGATAACGGGCCAGCCTACAGAAGCCATAAGATCAGCCGCTTCGCACAGCAGCATAAAATAGATTGGAGATACTCTTCAGTCTATAACCCCCGAGCTAACGGTCTGGCTGAGGCTTTCAACAAGACCTTGACGAAGATCATAAAGAAGACGGTGTCCAGAAACAGAAAGGATTGACACGAGAGATTGCATGAAGCTCTCTGGGCTTATCGGACCATGTTCAAGATAGCCATGAATACAACGCCATTCGCGTTGGTATTCGGAACGGAAGCAGTTCTCCCCTTGGAGATAGAACTACCCTCTTTAAGAGTGGCAGTCCGACATGAGCTGACGGATGAAGAAAATGCCCACTTTCGGCTTGAAGAGCTTGATGCCCTCGATGAAACTCATCTCATGGCGCAGCAAAACCTAGAAGCTTACAAAGCAACGATGACGCGCTCATACGAAAGATTGACTAGGCCGACAACATTCCGCCAAGGCGAACTCGTGCTAGTCGTAAAAAGACCTATGATCCCCAATCGTGCTAAACAGGGGAAATTCGACCCGAACTATGAGGGCCCGTACATTATAGACAAGGTCTACCAAGGTGGGGACTACTTGCTCATGGATATGTATGGCGAAAGACCCTTCCGGCTAATAAACGGCCAGTTCCTTAAGAAATACTACGCTTAACAAGTCATGGCTCAGGTTAATGATGGATGACGACGCTCATGTCCGCTCGCTGTCCTCCCGAGTCTAAACTTTATAAGTAGTATCCGGCAAAACTTCAACTCAAAGCTGCAATGGACCGAGATGTCCCTAAACTAACAATAGTCCGAGATGTCCCTAAACTAACAATGGACCGAGATGTCCTTAAATTAGCTGAGGACCGAGATGTCCCTAAACTAACAACGGACCATAATGTCCTTAAACTAAATATGTCGCCTCAAACACAGCGATAATGGAATTCAAGTCCGCAAATCCCATCGGCGAGGACGGAAACTCAAGTCCCACCGGCTGCACAGCTGCCCTGGTGGCGAAGTCCCCCATAAATTCCATTAGCGAACAGAGGGGTAAAAAAATATATATAATAATAATAAAAAAAACAAAACAAAAAATGCGGTACGTCCACAAGCAAAAGGGGCACGGATGAAAATCCGAAAGGGCGCCGTGAGTAAAAACAGCAGGGCTACCAACGAGCTTGTGAAAACCTGAAAGGTCGCAATCTCGTGATGTTAAAAAAACGGTACGTCCACAAGCGAAACGGGCACGAATGAAAACCAAAAAGGGCTCAGTGAGTAAAAACAGCAGGACTACTGGCGAGTTTGTGAAAACCCGAAAGGACGCAGAATCGTAAAAAAAAATCATACGCACTTGTAAGGTCCTCTCGACCTTGTAAGGAGAAAACACCCGTGTAAGATCCTTACGACTCACAAAAAGGAGCAACACACTTAGGGATCCCCACAATTCCTGAGGAGAAATTACACTTACGAGATCCTTATGACTCGTAAGGAGAATTCCCCCTATGAGACCCTCATGGCTCGTAGGATTCAAAAGCCTTAAAATATAAGGACCTGAACCTATTCTTAAGTCATCGCACTCCCCAAGTTGCCCTACAAGCGGTTCAATATTGACCCTTGTATACAATCCACAGGCACAAATAAACGTTTCCCCCGCCAAGTCCCACCAACGACGAGGAATGTCCTCATGTCGTGAACGACACTTGTAAGTCCTCTCGACTTATAAGGAGAAAACACTCTTGTAAGATCCTTACGACTTATAAGAGAACATACACTTAGAAATTCTCACGACTCCTAAGGAGAAAACATATCTACGAGATCCTCACGACTCGTAAGGAGAAACACCTTTATGAGACCCTTACGGCTCATGAAGTCAAAAGCCTTAGTCGACAGGATCCTAACCCTGTTTGCTAAGCCACCTTTGTTCGAATCGACAAAGGCAAATGATGATTCGCTCCTGGCAACAATCCCAGTGGTAGTGATGCTGATGCCTAGATTGGTATCAAATTCCAAGTCCTTTCACGGCAAATGATGATTCGCTCCTGGCCATATTCCAGTCGCAACGATGCTGATGCTAAGATTGGTATCAGATCTCAAGTTCCATACTCGCAGCAAAAATCAGCGAGCCAAAAATGCATATGAAATAGACGAAATGTTTGGGCAACTCGCAATAAAAATCAGCGAGCAAAATATATGCATATAAAAATAGCCCAAATGTTTGGGCAACTTGCAATAAAAAAGCAGCGAGTAAAAAGAAAAAACAGCCGAAATGATTGGGCACCGCGAAAAATAGCCGAAATGATTGGGCAATCGTGACTTCCACGATATAAAAGCTGAAATGATAGAGCATTACGAAAAAAATGAAATGAAACTTTTGCTCTGCATGTGAGATTACATTGACCCCTGTATACAATCCATGGGCACAAACGGAAAGGGAACCATATTACCCCACTGGGCTTCGTCAAAGGGAAGCCAGATCTCGATGGCTACATCTACAGCCTAGAGATCAACAATGGCGTTTCTTCTCACTCCAACAGGATGCAGACGTAACGTCAACAAAATGGAGCCACGGCAAAGTCCCCTAGTTCCAAATCTTGATGGTTCACAGACAACCTAGAGACTACCTCGGAGCCACGGCAAAGTCCCCTAGTTCTAAATCTTGACGGTTCACGGACAACTTAGAGACTACCTCGGAGCTATGGCAGAGTCCTTAGTTCCAAGTCTTGACGGCAACATCTACAGCCTAGAGATCAACAACATCGTTCTTCCTCCCCCCGGCAGGATGCAGACGCGACATCAACAAATGGAGCTATGGCAAAGTCCCCTAGTTCCAAATCTCGACGGTTCACGGACAACCTAGAGACTACCTCAGAGCCATAACAGAGTCCCTAGTTCCAAATCTCGACGGCAACATCTACAGCCTAGAGATCAACAACAGCGTTCTTCCTCCCCTCAGCAGGATGCAGACGCGACATCAACAAACGGAGGCATAGTCCCCTAGTTCCAAATCTCAACGGTTCACAGACAACCCAGAGACAACCTCGAAATTCATCGCAATATTGTAGACACAATGTCAACAAACGAAGCAAAGGAAGATCCCTAGCTTCAGGGTCTTGACGGCAACTCAAATGAGACCTGAAAGACTATCGGAGATCATCCCACTCCAGCGTGGAGTGGTCATGACTCATCAGGGCTCCCAAACTGAGCCTAACCTCAAGTAAAAAGCGACATGAAATATCCCTAACGCTTGCTCTTTCGACGGTAATATCACCTGGAAGATTACTTGAAGACGTCTTGTCCAGCCCCCGAAGGGATCAGAGACACGACAGTCGCGGGGTTACCCGAACAGCAAGATTGCGTATCGAGGAATACACCGGCCAACGCGACGGTACAACGGGTAAAAACCCCTAGTACCATAGACCCTAACGGACTTCTATTAGCAGGAGTTAACTGTGACGTTAGGACATCCTTGCGAGAACTTCTCGATTCGTCTCGACTCGTGGGGAAAATAATGTTCCTGCGAGAACTTCTCGACTCGTCTCGACTCGTAGGGAAAAGCCTTAAGCAACGGGGATAAGGACCTGTTTCCTGAGCACTGGGGCTATGCAAGTCGTCCAAGATGGACTATTGTATAGTATCCACGGGCCACACTCTCCAAAATCGAATATCGACAAGGAGGGAAAAAACCACTTACGGGTCCTCTCGACTTGTAAGGGGGAAAATTCTCTTGTGAGATCCTTACGACTCTCAAGAGAAAACGCACTTAAGAGTCCTCGCGACTCCTAAGGAGAAAATACACCTACGGGATCCTCTCAACTCGCAGGGAGAAAAGTCTTTATGAGACCCTCACGGCTCATAAAGTTGAAAAGTCTTAGGCGACAGATCCAAACCTGTTTCCTAAGCCATCGCTGCCCTACAAGGAGGTCAAGATGGACTATCTACATGCCACATTTGCCAAAGCCATATTCACCAATGAAATAAAGAAGCTACTTACGAATCCTCACGATTCGTAAGGAAAAATACCCGAGTGAGATCCTTACGACTCACGGAGGTGGTGAACACTTAGAAATCCTCACGATTTCTAGGGAAAATTTGCACCTATAAGATCCTCTCGACTTGTAGGGAGAAAAAACCTTCTTGAGACCCTTACGGCTCATGAAGATGAAAAAAGTCTTAGGCCATAAGGACCCTAAACTTTTCTCCTAGGCCCTCAATAATATGGCCATGCATAACTCTGCACTACTTCACCCACGTACATACTTACGTGGCCAAAGTAGTGGGAGGCATTTGTTCCCACCAAAATTTTCAGCCAAGAGCTATTTGTTTCCTTATAACCCTTATAAAAAAGGGAGAGAAGAAAGAGGAAAAGAGTTCACGGTTGGACATCACGTGTTAAACACGTGAAAGCTTATATGCAAAGCATATGAGTGCTGAAAGAAAATAACAAAGGGCCAAACAGGCCTCACATGTAAAACACGTGGGCTCTCATATGCAAAGCATATGAGCGCTCAATAAAATAAACCCAAAGGGCCAAACAGTCCTCACGTATAAAACGCGTGAGCGCTCATATGCAAAGCATATGAACACTGAACATAAATCACCAATGGCCAAACAGGTCTCACGTGTTAAACACGTGAGTGCTCATATGCTCATATGATCGCTGAAAATAAACAGGCCAAAACCCACAGCAGGGGTCACGTGTTAAACGCGTGAGCATCTATATACAAAGTATATAGGCGCCTTCCTAAAACAAATAACAGGCCAGAGAAGCTCATGTGTCAGCACGTGATGCTCTTTGTTGGGCTTAACTTCATGGGGGTCACGTGCCACACGTGACATTTCTGAACATAAGCTCACGTGCCAACACGTGATGCCTTTTCTCTGGGATTGCTGCATATAAGCAAACCGTTTTAATGCTATGGGGGTCACGTACCACACGTGACATTTCTGAACCTCAGCTCACGTACCAACACGTGATGCCTTTTCTCTATGACTACTGCATATAAGCAAATCAGTTTAATGCTATGGGGGTCACGTGCTACACATGAGGCTTCCTAAACACCTTCCAAGCTGATAGAATTAATTTCTAAATAAAAAGATCAAAACTCTATTTGAAAAATATTTCTTTAAATCTTTCTAAACAAGAAAGATTACGCTCTGTAAAATAGAGCACCGTTGGATTAAAGATCCATTGGTGATTAAAAATCACCAAGCTACAGAATAAGCTTTGTATGGGAAAATATTTTCCCAATCTTGTTAAAAACAAGAAAAATATTTTCTGTAAAACAGAAGTCCTTGGATCAAAGATCCAATGGTGGATAAAATTCCCAAATCAATTAAAAAATCTCTCAATGAGAGATTTTCTTAACTAAATCAACAAACTTGCATTTACTATATAAAGGACCCAAGACTTCAAGTCTAAGAGAGGAGAGACCCCCCATAAGATTTGAGGGGAAAAAAAAGAAGAGCTCTCTTTTAGAAAAAGAAAACCTAGGTAAGAAGAAAGACATTGAGATCATTTAATCTCTTCTTCACCATTTCAAGAGTTTAACTCTTCTTAAAAAAACTTAGTTCTTCCTCTGGTTGAGGTCTGCAGAAGCAGATCTCTCCACAAGTTGAGAATTTAATTATCATCGGGAAGATTCTGTCATGCAGACTCAAAACTTAGGAGAAAGAACTAAGTTTGAAGAATTTAATTCTTCCAAAGATATATGAATTTAATTCCACTGATAAAACTAGGGTCTAACCCTGCATAATAATTTAATTCTTATAAAACAAGGGACATGAAATTCTCAAAACTAAGATCAAGATCCCCATGCACATAAAAGAAATGATTAGCGTTCAATGCTATCATGACAGATCACGCGTTCCCACGTGAGCATCTCTGAGGAACAAAAAGGAATGACTAAGATCGAGTTATGTGATCCCACGTGACCCCCCTAATAGTGCTTAGCACTTATGAAAGGAAAATGTGAATAAATTAAAGACAACTCCCATTTTGGGGCGCCTCACGTGACCCTACGTGACCCCCTAATAGTACTTTCAAAAGAAAAGGGAATAAACCCAAAAAAACAGTTCCCATTTTGGGGTGTCTCACGTGATCCCACATGACCCCCTAATAGTTCTTAAGAAAAGGGGAATAAATCAAAACAGTTCCTATTTTGGGTCTCCTCACGTGATCCCACGTGACCCTCTAATAGTGCTTAGCACTTTCAAAAGAAAAAATGGGATAAATCCAAAGACAGTTCACATTTTGGGGCGCCTCACATGACCCCTAATAGTGCTTGTCGCTTATAAAAAAAGGGAATAAACCCAAAGAATCGGTGCCTAATTCTCAGGCGCCTCACGTGCCACACGTGAGCACTCTAAATTTCAGTGTTTAACACTGCTTAAGAGCCTCACATAGGAGCACATGAGCACCAAACAAATATCAGTGTTTAACACTATGAGGGGCCAACCCTAGCCCAAATTAGCCAAGTCTCCTGAGGCCAAAAAACCTTTTGACCATCAATCAACCAAGTCCTCCTATACTCAGGTCTCCCCAAATCGATCTTAGTACCAAAGATGACCAATGATCTCCTGACACATGGCATCTAAAATGATGTTCGTTCCACCATGATCTCTCCCTTCAATATGGAGTTCGGTTCAAGAGTACATCTCTCCACACCTCTGATACATGTTGTTGTAATTCTTCAACGTTTTCAGAAAGATGGATGGTCCCGACAACCAACAGCTCTTTGGTGCACTACCAAACCCATGAGCACATTCCTATGGACCGCAACGTCCTTAAACTAAGACAATATAGAGCCCAAATGCTCTTCTGTTGGGTCTGAATGATCCCAAAAATCCTCTTGAGTAAATCTTAGTCTAAAATTAGACTAATATATCCTCAATAAACATTTAAGTTGATCTTAATCTAAAACGAGATTAACGATTCTTAAATCAAACCAAACCCAAATCTAAGAAAATACGGATTTGGACTAATCCACGCCCTACGGGCGACAACACAAATTAATCTCCGTATACAATCCACGGGCAACCAAAAATGAAACAAACACACACGACACGAAGTGACCTTCTGGAGCAGGAGAAAGTGGTTATCGCTACGCAGTAATGTAATTAACTGCAGGGGCTTACGCCTACGGGGAAGAGCGTCCCCCATAATCAAAAAACCCCTCGCAAACGAGGGGGAATCTGACGAAGTCTGCTACAACGGCCGCATCCGTCCAGACCTCCGATACACGGTGCCATAAATCAGCTTGGCATCTTCAGAGAGGTGGACGGATAAACCCAAATAGCATCTGCCCCCAAATGCGGGCAAGACGTTTGTCTTCCCGATTTTCGGCGGTAAACAGGCAAGACTTGTAGTAGTGGTTTAGTAGAGGCTTAGTAGTGACTATAAGCTCTTTAAGTGATAGATAAGAACCTGTGAGTGCATGTAACCTTGGTTAGATTGAGTTTAGAATTTTCCCGATGTCAGTTTTGTGTGATTTATGATGATCAAATGAAATCTGGGATGATTTGAGGACTCTGAAAAATTAATAGCGGATACAGTGAGATGTGCAGACCAATAGAAAGCCACCATAAAAGTCCGAGCCACCAATTCCAAAATTTGGCCGCCAATTAGTTCGATTTGACCGCAATTTGCGGGTCGATTTTTGAGTTAGGCCTTGAAATTTGGTCTGTAGCTCACTCTTTAGATAACTAGGCCTACCCTATATGCTAAAAAGTCTAATTTCACCTTAAGAAAAATCTGGAGTTGTTTTATTTGTTTTCTGTCAATATTTTGCGACTTTTGAAACTTGATTTTTGGATATTTGTATTTTTACTCGGTCGTTTGACGTTCGTACGTTGTCATCGGGGGTTGTTTTGTTATTCTAGTACGCGTGGACCATAGGTTCTAACCTATGTGCGCTTCGCTCGTCATATCAGTTTTTTATTTGGATTTTCATGCTATGCGATATGGTTTAATTTGTAGGTACATTCATGTGGACTTTCGAGACGACGATGGAGAGCAAGGAGTTCATCGATTTCGGCTAGAGCGAGGATGTTAGGTTAGTAGATGAATATCTATGGGGGAAATCAGGTGGATAGCGTATAGCACCCCCGCAAACGTAGAACTAGGGTGTGTGTGTGTGTGTGTATGTGTATGTATGTATGTATATAGATACGAATACTTAGCTAATAAGTTTTCTAGAGTACCATACCATAGTAGTATACTTATAGAAGTTATACCTCTTGTACTATTCCTCAACCTATGAACTATATCTACTTATGATATGATGAGGATATGATATGATATGATGGCACGAGTCAATATGATTGGATATGATGATATGAGGCAATATTATATGATATGGTATGAGATGGCATGACATGATACAATATGACATATGATGATATGAGATGATGATGTACGCGACTATAGATTCGTACTATTGATTGATGATATCGTATGATAGATTATACCGTACATGATATGATGAGGATGGATCACCGACTTATACATATATCGACTCGAGAAATATTGATTTAAAATCTTTAAATAGATATTACGATATATTGAGAGCCATGCCTATTTTCAAAACTAATGAATCGTTACGCACATTTAAAATGATAAATTCAAAGGGACACTATGACTTTTCAAATGGTATCTTTTTCAAAAACATCGTATTTCCCCTATTTTCTAAAACAACGATTTGTACTATTTTAAACTATAACTGTATGGCTCATACATAGTTGCGTATTTTTTATATGGTTCACGTTTATGATTTCTTTATTCTGTTTATGCTCGCGTTACGATTTCTTATTTTGCATACGCTCGCATTATTTTCATTTACGATATATTCTGCGTTCATACCCTTATCTTTATATATGACTTCACCTGCTATGACACATGCACCATTACCGATGATGCATATGTTTCACATACACATACTCGCATGCTCGCATACACATCATCAGTAATTGCCATACCATGTACACAGATAGAATTCGCTATGCTATCGTATCATACGCACCTGTTAGCATGTTAGATTCTATTAGTACATTCTTTAAGTTGCTATACGACCGAATATATGAACACACTTGTTATGTATTACAGTATTGTTTTGTGGCTGTACGTATTATTTCATTATTGCCATATTCAGATGAGATTTTGGTTTCCATGAGATTTCTGAATTTGAGAAACCGCAAATATTTTTTCAAAACTTGTGATTGTTTTAAAAATATGGTTTTATCTTGATATGATATTTTAACGTCCACCATGATATTTCTCGGTGCTGAGCTATAATGATTACCCGATTCGAGGAGTGAGAAGTCACCATCTACGGGTACATGGTGGCCCCGTACGGTACCCCGGGCAAGAAGATCGTATAGAAAGGCGTTGAGCCTGGCAGGGGAACACTACCTACCGGTGACAGTATTGGACTCGGCGGATATCCGGAGGATACCGACCGGAGTGATATGAGACAGATGGATATGAGGACCGATCTGATGAGACGGTGCCTGAGATATGAGGGCCGATCCGATGAAACGGCGCCTGAGATATGAGGATTTATATGTCGATGCTGGACACGGGTTTTATGATGATTTCGAATGTCGATACTGGACACTCAGGATTTTATGATGATTTTGATGTGTCGTTGATGACACATATTGGATGACATTTACATATATATAACACAGATGATGTGACACTACAAAATGATACAGGCACGATATTATATATTTATACACATATGTATACACGATCACCTTCTATTCCATACGATATGATATTATATTATAGTATGACCTAGGGGATCATTATACATTCCATTTCTACCTGATAATGTCTTCTACTCACGAGTTGGCAACTCACCTCCGTTGTGCCACAGTTTTCTTGCAGGATCGATAGCTCGGATTCAGTAGCGGCTTACTGGCACATTACTCCTTTCTAGGTGATTTGCATTGGTAGGTGGGTTACAGTTCGAAGCGTAACCACCATTGTTTACTTGTATATTCATTGTATCTGGTTAAAAGCTCCATCAACCAGACTATGTATATTTGGTAGACTTAGAAACCAAAGACTTGTATATTCTTTCAGATTTAAAGTCGTGACTTGTATATATTCTTATATTGGATTTGATAATATTTTGGTTTTCTTTATTTTCTTTCTGTGATTGATCTTCGCCTTGGGCGTCGTATATTTCATATTGCATGGTTGTGATTCCGCCAATTGGCGAAGAGCTAGCTCCCGTTTAGGGATTCCTATATTATTCTTGTTATGTACTGGTTTTGGTTTAAAAATTTATAAAGGAGGTGCTGCCCAAATTTTAAATAACGAAAATGTTTTCAATCCATAGTATATAGTCCACTTATATTTTTATAAACTTTACTTACTAAAGAAAAGAAAGAACTTGAGTTCCTTTATACTCCTATTTTAAAACTTCAACTCCACTATTTTTTCCTAAAAAGGTTTAGATTTCTGGGTTTCGGCTTACTTGGGTTACGGTGGGGTCCTATAGACTACACGTGATCTAAGTGTCGGTCTCGTGCCTTTTCCGGGTCATGACATTTGTTCTCAATTTCAAGATCCTCTCAAGCCAAGTTCCTTTGTGAAGCTAGAAGCCCAAGCCCACCTCTTCCTCTTGAGTCATTGGTCTCGGCTTCTTCTCCCTCATCTACTTCGATCCAATTTAGATAGCATAACCCGTAAGTCCCAAATTCAATCTCTCTTTTCCTTTTCTCATCGCCGCTTGAAGCAATGTTTAGAATACTGGTTATTATGAATACTTTTAATTTCTAAATCATTATCCATATAATACCACTTTAAAATAAATAAATAAAATTACCATGCTATAAAATTGTAACCCATGACTCTCCATTTCACATGATTGCTAGATTTGTTTTAAATAGAATTTTTATAACATATCAACAAAACCATATTCGTTGTGATATGCAAAGAAACCACTAAATACCATATTCTTTATTTTTGTTCAATACTTATATTTTTTGTGACATGTTAACGTAGTTAGCGCAAAGGGTAATGACCTACCCTACACGTATACATGAACCCTACCCTACACGTATACATGAACCCTAATCCATAAATCGTGATGTTAACGTAAAGAATAAATATTTCATTAAAATACCTTCAAGTTCAAAATACGGTTTTTAATCGATATTCTTTTCTCTTGGCAATTACGTCCCTATAACCCTCTTTAAAGGAGCCTTATTAAAAGATGTTGTGGATTATCGTACATCTTGAGTTTAGTAAGTGAAATCGGAGCTCTTCATAGAGTGTGTTCTCGAAGGAAAAGAAAATACGGAATTTTAAAACAAAGTTAAACAAATTTAAAAATAATTTAATTATCATCTATTTGTAACTTAAAAGAAAGCAATTTTGAAAATTTAATTTCATTAAAATACTCTAAATTAAAATATTAAGTTTTATTAAAATATCTCAAATTTTCCAAAAGTTGGATTTTTCATTAAAATACCATAAACTCTTAAAAACTAGGTTTTGTCACTAAAATACCACAAAAACTAAAATATATTTTTTAATAAAAACTCTCGACATTCTAATTAATATTTTTACCAAAAACACACTCGAGGATTAATTTTTTTTCAAAATAAGGTATTTTACATAAAACCCTCACGAGTTTTTAAAGGACTATTTTACATAAATAACTTAAAATGCAAAATGATATATTTTTTATATAAATACCTTGATATATCAAGCTAGCTAGTATGTAGATAGCAAATGGATTTAAGCGACCTATTATCTCTTGAGCCTCGGAGAGCCGGAACCAATTAGCATTATCACTTGCCTACTCCATATATATATATATATATAAAATTCAAATCATTTCAAAAATCAAGTTACATAAATATAGACTCAAATATAACCCAACACGTTATACTTGATATGACATGAACACTTGACATGATTTGTACTAAACCTTCATGCTTGAACCAATTTGACTCGAATCATGAATACAAATGACATGATTTGCACTTGACATGACTTCATGATCTTGAAATGAACCCAATCTTGAAATTACATCACCTTTTTGTTGACCTGTGAATCTCTTTATATTTTGATTATTTTACAAAACAATATTTCAAATATATCATATGTTACTAACAGTGTCAGATAAGTTAAAATACTACACAACTGGAGTTATTCAAGTATAAAGACAATTAACATTGCAACTGACATCCTAAAAGTAACATTAGCAAATATCGAACGACTTGGAAGATCTCAATACAAATTCAAAGGATATAACGGAGAAGTCGCACATCGGAGATATTCAAGACTTTTCTATTTTTTTGAGTTTAGAGTCGAGTCGAACTCAAACGGTTATAATCTATTTTCTGATCCTTTTTCAATTAAAGAATTAAAGTTTTTAGAAACCAAAAATCCTTTCAAAAATTTCCTTTTTTTGAACTAAAGTCCTGTGTCTGAAATATTAGACATGGACGTCCCTATGGGCATACATAGAAATTACTAGTTTTTCAAATTTTGGTTTTTTGTTTGAATTTCAAATCCACAATGGTTATAAACAGTCAATAACTGTCCTTCCTTTTTGTAGCAGTTATTATAACTGTCCCAACTGCTCGTTTTCAAGTTTCTAAAGGACTTAATTTTCAAAAGTTTTTCACCGAAATATTTTTATCATTTTTATTTTCAAGTTTTTGGGAAAACTCTGTCTCTCTAAATTCTTAAGTTTTCACTAATCTTTTTTGAGAGAAGAAATCTTTCTATTGCTTTAGACTTTTCTATTCATTTAGGGGAAAAAAGATCTCTAAAAAGTGTCGAAAAAGTATTTGCTTTAAACTTGTCTAAATCTTTTGAAAAACTTCTTTAATTTGTTTTCAAACTATTATTTATCTCCAAAACACAATCTTTTATCTTCTTGGATTCGAAAGTTGATTTGCTCTTTAAGATCACTAAGGATTGTATAATTGGCTTGTAAAGATTTGTTTAAATCTTATTTTATACGACCTAATAAAGAAAGCTCTAAGATCTTTACATTGTAAAAGATTTCGGACTTACGCCTTGAGTAAAAAGTCTAGGTGTTCACCGCCTGCAAGTGTAAAGATTATAAGATCTGAGCCTGATAAAATATCTGTGGTTCTCCACCCGTCACTTGATAGTGAAGTTGAATCTTGAGCAGAAGTTGTCAAGTGGGGATTAACTACAGAGTTGGTGAATCTCGATAACAATCATCTATGTCATTTACTTTTTCTGCATTCCGTGTTTGTTAAATTGTTTATACTTATACTCTGATTTTTTATTCCGCTGCAAAATTTGTATAATCTGCACAATTGATCTGAGTTTGCCATAAAGTTTTATTCACCCACTCTAAAGTTGTTTTCAATTGGTTTCAGAGCCGGATTACTCTGTTTTGTAAGATTAACCTCTTGAGTTTCTGATCCTATGGCGAACCACATGGAAGAACAATCCACTAACCATCCTTCTCTTTTCAACGGTACAAACTATTAATTCTAGAAAATCAAGATTAGAGTTTTCCTTTAATGTATCGATATAGAAATCCTAGAAATCATTGAAAATCCCTTTGTCTCCCTAACCACAAATCAATTATCTGAAGCCGACAAGAGATCAATGACATTAAATGTCAAGGAAATTGTTTACCGCCGAAAAAGGAGACGAACCGGGATGGGTCGTCTTGCCTGAATTTGGGGGTATATGCTATTTGGGTTTATCCGTCCACCTCTCCGAAGATACCAAGTTGATTTATGGCACCGTGTATCGGAGGTTTGGACGGATGCGGCCGTTGTAGAAGACTTCGTCAGATTCCCCATCATTGTGAGGGTTTTTTGATTGTGGGGACGCTCTTCCCTGCAGGCGCAAGCCGCTGCAGTTAATTACGCTATCGTATCGCGATAACCACTTTCTCCTGCTCCAGAAGTTCACTTTGTATCGTGTGTGTTTGTTTTATTTTTGGTTGCCCGTGGATTGTATACGGAGACTAATTTATGTTGTCACCCGTAGGGCGTGGATTAGTCCAAATCCGTATATTCTTAGATTTGGGTTTGGTTTGATTTAAGGATCGTTAATCTCATTTGAGATTAAGATCAACTTTAATATTTGTTGAGAATACGTTAGTCCAATTTGAGACCAAGATCTACTCAACAGGATTTTGGGATCATTCAGACCCAACAAAAGAGCATTTGGGCTCTATTGCTTTAATTTAAGGACGTTTCGGTCCGTCGTTAGTTTAAGAACGTTTTGGTCTATGGCTAGTTTAAGGACGTTGCAGTCCGTTGTAATTACGGTCCGTATTGGGATGTGCTCATCGATTTGGGAGTGCACCAAAGAGTTGTTGGTTGTCGGGACCCTCCACCTCTCTGAAGACATTGAAGAATTACAACGACATGTATTAGAGGCGTGGAGAGATGTACCCTTGAACCAATTTCCAAATTGAGGTAAGATATGGGATGAATATCCATCGGAAGATCATTAGTCATGTTTGGGAATAGGATCATTTTAGGAAGACATGAGCACGGGGAGCTCGATTGATTGAAGATCAAAAATCTTTTAATCTCAAGAAGACTTAGCCAACTTGAGACCGGAGTTGACTTCCCATAGTGTTAAGCACTAGTTTACATTCAGCACTCACGTGTTTCCACGTGAGGTTCTAAAGCAGTGTTAAACACTGAATTCTTATGGTCCTCACGTGTGGCACGTGAGGCGCCTTAAAGCTGGTGCTGTTCATTGGGTTCAAGTCCCCGTTTACATATAAGTGTTAAAAACTTAATTCTTGTGGCACTCACATGTGAGCACGTGAGGCGCCCCAAAGTTGGGCACTGCCTTTTTGGGTTTTACTTCCCTCTTCTTTTATAAGTGCTAAGCACTTGGGCCATGTGGTGCTCACGTGCGGACACGTGAGGCGCTTTAAAGTGGGAGCTGTTTTCTGGGTTTTATTTCCTCCTTCATATAAATGTTAAGCACTTGATTGGGGGTCGCATGGAAAATACGTGTCTGCCCTAAGAGGCACTTCTTGTTCTTCTTTTAGGTACTTGCGTGGGAAACACGTGACTCGGTCTCAGCCATTCTTTTTTGTTCATCAGAAGTGCTCACGTGGGGAAACACGTGACTCGGTCTTAGCCATTCTTTTTTGTTCATCAGAGGTGCTCACGTGGGGAAACACGTGAGGTTTCGTTATAGTGTTGAACACTAATGAATCACCGGTCTTTCCTTCTATGTGTATGAAGATTTAGATCTCATATTAACGATGCCGGGATCTGAGTTTAGAGAATTTCAAGTCTCTTGTTTTATAAGAATTAAATTCTTTTTACAGGGTTAAATCCTAGTTTTATCAGAGGAATTAAATTCCTTTATACTTTTGTAAGAATCAAATTCTTTGAACTTAGTTCTTTCCCCTAAGTTTTGAATCTGCATAATAGAATCTTCCCGATGAGAATTAAATTCTCAACTTGTAGGAAAATCTGCTTCTGCAGATCTCAACCAGAGGAAGAACTAAGTTCTTTTTTTAAGGGTTAAACCCTTTTTTTGAGAATTAAATTCTCTTTTTGTTTTTGTGGGAGCTTTTTGGAAAGCTTATGGGGTGGTCTTCTCCTTTTAGAGAATTAAATTCTCTCTGTATTTCTCTTCCCCTCTCTCTCTCTCTCTGTTTCTCCTCCTCTACTCGCTCCTATTTATATAAGAGGAACAAGAATCAATTTGTTAAAAGAATCCCTCATTGAGAGATCAAGATTGATTCCATGATCTTTTAGATCAATTGGTGAATTTTATTCACTGTTGGATTTTTAATCTAAAGGCTCTCTGTGTAACAGAGAAAATTTCTTGTTTGTTTAACAGGATTATGAATATCTTGTTAGTTTTAACAAGATTAGAATTTTATCCTATCATATCTTTTTAGTTTAATAAGATCAGAAATATATTTTCTTAATATAGAATTTAATTTTATCATATGTATATCTCGTCAGTTTAACATAGAATTTTATTCTTATCATATGAATATCTTGTTAGTTTAACAAGATTATGTAAATACTTTCCTATAATAGAATTTTATTCTACCAGATGATCACCGTTGGATTTTTGATCCAAAGGTCCTCTGTTTAATAGAGAAAATCTTTCTAGTTTGAGGAAGATCAAGAAAATATTTCCCAAATAGAATTTAATTCTATCAGATGATTTAAATTGTGATATTTTATCACCATCGGATTTTAAATCTAGGATTCTCTGTTAGAGAAAGATCTTTCCATATTAGAAAGATCAGGGAAAATATTTCCCAAATAGGATTTAATTTTATCAAATAGGATTTAATTTTATCACATAGAATTTAATGGGAACATTTTAAATTGGGGCGCTCACATGCTTTGCATGTGAGAGGCAAGAGAACTCACGTGTTTAACGCGTGACCCATGCTGTAGATTTTAGCCTGTTTATGTTCAGCGCTCATATGCTTTGCATATGAGTGCTCACGTGTTTTACACGTGAGGCCTGTTTGGCCATTAATTGTTTTATTTAGTTTATTTTCAACGCTCATATGCTTTACATATGAGCGCTCACGTGTTTAGCATGTGAGGCATGTTTGGCCATTAGTTATTTATGTTCAGCGCGCATATGCTTTGCATATGAGCGCTCACGTGTTTAACACGTAAGGCACGTTTGACTCTTAATTGTTTGTTTTCAACGCCTATATGCTTTACATATGAGCGCTCACGCGTTTAACACGTGTGGTCTGTTTGGACTTTTGTTATTTTCTTTCAGCACTTAAATGCTTTGCATATAAGCGTTCACGTGTTTAACACGTGATGTCCAACTGTGAATTCTTTTCTTCTTTCTTCTCTCCCTTTTTTATAAGGGTTATAAGGGAACAAATAGCTCTTGGCCGAAAATTTTGGCAGGAACAACAATGAATGCACTTCATTGTTCTTTGAATTCAGAAGAAATTAATAGAATCTCTATATGTCAAACGACAAATGAGATATGGAATACTCTCCAAATTGCCCATGAAGGAATCGGTCAAGTAAAAGAGAGTAAGATCAGCCATCTTATGCACGAATATGAGATGTTCCAAATGAGAAACAATGAGACCATCGACTCTATATATTCTATATTCAACAACGTCATTACAGAACTCTTTAACTTAGGGAAGAAATTCGATGAGAGAAAAAAGTGTTACAAGTTGATGAGATCCCTAACGATCTCATGGCAACCCAAGATCACTGTTATCGAAGAAGCCAATGACATGACTGTCGGGGTCAAAAATTACACTCCATTACCAAAATAAAAAATCAAAATCAAAAGTCAAAAAGCCAAAGTCAAAGTCAACGAGTCAAAGTCAATGTCAACGGGTCAAAGTCAAAGTCCAAGTAGACCCGAGTCTAACTAACCCGGGTCCGACCCTAAACAACTGGGCTCGCAGCCAAACCGCCTCAAACCCAAGCAAATCCGGCTGGCGAAGAAGACAGAAGAAGAAATCTGTAATAAATATGCTTTTATATGCAAATAAATGGTAAATTGTAAACTAAATAGAAAAAAAGCCAAAATATATAAAAACCCATGACTCATGTGCAAAAAGTAATGACCACATGGGCAGAGGATGAGGAAAATGCTATTTTGTAAAGCCCAAGGGGCTATATGTAAAATATGTAGCATATATAAGATAAACATATAAACAAATGAAACATGATTATTCCCCAAATTTTTCTAAGGTTGTGCCTTTCTCTTCTCTCTTTCTTCAAGTTCTTCCTCCTTTTCATTTTTCAATTAAATTTAGAGATTAACCTCTCTTTTTTAAAAACTAAATAGATTTTAACCATAAACCCATTGAAAGGAGAGTGAATCCAACATCAAATCCCAAAAAAGAGTGATTGAGGAAGCGGTCCGCTCGTGCTTCTATATCTCTTCCTCTTCCTCCTCAAGATCCAAAGAGAGAAGAGGAAGAAGAAGGAGAACCCACCCCCTTTTCACCATTCAAGATAAAAAAAATCTGAACATTTGAAGATTCAAAAGGACATTTGTGGGCCAAATAGGAATAGTTTGGGGATGACCCTATCTCAGGGAACCTCTTTTTGGGTTTTTCCTTTGAGGAAACCTCTAAGAGCTCAAGCTCCAGGAACTCAAGTTCCATAATCTGAAGCTTAAGCTTCCTTCCTGCCTGTGCCAATCCACAATGCGCCAACCGTGCCAGCGCCCGTGCAATGCACGGGCGCATGCGCTAAATCTTTACTTGTACCATCGCAAGTACTTTCTACTTTTTTCCCGTTTCTGGGAGCTCCTCGATACACTCAGAACACTTCTCTCATTAGAAAAAAAAATTCTAAAGGGGCGTTGTTCCGCACCCCGCAAAGGGGCTGCCAGCCCCCTTGACCTCCAACCCGCTATCCGGATAGCGAGACCCCGTAAACTCTATGAAGCCCCCGATATGCCCAAAGCACCCTCAAAACATAACATGCGCATATTGCACATTGAGTTCGCATGACTTGTTCGACCCGTTAATCGGAGGTTCCCTCACTTCAAAAGTGAGGAGTAATTAATGGCAGTTTTGTCCGCGGCTGCCGGAAATTTGGATTTCCACGATCAATAAACCCCTATCTTCCCAGGGCAGGGGGAATCTGTATATACCTGACAAGTCGGCACATTTCTATCTCAATAAGGTGAAGAAAAACACTCTACAATGACAACATTGACCGGTGATTCCCTAATAGGCAAGTTAAAGACATATGAAATGCAACTCGGTGATCTAAATCAAAAACAAGAGAAGGACACTCAAAGGAAAAATATCGCGTTAAAAGCCTCAACTAGTAAGTCCAAATCAAAGAAAATAACTAGTGATGAGAAAAGCGACGATAAAGAAATGGCCAACATTGCTAGACGCTTCAGAAAATATCTGAAGTCTAGGAAATTCCCTTAGAAAAAAGGTACGTATAAATTTAATAAGAATTTTAATACTAATAAAACTTTGTGCTGTTTTGAATGCAATAAGGAAGGCCATCTAAAGTCGGAGTGTCCTACACCCAACAAGGATAAATCGAAATCAAAGAAGGAATTAGAGAAGCGGTTGTTTCAAGCCATCTGGGACGATACAGATTCCAGTGACTAAGAAACCAAAGAAGTTGCAAACGTATGCTTCATGGCACAAAATGATGAGATAATTGATGATGATTTTGATTTAAAATCTCTCGGTAAAATAAATTTGATAAATCTTTGTCATTTTCTTATGGACAATTATGATAAAGTTAATTCTAAATATAAAATTTTAAAGTCAAAATTATCTGCTAAAAATAATTTAGAAATATCAAATCAAGAGAATCTAAAGGAAATTAAATTAGAAAATGAAAATTTAAACGATAAAATAAAATTCATAACATTAACTTAAGAAAAGTTAGTTGAAACTAACGATACATTAAATTTTGAAATCTTTGATCTTAAAAGAAAAATAGATTTAAAGGATAAAACGCTTTTAAAATTACTAAAAGTAAAGATAATCTAGATATTTGTTACAACAATTTATAAAACATTGTAAGAAAAAAGATATATGTTACGATAAATATTCTAAGTTGGTTCCTAAAACCAAATCTTTTAGGGATAAATATTGTTATATATGTGGTAATAAATACGACCACTCCATGTATGACTATTGTTGCACTATAGGGCATATTTCATAATATTGTAATATTAAAAACAACTAAACCTACAAATATTATTTTTCTCCTAAAACAAACCTAAATAAACCAAAGTTGATATGGGTCCCAAAAATTACACTTTCTTCTTTCTGTGTTGCAGGACTTCCAAAGACATAACAGTTGTTGGATACTTGATAGCAGATGCTCGAGGCATATGATTGGAAACATTCAAAGTTTCGAGATGCTGTCGAGAGAAGAAAGTGGTAATGTCACTTTTGAAGATAACAACAAAGGCAAGATCATCGGTAAAGGTGATATTTCCTTTAATAATATATCTAATACAACAATAATTAAAGACGTATTATACGTAGAAAACTTAAAACATAATCTATTTAGTGTAAACTAGTTTTGTGATAAAGACTATAATGTTATTTTTGAAAAAGATATTTGCAAAATATTATATGATAATAAAGTGGTTTTAGCCGGTAAAAGATATCACAACATATATATTATTTACACTCAAGATTTTAAAAATCTTGATATTAAGTGTCTAATGGTAAACAATGAAATAGATTCGTTATTTTGGCATAGGAGATTGGGTCATTCTTCAATAGATACTTTATCCAAAATCACAAGTAATAACCTAATCAAAAGCTTTCCCAAAAACAAATTTATAAAAGATAGATTGAGTGATACCTGCTAAAGAGGAAAACAAATTAAAACATTATTCAAACCTAAAAATAATGTATCAACTAACACTCCATTGCAATTGCTTCATATGGATCTTTTTTATCCTAGCGCAATGCAAGTTTAGGAGGCAAATATTATGCTTATATTATTATAAATGATTACTCAAGATTTACTTGGATATTCTTCTTAAAAACCAAAGACGAAACTTTTAATACTTTTAAAATCTTTCCTAAACAAATTCAAAACGAAATGAACTTAAGAATATCTAAACTAAGAAGTGATCATGGTGGAGAGTTTGAAAACCAAATATTCAAAGAATATTGTAATAAGAAAGGTGTCAAACATGAATTCTCTGATGCCAAAACTCCACAACAAAATGGAGTTGTTGAAAAGAAAAATCGTTCCTTACAAGAAATGGCACGCAACATACTCAATGAAAATAACTTATCAAGATACCTTTGGGCTAAAACAATTAACACTTCATGCTACATAATAAATAGGGTAATAATTAGTAAATACCTAAATAAAATACCGTATGAATTATTTTATAGTAAAACACCTAACGTTGAATATTTCAAAGTTTTTGTTTGTAAGTGTTATATACTAATTACCTTAGATAACTTAGGAAAATTCGATTCAAAATGCGATGAAGGAATATTTGTCGGTTACTTTATGACCAGCAAAGCTTATCGTGTTTATAATAAATTAACATTAATCATTCAAGAAAACATGCACGTCCAATTTGATAAAACTAACTCTTTAAACCCTGAAACTATCTTGGAAGATGACGATCCTATCTTATCAAAAGGTTTGGATGACTCATCATCAAATAAAGAAGTTGAAACCAATCAAACGGAACCACAAGAGCAAGTCAATGATACCACTCTTCCAGAAGATTGACAATTCTACAAAGACCACCCTAAGGACTTAATTATAGGAAACATAGATAAAGGATCGGTCACTAGATCATCAACTTTTAACTTATGCATCAACTCAGTCTTTATTTCGGTTATAGAACCAAAGAATTTTAAAGAAGCTGAGAATGATGATTATTGGATAGAAACAATGCAAGATGAGTTAAACAATTTGAAAGAAATAAAGTTTGGAAACTAGTTCCAAAACCCGAAGCTAGTCCAATTATTGGTACAAAATGGGTTTTTAGCAACAGGTTAGATGAGTCAAGGAATATCGTAAGGAATAAAGCGCGTTTAGTTGCTCAAGATTATAATCAAGCCGAAGGAGTTGATTATGACAAAACTTACGCACTCGTTGAAAGACTCGAGGTTATTAAGATATTATTAGCCTTCGCTTATTTCAAGAATTTTTAAGTCTTTCAAATGGACGTCAAGAGTGCATTCTTGAATGGTAGGATAGAAGAAGAGGTATACATAGCACAACCACCAGGTTTTAAAGATTATAAACACCCTGAATACGTATACAAATTAGAAAAGGCATTATACGGTCTCAAACAAGCACCTAGATCTTGGTATGAGAGACTAGGTACATTCCTAATAAAAATAGGCTATATAAATGGTATTGTTGACAAAACCCTGTTAACCAAAATGCATGGAAAAAATATCATGTCGTTCAGATTCATGTTGATGACATAATTTTTTGTTCTACCGACGAGCAATTTTGCCAAGGATTCTCACAGTCAATGCAGGATGAGTTTGAGATGGTATGATAAGAGAATTAAACTTCTTTCTCGGATTTCAAATCAAACAAAATCAAGAACTATCCGTCTCTCAAGCCAAGTACACTAAGGAATTTATCAAAAAGTTCGGTTTAGAGAATGCAAAGACATGCAAGACCCCGATGGCAACAACTACTAAACTAACCAAGGATGAATCTAAAAAGGTGGTAGATATATGACTCTACCGAGATATGATTAATAGTTTATTGTATTTAACTGCTAGTAGACTAGATATTATATATAGCGTATGTCTGTATGCTAGATTCCAAGCAAATCCTAAAGAATCATGCTTAATAGCTGTCAAGAGAATCTTTAGATATCTTAAAAATACTATCAATCTAAGATTGTGGTTCCCAAGAATAACGGGTTTTACTTAACAAGTTATTCGGATGTCGACTATGCTGGAAGTCAAACTGACAGAAAAAGTACTAGCGGTACATGTCATTTCCTAGGAAATTATCTTGTATCTTAGAATTCTAAGAAATAAATGTCAGTAACATTGACTACTGCTGAAGCAGAGTACATTGTCGCCGATACATGTTGTGCACAAAGTCTTTGGATCAAGTATACCTTAGAAGATTATAAGTAAATAGTCTCTAAAATACCAATACTTTGTAACAATACTAGCACAGTCTAAATAACCAAAAACGCTGATCAACATAGTCAAACCAAACATATAGATGTTCGATATTACTTCCAACGAGATCACTATCACAAAGATGATATTATTCTTGAATATATACCGACCGACTCACAGTTGGCGGATATATTCACCAAACCTTTGGATAAAACTCATTTTGCAAAAATAAGAGGTGAACTCAGTATGTTAGAACAAGAAACTTAATATAAAATTTCTAACACTTAGAAAATTTTAATAGAATTTCAAGTCTCATAGGGATATAAACGTCTCTATGGACGTCCCTATAAGACGTCCATATGTGTGTCTGTTCTTAAAACCGCACAACAGTCTTATGAAATTTCTTTGTTTAAACTTTTGAATTTTTAAAATTCAAACCCTAAAACATTTTTAAAAACCATCATTTAGTTTTTAAAGCCTTCCCTAATCCCTTCTATAAATATAAGTGCACACACTTTGATTTATATCATTTTGTGTGCACTCTATTTCTCTCTCTCTCCAACCGCACCCATACCATGTCCAAGAGAACAATGGCCACTAGAAATACCCCTTTGACTGAGAAAGGTTCTCCGTCTTTGAAACGACAGGATGTAAAAATCAAAGACAAACAAACTTCACCGATTAGACCCTCACCAAATCCGCCGAGAGTTCTTCCATTCACATTACCGAAATCTCCTTCGACGCCCTCGTTCGAAGAAGATCCCTCGGAAGAGCCATTTGAGGAATACACTTTTCCTGCTCCTTCGGTAGACAAAACCCCCCTCCAATTGATCCGCCAAATCAAGGACCAACACCTAATGGTCCTCAAGAGAATCGCTATTTCTTTAACCCACGTTGCTTCTCTACGGTAATGATTAGCCCCACTTGTTCAATGATTCCTTTACCCAAACACTTACACCATAAGCTCGTGTGTTAGCTTTTCTTTTGGGTTATACCCTGTATCCTAAAACCAGTGGTCGAGACAATGACACTCATACATAAACTCCTTACTTATATTGTGTTGGCTCGAATTCCCGTAAATCTCCATGTTCCTTTATAAATAAAGAAAAAGAAGAAAATCACAAAAAGATCAAAGGAAACCCTTCCACGTGTTTAATACGTGAGCGGTCACATGCAAAGCATGTGACCGCCGGTTTCAAGGAGGATTAAATCTTATGATATAGCCTTCACGTGTTGAACACGTCAGCGCTCACATATAAAGCATGTGAGTGCTGAATTCAAATAAAATTAAAACCCATATAAAAGACCCACGTGTTAAACACGTGAGCGCTTATGTGAAAAGCACGTGAGCATTGCTGCCATACATATATATGGCAGTTCTCACGTGTAAAATACGTGAGCGCACCAATCTGAAGCGATAGCTTCGATAGAATTAAATTCTATTTGGAAAATATTTCTCTGGTCTTTCTAATATTAGAAAGCTTTTTTCTCTGTTGAACAGAGAGCATTTGGATTTTAAACCCAACGGTGATTATAATATCACCAATCAAATCAACAATTCTCTGTTAGGAAAATATTTTCCTGATCTTGTTAAAACGAATAGAAAATATTTTCTGTTAAACAAAATTCCCCGGATCATAGATTCAACGGTGGATATAATTCCCCCCATGATCTTTGAGATTACTTAGATCAATCAAGATCTCTCAATGAGAGATTCTCTCGAACTAATTGATATCTTTCCCTCTCCTATATAAAGGACTCAAGACTTCAAGTCTCATAGAGACTATCCCCTCTATAAGTTTTAAGGAGATATACAAAATACAGGATATATCCCCCAAGATTTCAATACACAATACCCGCCAAGCTTCTATGAGATCCCCTCCTTAAGCTTTCACAACAACAACAAAGAGTTTAATTCTCATCTCGAAGAAGATCACTCTTTGTTCGATCACTAGGTAAAGAGAGAGATAAGAATATCTCCCCCTTTTGCATATTTCATAGGGTGTAAGTAGAGGGTAGGGACTGTAGAAATAAGTCAGCGTATGACCTGTTTCCCAACATGGTCTCCAAGTCCTTGAGCTCATCAATATAGCTAGTCATTGTAAGGACATCGTCCCCTACAGATGACCCAACAGCCAATCTCGCTTGAAGTAATTCGTTCGAGGTCTCATATCTTGCGATACGAGATTTCTCTCCATATAAATCTTTGTTATGGAGAAAAATGGAAATTAAGTCCATCTTCTCGTGCTGCTTCTGGTATACACCATCAACTGAAGCCAACATGAGGCACTTGGCATTCGCACTATCCTTTTCCCTTGTCTGACGGATATCCATATCCGCGACGATGGAAACTGGACCTGGGACTGTGGGGGCTTGAGTAGTAATATGGTGGTACAGCTTGTCATAGGCAATGGACATCTGGACAGACCTTTGCCAATCATAAAAGTCAGATTCAGTCATTTTGTTATATAGATGTAACCTAGTCATGGTCACATGGTCGCTGCAATGAGAGAGAGAGGGAACACTTTAGCATGATGCTCTTGCAAGTTTAGAGTGGTTTTTAGTTTATCTAAACTGGATGGCTCCCACTGTTTCTCGAATCCTTCCTCAAACCATAAAAGAAGAATTAGTCAGGACTGATCTTA
Source organism: Agapanthus africanus (assembly GCA_030015575.1). Taxonomy (NCBI): domain Eukaryota; kingdom Viridiplantae; phylum Streptophyta; class Magnoliopsida; order Asparagales; family Amaryllidaceae; genus Agapanthus; species Agapanthus africanus. The sequence goes on from CM057345.1 coordinate 121,657,848, forward strand.
CCGTACAATACTTACTTAACCATTCAACCAGGCTAGTGTCGGTACTTCGAGGGAGGTTTTACGACGCTTTCGCGAAGTTCCTTAATTAAATAACCTCTTTTCTCTGGAGGCGTAGCCCCGCTGACACTGTTCTAGACACCTACTTGGTTTATAACATTGATCATTAAGTGACGAATCTCCTGATGAGTAGCAGATACTCACAGTAGGATCGGGATCCAAATATCATCGTGTGATAACGCTGAAGGAATCCTACCAACATTATCAAACTCCAAATGGTATGCAACACTAGCAAGTTTCAGTTTCTTTAGAAACTCCCGATGTGGATTTTTGCCCCATGCTCTTATGACCTTGACGAAGGCCAACAAATCATAAGTCACATGTCAAGTTCTGCCCATCATTATCCCTGTTAATTTGAACCCACCCGCACATACCCTTGACGAAGGCCAACAAGGTAATACGACTGTTCCAAACCAACGCATCTATCTATGCTACATATGAATACCCCAGCAGCTACCAAACACTATGCCTTGACGAAGGCCAACAAACATAGCTTGAATACTACTGACCATTCATATGAAATGACGGAGGGCTACGACTGGTTTTGGCGAAACCGTGAACGTAGTGAACTTGATATAATCGAAGGAACCTGATAGCTTTCTAAAAGGAGTGGTTAAAGCTCCGCAATTAAAAATTCTGCTCTTTTAAAATAACAGAGTGGTTTCTTTTAAATTTGTTCCAATGATTCAACTTTGGTTTGTTTTCTTTGCATTAAAATAATGTGTCCCATCAATTAACCTATCATTGCAGAAAACAACGAAAATACAACGTCCGCTTATGCCATCCGCATTCGCCACTGGGTCTCGTCATTCACCCGTTAGGTTACTTAACTAACGACAGAGCGGGGCTGGGCTAGCGCGGATGCAAAACATAAGCAACGCCTACTAGATATCATATATAGATATTGTACATTCGTCAGGCGCAATAATAGGCATTCCAGATCACAGATGAACATTATTAGATATACAAGCAATCCGCGTTTCCTTTAAGCCTGCAATGAAAGATGGATTACACAGTTGTGATGAATAGCCATTACCCCACCCTAGACCCCTACGGGTATGACAAACTACTCGCCAAGTACCCGAAGTGAAGCGGTCTCCCTCAACAACGCGAGTAGGCCACTAAACACTTTAAAGTACCTGGTAGTTTGTGCACCCCACCTTGGGTCTATCCTAGGAGCAGAAAACAGTAAATGAAATAATACAACGGTGACTACAACCTCAGCCCGGATGTGCCCCGCAAAAGAATATTACATCATATTACAATTTACATCGAATGAAAGAATACAAAAACTCATCTCAAACCCCGGCTCATCATCACAACGGTCCAATGAAGTTCATATACACAAACCAGTAAAAACCATTACAGAAATGTGCAACCCCTGCTAACCGACATGCTAGCAATTAGGAGAGGTTTACAAACACATTAAACATCACAGATAAAACTTGATTAGCAAATAACTTAGAATTTCGATCGACAACCTTTTTCCGTCTCTACCCCAAATGCAAGCAAGCACTGAAATAACCTGGGCAGAAAAAAATATACAAAAAAACAGAACACCCAAAACTAAGAGTTACTGTGTAAATACGAGTCAACTCGGAGTTGACTCGGCTGCGGATCCGCGGCGGATTGCACTAATCCGCCGCGCTTCCGCGGCAGTCTCACCGAGTTGGGATCTCGTATTTCTCCAGTATTCTTAGAATTCCCTGCTGTGAATTTTCATACCTCTGAAATAATTTTTTCGACAGGTTTAAAATCGACAGAAACTTGAGGGGTCCGGGGTTAAGTTTTCATGTTTTTTCGACGATCGAAGTTCTAATAAGTTGCTAACGAGCTAGTAAAGGTTTAGTAGGCTTTAATACCACTGTAAGTCCATATCACGCACCCCACGAGCTCGCGGGGAGGCGGAATATATGAAAAACAATTATCAAAACTTCGTAACATGGACTTGAGCACACGGATCGTGTCTAAACCATTACTAGCAAACTACGGGAGGTTTAACTACTCTGATTCGAAGTTATACCTCACGTTACTTGTCCTTCGGGTCTTCATCGCTGTCCTCCACACCTCGTAGGCTCTATGGAACATGGGCACCTCAACGGCCTCCTCGAGTCAAAGACGATCCACCCGAGAGTCTATAGTCCGAGCTCTAATATCAAATCTGAGATAACTACGGCTTATAGTTTGCTAATCTAGAAGTTCTAGAGGGTGTAGAGTATTTAGATGGATTACTTAGCCACTTAAATCCTAGGATTCTCAACTCATGAGAGCTTTTAGGGTTTTGAGGAAGAAGATGAAGACTTGAGGAGAGAGAAAGCTTTTGTGACAATGATAATGAATAATACTCATGAAAGAATATAATGAAGCATACAAATATCTCTTGATAAATATCTAGAAATATCTTGTGAGTTTCATTTAATCCTAAGGGTGAATCACCTCATGAGTCATTAAGTATTTAATGAAAACTTACACCTCATCTCTCCACCTCATTTGTGTTTAATCCAAAAGAAATAAATACAAATGAGTCACCTTCTTCTAGAAGATTCCTGACAAATTACGAGACTGCCCCTCCCATCCGTATTTCCGAAAAACACAGATAATCTTTGACTGAATAAATCCATCTGTATAATACTAGAATCTGGCTTAAACCAAAGCCTGCTAGTATCATCTGCCCGATCATAATACGTGCACAAGTGTACGTAAGTGATCGCGGCCCTGCCGTAAAACCATACGGCCTCTACACCTTTTACCCGGTGCAGGGAAAATCTCTGTGTGGGACTCTAAAGACTCGACACTACGCTGACAATGGGTTTAACCACAGGCCGCAAGCGGTACTAGCTGTACGTAACGGTCCCCAGGTAAATGTCGATAAGAAGGACGATGAAGAAACCCATCCGAACTCTAACTGACTCTGATGTGACAATCTCCGTACAGTCCGGTCTGTTCGTCTAGGACTATCGCATATCAAGCCTAGGGGGCGGTAAATGTCAGACCCCTAATAGCGGTATAAGTCATGTCGGAGTGAAGCCTATTACACCTTGAGAAACTACTGGAAGCCTACCAGTAAATCTCATTTGTCCTGGCCAGGGACTTTGCGTAATGGCTCTCCATACACAGTGCGATATCAATCCCCAATACCGGGAGAGACGAATCCTGTCTAACCGCCACTGCCTCGAAGTGCTTCGGGACTGCACCTAACTACTACCTGTTTGCACGACTCTTTTGAGCCGTAGTAGGGTAGTAATCTAAGTACAGTGGGAACACACCCGAGGCGAAGTAGCAGTATCAAGTCGACGGACTAAGCTGTACTCATGTCACCTGGGAACTGCCATCTGACGATGGGTATAAAACCAACCTGCAGTTCCCGGCGAGTCCTATCCGGTGTATCCGTAACCTAACGAGCACCTGCATACTATCTCCAGTACAACGTACTGATGGCTGTGGGACAGACCATCTCCCCAACTGGGATGAGAAGCGTACACACTAGTCTACTCCGGAGTATCGATGCCCTGTCTCGATAATCCTACGACCAGGGACCTGTATAGGATGTTGCTTATAGACTACCCAGCCCCCACTAGTGTGACTGCCATCACGACGCTGGTAATCAAGCAAAGATCCTAAGGGCTCTACTAATATGTATAAGCAATACGTTAAAAGAAACATATGCACATATTAAAGTAGACACAAACCAAGTAGCATACTACCAATTTTAGCAAGACTGTCAATACAACTGTGAATATCCCAAGCTTCAATTAAGTAATATACAAACTAGTATGATACAGTAATGGCCTCTAGGGCATAAACACTAACACATCACACATGCAATTTTAAAATTTTCGGGTGCTAACGAACACTAACCAAGACCTTAACTAGAATTTTAGGGTTAACATGATGATATCAACTAAACTATAAGAAGTGAAAAAGATTATACCCTTGTAGATCGAGTCCTTCACTTCACAAGCTCCGGATTGTAGTCCCTACGACTCCACAAGGCTCCACTTGGGAGTTTGAACGAGCCTCCTTCATGATCTTCGTGCCGAAGATGATCCCCCTGAAGTCCCTCTAGCTCAAGCTACCCCTTCACTAAACTATCTTTATTGAAGGAAATACACTACACTTGATTGCTAATCAAGTGTAGGATGGTAAAGTAGGAGTTTTAAGGCTCACTAGATTTTATTCAAGTTTCATGGTTCATATCACATGTAAGGGTTGAAGCTTGAAGCATGAAGATAAAGAAGATGGAAGCTAGAGTGCAACTCAAGAGAGCAAGCATGAAAAAAGATCAAGTCTACAAGAAATGAAGTGAAGAACGGCTTATCAATTCTCACAATAATTGAAGCATCCAATTTTTATCAATAAACAAAAGCAACCATGCCTCAATAGTGAGTCAAGACTAATAGAATAATGATAAAAGCTATGCTTCACCCATGCTCCTCATTTTCTACCTCCTTTTTTATTTCCAAAAAATAGAAAAATCATGCCATACTTCATATATATATATATATATATATAAGAAAATATTTAGTGAGCTAATAATACTAGTTTAAGATATAATTATATCAAATATAATATATATATCATATTATTAAATCAACACTTGATTTAATAATTCGGTTATATCACATATAACCGACTAATATCATTTATCTGTATATCATATTATCAAATCAACACCTGATTCAATAATCCGGTTATATCACATATAACCTGAGCGATATCAGATAACTGCCAGATTAGAATACAGTATCACATACACGTATTTAATCAGGCCCTCCGCACATATCACATATGTGCCCTACTTCGTTTCACTTGAACCAGGAAACTTCTGTGTGGGACTCTAAAGACTCGTCAATACGCCAGCAGTAGGTGATGATCACATCAGTCACCCACAAGTTATCGATGGTACTAGCTGGACGTAATGGCTACCCAGGTATCGAGCGATTAGAAGATCAATAAGCAAGCTTATCCATACTTTCCATGAAGCCTATAAGTAACACTTACCGTACAGTCTGGTCTCTTCGTCTTATATGTCGCGTATCATGTCTAGGGGTGGAATCGTCAGACCCCAGTAACGTGATAAGTCATGCCGATGTCTGGTCTATAACGATTCGAGAAACTACTGATAACACTTACTAGTAAATCTCATCAACAGCCATAGCCAGGGACTTACTGTTATAGCCAATCGAGCATAGCGCAACATCAACTCCCAATACCGGGAGAGACGAAACCCCTCCTATCGCTCATTGCCTCCATGTGACTCGGGACTGTACCCAAAATCCACTTGTTTGCACGACTCCTTTGAGCCGTTGCAGGGAGGAAATCAAAGTACAGTGGAAGCTACACAAGACTCTATGACGATCTCGGGTCTACAGACTAACCTGTACAAGTGTCACCAGAGAACTGCTATCTGACGATAGGTATAATACTAATTAGGAGTTCTCGGCGAGTCCTGTTCGGTGTACCCATTCTCTAATGAGCACCTGTGTACAATCTTTGATGTCAAACACCAATAGATATGGGATCAACCATCGCCCCCATATAGGGTCAAGAAACGTACACACTAGTCTACTCTGGTGTATCGATGCCCTGTCTCGATATACGCTCGATTAGGAACAATTAAAGGATGTGCTTGTGGACTACCAAGGTCCCAGTAACATGATCCGTATCATAGTCCCAGTAGTCAAGCCTACACCCTAAGGGTTTTATCAATATGTATCTGAGAGACAATATAATAATACTAAATGTACATGTTAAGATAAAGAGTAACCAGATAGCATACTATTATGTCGAGCAAGAAAGTTCTCTATATATATGTCCAAGTATCCACTATAATATACATCAATGTACAATAATGGCCTCTAAGGCATACATATCCCTAACATAGATAATGATTTAATTAATGAATTAAAAAGAAAAGGAAATGTGTCATTTTCTAAAGATGTTTGTAGAAGCCTTGAGAAGCCATGACTCATCACGTCTCTCTTGGATTTATTCATTGATATTTATCATTATCAATCTCATCTCATCACTTCACCTCATGGTTCATTCTCTCTCATCTAAGTTCATCTCATTCTTCCTCTCTAGAATTTTCTTGAGATGAGAAAAGAAAAGAAAAAAGAAGAAAAACATGTGAGCAAAATTGCTACTTCATCAGCCTATACTAATCTAGTCCATTAGTTTAGGTTGTTTGCTTCACTAATACCTTTGATTAGTGAAGAGTGAGCTTGAGTGAGAGAGACTTCAAGGTGGATCATTTTCGGCATCGAAGATAATAAGCAAGCTCGATCCTTTCTTCAAGTGGAGCCTAAAGAAAAGTTCTAAGGACTACTGCTTGGAGGTTTAGAAGTGAAGGACCGGTCTACAAAGGTTGTAAACCCCTATCACTTAGTTTAGAACTTGTTCTTTTTTTGAAACCCTAATTCTCTAGTTCGATTCTAGGTTAGTATACTTAGCACTCTAGATTTTTTAAAATTGCATACTTGATACTTGTTGAAACCTAGTAGAGATGTTAAGACATACTTTCAATATCGTGTCTAGGAGGGGGTAAACGTCAGACTCCTAATAACGCAATAAGTCGTGCCGATGTCAAGCCCATCACCATCCGAGAAACTACTGAAAAATCAGTAAATCTCATCTGCCTGGCCAGGTCTTATGGTGATGGCCAACCGGGCACAGCGCGACATTAATCCCCAATACTGGGAGAGACGAATCTCCGCAATCCGATCACTATCTCCATGTGGCTCGGGACTGTACCCAACTAAAACCTGTTTGCACGATTCTTTTGAGCCGTGGTAGGATAGTAATCAAAGTATAGTGGGAACTCACACAAGACAAATGACGATTTTAGGTTGACAGACTAATTTGTACTCATGCCATCATAGACCTACTGCCTGACAATAGGTATAATACCATCTAGCATGATCTCGGCGAGTCCGTCCAGTGTAACTCATAACGCAATGAGCACCTGTATACAATCTCGGTGACTAACTAATACGAATGGCTGTGAGACCGGCCATCGCCCCTCGTCGGGGTCAAGAAATGTATACACTAGTCTACTTTGGAATACCGATGCCCAGTTTCGATATTTCTACGACCAGGGACATTTAAGGATGTGTTTATAGACTACCCAGTTTTCACAAATGTGATCGCCACAATAACCCTGTCAGTCAAGCATGAATCCTATGTGCTCTATCAATATTTAATAGTGATATACTATACCCTATAAGACATGTACATGATAATAAAGTCAAACCAGATAGTATACTATTATCTCGAGTAAGACTGTTCTATTCATATAGGTCCAACCTTAATCGTCATAATCGTCTGCTTGCGATTACAATAATTGCCTTGAGGGCATTATATCCATATTGAACCAAACTTTATAAGTTTAATCTAATAACAATTGCTATGGCATTTTCTTAAAAAAATAGCATAGAGCTTAATTGCAGAAAACACCCTCTTGTTTGGCTTATAACAGCACTACACATCCTTTACATGAGGAAACTAGATTCATTATGGAAGACCAAAATGCAATTATTCCAATAAGTAGGTGAGTTTCTGCAATATTATTTCAAAATATTACTCTCCCGTCGCTTTTTACTTGTTATTTTAGGGGAATGCACAACAATTAAGAAAATTATTATCACTTTCTTAATATCAATAATTAATTTACTGCCACATCACCACTAAAAAAATCATACCATTTCTGTCCTGAACTATTAAAAAAAGTATTATCACGTTTTTAATATCAGTATTTAATTTTTTAGGCTATTTTTGGTATTGTATTATTTATTGATATCTTTATCATTAATAGTTTTATCGTTATTCAAAAAATAACAACTAAATTGGTACACTTTTTTCATTCCAAATTGAACGGAGCAAGTAGAACAAAATCTGTTTCTTACAGAAAAAATGGACGGTGAGATCACGGCCAAAACAACAGAAGCAGATAATATTAGGAAGAGTGAGAGCCCCAGAGACAGGGACAGAGAGAGAGAGAGGAGGAGCAGCAGCAGCAGCAGCAGCATTTGCCATGGAGAAGTATTTTGGTAATGCATATCGGGGTGATCCGGGCGTGCCGCACACCGATCCGGAACGGTTCGTGAACATCTGGATCGGATCGTTCGCCTTCTCGGCTCTCACTTGGAACAATCCTTACATGTGGCAACTCTCCAACCAATTCAAGTAACTGTCATTCTCTCTTTCTTTCTATGGTTTATCTGCCCCAAATCTTGCTATTTTCTTGATTAGGGTTTTGGGGATGTTATCTCGATTATCGTCTAGCAATTTCTTCTTAATTTAGGCTTTCTGTAGAAAGCTATCTGATTATTGAATGATCAATCATCTGCTACTTGCTAACTTTGTACACAGTGATCTGAGTCCTTTTTACAATCTTTAGGGGTTGGGTCTTGTTAATTGTAATTTGGATTGAACTTTTTGAATTTGTGATACGAAAAACTATTTTCTTTTTATTCTAGACTTTTGTAAATTTATATATTTGGGGCAGAAACTTTCATTCATCTAAATAGGTCGCAAAATCTTGATTATGACGGAGCACTATTTTTTGTAAGTAATGACAAGGTGCGCTATGAATTGATTTTGGAATTGGCATTCATTTATCTTTTCAGGTTTTGATCAAGATAGATTATATATGGTTATGTTCTTTCTTAGCCTTTTAATTTTTATTTCAGATGGTGAAACTATCATGCATTACGTTTTGGCAGTATTATAGTATGCGATCTATGCGGCCACATATGTATATGTGTCCACATGGCACATAGAGATGGGGCTATTTTTTGCAATATGTGGAGCAAAATCAAGCTTCGAAGCATAAAAATCATTATGCAACCACATAATGCAATATGCGGTTGATATGCGGCCGCATTGTGCATTATCCGGCCGTATAAATGCATAATAGCTTAAGAATTAGGTTAGATTCCATGGAGTGGGTTTATGGGTTTTTACACACACACACACACACACACACGATAACTTAAAGGCAAGTATAAAACGTTTTCCGAAGCAAAATAATTCTCTCTATTCATTTCTTCACTTTCTTTTCTCTCTCATAACAAATTAGGGTTTTCTTGTTACAACTTCTCTCTTCCGCAAAAACTCATGCAAGACGACGTTTTTAAAGCAAAATGCTATAAATGATGCCTTTTGGCTTCTATTTCTTTACAAAAATTATAGTTTAGCATTCATGTTAATTTTTTTCATATAGTCCAAAGTTTACTTTTTTTTTTCTTCAGTTATTTTTTCACTTTCCTTTTCTTGCTCACTCGTTCTTTAGTTTTGTTTTCTGTCTGAATATGTTAGTTTCCTATTATTTGCTAGTAGAAAATGCATATGTTTCTATTTGTTGTTAGAAATTATTTAATTCCGTGTGGTTATACCGTCTATGAAAAACTTTCTTTGAAACATTTTGACTACACCAAAGATAATTGATTGCTTGGATCGTTTGATGACATTGACTTTACTAATTTGTGATACTAATTTGTGACGATGACAATACTTTAATTGTTTCTTTCGAATTATTTGCTATCTATGATCTCGATGAACTTTTGATCATGAAATATTCTCATTTTGGTTTTTCAATCTTAGAGTTTAATTTAGTGTTATGCTATGAATTTTTGATGAAATAGGATGAATTTACATATATAATTACGGTTTTCTATTTATCCTAGCATTGCATTATTATCAATGTCATGTAATACATTTGTCTCTTTTTGCAATTTTGAAATAAATTCATGACTCGGTAAGTTATTAGCATTCCATTATGGGCACTATATTTTATACACATTCTAGTATTGTTATTCATATTTACTCTTTTTTCTGTCTATATACATAGAATAATATTAATAAACCTTCTATTAGGAGAAGAGATAATTCATATTATTAGTGTGTATGCTCCCCAAGTAGTTTTGGTGGAGAGCATTAAAAGAAAATTTTAGGAAAAGATGGATGACTTAATTCAAGATCTTCCTCTGAATGAGAAGCTATTTATAGAAAGAGATTTAAATGGTCATGTTGGTAAAGATGCCTGTGGATATGAGAGCATGCATGGAGGGAGGGCATATGTATGAAATAGAAAATAGTATGGAAGATATGATATTGAATTTTGCAGCTATCTACGATCTTATAGTAGAAGAGTAATGAGCATTTGATATTATTTAAAAGCGGATTGAACAATAGCAAGATAGATTTTTTTCCTTATTAGAAAGCTAGATAAATAACTTGAAAAATTGCAAATATATTCTAAAAGAGAGTGTCCAGTCAACATAAATTGATAGTATTAGATATATGTAGTAGAAGATGGAAGAGAAATTCTAAAATAGATAGAAGATCCAAAACTAGATGGAATTTAAAAAAATAGAAACTTAATTTTATTTAGACATATAATGATAAATGAAGGAAACTGGATTTCTGAAGATTAAACTAACATTATATAAAGAAATATGGCTAGTTGCATTAAAAAATAGCTAAAGAAATTCTAGATGAATTTAAAAGTAATGTGGTAGAATGAAGATTTCAAAGGATAATTAAAGTAAAAAGAAATTCCTATCAAATTTGGCAAAAATGTAAAATCAAAGAAAAATTTAAAAATATATAAATTAGTAAATAAAGAAGCTAAATTAAAAGCTTATGATAATTTATATAAAAACCTAAAAGCTAAGTGTCGCGGCCCGGAAACGGAAGTGACCGACACTTAAATCACACGTCTAAAGACGACGCAATCCAAGTAAGCCAAAATCTCAGAATTTAAATCATTTTTAAAAGAAATAGTGGAGGCGGAGTTTTGAAAAGTTTTGTAAAAAGTGAAGCTTGTTTTGAAACATTATTTGAAAAATGGACCGCACTTCCTTTGTAAAGTTTGAATAAAACGAGTACAAAATGATAAATATAGAGGCATCCCACATATGAGAGCAAAACCAACGCCCACTTTGCGAAAACACAACCACGCAGTAATATACGACACCTCAGGCGAAGAATCACAAGCAAAAAATTAAGCAACTGCATAAGTAAATTCATAGACAACTCTACCCGAGTTCGACTTAAAAAAAATATACATCAGTCTCGACTCTATCTAAGTCAAATAATTATACAAGTGGTAGATGAAGCGATAATAGATACAAAAGAATATACATCCAAGATGGTTACCCTATACATCGTAACCCACCAAGCAAAAGCATGCAAGAATTCCAAAAGATACCGCGCCAACACCGCCGCTAGGTATCTGTACGGTCGGTCCTGCAATGAACTATGGCACAACGAGTGAGTTGTCAACTTAGTGAATGGAAATAATATCGCAAGATATATGTATATATACTATATAATAAGCATGAAGAATAAAAGTGAGCGCAATGAATTCAATATCATCAATAAGATCATCACAGAATCCATGTCAATCATCGCTAATCAGAATCTTATCATATCACACCGGTGTATCCGAATCGGTCTCTCCCCTTCCTCGATTACCGGATCACACCAACCGTATTTCGCAGCAGTGTATCCGAATCGGTCTCTCCCCCTTTCTCGATTACCGGATCACGCTAAACATATCTCACACCGGTGTATCCGAATCGGTCTATCCCCCTTCCTCGATTACTGGATCATACCAAATATATCTCATACCGGTATATCCGAATCGGTCTCTCCCCTTTCTCGATTACCCAATCCCACCATACTAATCACACAAGAAAACCATGATACCTGTATCGGTCTCCCCCTTTCTCGATATCCAGATATCATCACATACAAGTAAGCTTTATAATTAATAATAATAATGATATATATATATATATGCATATATTAGCGTCCCATACCATTGATACACACAAATAAAGATCACAATCTCACAAGATCAACAGTATGTAACGTGTAACGGAATCATAACGTATAGCATAACAGATAACAGAATCGTAAAACAAACAGATAACGTAACAGATAACAGAATCACAAAGCAAACGGATAACGTAAGTATGCCAGTCCTAAGTGTTATGGCAGTATCAATGATGTGTAGTGTACCTGTGAGTTTGTGATTGTGCAACATGGCAATCGTTGGTAGTTGTGCAGTGTTTTATCGGGTGTGTTCCTATAATGATGGCAATTGGAATATAAATTATGGTATTGTAAACTAAATACAAGAAACTAATAAGAACGAATAATATAAACGTAGCGTACTAATAAACTAATCGTCGTGCGAACGTGCGTTGTAAATGAATAAATAGTTATGAATAATACAATTATGGTTTAAAATAGAACAATTGTTAGTTTTAAAATGAGTATAATTTTTAGCATTTCGTAATATCCCAGTCTAGGTAAATAGCAAGACTCCACGAGTCAAATAAATAAAGACCGTACTCGGCAATCAATCATCATCTTATCCAGTACGGAATCTCACCTCGTACGATATCAACCAAATATCCAATCATAATCGGAATATAAGAGATGAAATGAAACATGACATTTTAACTAAGTATCAATAAACATAGAAAGGCTAGCAAGTATAGGCATGCAACATGGTAGGGTACTCAATACAATAGTAATCGAATGATAATGTAATCAAGTGACACGAATATGTTTAAAATAGAGACACGAAGGTTTATAAATTTTCTGGTAGTCGGGGTTATACGCCATCCGTCCAATTTCCCACTTGTAAATACTATTCCACTCACAGTAATGCGGATCGAGCTAGTCGTATCGTACGACCAGCTTGCGCTTCATCGCCGTCTCGGAGGTCTCCGTAAGAACCTAGAATCGAATACTAACTTTCGTACATGAGAAAATAAACTACCGATACCGACATATATACATATACTAAGCGCACCAAACTCACTTAAGTTAAAACGTGTGGTCATTGTGTGCTAATCATGTGCGAAATTACCTAGAACTATCCCGAATCGTCGAATTTCAACTTTAAACGCTTGTGGATTTTATAATGGAAGTTCTGAAACTGGCAGTTTTTCGGCTCATTTTGAAAAATCACCAAAAATAGTAAACACGATATTTGGACTCAAACTAAAATTCTACATATGGATAAATGAGTTAACTTTGATACACCAAAATATCTTTTCCAATTTCTAAGTATAGAACATGAAATAAAATACAAAATTAAAATATGTTTCTGGATAATTTTACCAGACCAGAAAACATCCTTGCACTAAATAAATGATATCTCTAGATTTTGTAAAGTGAATAAGGCAAATGAAATTTTTTGAGATATCTACACAAAATTATGTACAACCTACAATTTTCGTATTTTCCAAATTGTTAATATAAAAATCAAGAAAATTGTTACAATTTGAGTGAAAACAGCCATTGGAAATGAAATTTCCAGTTTAGATACTCTTCCTTTAAAAATTCATATAAAATTTATTTTACAGTAAAACTTAACTAAATTTTTTTGCTAAAATATAAGCCAATTATCTACAACTTTGTAGTTTTAATTTTTAGCTAATTATCAACATAGAGTTATAAAAAAATTCGAAACGCTAGGCATGTCACTGATTTTTCCAGCCCAAACATCATAGAACTTGACCTTAACTAAACAATGAGTGTTCTCATGGAAAGTAATAGTTAAAACCTAACTAAATATAGCATTTTTGCCTCTTGATTGGGATTAGAGAAAATAGCAAGCTTGCAAAGTGGCCTCAAGTTGAAATCTTGGCCTCTACTTTAAGTATTTGGATGAAAATTCAATGCTATGGAATATGGATTTGTGTGTAATTTGGAATTGGGAAAAAAGAAATGAGAAGAAGAATGAGAAGGAGAGGATGAAGAGCGAATGGCTATGGCTTAACCATAACCCCCTCTCTCTCCTATTCCAATAATAAAAAATAGAATAATGAATAAGAAAGGTGTTAACTTGCCATGACACCAAAAACATGTTTTGTTAAATCTTAAGTAATTATTATTATAGTTAAGAAAACTTATCGTTTTAAATAAGTGTGTACAGCAAAATAAATTACCACTTATATACTTAAACTTGTAATATGGCTAATTAAGTTATACAATAATCTTAATAAATTTTCAAAACGTTACATAAAGGATATATATATATATATATATATATATATATATATATATAAACAAACTTAGATAAGAGCAAAAAAGTAGACCTAGGTAACGTTACACGTATTAAAAGTAAGATGAAAAGTTTTAGTAAAAGAAAATGAAATTAATGAATTATGAAGAAATTACTTTCATAAATTATTAATGAAAATAATAATTACGATCTTAAGGGAGAAACAAGCAATGCAGGAAATAATAGGGACATTTTGTATTATCGTAAAATTAGACTTAAAAAAGTAAAAGAAGCTTTAAAAATGAAAATAGGAAAAACCAATCTTGTAAAGAACGAATTCGGAGTTTGTCCGATTGATCGGCGAATAAAAAATATCCGGTTTATTCAGATTATGCGGCTATCTATATTTTCATATAAATATTGCATATAAAAATTCAAAAATTATAAAGATATAGAAAACTAATATACATGTAGCCTAATGGTAAGGCGCCCAAATTAAATCGGAAGATTGTGGGTTCGAGTATTGGTTGAGAAAGAAGAATGAGAAGAGAATTGAGGAGAGAGTGTTTGTGAAATGATAAGTGTGGGTTCCACTTGGTTTTTTAATTAAATTGTGGATTCCACATTTGAATTTTTAGTTGTGAGTTTTTTTGTTTTAGGCCTAATAAGTCAATTTGGCCGAATATTCACGTTATTCATCCGAATATACGGTTTGTGTGGCAAATATTCGGTTTAACCGCATATTTGACCTAATATTGCTTTGTTTGTTCGTTTTGCCATTGAATCCGAATATTCGGCCGAATATTCTGTTTTTTCAATACTAGGAAATGCAGTAGGACTTGATGATATTTCTATTGAATTTTGGAAGTGTTTAGGAGATATATCCAATATGGTTAACTTATTTAACAAAATTATAGATACAAAGAAAATGCCTGATGAATAGAGTAAAAGCATCTTGATACTTATAATAATAAGAAAGATATACAAAATTATTTAAACTATCATGAAATTAAGCATACGAGTCATAATATAACTATCCGAAAGAGTAATTGAACATAGATTAAGGAAAAATGCTCATATCTGAAAATCAATTTGGTTTTATCCCTGGAAGGACTATTATAGAAGCGATCTATTTATTACAGAACTTAATGAAGAGATATAGAAAGAAGAAAATCAATCTACATATGGTTTTATCGACTTAGAAAAGGCTTATGATAGGGTCTTCAAGAAGATATTATGGTGTGGCTTTAGAAAATAAACTAGTGTCTCACTAATATATCGACGTGATTAAAGATATGTTAAAATGTATGATGGAGCAATTACTAGAGTGAGAACAATTAGAGAAGAGACAAATATTTTCCTTTCACTATAGGTTTACACCAATATTCCACATTAAATTCTTATCTCTTTACACAAGTTATGGATGAATTTAGTAGACATGTCAAGATGACGTGTTATGGTATACGTTGTTTGCTGATGATATTATTCTAGGTGATGAGTCTAAAGTAGGGTAATTACGAAAGTAGAAAAATGTAGAGTGGCCTTAAAATCGTTAGGATTTAGAATTTAGTTTTTGATTTTAGTGCCAACATAGCTGTGCATGAAAAGTCCAATAGTGATTCGTTTTGTTTCCAACCACATCATGAGCTCATGGTATTCAATTTCAAATCTATGAAATGTCCGTCAGTAACTTTAGAAACTTCTGATTATGGTTAAAATTCTAATAATGAGATACAGAATGGACTATTCAAGTGTACAATATGTTGTGAATTAGATGAATTCAGTCCAAGATGAACTTAGCAGACATATTCAGGATGATGTGCCATCGTATATGTTGTTTTCTAATGATATTATTCTAGTTGATGAATCTAAAGAAGGGTTATTATGCAAGTAGAAAAATGGAGAGACCTTAGAATCTAAAGGATTTAGTACAAGTAGAATAAATACCGAATATATGGAATATACTTTTAGCAAAACATTATGTAGGAATGAGCGTTCGTGCAAGTTGATGGCCATGAAATATCTAGGAGGAACCATTTTCGTTACTAAAGATCTATAATTAATCATGATGGGAAGAATTGAGAGGATGCAATTCATAGGATTAAGACGAGATTGTTGAAATGGAGAAGTATTTCGGAGCGTTATATGATCACGGGGTAACTTTGAAATTAAAATCAAATATTATAAGATGACAATAAGACCACTCGTCCTTCTTTATAGATCAGAATGTTAGGCAATTAAGAAACAATATGCTCAAAACAATAAATGTGGTTGAAATGCGAATGATAAGATGGATGACTGGTAATACATTAAAAGATAAGATAAGAAATGAGTATTCGTAATAACATAGAGATAGCTCTCACAGAGGATAATATACGGGAGAACCGATTGCGATGATTTCGACATCTCTAACGAAGACTAGTCGATACCCCGGTTAGAAAAAATGACAAAGTTGTAGTTTTTGGCACAATTAGGTGTTAGGGTAGGCCTAAACGAACATGGATAGAGGATATTAAGAACAATATGCTAATTGTTAATTTAATAAAGTAAATAGCCTTTGACAAGGAAAAATGGAAAATGATTCATATAACCAACCCCAAAAATTTAGGATGAAAGCTTGTTGTATACATATTTGAATTTTATTAATTTAAAAAATACAGATCACGTATGCATTTGCATATGCGTCGCATAATCCACTTACGCACTATATGGTCCTCAAGCGTATGTAATCGTATATCGTATTTTCATAACATTGAGATATAGAGAGCCGATGCTCAGCTTGCAAGCATTCACCATGTTTCCATATTTTCCCTTTGAAATTGTAACATTGAAGCTGCAATGCAAGAATTGTTATGGATTTTATAGTTGTTTTGGTGCATTGATTATCGTGCACAGTTCTTTTGTATTATTTGGGCATAGCTGTTACGTTTGTTTAAACTTCTTTTTCGTCTTGTTTTGGAAGGTGAACTTTGACATGAGACGTATTTAAATCCACAAAGTAGAACTTTAAGATGATTCTTTGTAATAGTGATATGCCAGATGACTTATTGTCATCATCATTGTCGACGTCATCATCCTCTAGGCCATCCCGATAAAAAAACCGGGTGACTACTCTTATCAAGAAGCCTTTACAAAAAAATGAAAAAACTTTTGCGGTTGAATGAAGTGAGGGGCTTGGAATGCAACTTAGCAATTAATTTATATCACCAAATAGTAAACCTTCTGGTTCAACTAGACTATTAAAAGGCTTAGAAGAATGGGCACAGACCATACAATTTACTGTAAGAAATTGCATTCATCTTTGAGACATGACATGAAATAAAGAGCCATACATGAGGGCATTTTCGATATTCGTTGAAGTAGTGTGACAAAATACAAGCGTGCTTCAAATTCATCATTATGCTTAAGTACATCCTGAAGGAGTGATATGTTTTCGTTGTGAGTAAATGTTACTTAAGAATGCTCATATTTTTTATTATTATGATGAGATAGTGCTATGATACAAGCAGTTCCTTTCCGGTTGGTCAAAAATGGGTGATTCTATAGTTGGCTGAAACTATGATTTTCTAATCGTTCTATTTGTATTTACCCTCTTGAAATCTTGAAAATTGTTATAAAAAACACTTTACTCAAAACTTCATCCTTTGGAGTTTGAATGATAACCTTTCTTGGTCTATAGTATAATATAGGATGAATATTATTTTCAATTTGTTTTAGTTTTTATCACTTTTGGTAATTATATATAAGAAATATATTTTCTTGGAAACTTTCATTCAATTGTCTTTGTTTACACTACTTCTATCATTTTTATCATCCATTTCACTATATCATGTTCAGTTTTCTTAGATATGACCACAAGATGAAAACTTGAGTGGTATATTTGAATGTTAAACCGAAGACTTGAGTGGTATATTTGAATGTTAGGTTTAACATAAGTGATATGGTTTTAGAATGGAAAAAATGGTTAAATTAAAAATTATTGGATAAATGTAATGCACTTTGCTTTAAACAAGCTAATGTCCTCTTTATGTATATCCACTCTAATGACAAAGGGATTTCTTGAAGCAACATATGAGATTTGAGGTTTTTTTGGGGCGTGGGTACAAATATGTAGGGTTGCAAGGAGTTATATATTAAACACTTTTCAGTTAAGAATTGGTCCAGATAAGATCATTGATGAACAAGATATATGGTTACTTTAGAATAACCTGGAGAGTGGACGCTGTCGCAATAGGATGTTATAAAATTTCTAACGATGGTGATTTACATATAAAAGTGTTATATAGCTGTAGTTTCCTAATTTGCTTCCATCATGCACAAGAAGTAATATGTATTTGTAATATATTTGAGTAGGCTTAATTATGGTTGCATCCGGATCGGATATGAGAATTACTGTATCCGCCTTTTAGTTTCGGATACGGATATGGTGTGGTAAGGAATATTCATATCCGTAGCCGGAAAAAAAAAACGGATACGGATACGAAACGGATATTAAAGAGATGGATACGACTATGAGTCGGATATTTGTATAAATAACATATGATATAAAACAAATATAAATGTGAAGCGGAAATGTGGATATGTTTCATTAAATGCTTATTTAATGACTTAAAAATATTTGATAGAGACAAATTTGCATCAAAATGAATATTATATTCATAAATAAACATGTTAATAAATATGCTAAATATAACTAGTGTATTTTAGAAGTTACTTATAAAAAATATTGATAGAATTATGTCATAATATTCTTTTAAATGCATAGCATATAAAATGAGTAAAATATGTATGGTTTAAAATAAGCATTATTAATGAAAAAAATAATTTTAAAAGATATATTTTCTTGTATTTTCTGCGGATATCCGGATCCATATCTGGATCCGAATTCACATATTCGAATATCCGTATATGTATCGAGATAATTTTTCTAAAACCGTATCCGTATTCGGAAGAATATGTACATATATTCGTATTGGTATTCGGACGGATATCAAAATCCGTATCCGTATCCAGCAGACATCCGGATTTGGATGCAACCCTAGGCTTAAATCAAATAAAAGTGTACCATTGTAGATTTTTGAAGAGCAAATGCATATGAATGTCATGAAGTCTCTTTTCGAAGGCCACAAATGTAAATGAAACTCATAAAACAATATCAAGAAGAAATCAATACTAAGTTTTCAGTAACGCTTTCTTATGAAGCCTCTAAAAGGCGCATAAATCTATTCAGAACAGATCAAAAGTTGTAAAAACTTTAAAAAAATAAATAGCTAATCAAAGAATACATAATATAGGCCAAATCACAACATACCAGAATACTATATATTTCTCATTTATGTAGACTACTTTAATTTTTTTTAGGGAAACCCAATTTCGTACGAGATCAAAACAAGGCCCATTTTTCTATTAGATCAAAAGTGGACGTGGCCAATATATCTTATGTAATAGACGTTTGGAGATTTTCGAATGTAGACTAGATAGATTATAGATGTATGTCAGTAGGTGAAAGAAAAGCAGCATAACAAATGGGGTGTCCTTCGGAAGGTTAGCAGAAGTATACATATAATTGACTAATTGATTTCACAGATATAGAACTTTTGTTATATTTGCTTGTATTGGCTGATTATAAGCGCACTTATTTACATTGTCATCAAATATTTAGAATATATCCTATATCAGTTTCTAGCTTGCTTGGTAATATCTGAAACAATTTTCACGGTATTTTAAACTCAAGGGTAATGGTCTGCAGTACGCCACAACTAATTAGCTGCGATACTGCAGACCTACGGGGTAAAACAGTTGGTCCCCGGGACCTGCTTTTTAAAATTTTGGCGGGCCTACCCATTAGTTTTTCCTCTGCTAGGACAGTTAATAGGCTGCGGCATACTGCAGCCCTATTAAATCCTTTAATCTTTAGGTGATATTTACACACGTTTTGCAAATGTATTGTAGCATTCATGAAAGTACTCTTAAACTTACATTTGTAAAAATGTTTGCATCCTCTCTGAGGCTGTCTAGGTTTTGATACATTTGTGGTTGTTGCATCATCCTATTGTAATTGTGGCTTTAAATACATTTTTACATGTAAAACTATTGTATTTGATTTTATGTGAACATTTAAACACTCTTTAATTGGTTCAATTAGTGTACCAATCTCGTGAGGGTTTTTATAAATATTTACAGTAGTTAAATTGCTGAGGGATCTTTATGTGTAATTGATTAATATTTGTTACATTAATTTCATTAATCTATCAAGACTTATGAGCACAAGTAACATCTCTTATCACTATTTATGTTTTTTAACTCTCGAACTTTATACTCCTTGTTCTGAAATAATGTACACAGCTGGCATGATAAGGCCATGATGTTCGAGCATTACCATTGGAAGAAAGCTGCAGAGAAAGGGGAGCCTTATCAGTTTAAGGTGGGCGCAAAATCCTCATTTTACCACTCATTATTACTCTTTCTTATTTGTTAGCCGTCGAAGTACAATTCAAACCCTTCACAATTATCATTTCTACTGAAGAATTAAGATATTAAAGTTAAATTTCACGAATTACCATGAACAATCAACAACTGAGCCTTTTATCCCAACCATATAGGGTAGGTTACATGAACCAACATGAGAATCACGCCGGGTCCAGCACATGAATCCTCCGCCTCCACTCACACCTATCGAACACTATACTTTCATTGAGGCCTTCGGCAACCATTTCTTTTCGTATCACCTCCATCCACATTTTCTTCAGTCTGTCTTTCGTCCTTTTGATATTGTTTATATCGAGAGTACCCATTCGTCGAACCGGTGCTTCCATAGGTTTGCATTGCACATGACTAAATCATCTTGGCCGGTTTTCCCGCATCATCTCCTTCACAGGTGCTACACTACCTTATCTTTTCTACTGTTACCACACATCCAATGAAATATACGTATCTCCACTACGTGCATTTTTTATGTATGATGCTTCTTAGGAGCCCAGCATTTTGTACCATATAATAAGGCGGGTCGAATAGCGCTTCGATAAAACTTCTCTTTCAACATTAACGAAAAGTTACAATTACACAAAATCTCTGGTGCACTCCATTTCAACGAACCAGCTTGGATTCTTTGGTTGACATCGCTGTCGATATTCCCATCCTTTTGGATGATGGAACCTAGATATCTAAACTGATCGTTCGGTGATATCTTTGTCCATCCAATGTTATACCATTGTGGCCTCTCAGTTTGCTAAATTTGCATTGCATATATGCTGTCTTGGACCTGCTCAATCTGAATCCTTGAGATTCCAACGTTTGCCTCCATAACTCCAATTTGACATTAACCCATGCTTTCGTCTCATTTACTAGAACAATATCATTAGCGAATAACATACACAAAGGTAGCTCATCCTGGATAATTCTAGTAAGCTCATCTATCACGATGGTAAACATGAATGGACGTAGTGCAGATCCTTTATGCAAGCCAGTTGTAATCGAAAAATCATTTGTTAGGCCGCCACAAGTTCTTACGTTTGCTACTAGTTCATCGCACATGTCCTTGATTATATCAATGTACTTGACCGAGACTCCCTTCTTCATCATTGCCTCCCATAATACCTCTTAGGTATCTTGTTGTATGCTCTCTAAGTCAATAAATATCATATGCAAATCTCTTCTCCTCCCTCGAAAACACGTGATAAGCTGACGTAGTAAATGAATAACCTCTGTCGTTGATCATCCAGGTATGAATCCAAACTGGTTCTCTGTTATCTTAACATCCTTTCTTAGCCTGCGTTCAATCACTCTCCCAAAGTTTTATGGTGTGACACATAAGTTTTATTACACGGTAATTTGAGCAACTTTGAATGTCACTTTTGTTCTTGTAGATAGGTACAATAATACTTTTCCTCCACTTATTTGGTATCTTTTTAGTCTGCCAAATCTTATTAAACAGATTTGTCAGCCATCTAACGCCAATATCTGCTAAGCATCTCCAAATCTCGATAGGATTTCCGTCTAGACCAATCGTTTTTCTTGGTTTCATTCTCTTCAAGTCCTCTTTAACCTCGGGTATTCTTATTCCACGCATGAAATCACGGTTTATATCTTGAGATTGAATGACAAGTCCATTCAAATCCTTAGTAAAGCTCTCATTAAACAATTTGTCAAAATAATCTCTCCATCTTTTCTTGGTGTTCTCATCTTGAACTAAAACCTTCTGATTTTCATCTTTGACACACTTACCGCACATAAGTCTTTTATCTTCCTTTCCCGTATCCAAGCAATCCTGTATATATCATTTTCAGTCTCCTTAGTGTCCAACTTCTTGCACATAAGTCTTTTATCTTCCTTACCGCACATAAGTCTTTTATCTTCCTTACCGCACATAAGTCTTTTATCTTCCTTTCCCGTATCCAAGCAATCCTGTATATATCATTTTCAGTCTCCTTAGTGTCCAACTTCTTGTACATCTCCTTATATACCTTAGTTTTAGCTTCTTGAACAGCTTTCTAAACTTCATTTTTTAACTATTTTATACTTCTTAAATCTCTCAACATCTATACTTTTCTTCAAATCTATATAAGAATCTCTTTTGAATTTAATAGCAGCCCTTACTTTTTCGTTCCACCATGACATGTTCTTAGATGGTGGGGCACCACCCCTCGACTCACTAAGTAGAACTCTAGCTACTCTCTTAATACAACTAGCCATCTTGTTCCATATTGTGTGAATCATTTTCAAATTGCCAATCCGTCTTTTGAAGTACACGATCTATAAAGGTTTTTTGGTTATCTTTCTTCAGTTGCCGCCACTTAAATTTAGGCTCTATCTTTTGTTTAATCTTTCTAGGTACTCTTCTAAATCGAACATCTAGAACTAAAAGTTTATGTTGAGTGGTTACACTCTCATCTGCCACTACCTTACAATTGATGCGACAATCTCTATCTATCCTTCTACTCAGAAAAAGGTCTATTTGACTTGCACTCGATCCATTCCTAAAGGTGATAAGATGAAACTCTTTTTCTAAACTAAATGTTTGTTAAGATCAAGTCTTAAAACGAAAAATCTAGAATCGAGCTACCTGCTTCATTTCTCTGTCCAAAATCAAAACCTCTATGGATAGAATTAAACGCACTACGACTAGTACCTACATGTCCATTGAGATCACCAACAATAAATACCTTATCTCCACTATGTATCCTTTGTACCATCTCGTCTAAATCCTCCCAAAATAGATGCTTACTAGCATCATCAAGACCTATCTGTGTTGCATAAGCACTAATAAAATTAAGGATCTCCCTATCTAGAATACGCTTGACCAATAAAATCCCATCACCTTTTCTCCTAATCTCAACTATATTCTCAAGCAATCGTCTATCTATAATTACGCCTATCCCATTACGATTTTTATCTCTACCTGTATACCAAAACTTATAACACAAGCCTCTATGATTCTAACCTTTTCACCTATCCATTTAGTTTCTTGCAAACACATTATACTAACTTTTCTTCTAATCATCATCTCCACTAATTCTGTTAGTCTACCTGTAAGAGAATTTATATTCCAAGAAGCTAGACGGATTCTATGAAATTCTTGCTTATTTGTCACTACACCCGGGGTCCGATGTAGCACCCTGCTTCCGGACTATGACCTAGAAACTTTTACATACTTAACACTACACCCGGGATCTGATGTAGCGTGTCACCAGGTAGGGGACGTCCCAATGATATTCTTATTATGGTTCATGTCATAGAATGTAATAAATTTTTAAGTTGGCTATCACAAGCCTACCACAACTCTCACCCTTTCTCATCCGGACTTGAGACCGGCAACGGTGGGTTTAACCATGAACAATCAAAGCATAGATAAATCCTTAACTATATAAATTTCTAATGAATGCCATGAACTTATTAGGTTGCATATAATTACTATCAACTTTTAAAGTTCTTCAATCTAAAATCAAATGTCATCCAATTTTATCCTTCAATTTATTACTAAATTTGAACACTTTTGAGAAATGAATGACTAAGTTCATATTTGCAATTTAAGTTTACGGTTCTAGTGAAATTTATCCTGATTGAAATTTATACTTTCAATTTAGTGGAGATGAAATAGAACCTTTGATAGATCTATTTGTCAGTGCTTTTTTCCTTGATACATGTGCAGAAGAAAACTTTCTGAGACCTTTAAAAATTATCGATTTTGCTGAATGTATAAATCATTTTTGGCCATTTAATTTTTCTAGAGTAAATTTTTGTAAGGTACCCTTAACTTTTATTCATTATACCACCTTATGGTTTTTAAAATTATAGTAAGCTCTTTTGCAGTGCTACATTTAAGGGTAATTTTAATGAAAAAACTCCTTTAAGACCAAAGCTTAAGAAGATAATTAAGGGTATTATAGTGAGAATTATCCTCCAATCTATGAACAAATTACTTATTTTCAATGATTTGCTATTACCTTGCAATATAACATATTTGTTGTTTTGTTTTACCCCAGTGGAACCAGTACATGACGAAGCCGCTGCGTGATTCATACTACTTCAATTGGCCTGTTTATTTCCCATAAAGGAGTGCTTATGGTATCTTGCTTTCCGTATGGAGCTTTTTGTTGACAAAACGACATAATAGTTCGACTTTCATTCATGAGTTTATGCTACTTTTGGTGTTTCTTGATGTTTAATGTTAAGCGCTTAGTTTGTCTGCCATTGAAGATTCGTTTTATAATATAATTGAGACTTGATACAATGCTTCTTGTTAATAGTGTGTGGTGTAGAGACGTCCAAATGCTTGAAATCAAGCCTGTGGTAGTTTGTTGAGTAACAAAGCAAATGATTTATTCTTGGGGGTATTTACCGAAACCCTTCTATGGTTTGACACTTTTGCAAGATTTAACCGTTTTTATGGGGACCGTCATTTTTTTAAGCAAATAAATTCCTTGACGTATGCATTTGCTGTCGTTAGTGGAAAACGACCTTGTTCTTGTAAGAAAATTTCCATCCACAAAATGCCCTTGTCATCTTTTATAAGTTAGATATTAGGATTTTTTTTTATATTTTACCTAATTTGTTCTTGATTTTGAACCGGGTCAGTGTTTTCAAGAAAGATGTCTCTTTTTTTTTGGCTTGTAGTTTAAAACCTGAAGCCACAAAATTAAGAGATATCTAGAACTTGGAGATTTATATATGGCAAATTTTAAAAGATTATATTTTGCTGCAAAGCTAAGAGCAAACATTGAGCAATTACAAAGGAACATAAATTAATTGGAACATTCATATGTTTTTGTTGAAGATTCATTGATTTTGCAGCGAAAATTGGATTGAATCCTATCCAATAATAAAAGAATGACTTGGGACAGGTAAAAACAACTCAATGACGCTATAGGCATGAGAAATTGTGAAGAATTGAGAAAAGTCGGACCAAAGGATAATTTTTCATAAAAACTCTCCGACTATAAGGTGGTTATTGGTGAATGTCTTTGTTTATGTAGTTAAAAAATGGGGTGGAAATGTCATTTGATACATTTAAAGTAAATGCAGAAGATATATAAATAAACAAACATATTTTTTTAAAGAGTTTAATTAGATTTCATCTTAATTAAAGATATCTTTAAAAACAAACCTTTTTGTTTGTCTCTTTAAGCCGTTAGATTTAATCTAACTTAATCTTATCCCTTGATCTTCAAACGTTGATCTCTAATCTTATAAATAAACTAGCCTATTCTTTCCCTTCCATCTTCCTTTCTCTTTTTTATCCATCAAAACTCTGAATAACCCCTTCGCCGCGTAAGCCTTGACTATCGAGGGATCCTTTACATGACACGCACAATAAGGCTCTTCCCTCGTCTTTGAATCTGTCATCTCATTCTTTAGGATCGCTGATCTAGATGGTGTTAAGTCTCACACTTTTTAATTAAAAAAAGAATGTAAAACCTCTTACCATGAAATTGTTCCTATACCCTCAACATGAAACTCTCGATGACTTGTTCTTGTTTATTTTGAATGATGAAATTATTTATATGTTATGAAACTTGGCTCTTATGCATGCTAATGTGGTTATATATAAGTTGTGATTGCTGGATTGTGGATTTATCATGTTAAATTCTCGGATCGTTATCATTGCTACACAAAAACCCTATGAAAATTATTAGTAATGAACTTTTAGGTTTATTAGTAACGGACTTCCAGGCTGGAAGATATCGAGGTTTTACTACAGGCATGTCATGTCGTTCCAGAAACGTATAGGATGGTTTCTTATCGCTAACGTACATGTCTAAAGTTAATGTAAACTCCTAAATAAATTATGTAAAGTGTAAAACAGGTATATCCATCCATAGAAAAAAACGGTTCTGAAAAATCTTATCTAGATTGGGAATTAAAAATCATACATGCAACTGATTGGGGATTTTCAACCTCTGGCTGGCACACAAGTCTTCGTTTCGTGGGCAGTTTTGAAAGGGTTGTGATTGTTTTCTAAAATTACCTAAAAAAATAACACCGTGGTTTGCTTCAGAAAGGTTTTTCGCTAACAGAAAAACCACAGGATGGTTCTCGTAAAAAGGATTAAATCCGGAAGTGTTTTTTTTTTGGATATAGGCGCCCTCAAGGCAATTATTGTAATTGAATGAGAACCTGTACAAGAGAACTATCTTACTCGAGATGATAATATACTATCTGGTCTGTCTTTATCTTTCATGTGATGCGTTTTATTTATTATCACGTATCGTTAGATATGAGATAAAACCCTTAGGATTTTGCTTGACCACCAGGACGATGATGAAGATCATACTAGTGGGGCCTGGGTGGTCGATAAGCACATCCTTAAATGTCCTTAGTCGTAAGAGCATCGAGACTGGGTATCGGTACTCCAGTTTAGACTAGTGTGTACGTTTCTTGACCCGGTTGGAGGGCGATAGATGGTTCCATAGCTATTTGTGTTTGACACCGAGGATTGTATACAGTTGCTCATTGGATGAGTTACACTGGACGAACTCACCGAGAACTCCTAGTTGGTAATATACCAATGCCAGGTAGCAGTTCTTTGGTGACATGAGTACATGGTAGTCCCTATGACCTGAGATCGCCATAGTGTCTCATGTGTGCTCCCATTATACTTAGACTTCTACCCTACCACGGCTCAAAAGGGTCGTGCAAACCGGTTTTTGTTGGGTATAGTCCCGAAGCACATGGAGGCAGTGAGCGGTCGAGAGGATTCGTCTCTCCCAGTATAGAGAGTTGATGTCACGATGTGCAACAGATGACTACAACCACAAGTCGGTGGCCACCACAGTGGAGATAAACTGATTAATGTTATCAGTTGTATCTTCGGATGGTTATGAGTTCTCTGTCGCACGACTTATTGAGTATCGGGGTCTGACGGATTCTAAACCCTAGACCCGATATGCGACACTCTTAGACGAAGAGACCAGACTGTACGGTGATGTCACCGATAGACTTTGTAGGGTTCAGATGAGCTTGCTAGTTGATCTTCTTTCGATCAATACCTGGGTAGCCATTACATACAGCTAGTACCACTGACGTGCTTGTGGGCTATGGATATGATCCTAACCTACTGCCAGCGTATTGTCGGGTCTTTAGAGTCCCATACAGAGGTTTCTCAGCACAGGCGAAACGATGTATGGCACATATGAGGATATGTGCAAGTGTTCGATTAAGCACGTGTATAATCGGGTGTTTAATAATATTAGCCGGTATATATATATATATATATATATATATATATATATATATATATATATATATATATATATATATATATATATATATAACCGGATTATTAAATCAAGTGTTGATTTAATAATTAAATGTATATTTATATATTAACCAACATTATGCTCATTTTATCTTTCCTTCTCTTTATATATTATTTATATATGATATAAATAATATATATATCATTTGTCATGGTTGTATATACACATTAGATGTGTGTATAAGAAGCACATAGGATTCAAAGATAAGGATAAATGATATTTACTTATTTAACTAAATGAAATAATGAGTCATTTATTAGAATTGTATAGACTTTAGATTGTTAGTTGTATGTATGCCCTAGAGGCCATTATTGTATATGAGATATATATTATAGTAGATGCTGGGACATATATAGGGAGGACTTTCTTGCTCGACATGATAGTACACTATCTGGTTGCTCTTTATCTTAACATGTACATATATTGTCTCTATGTTACAATAAAGCCCTTAGTATGTGTACTTGACTACCAGGATTATGATGTAGATCATACTAGTGGGGCCTGGGCAGTCCATGAGTTCATCCTTCAATTGTTCCTAGTCGAGTGAATATCGAGACAGGACATCGATATTCCAGAGTAGACTAGCGTATACGCTTCTCGACCCATATGATGGGTGATGGATGATCCCATATCTATTGATGTTTGACATCAGAGATCGTATACGGGTGCTCAGTGGAGACTGGGCATACTGAACGGACTCGCCGAGAACTCCTAGATAGTATTATACCTCACGTCAGATAGCAGTTCTCTGGTGACACTAGTACAGGTTAGTCTGTTGACCCGAAATCATCATAGAGTCTTGTGTGTCTCCCACTGTGCTTTGATTTCTACCCTACCATGGCTCTACTGAGTCGTGCAAATAGGTGCTTTTTGGGTACAGCCCCGAGTCACATGGAGGCAATGAGCGATAGGAGGGGATTTTGTCTCTCCCGGTATTGGGGGTTGATGTTGCGCTATGCTCGATTGGCCATAACTGGAAATCCCTGGCCTGGGTAGATGAGATTTACTGGTAAGAGTTATCAGTAGTTTCTCACCCGTTATGGACCTTACATCAGCATGACTTATCAAGTTTCCGGGGTCTGACGTTTACCACCCCTAGACTAGATATGCGACATATCAAACGAACAGACCGGACTGTACGGTAGTGTTACTGATTGGATTCGCAGGAGTATGAGCAGGCTTGCTTGTTGATCTTCTGATCGCTAGATACCTGTTCATACTATAATATTGCATTATTGTATTCCCTATTCTTATTCTTTTTACAAATAAACATGTGTTTTTGATGCATGTCTGCTACATATTACAGGTTATAGGTTCTTGGAGCGAAAACGGTGAAAAAGACAAAAGACGACACAAAAAAGGGATTTTGACCAATAAATAGAAGGATCTTAATCAAGCCTACACAAAAGATTAGTACAAGGCAACGCAAGGTCCAAGATTATAAAGTAAACGGTTAAAAGTCCACTGCAATTGTTCACTGGAGATCTGGAAGAAATAGAGAAGCCAAATTGAATAAAGATCCAAAGAAATAAAAAGCCCAAGAAGCCCAGAATCAGTTCCAAAATTTTCAGACATAGAATTTTACCAAAGCTTGAAGTCTACTTTGACTAGGTCATCCTAAGGATATTTTGGTAAATGTAGACGTGCGAATCAATTGTAACCTAGGATTTCCTATCCTCTATAAATAGGAACTCTAAATCATTGTAAAGGCTATGCCTCCTTTTAATAATAAATTCAGAATTCTTTATGGAGAGCATCGGTGTTTCTTTTCAATTCATGAATTCAGATCTGACAAACCTGCGTTGATGATTGGAGAGATGCATCTGTAAGTAGATTTAATTCCTTACTCTAGTTTAGATTTCAATTCTTTGCCCTAGGTAGATTTAATTTCTTGCCGTAGATAAATTGTTTAGAGTTAGTTTTGGGGAAGGATTTTGAGAGATGAGATCTCTCATCCCTTTCTTACCCATAATATATTTTCAATAGGACTCCATGCATACACGCACACACCGCGCCCTATGGCACCCTATCCGTCGAGGTAGCGGTGATACCGTAGTATAAAAGCCCGGTTGCGTGCGTTTTCCATGGAGGTTAGGGTAAGGATCTCTAAAGGAAGGACAAGAACCTAGAGGAAGGAACACCTTCCCGAATAGATCTAATCCCCTTTATTGATAATTACCATAACTCCTCATAGATCTTCATTCGGGTATAGAAAGCGTTGAGATTTACCTGCATTTCCAAACCATCCCTAAACCTAACCCTAGCAAGACTAGATCTAGATAATCGTAGTATAGAATAATTAGGTTTTTCGATTTAATAATCAATCCGACCACAATCGGAATTAACTCGTTTGAGTGACTAGGAAATTCACATCCCTGTGGACCGACCCGTACTCACCGGCTAGCTACATGCGACGCCGTTCTTGATTGCGATAATAGATAATTTTGAGATCAATCAAATGGCGCCGTTGCCGGGGATGACGTGTTATTTTCTTTTTGCAATTTCGGGTTAATCTTAATAAAATAAAAAATCATAAAAATCTGTAAAATAAAAAAATAAAAAAATATATCTGTTATTTTTGGGAAGGGTATTTTTGTGTGAATTTTGCAGGATCTACGAACAAATTCGGATCTGGAAACACTACTACAAAGAAGGGTTGCCCCTACGGATTTATCCGTAGGGGCGAAAAAATACCCCGTAGGTGCAAAGGCCGCAGGTGCAAGTTGAGGCCCTGAACTTGCCCCTACGGTTAAATTTTTGCCCCTACGGTTATATGTGTAGGTCCAGGTTCCCCTACGGATTAAGCCGTAGGGTATAAGATTTTATATTATTTACGGTTTATTTTAATAAATTACTTGGACCTACGGCTATAGCCGTAGGGGCATGTACTACCCCTTACGGATATATTCGTAGGTACTTTTCCGTAGGGGCACAAATTCAGGATTCCTGATATTTGCCCCTACGGATAACGCCGTAGGGGAGTGTCAGTGGCCCCTACGGACATATCCGTAGGGGGATTCCCAAACAACTGGCACTGACATCTGGGGGAAATATCAGTTACTGCTGATATTTAGCCCCTACGGATATATCCGTAGGGGTAACATGTGTGCCTACGGATTAATCCGTAGGTACATATTGTCTGTAATTTTTTTTAAAAAATGGGCTGCTTGATTTTTTCCCGTCCTGTGCACAATAATGTATACATCAATCAAATCATATATTGCAGTATTCATAATCACATCTCACGCATATATATAATATACAAAAGAAACACAAAAACTGAATATGATATAAATACAAACCAATATCAATATCGTTTCAAAATGTAGTACAATGTGTATGATATAAATAAATACATGTTTCAA
This sequence comes from Agapanthus africanus, assembly GCA_030015575.1. Lineage (NCBI taxonomy): Eukaryota > Viridiplantae > Streptophyta > Magnoliopsida > Asparagales > Amaryllidaceae > Agapanthus > Agapanthus africanus. The sequence continues at coordinate 121,689,050 of CM057345.1, forward strand.
AAAAAAAGAACCAAAAATCTACCCTAGCTCGGTCCTGCTCCTCGGTCAATAAACTCTGCAATTCGTCGCGAGCGGGAGTCTGAGTGGGCGGTGGAGCTACAGGAGCTGTCTGCGGAACCGCAGCCGAAGGAGATGCGTGTGGAGGCTCGGCCGATCTACCCTGTCGCGTCTGGATATAACGTGTGTAAGAAGCGTGTAAGAACTGTTTATTATTCGAATTCGTTTCATTATTAAGTTATTTCGAAACCCTGTTTGGATATCTAGTTTGGAAAAGCGTTGTTTATTTCAATTACATATGTATGTATGATTAATAAAACATAAGTCTACAACCAAATAAGCTCAGGCTATGTACTGATATTGGATATGTTGATATCTATAATATGACATTATATTTTACTATTAAGTAGTATACATACCAGCATCTCATTCAACTCCTGAACGGTGGCCTTCAAGCTCTCCTGTTCCTGCTGGATACGTCGCTAACTGGAGACGGAGGAAGTAACCACCGGGGTGGAGTCCAACCTCATATGGGCCCTGCTAGAGCCCAGTCCTCGGCCTATCTCCAAACCTCCGTGGTGCCGTCCGTATGCGGCGTCCAGGACTGGGGTCAGCAGCCTCGAATGTTGCCTTCCCCCTAGCAACTGTCAGAACATTATATTTAGCACATACTGGTCTATAAAATTGACAAGAAATACCAAAATCAACAAATTCAAAGCCTTACCTATAGAGATAGAAGATGTGCTCCTCTGGTATCTGCATGTATCAAAATTTGAATAATATTAATTAATTTCAGTACATACATACTAACAAGGTAAACTCGCATATAGCGCTGCTTACACATATGGCAGGGAGTGAACAAGCTCTTGTAGATCATCAGGCGCAAATCTAATCTCATCAAGCAGCCCATGATAATGAGTTGGACGACTAAGAGCAAAAGAAATGTGTGTATATTTATGATATAGCATTCTAAATCAATATACATGCCCTATATAATATATAAACATACCTGGAGGAACGGGAGTGGCCTCTGTCCCTGATATGGACGCATCACCAACAACTAGACAATCAAACATTGACAATATAAGTAATTTTGACATAAACAGGCATGGATATCTATAATATTACATTCAAAATGGATATTAGAGAGCGCACCTGCAGTGAGAAGTGGTAAAAGTATCACCCAACTAGGGTGTAATTTACAGAATCAGTTGAGACTCTTAAAAGTCATAGAAGAACCCGACCTGCACAAATCTGATGTATGCTTTCCATTGGACACTAAGAAGTCTCTAAAGGGAAAAGCCTATGTGAAAGCCATCATTAGTTCATATCAGAAGATTGATGCTGAAACAGAGAACGAGAAATGTCATTTTTTTCTTCTTCCGCCACATTACTGTCTTCTCCTTCTGCCACATTACTGTCTTCTCCTTCTTATTATGTGCGCGTGCAAATTCAATGACTATATTGAGAATATGGATTAATAGTGGGTAGGAAAAGTATTTCTCAAATGGCTTTTGCGTCTTAAAACCATAAACTACTAAGTAATGACATACATAATTTTTTTAGTATAAAGGTTGTTATTTTAAGTTTTCCCTTATAGAGATATGATCTAACTGCATCTATCAACTATAAGTATGCAGAAAATTATGATAAGAAATCATAAGAAAGGGTCGTAGCCATGCATAACCTTGAATCTACATACCAAATCATGCAAAAGCATGCACTTATTGTCACCTTGCCTTAGAATATAAAATATCTTGGAAGACTATAAGCGAGCATTTAAATCTTGATAGCTTTTGACTTCAACATATATTTTTCTCAAGTACCATGAAATATACTTGCTCCGTATAAACCGTTTTCAGGAAGATGGATTAATAATGACAAATTATCCATTGTGGCTCACTAGCTTAGCATTTTCTCTTCTATTGACCATCTTTCTAATCTGCTTGGTAAATTTATTCGGAACCGGCCGCGAATCATTAAAAGACATGCATAAGAAAGAAAACTAAAATACAGATATATAGCATACCGATACATCGAAACTTCATAGTTGCGATGGCAATCCAGAGATATTTATTTCTACACACGTGGTGCGCGTGCGAATGCGTCAGGCATCATGGACAAATATTTTAGAACATAGAAAGTATTATTCGTATAAAGTAATTAAAACTTTTAAACACCTTGGGTAGATATTTTCTTAGGTGATGCAATCATATCATGAGGATTAAATTTAAGCTATTATACATATGCATATGTATTTTTCTAACCTAAAATATCACACACACAGAGAGAGAGAGAGAGAGAGAACACCTGGTAGGTAAAGAAATCAGGTAGCAGGATCCTGAAGAAATAGAGTCCATAGCATTGCTCATCATCATCATCCATGATCCCTTTGATAATATTTTTTCAAAGGGATCACGGATGATGATGATGAGCAATGCTATGGACTCTATTTCTTCAGGATCCTGCTACCTGATTTCTCTATCTACCTGGTGTTCTCCCCCTCTCTCTCTCTCTCTGTGTGTGTGATATATTAGATTAGAAAAATACATAAGCATATGTATAATAGCTTAAATTTAGTCCTCATGATATGATTGCATCAACTAAGAAAATATCTACCCAAGGTGTTTAAAAGTTTTAATTACTTTATACGAATAATACTTTCCATGTTCTGAAATATTTGTCCATGATGCCTGACGCATTCGCACGCGCACCACGTGTGTAGAAATAAATATCTCTGGATTGCCATCGCAACTATGAAGTTTCGATGTATCGGTATGCTATATATCTGTATTTTAGTTTTCTTTCTTATGCATGTCTTTTAATGATTCGCAGCCGGTTCCGAATAAATTTACCAAGCAGATTAGAAAGATGGTCAATAGAAGAGAAAATGCTAACCTAGTGAGTCAGAATGGATAATTTGTCATTATTAATCCATCTTCCTGAAAACGGTTTATACGGAGCAAGTATATTTCATGGTACTTGAGAAAAATATATGTTGAAGTCAAAAGCTATCAAGATTTAAATGCTCGCTTATAGTCTTCCAAGATATTTTATATTCTAAGGCAAGGTGACAATAAGTGCATGCTTTTGCATGATTTGGTATGTAGATTCAAGGTTATGCATGGCTACGACCCTTTCTTATGATTTCTTATCATAATTTTCTGCACACTTATAGTTGATAGATGCAGTTAGATCATATCTCTATAAGGGAAAACTTAAAATAACAACCTTTATACTAAAAAAATTATGTATGTCATTACTTAGTAGTTTATGGTTTTAAGACGCAAAAGCCATTTGAGAAATACTTTTCCTACCCACTATTAATCCATATTTTCAAAATAGTCATTGAATTTGCACGCGAACATCATAAGAAGGAGAAGACAGTAATGTGGCAGAAGGAGAAGACAGTAATGTGGCGGAAGAAGAAAAAAATGACATTCCTCGTTCTCTGTTTCAGCATCAATCTTCTGATATGAACTAATGATGGCTTTCACATAGGCTTTTCCCTTTAGAGACTTCTTAGTGTCCAATGGAAAGCATACATCAGATTTGTGCAGGTCGGGTTCTTCTATGACTTTTAAGAGTCTCAACTGATTCTGTAAATTACACCCTAGTTGGGTGATACTTTTACCACTTCTCACTGTAGGTGCGCTCTCTAATATCCATTTTGAATATCGATAATATTACATTCAAAATGGATATTAGAGAGCGCACCTGCAGTGAGAAGTGGTAAAAGTACCACCCAACTAGAGTGTAATTTACAGAATCAGTTGAGACTCTTAAAAGTCATAGAAGAACCCGACCTGCACAAATCTGATGTATGCTTTCCATTGGACACTAAGAAGTCTCTAAAGGGAAAAGCCTATGTGAAAGCCATCATTAGTTCATATCAGAAGATTGATGCTGAAACAGAGAACGAGGAATGTCATTTTTTTCTTCTTCCGCCACATTACTGTCTTCTCCTTCTGCCACATTACTGTCTTCTCCTTCTTATGATGTTCGCGTGCAAATTCAATGACTATATTGAGAATATGGATTAATAGTGGGTAGAAAAAGTATTTCTCAAATGACTTTTGCGTCTTAAAACCATAAACTACTAAGTAATGGCATACATAATTTTTTTAGTATAAAAGTTGTTATTTTAAGTGCGCGTGCAAATTCAATGAAAGTTAGATTTGAGGATACCCATGTATGAGTTGTATTCTATATATGTGTGTTTCGATTTATGATTTCGCTTAAGTGTAGAGTTGTTTTTACTTAAAGAAGTATCACCATCTACTATATATAAAAAAATATAGCAAACTAGGATTGGTATTCAAATCCCAGTCCAGATTGGTATTCAAAATTTATTTAATTAGTTTGTGATCCACATCATTTGATTCGTTGCTTGAGGCATCAATGTAGGCACAAATATCGGCGACGAGGAACTCGACGAGGAAGAACGAGGGCGGTGGCGGGCTGAGAACGGAGGGCGCACAGTGGCGACGAAGAGAAAATTGGAGACGCGGGAACGAGAGAAAATTTTGGGAACGAGAGGGAAAGATATCGAGGCGTATATTGGTATCGATGGGAATATGAAGGTTTCATATTATCATCGAGTATCATATATTGGTTTTAACCTGAATATCTTGAGTCGCTCTCTAATTATGCGTTTGTTGTGCATTCGTGTTGTATGTGTAACATGATTTTAAACCATTGAGATCAAGATTGATAGAACTGATCATCCTACATTGCAATAGCATTCATCGACCAAAAACTATTATTGCAATGGTATTCATCTATAACAATCAACAATTAAAACTACAAATGTAGGATACTGATATCATAAAGCGTTATACGCAACATTGATAGAACTGATAAATAAAAAAACGAAACACAAACCGTATTAAGATTTAACAACTTTGATTATGTCATATACGCGGGCCGATATTTTCATATTAGCCAATAGGCAAAAATAGATTGCGGTCTTGATATGGCATATTGGCAGATGTTACCTATACGCATAAATCTTATGTCTAATGACCATAAGATTGTCGGAGACAGTTTTGATGTTTTGTGGGTTTGGTTTTATACTTGGGACAATCCAATGTTGACACACACACATAAATAACAAATTAAAGTAAACTAACTAAGAGGCATGTTTGAGTTTTATACTGGGATCACAAATAGCATGATGGCTGCAAACAGGTTGCTTGAATACTTGCAGACAATCCAATGTTGCCTCGCCATTTCTATAAATTTTAAACTCCCTGGAAAATTATCATCACTCAGGATTACTTTAGGGCCAGTTTGGCTTCTTCTTGCTTGTGATTCAACATTCAGCTTTTTGTTGATTTGGAACTCAGAGAGTGTTGCAAAACAAATCCAAAACTAAATAAACCTCAAACTAGCTACAGAGAAGGCAAACAGCAAACCCCATGAAGTTTGGCTTTCAAGGGTTTTCCCACTAAAATACACTTAGATGCAGCACTTTAAGGAAGCTTGCAGCAATATAAAAACTTTTAGGTAGTTTAGTGAAAAACTGCAGTGCTTCAAGATTGTTTAAGTTTTATGTGTGCTTAAGCTGTCATACAGAAATTATCGTTGCAAAAATGTTCGCAACCCTAGCTTTTCCAGCAACGATACTGGAATACGAGCCTCAGATATGCCAGCTTAGGAATCAAAATAAGAAAGAGATTTGGGGTTATCCTAAGTCCAAAGTCAAACGGGCTCGAGAAATATATAAACCCAAAAAAATGACTGCATAAAGATCTCATAAAGATGAAAAGGATGTTATGCAAGCTCTGAACAAATCTTGAACGGAACTTTCACAAGAATTTACAATACCCGACCAGAATCCAATCCTGAGTTTGATGAAGCTTCAGGCCTTCAGCTTCCCCACAGAAAATAGTTAGGGCAAACCCTTTGCAAAACCATAGCTTTCATGCAGAGATGACGCTCAGAACATGCCAGCTTCCAAACACATTGAATAATACATAATCTCCCATACTCTCTCTCTCTCAATCAGACAGTTTATATTTGGATTTGAATTTAGGAAAAGAAATAAGATGGCTACAAACCAGCTTGCCTCGCCAATCTCATAACTATAAAGCTCATAAAAGTGGAAGCTTGAGGGCAAGCCATCATCGCCTCCATTCAATTGAAGCCAAATCATCCACAAAAAATAGAAATAAATATAATAATTGATCGATAGGAAAAATTGCAAGAAACCTATTCAGATTTTTGCATGAAAAAATAAGAGATGTAAAATAAGTAAAAGATTACCAAATGAAATTATCCCATCACTTGAACCCCCTCTCAAGACATTTTAGCAAAAATTCCCCCAGTAATTTTCTTCGGTTTAACCGTTTTATATCATAGAAGAAAGATAAATTTCAAATGTATATACATGCATACACACACACACACACACATCATATACACAGTTTTTGAATGTTGCCAGAATTTCAACGGTAATTCTAGATTTTTCCAAACTCTGAAGGCTTCACAAAAATTTTAACTACAGATAATAATATGATTGAAGAGATCAATCACCAATTTTTTAATGAGGATCAACTGAAACCCCAAACAGAGCAAGCAAATTACAAAGATCCCAAAACCCCGTGTGGCCCAGCCCCAGCCCCCAGCCCCAGCCCCAGCCCCAGCCCAACCCTAACCCCAGCGTGGCCAGCTAAACCCCAACACCAACCCTAAGGCAAACCCTAACCCCAACCCCACCCCAGCAGCAGCCGAACCCCAACCCTAACCCTACCCTGACCCCGACCCCGACCGCGACTGCGACCCCTGCCCAACCCCAACTCGCGCGCGCAACCCCAGACCCAGCCATGAACCCTAAGCCCAAAATAATCCAAAAATTCTTTAATTTACCTCGAGATTTACTCACCTGAACGGCTGCTGCTGGGGCTGGGGCGACGACCTGAACCGCGGTGGCGACGAGAACTGCGGTGGCGACGAAACCGGCGGTGGCGACGAGGAGAACGACGGTGGCGACGACGGCGTGGCGATTTGGGGATTTTTCTCGCGCCCGATCGAGAGAGAGAGAGAGAGAGAAAGTGAGCGTAGGCGATCGGTCTGGGGTCTTAATAAATCGATATTTACTTGTCCCTACGGATATACCCGTAGGTCCTTTGTTTGCGCCACCGTAGGGGCAAACACCAAATTAAGAATTAATTTTTTTATTCTTGAACGTCTGTGCCCGTAGGGGCAACCCTTTAGCCCTACGGAGTAATCCGTAGGTCCAAGTAAAATCTGCCCCAACGGATAATTCCATCCGTAGGGGCAACCCCCTATTTTACTAGTGAAATTTACAGAAATCAAAATAGCAAATATCAAATCCGAACAAACAGAAGATCACAACAACCGAGGAACAGAAGAAATTTGGAGGACTGAATCAAACAAGAAGAATCGCGGTGATCTGGTCCCAAAAAAAAGCGCGACCCCCATTACGGCCGCGGAACCGCCGCGCGACCCCCATTCCGGCCGCGGAACCGTCCTTCCCTAGTGGCAAAAAAAAAAAAAACAGTTCCGCCACTGCAAATCTCTGTGAGTTTTCTCTCTCCTCCTCTACAAATCTCCGATATATCTTCTGAAAAATCTCCTGCAGGATTCTTTGCGCTTAAAAAAATCTTTTTTTTTCCAAATAACAAATCTTATGCAGAATTCGTTGCGCTATGCTTAAAATAATAATTGATTGCAAGTGATCTTTTCTGATTTGCATATCCTTAATCTTTTTGCTAAAAATATCTTTCCAAATAAAGAGCAAGAGAAAAAAGGAAAATTTTAATTAGAAAACTTGCAAACTTTGAAATTCACAAAAAAAAGATTTGATTGCAAGTGATTTACTGTTTTGCATATTGCATATCTTTAATCAGACTTTAAGGGGATTTTGACCAATTCAGATTGGGTGGAGATTTCATCACCCTTCTCAGGACCCCAGAAATCACATAAAGCATTTGCATTGACCAATCTTTAATTAAAAAAAACCAGACTCAGCCCTAAGGACTTCGAGCTCAATAGGACAGAGGACTAGTTATAGGCATCGACCGTTTATCCTAACCTGACTTTGCGGTGTCTAGGCAAGTGTGTCTAAGGTAAGTGGTTACTTAATTAGGACCGCTACTTGTAGCGGGGAGCCTCCCACTTACCTGCCACTTACCTGGCCGCAATTGGCGGTGAAGAGGCGGTTTGAGGTCCTATTTCTAGCCCTTTGGAACAGTTAGGAGCTGTCTAGCTGACCTAGGTGATCCTAGATCTGGGCCTGATTGTGCATTTTTGGTTGATCAAAAGTGTGTCTTAGCTTTTTTCTCGAAAATCTTTTTGCAAACAGTTCTAAATAAAGATAAAAAGGAAAAAGGAAAAAGGAATTTTTTTTAAAAAAAAAAACTTGCAACTTTTGTCGCTGAGAAATCCTTGTACCACCTACCTTCTTCATCTTCTCTTTCTTCTATCATGGGCACCCCACATCATAAATCTCTTGCCGAACTTTGGTATCCCGAACCTAATTTTGCGTCGTACGTTAATGTGTTCGGTCAATTTAAAGACGATCCCTCCGTGCCAACAATTTCGTTGAAAGATCAAATAGAAGCGTCTAGGAGAAACAATTTTACTTTACAACCCACTTTGTGTCAACCAAGTCAACCTTCACCACCTTCATATGTTGATACCACTTTTTCGAGCCCAGATGTAACTCCTAAACCTATGTCCATTGCTGAGCATATTGCTCAATCTCGTATCCGATCTTTCACCCCTCTCCACACATCTAGATCTAGGGATCAACAAGTCCATTCACCTTTTTATCCACATGTTGACCCTACTCCTGTCCAACCATCCAATTCCTACCAGTCCTACCCGACTGTCCCACCTTCACTAGACCCTGTTTCTACACAACCTTTTGGGAGTTTCACGTATCCAAACAATTTTGACTCTTTTACCGAAACTCCTTCACCACCCATGTCTAGTTTGGAACAATCGTTGCAAGCTTATATTTTAGCAACAAACAAAATGGTTAGGAATGTGGAAGCGTCCGTGGCCGCCCTTATGCAACCTAGTGAACCGGTAGCTAGTTTCCAACTAGCTCCAAATTTTCCAATGTATGAGGAGGCGGTTGGACAGAGTGAGAATTTGAGAGGATTTCCAAATCAAACCTACCCATACCCAATTCCAGCCCACAACTCCGGTTTTCCATCGATTGTCCAAAATAGTTCAACAGTTGAAAATAAAAACGAGTTGTGTGAATTTGTAGTGCTTGATTTGCCAAATTGTGAGGAATCCCTTTCGAGTGAAACCACACCTAATCCTTTTGACCTTTACACCTCCATTTTAGAACCTAAATCGATAAATATCCATGCTTTTGATGAGGTGTCAGAAAAAATTGATTTTCACTTAATTGAGGATATAGACGCCGGGAATATTTCGGATGATGAACCTGTCGATTTGATTGAAATTTTATGTTCAACTCATCATCCCGAGTCATTAGATGTTTCTCCCGAACCTCATATGCGTCTTGATTTTGATGATAATGGCATGGATGAGTTAAATATTGAGGAGAATTCTGAGGATAGTATTGAGGAGAATTTTGAGGATCATATTGAAGTTGAACCATTTTTGTTTGATGTGTCTGATTTTCCAATTCATCCTCTTGACCTTTTAATTAAATCACCCTCCCTCCTTTCCATCGTCCCGGCCTCGCACAAGATCACGCTGGACGACTGTGAGCTTGAAAACTTTTACTTTGAATCTGACACAGTTCTCACAGCCGATAACACATACGAGTGTTTCACTTTTCCGGACGATGTTGATGACTCACCGCCCGAGTTTGAGTCCTTTACATTTTCAGATGAGTTAGTCGAACCATCAGACTCGGTTGCTTATAATTGTTTCGAACCATTGATGGAATCCTTCAAGTTCGCGACAGATTACTTAGGTGAGAATAACACTATCCCTAATTCACTCCCTTTTGTCATTCCTATCGTTCCGACCGTACAAGAGACCGTTATGCTTTCATTTCCTATACCAAGTTCGACATACCCATGTTTTCTTGCTAATCTTGAGGGATTTGACCCCATTGCTCGACGGGTTGATAGATTAACGCAATCGCTTTTAACAAATCAGTCATCACAAATTGCGCTAATTTATTCACTCGATTTACACCCTCAAGATCGTACTCTACTTCTTTCTCTTTTCCGCCATTCTTCTCCCCCACCGAGACCGTATCCCGTTTCTACCTCCACACGGTCTCGTGTGTTTCTCATCTCTTTTCTTTCCACTCCATTCTTTCACCAACTCGACCATTACCACGATAAGATTTTTGAATGGTTGGTGCTAACCTTTGGCTTGTGTAAGGCCAAACTTAAGTTTGGGGGGAAACTTGTTGTATATATGTACATATATTTTTTGTTTTCTTTTTCTATAAGAAAATAACAAAAAAAAATTTCAAAACAATAAAATAAAAAAATTATAAATAAATAAATAGGGGAGTGCCGGCATTTTGACCCTCTTGGTGTGGCATGACAGTGAGGACACTGTGAAGTTTAAGTTTGGGGGTATGCTCGGTACGTCTTCTTCCTTCGCATTCATATGTACATTTTGCATTTGCATATTTATTTGAAAACCCATAAAAATTGAAATTTTTTGAAAAATTATAAAAATTATTGTATTCAATTTTGGCTTATTTGACTAGAGTTTGACAGATAGGTTAACTAGTTAGGAACAACTAGATCTTAGACGTAGTAAATTAAAAACCCTAAAGATAACCTTCCTTAAATTTTAGCGGTAGAAAGTATATGTCTTTGTAGTTTATTTAGAAATAAGCAAATTTTGGGTTCACTTCTTGGGCTAAGTTAAAACAAAGGAAAAGTATTGATATTTTTATTAGAGTATGAGTTTGAAAAATAATTCCTAGCTTAAGTCTAAATTCTGAAAATGTATACCCTACAATTTGCACAATCACGCACCTTGAAACTTGGAATAGTAGAAGAGACCTTGAAATGCTCTTGTCTAAAGTCCTTAGTACAATGAAAATAAAAGAAAAAAAAGCGAATAAAGAAAAAAAAATGAACACTAGTTTTTGTGATTACTTAAGACTGCAAAAATAGAAAAATATTTAGCGAGGGTGCTTCATCACCTAGTGCCTTAGACCAACTGGTTTGGGAGTCACTGCTAAAGCCTTGGGTGTTGCAAGACTAGGAATTACGCTTTAAAGTGCAAACATATCTTGTAATCGGTTGTTGGTACCTCAAGAAGTATTAACGGTCGCATGAAGGATGTGTAAGAAAAATTCAATTAAAAATTCATCTACTAATAAGTACTTTGGACAACGGACAAGGGTATGATTGCTTGATTTGAATTTCCAAGTGTAGGGGTGATTTATACATACACGTGGGGATATGTGATTGGAGTTTAGATGAGAGAAAGGAGTGAAGAATAGAACTTGTATCTTTAGTAGAGTTGATAGAAATTCCTAAGTGGAGATGGAACCCTAGAAGGAAAACTTAAGAGATGCCGAAAGCTAAGTAAGTCTATAGAACATATATAATCTTAAGTTAGATGATGAAGAAGTGTGAAGAATATGGGTGGATAATTTGCAAGTCGAAGATAATAGAATTCCTTGTTAGAAACCCTAATTGGAGAATAAAAGTCGAAAAAGCCAAATTGATAGGATTTTATGGGTAGTATCCGCTGAAAACCCTCAGGAGACAACACTCCTCCTACTAGGGACACCTAGAGGTTTAACGGCTTGTTGCACGTGCTCAGTGTAATCGCGTTTTCCTGCGAAAGTGCGGTTAGGTTTTTTGTCGAGAATAAAAAATAAGTTTGCTCGAGGACGAGCAAAAGATAAGTTTGGGGGTATTTGTTCATACCATAATATTGCATTATTGTATTCCCCATTCTTATTATTTTTACAAATAAACAGGTGCTTTTGATGCATGTCTGCTACATATTACAGGTTACAGGTTCTTGGAGCGAAGACGGTGAAAAAGACAAAAGACGACACAAAAAAGGGACTTTGACCAATAAATAGAAGGATCTTAATCAAGCCTACACAAAACATCAGTACAAGGCAACGCAAGGTCCAAGATTACAAAGTAAACGGTTAAAAGTCCACCGCAATTGTTCACTGGAGATCTGGAAGAAATAGAGAAGCCAAATTGAATAAAGATCCAAAGAAATAAAAAGCCCAAGAAGCCCAGAATCAGTTCCAAAATTTCCAGACATAGAATTTTACCAAAGCTTGAAGTCTACTTTGACTAGGTCTTCCTAAGGATATTTTGGTAAATGTATACGTGGGAATCAATTGTAACCTAGGGTTTCCTATCCTCTATAAATAGGAACTCTAAATCATTGTAAAGGCTATGCCTCCTTTTAATAATAAATCCAGAATTCTTTATGGAGAGCATCGGTGTTTCTTTTCAATTCATGAATTCAGATCTGACAAACCTGCGTTGATGATTGGAGAGATGCATCTGTAAGTAGATTTAATTCCTTGCTCTAGTTTAGATTTCAATTCTTTGCCCTAGGTAGATTTAATTTCTTGCCGTAGATAAATTGTTTAGAGTTAGCTTGGGGGAAGGATTTTGAGAGATGAGATCTCTCATCCCTTTCTTACCCATAATATATTTTCAATAGGACTCCATGCATACACGAACACACCGCGCCCTACGGCACCCTATCCCTCGAGGTAGAGGTGATATCGTAGTATAAAAACCCGGTTGCGCGCGTTTTCCATGGAGGTTAGGGTAAGGATCTCTAAAGGAAGGACAAGAACCTAGAGGAAGGAACACCTTCCCGAATGGATCTAATCCCCTTTATTGATAATTACCATAACTCCTCATAGATCTTCATTCGGGTATAGAAAGCGTTGAGATTTACCTGCATTTCCAAACCATCCCTAAACCTAACCCTAGCAAGACTAGATCTAGATAATCGTAGTATAGAATAATTAGGTTTTTAGATTTAATAATCAATCCGACCACAATTGGAATTAACTCGTTTGAGCGACTAGGAAATTCACAACATTCCTGTGGACCGACCCGTACTCATCGGCTAGCTACATGCGACGCCGTTCTTGATTGCGGTAATAGATAGTTTTGAGATCAATCAATACCCGGGTGGCCGTTACGTTTAGCAGGCTTCTTGCGGCTTGTGGGTGTTTGATATGATCATCACCTACTGCCGGCGTATTGACGATCCTTTAGAGTCCTATACAGAGGTTTCCCGGCTCAGGCGAAATGGAGTAGGAGTACGTATGTGATATGTGCAGGACCGAGATTAATACGCGTATATGATACCGTATTCTATTCTCGCGATTTGTGTCATCGGTAGGTTATATGTGATATAGCCGGGTTATCGAATCAAGTGTTAATTCGATAAGTTGATACATATAATATTAGTCGGTTATATGTGATATAGCCGGATTATTAAATCAAGTCTTGATTTAATAATTTAATGTATAATTATATATTTGATATATTAATTTACATTAACTAGTATTAGCTCACTTAAGCATATCTTTTTCTTACTTATGTGTGCATTAGTATATATGTGATATATATTAGTGTACATTATTTTGTGTCGTGCTAGATGATACATGCAACATGGGTGTATAAGACTCACACCATGCTTATCATAATGTTGGGTTATTATTTATTTTAAGTAATTCAAAATTAGTTGGAAATTGTCATGCTTAGAAGCTTGGAGAAGCTTAAAGCATTTTTGACTTAGTCCACTAATTTTGTCTCACTTAAGATATTTATTAATGCAACAATTATCTCAAACCATGGTTTAGTCTCTACAAGGGTTAATATATGATATTAGCTCACCCATGGTTGCCATTCTTCACTTGATTATTATCCATGGGAGTTTTCTTTATCTCCTTCCTCTAGCTCTCTTGCTTCATGGGAGGTGAAGAAAATGAGTGAGAAAAATATATCTAAAGTGAGCAAAATTCCTACTTCATCATCCTACACCACTTGCCATTTAGTATAGGGTGTTTTTCTTCACAAAGTTCATCACTTAGTGAAGATGTAGCATGCGTTTGAGTCTCCTCGACGTAGATCATCTTCGGCCTCGAAGATTTCGAGCAAGCTTGTTCATTTCTCAAACGGAACCCATACTAGAGTTCGGGAGATCACTACTCGCAGCGAAGGGACTACAACACGGAGCTTTAGAAGTGAAGGACCAGTCTACAAAAGTTGTATTCTTTGTTCACTTGCTTGTAATTGTTGATTACATGTTTTGTATTGTCTAGTTACTCTACTTAGATCCTAGTTAAAGGTTCTTTAGCACTCTAGAATTTTTGAAATAGGTATGCTTGATGCATTGAAAACCCAGTAGGGTGCTAAGGAATCCCAACATAGATGACTCATTTTGCTTTATTCATTTAAATAAGCTATGATATATTTATTCTTATCTTTGAGAATCCAATGCCATTCTCATCACTTCATCTCTTTCTTGAGTTTTTGCTCAAGTGAGAAAGAAAGAAAGAAAAGAGAATAATTTAGTGAGCTAATTATTCTACATCTCTTACTAATCATCCTTACCAAGTTTAATTGTTAGTTGTATGTATGACCTAGAGGCCATTATTGTACATGAGATGTATATTACAGTGGATCCTGGGGCATATATAGGGAGGACTTTCTCGCTCGACATGATAGTATGCTATCTGGTTGCTCTTCATCTTAACATGTGTTGTGTTTCATATCTTCATATGCATTTTGATGAAGCCCTTAGGATTATACTTGACTACCAGGATTATGATGAGATCATACTAGTGGGGCCTAGACAGTCTATAAGCATATCCTTTAATGGTTCCTAGTCGAGGGTATATCGAGACAGGGCATCGGTATTACCAAATTAGACTAGTGTGTACGTTTCCTGACCCTGGGGGGCGATGGTTGATTCCACAACCATTGGTGTTTGACATCAAAGATTGTACACAGGTGCTCATTGGAGAACGCGTACACCGAACAGGACTCGCCGAGAACTCCTAGATGGTATATATACCAATTGTCAGATAGCAGTTCTCAGGTGACACTTGTACAGGTTAGTCTGTAGACCCGAGATCGTCATGGAGTCTTGTGTGGTTCCCACTGTACTTTGATTTCCACCCTACCACGGCTCTATTGAGTCGTGCAAACAGGTAGACTTTGGATACAGTCCCGAATCACATAGAGACAGTGAGCGATAGGAGGGGTTTCGTCTCTCCCGGTATAGGGAGTTGATGTCGCGCTATATTTGATCAGCTATAACACCTAAATCCCTGGCCAGGGTTCTCGAGGTTAACTGATAAGTGTTATCAGTAGTTCCTCGAACTGTTATGAGCCGTAAATCAGCATGACTTATAAAGTTACTGGGGTCTGACATTTACTACCCCTAGACTTGATATGCGACGTATCAGATGAAGAGACCAGACTGTACGGTAAGTGTTGCTTACAGGCTCGTTGGGGTTGTGATGAGTTCGCTCGTCGGCCACCTTTTCGTCATGTACCTGGGTAGCCGTTACGCACAGCTAGTGCCGCTGACATGCTTGTGGTTAAACCCACTGCTAGCGTACTGTCGAGTCTTTAGAGTCCCACACAGAGGGTTCCCTTGTTCAGGCGAAAGATGTAGAGGCCATAAGTTGTTACGGCAGCCGTAAGGTGTTGTGGCAGGGTTTCGATTATGTTCGTGTAATTGTTACATGAATAATAACCGGAACGATAATACTGGTAGGCTTTGGTTTAAGCCGGATACCGGTATTATATTATTGGATTATTGGTATTCGTATTTTTCGGAATTCGGATATGGGTATACGTTATACGGGATACGACATACGGAGGAGGGGTATTCTTGTAATTGTTACAAGAATACCTTCTAGAAGATGCCACTTCATAATACATTATTTATTTTATGAAAATAAATAAATGAGGTGGAAATTAGAAAGTCTAAGTATGGTTGAAAGAATGGGTTATTTTATTTATATTGTTTTGGAGTTACTATTGAAGTATGGTGCTAATTTTATAATGCATGCTTCAATTATTTCATTTGAGCCATATCTAAATTCCATGCTTGAATTTTCTCATTATCAAAAAACACTTTCTCTCTCCTTCTTCTCTCCTCCTCCTTCATCCTAAGTTTTACCCTTCACATGTGATGTGAATCAAAAGCTTAGGGTAAAAGATAACTCAACACGCTAATCTCTACATCATCCTAGTGATCTCTTCTAGCAAACTTGATCTCTAGGTTTAACTTTTGTGAAGAGTTTGTAGCTTGCATGATAGCTTTCGCGTGGATCATTTAGGTCTTGAGGTGGCCGGAGATCGAGGACATCGACAACATCCAAAGGAGCTAAGGAGTTCATCAAAAGAGAAGACACGGAGCAAAGGAGTTGCACCAAAGAGAAGACCCGAAGGACCGTATCATCATGGTATAATCCCTAACATAGTAGATAAGATATCTAGTTAGGGTTTTCTAGTTATGGTTTAGACAAGATCTCTGGAAAAGTGCGTGTTGTATGCAAAGAAATTTTCGTTTACCGCTTCTACCTCCTCACAAGAGTTGTGGGACCATGCAACATGGACTAAAATTAATTAGTGGGTTTCTTCATTTTGATGAGATCAATTATAAGCTAAAGCTTGTGATGGAGTTATTTCAAGGTGGATCATCTTCGGCAAGGAGATCACTGAGCAAGATTGTTTCGGGTTTCGTGGAGACTAGCCGGGGTCCAAGGAGAGGTGGTTAACACGCTACAAAGGTTATAATCTCTTCTCATTTATTTCTTTAATTTAGATCTTTAGTCAATTGTATGTTATTTCGATAAATTCTTGTTTAAATTTGGGCTAGGATTGCTACTAATTTTTTGTGTGCAATTCCGCCGCAGTCATAAGTGTCACGATCTTAGC
Source organism: Agapanthus africanus (assembly GCA_030015575.1). Taxonomy (NCBI): domain Eukaryota; kingdom Viridiplantae; phylum Streptophyta; class Magnoliopsida; order Asparagales; family Amaryllidaceae; genus Agapanthus; species Agapanthus africanus. Next base: position 121,705,927 of record CM057345.1, read on the forward strand.
CCCCGTCCACTTATATGGTATCAGAGCCAAATCGAATAACTTAGCAATTGTTTCTGGCCAATTTGAAATCCAAAACCATGTTTCAATGTGAAGTGTTCACTGTTTTGGAAATATAGAGTTAAATCGATTCTTTTCAGCTCAATTTGTCGCACTTGGGCATCGTTGATGTTCACTAGTCCATTTCGACATGTTTCCGAGCTAAAAAGTACCGATTTAATGTCGAGGTAAATAGTGTTTTCAATTTTCGAAATCTTCGCTTCGACTGAGAAAGTTGTTTGATTCGTTAGCCATTTGCGAAGGTATAAACTAGATTAAAGTATTTAATGTAGTTGTATCATTGGCATATGCGATACGCGTGAATTAACGGTTTTTTCTATATCGGAGTAAATAGTGTTTTTTCAAGTGTTGAATTAACGGTTTCGCCTCGACGTTTTTGTGATTTTTTGGCCATGGGCGATGAGTTCAATAGATTAAATTGTTTAATTGATACAACTCGTTGGCATATGCGATACGCGTTGTTTAACGCCGACGAATTTATGTGTTCAATTCGACGGGGTTGCACAAGTGAGTATGAGAAGTTGGTTTGTTGGAATGCGTTGGATTGTCGCGAAATGGATAGCTTCCATGCGGAAGTGTGATGTTACGATAAGTGTTATTTCCATTCATGCTTGTAACCATCTTGTATATTCATTTGTTCGGGACGAGCTCCAACTTGTGGCCTCCGTTTCCGCTATATGTATATCCTTTGTTTTGGAACTTAGCGGTATACATGTGGCCGTAGTCACCACATGATGTATTATTTTTTGTCGGGAAACGATCAGGTTGCAATCGTTATCACCGTTGTATTAATACAGGTTTAGAATTACCCCATGGAGAAGCGAGTGGACGACCGGGTTTTAGATTGCAGCGGATGGCCATCTCAAGGAGTTGAGATCGGGTCATTTGAGTCTTGAATTGGCGGGTTGCTTACCGCGCTTGTAAAGGGTATAGAATAGACCCGCGGTGGGGTGCTCAAGTCACCGGATTCGAGAAATTGTTGAGTGGCCCCCTCATGATGATGATGTTGGATTACCTCTTTTCTTGGATTGCCTGGCAGCTTGCCGCACTCGTAGGGGTCTACTTTTAGCTACGCATGGGCTATTCACGCGACCAGGGAATGTCACGTTTCGTTTGATGGCTCAAACGAAACGTGGGATTCTTAGGTAATCTGTCCATTCCATTTATATGATGTTCATTACTTGTGATATGATTACCTGTCTGTGATGATATTTATCGCTTACCTGTAATATTGATTATCCGCCTGCGATGAGATATATGATGATATATTGATATATATGATATACATAGTACATATAAATAAATAAATGCTATATACATTTTGCACCCATGCTAGCCCTGCACCCGCCATGCCGTAAGTTAAATAACCTTACGGTGAAGATCCGGGGCCCCGCGGCGAATGCAGATGGCATATATATACATTCTATTTTCTTTTCATACCTTTTCTGTGATTGTGTGAAGAGTTGCTAGGTAATGAAATTATCTAAATGATGGGATTGCATTGATTCAGATTAATGCAAAGATAATAAATTTAAAACACATTATAGAAACCAAATATTAGATATTGGTGTTATAGTGGATATTTTGCTTTGCATCGAGCTATTCGGTTAGGAATATCCTGCACCCCATTCAATGAGGTAAGAGTCCTGATCCCTTCATGGGGAATCCAAACTTAAGCAATAGTCTACGTAAGTATAAATTTGCAAAACCATTCGGTTCCTACAATTAGATCAAGTTCATTACGTTAAAGGTGTTGGGTTACCTACAATGGCAGCAAGGTTTCGGGTGGCATCTCCCATTCAAATTTCAAATTTTTTCCATTATAGATAACCCTAACACAAGATCTTAAGCTAAAGAATTGAACTATAACAACAAGTAAACGACTTTACTTCTAAGAGATGGGGATTACAACCTTTGTAGTCCGTTCCTTCGCTTCATAAGCTCCGAGTTAAGGTCCTTTCGCTGCGATCATCATGCTCTCGAACTCTAGAGAGGCTCCATGAGGTGAATGATCCATGGTTGCTTGAAGTCTTCACTATCAAAGATGATCTACCTTGAGGAATCACAAACCCAAGTTTACACTTCACTAATTAGAGATTAGTGAAGCTAACACACTAATCTATATGGCTAGTATAGATGAGGATGATGAAGTAGGAATTTTTCTCTCTTTTGTTTTCAATTTCTCACAATATTTCATCACAAATCAAAAACTAGCAAGCTTTTTGTGAAGAGGAGGAAGAAGATGAAGTTGTGATGAAATTGAATTATTGTTGAGGTTAGAATTGTAACCTAGGGTTAAGCATGCCATGCTTAACCTTGTAGAGGCTTTACCATGGTCTAGGGTTAGGGTTTGGTTTAGAAATATCTAAGTAAAATATTAAGAGAGAAGACTTAGTCAACAATGGCAACTCTTTTGCCAAAAGTCTTTTCTTTTTTGAATTTTGGTAAAATAAATAAATAAATAAATAAATAAATAAATATATATATATATATATATATATATATATATATATATATATATATATATATATATATATATATATATATATATATATATATATATATATATATCAAACCCTAATCTTAGTCATGGTAATAATCTTAAAACCCTAGTTGCAATTTTAACCCTAACATGTTACAATATTATATATCACATATATAATATATAATGTAACAAAAGAAAATAATACAATTAACATATATCACATATATATCAATGTATCATCAAGTGAGAAAAAGAATCATTTAAGTGAGCTTATATTAGTTAATGTAATGTAATATATCACATATTAAATCAACACTTGATTTAATAACCCAGCTATATTACATGCAATCGACTAATATAATATGTGTCAGTTCATCGAATCAACACTTAATCCGATGATCCGGCGATATCACATATACCCGTCCGATATCACATATTGCGAGAATCGAATCCGGTATCACATACACGTATTATTCTCGGTCCCGCACATATGTGCTCCTACTCCGTTTTGCCTGAGCCAAGAAACCTCTGTGTAGGACTCTAAAGAATCGTCAATACGCCGACAGTAGGTGATGATCATACCAAACACCCACAAGTTGAACGTAACGACCACCCGGGTATTGAGCGATTAGAAGATCAACAAGCAAGCCTGTACATTCTCCTGTGAATCCAATCAGTAACACTCCCGTACAGTCTGGTCTCTTCGTTTGATATATCGCATATCTAGTCTAGGGGTGGTAAACGTCAGACCCCAGTAACCGATAAGTCGTGTCGATGTAAGGCTCATAACGGGTCGAGAAACTACTGATAACATTTACCAGTATATCTCCATATCAGCCCTGGCCAGGGACTTCTAGTTATAGCCTATCGAACACAGTGCAACATCAACTCCCAATACCGGGAGAGATGAAACCCCTCCTATCGCTCATTGCCTCCATGTGATTCGGGAGTGTACCCAAAAGCCACCGTATTGCACGTTCTCATGAACGCGGTAAGGTGGAAATCAAAGCACAGTGGGAATCACACAAGACTCTATGACGATTTTGGGTCTACAGACTAACCTGTAGCAGTGTCACTAGAGAACTGCTATCTGACGATAGGTATAATACCATCTAGGAGTTCTCGGCGAGTCCGTTCAGTGTACTCAGTCTCCACTGAGCACCCGTACACCATCTTTGATGTCAAACACCAATGGATATGGGATCATCCATCGCCCATCATATTGGTCAAGATGCGTATATGTAACGTTTTAGAAAATCGTTATGCAGATTTTCCGTTTTAGGGTAAAATAGTCGGTGTTTTCCGTAAAAACCCGGAATGCGATCAAATTTCAGTATAGACTTGACTACACCTAGTTTAACTAGAATAGTGCTAGTTTGCGAGTTTTAGTTGTTATTTGGAAGTTTTGGTTCACATTGATATTTTTTCTAATTAAATTATTATTTTAAGTTGTTAATTATGCACTTAATTAATAGTAATTACAATTTTAGTTTGGGTTAATTACTTCTCATGGGAATCTATGCTAATCTAATCACTAGATTAAGCTTAATCCATCTATACTAAAATATCTAGATATTTATGATTAAAAGGAAAATTTTTGAAGAAAAGAAATGAGGTGGCTTTGGATAATTATTGCATTTATTAGCATTTATTGTTGTTTTTCACTAGATATTTCCACAATTTACACAAACCCCCCACCCCTTGCTATGGCCGAGCCTCCCCTATGCTGCCCATTCTCTTTCTCTTGCTCATTTTCATCTTCTTCAAGCTCATTTAAATCATAAAAAATCAAGAATTAATCCCACAAACTCCAAATTAAATTCATACCCATTATTCCTTAAGCCTAAACAAGCTTGGATCTTCACTAAAGACATCATTTTGGAGGCTAAAAGTTTAGATTTAGTTGCTAGTTGTGATCTAGTTTGTGAGGTATAAATTCTAACCCTAATCTTTAAATGGTTGTTTTATTCTTTAAAGCTTGCTTATTAGGTGTTAATATAGCTTTAATTGCATGTTTAGAAATTTTCATGAAAAAGTTATGAAAATCAAGTTAGGGTTTTGATGTGTTAAAATGGTTAATCATGAAGTGTAAGCTTGTAAAGCTTAATCAAATTGTGAGAATGATATTTGTTAAATTCCTAATTTGTCTAATTGAGTCTATTAGCAAACTAAGTTTTTCTAAATCCTATTTGGGTGAGATTAAAAATGATAGTAAGGGTTTGGGTGACTCAATTAAGCCACTTTGTGATGATTTTGATCACTTGAAATGTTTAAACATCTAGCCTTGTGCTAAAATGGTTGTATGATGCTTACTAGCATTTCGGTAAAATTAAACGTGGGTTTTAATTGTCGTAGAGATGAAGTATATATTATTATCTACGATATTTATTGTGTTATGAATGAGTATTGGTACGATTGGGTTTTTGGCGTGGCAGTTTTCATGTATAGCGACCCTAGTTAGGGTTTCGGCTATGTTTTCCGGTATTTGGATTTCTTGGTTTTGCGACTGGATATTGTATTTGGTCGTTGAACGTTTGTACGTCAATGACGAGGGTTGTTTGGTTGTTTTACATGTGTAGGCTATAGGTTCTAACCTATGAGCACACCGCGTGCCGTATTTGGATTTCGGAAATTGATGTTAATAGTTTTGCGATTTCATATTTATTATAGGTACCTTCGCGTGGATTTCGAGATGACGAAGCGCATCGACTACGGCTAAGCGAGGAGTTTAGCAGGTGAGTAGATTTATATCTACCGGGGAAGTCAGGTGGATGGCGTATAGCACCCCCGCAAATTTTGAATGGAACTGATATATACATAGAATATTGTAGGAGAAACCTACACTTGAAAACTATAGATGTGGTTAAAGTATAGTTTGAGGTGATATTAATGATTGAATATATATCGAGATATGAGATAAAGACTTTAGGGACATAACTCTTGGACATAATATGATAAGAATGAGGTCTCAGATTGATAAAAGGACATGAATGGTGAATGTGAATCACAATATACATACAGATTTGTAGTTGCAAGAGTTTAAGTATGAGATATAAAGTAGCGTGATATGAGATTCAATTGATGTAATGCTTATGTAAAATGACTTGATGTGAGTGTTTGATGCGATGAAAAGAGTATACGATGAGATATGATGACTTGGCTGATGTGTCGTTATATGGATGCGAGTCGATAAGAGATAGTTGATACCTTGTCGGTCCCCTGATACGAGATTTATGCGGATATGACCTGAGAGATAGGTATATATATATGGATAATGATTTCATAATGAGTGATATGCCGTACGAGACTTAGATCCGTACACCCCGTTGTTGTATAGGTTGATAGAATCCTTATTTGTTTAATGCCGCCGTACGATGGGTTACCGTACGTGATGAGTTTTACTTGTTGAATTATCCATATCCTTGATTAGAGGATACCGTGCGATGGATTGTACCATACGTGATGTTGTGAGGCTGGATGCCGAATGATAGATTCACGACTCGGTCATATTAGATACGTATACCTTATAGCATTTAGTTCACGATGTGCATTATGCTGCATTCATGTTATTCTCATTGCATTTCATATACCTGTGCTAGTACCATTATCGATGATGCGTATGTTACACTTACACAGATAGCCGGCTCACACACTTCATCATCGATAATTGCTATGTCACTTACACAGTAGAATTGCTACATTATGCTATGATATATTGCCATGTTCACATCACTATGTTAGGTTGCATGATATACTGGCTATGCTCACACCATTATGATATGTCGCATGATATACTTTCCATGTTCACATCACTGTTCCATGATGCATGATATATGGATATGCTTACATTCTGTTATATGTCGCATACATCATACTTTATGATTTTACGCATTGAGATATGCTGTTTTCATGAGATTTTGGATTTGAGAACCGTGGATATGTTTCAAAGAAATTATGTATTGTTTGAAAACCCGGTTTCTCTTGATATGATATTTCAGCGTCCACCATGAGATTTTTCGGTTCTGAGATTTGTGATATATACCCGATGCAAGGAGTGGAGTGGGCCGTATGCGAGTATATGGTGGAGCCCGGTATGGTACCCCCGGAAAAGAAAGGTATGTCGAAGGATTAGCCGATGAGCCTGGCAGGGGATGTGCACTGTCTACCGGTGACAGTATTTGGACTCGGCGGTTATCTGGAGGATACCGACCGGAGTCATGAGATGGTTTTAGGCCGACCCCTTCTGCCGGAGCCCGCGGGCTGATCCCGCAGACGGAGCCTATTGTACGAGGATTTACGTGTCGATGCTAGACACGGGTTTCATGATGTTTCGAGTGTCGGGGTTAGACACCCAGGTTTCCATGATTTGATGTATCATTGATGGACACACATTCTTGATATCCTCATATTTACTTGCATATGCTTTTATGATATTTACATGCAGGAGTGGTTGTGTCAGTGGTTGACACATGGACGAGATCCACTGCATACATACATTGATTATATTGATGGACGAGATCCACTGCATACATGCATTGATTATATTGTTGGACGAGATCCACATGCATACATGCATTGATTATATTGTTGGATGTTATCTACTTACTGATAGGCATTTATTATGTATTGGCACATATGCAGATATGGTCACCCTAGATATCATAGTATTACTTTTATGATATAGTTGACCTAGGAAATCGTTATTTATTTTGATTTCTACCTGTTGATGTTTTCTACTCACGAGTTGGCAACCCACCCCCGTTATGCCTCAGTCCTTGCAGGTTGTCCGCTTGGATCAGTAGCGGCATCGTTGGCACACAGCTTACTTTCGGGTGTTTTGTTTTGGTAGGTGGTACATGTTGGATCGTGCCCCTCTTCTATTTGTTATTCATATTGTATCGAGTAAACTCCATCAAATCAGAAACTAGTAATTGTATATGTTGAAGACTTAGAAGACTTGTAGTGGCGGGACTTGAGCGATGGGTTTTATGTTCGCTTTTGGGGTTGATGTCTTGCTTTACCTTATTTTCCTTGTGTGGATCTTCGCCGTTGGGTGTCGTATACTTGTTATTTATACTTGTGGTGGTTGTTTCCACCGTTGGGCGTGTTTGGCTCCCGTTTGGGGATGCTTTCTTTTTTATTCTGTGTTGTACCCGTTTTCGGGGTTGGTTTTTACAAGGGAGGTGCTGACCAAATTTTCAAAAGACAAAACACGATTTACTATCCCTTTATTTCAAAGCTTCTCCTCTTTATTTCTTAAAAAGGTTTAGATTTCTGGGTTTCAGCTTACTTGAATTATGTTACACCTGTATACGTCGCGTGATTTAAGTGCTGGTCGCGAGCTAATAATTTGGGTCGTGACAGTATATGCTAGTCTACTCTGGAGTATCGATGCCCTGTCTCGATACACCCTCGACTAGGAACAGCTATAGGATGTACTCTTGGATTACCCTGACCCTACTAGTATGATCTACATCATAGTCCTAGTAGTCGAGTACATATCCTAAGGGCTTTATCAATATGTGAGAGCAAGACAGTAAACCAATACAAGTCAACATGTTAAGACAAAGTGAAATCAAATAACATACTATCATGTCGAGCAAGAAAGTCCTCTCTATATATATCCAAGCATCCATTATAATATACATCATATGTACAACATGGCATCTAGGGCATATATATAACTAACAATCTCCCACTTGCACTAAAGCTAGCTGTTGCAGTATCTCATACCCAACATCCCGAAGAGTCTCTCAAATTGTATCTGGGGTATGCCTTCATGAGTGGATCCGCAGTGTTGTCCTTCGTGTCAACTCTCTTGACCTCGATCTCGCGGCGATCAACTATCTCCCGGATCAGGTGATACCGCCTCAGAATATGCCTGAATCTCTGATGGGACCTGGATTCCTTGGCCAAAGACACATCTCCATTATTATCACAATACAAAGGTATTGGATGCTCAATGGACGGAACCACACCAAGTTCAGTGATGAACTTCTTGATCCAGACAGTCTCTTTGGCAGCATCGTTGGCAGCGATGTATTCAGCCTCCATCGTCTAGTCTGCCATGGTTTCTTGATTGGAACTCTTCCAATAAACCTCCCCTCCATTAAGGGTAAAGACAAATCCTGAGTGCGAATTAGAGTCGTCCTTATCACTTTGGAAGCTCGAATCGGTAAAGGACTCCACCTGGAGTTCTTCGTTACCATAAACCAAGAACATCTCCTTAGTCCTTCTCAAGTACTTGGGAATGTTCTTCACAGCTGTCCAGTGACTCTCTCTTGGATCTGCTTGATACCTACTCACTACATTTAGTGAGTATGCTACATCGGGTCTGATACATAACATCGCGTACATGATAGAGCCTACTGCCGAAGCATAGGGTATCCCTTGCATGCGAGCTCTCTCTAAATCAGTCTTGGGAGACATCTCTTTGGAGAGAATGAGTCCAAAGATCGTGGGTAAGTTCCCACGCTTGGATTATTTCATACTAAACTTCTTTAGTATGGTATCAATGTACCTGGATTGGGACAATCCCAGTATCCGCTTAGATCTATCTCTATAGATCCAAATCCCCAAAATGCAGGAGGCATCACCTAGATCTTTCAGTAAGAATCTATGTGATAAGAAGAGCTTGACCGAGTGCAGCATAAGAACATCATTTCCTATCAAGAATATGCCATCTACGTACAATGCGAGGAAGACAACCTTACTCTCTGCCACCTTCTTGTATACACAAGGTTCATCTACGTTTTTGATGAAGTCAAACTCTTTGACTACAACATCAAAACAGATGTTCCAACTCCGCGATGCCTACTTTAACCCGTAGATAGATTTAAGCAGCTTGCACACCTTTTCGCTGCTCCCACTATCTACGAAGCCCTCTGGATGAGTCATGCACATGCACTCATCTAAATCACCATTTATAAAGGCGGTATTAACATCCATCTGCCAGATTTCGTAGTCATGGTATGCAGCAATGGCAAGTAGGATCCGGATGGAATTAAGCATAGCCACTGGAGAAAAGGTTTCGTCATAATCCACACCTGGTCATTGACGAAAACCCTTTGCAACAAGTCTAGCTTTGAAAGTCTCAACTTTTCCATCTACACCAAGTTTCTTCTTAAAGATCCATTTGCTCCCAATAGGTTTTACCCCTTCAGGAGCAACTTCCAAAGTTCATACTTTGTTGGTGTACATGGATTCTATCTCAGATTGCATTGCATCCAGACATTTCACAGAGTCTCCACTCGTGAAGGCCTGCTCGAAGCTAGTCGGGTCATCATCTTCCATGATGCAATCCTCGCTCCCACCATCAATGAGAAAACCGTAGTATCTCTCAGGTGGATGAGGAACCCTACTAGATCGGCGGAAAGGCTGGGGTTCGTCGGGAACTACTGAATCCTCTGGTTCCACCAAATCTTCTGTTGCAGTTTGTGTAGCTGGAACTTCTTCCAGTTCTACCTCATTACCACTAATTTTTTTTCCAAGAAATTCCTTTCCTAAAAAGGTGGCATGTTGAGAAACAAACACCTTTTGTTTCTCGCCGTGGTAGAAAAGATATCCATGTGAATGTTTGGGATATCCCACAAACTTGCAAAGAACTGACCGTGTCTCGAGTTTGTCCGAATTTTTCCTTTTGACATAGGCCGGACAACCCCATATCTTAACACGTTTAAGACATGGTCTCTTCCCACTCCATATCTCATATGGTGTGGTAGGTACAGATTTAGATGGAACTTGATTCAATATGTATGCTCCTGTCTCAAGCGCATAACCCCAAAAGGAAATAGGCAACTCAGCGGTGCTCATCATAGAGCGCACCATATCTAATAGGGTGCGATTCCTTCGTTCCGATACACCGTTGTGCTGTGGTGTATAAGGAGGAGTAAGCTGAGAGAGAATCCCATTCTCTTTTAGATATTCTAGAAACTCATTGCTTAAGTATTCTCCTCCTCGATCTGATCGAAGGATCTTAATACTTTTACCCGTTTGGTTCTCTACTTCGTGCTTATATTCTTTGAAATTCTCAAAAGCTTCAGACTTGTGTTTCAACAGGAACACATGTCCGTATCTTGAGAGATCGTCAGTGAATGTAATGAAGTACGAGGAACCATTCCTGGCATGTGTAGACATGGGACCACATACATCACTATGTATCAGTCCCAAGAGTTCCGTAATTATTTCTCCGTGTCCACTAAACGGAGTTTTGGTCATTTTGCATTTGAGACATGACTGTAAAGTATCATAAGATTTAAATTCGAACAGATTCAAATATCGATCCTTATGTAACTTAGCTAGTCGTGTCGCATTGATATGACCTAGTCTACAATGCCACAAGAAGGATTCGTTCATTTCTGAACCCTTCTTCTTGTGTGTGTTTTGTACATTAAGAACCGTGGTTTGGTTTAGAACGTATGTGCCATTATTTAACGAGTCTGATCCAATCAACTTTTGATTCAGGAAGATGTTCATAGCATTATCCCGTACTACAAAATTACATCATTCTTTACTCAATAAAGAAACTGATATAATATTGCATATCAGGGTTGGAATGTAATAACATTCGTTCAGAATCAATGTATTACCATTTGGTAATACAAGGTGATATTCGCCAACTACTTTGGCTGCAACATTTGCACCATTCCCTACTCTTATGGAATGATCACCCTCTCCCAGTTCTCTACCTTTACGTAGCCCATGTAACATATTACATATATGAGATCCCGATCCGGTATCTAATACCCAGGACGTAGAGTGAATCAAGAAACATTTCTCGATAACTAATACACCCGAAGAAGATCCATCAACATGCTTGTTCTTCGTTTGGGTGGCGTGAGAATCTGGATATTCTCCTATTTTCTGCTTTGTCTTATAACAATTATAAGAAAGAACGGGACCAACGTTCCCCTGCTCAGTATAATAAGCGGGTTCAGTCAATACATCCATATTATTATCTTGATTAAGGCCTTATATAGTCGCTACCTGGAGAGAGAGAGAAGAAAACACTTTAGCGTATGCTCTTACAAGATTAGATTGGTTATTATATTATCTAAACAGGATGGCTCCCACTGGTTTTTATCAAATCTTCCTTAAAACCCTAAAAGGTAAGACTAGCCGGGATTAATTACACCTTATAAGTTCACCAATCTTTCAGCCAGGTCAGTGTTGGTACTTTGAGGGAGGTTCCTCGTGCTTTCACACGGACCTAATTAAAATAAACCTCGTTTTTCCAGAGGCATAACCCCGTTAACACCTTTCTAGTCACCTACTTGATCGGCTAATTGTCCTGTGTAAAAATCTCCCAGGAGTAACTCTTACTCGGAGTAGGTATCAGGATCCAACTATCTCATAGAAGGTATGCAATCTTATTGCGAATTTCAACACTTGAAATTCCCGATAATTCTTTTACCCCTAACCTCCTATGACCTTGACAAAGGCCAACAAACCATAGTATGCTAGTGAAGTTCAACCCGTCATTTCCCGATTGAATTAAACCCACCCGTACGATCCTTGACAAAGGCCAACAAGCTCGTACGACTACCCTAATCCAATTGCATCACATGCTTAAACAGATAAGTACTAGCCAGCTACCGCACACTACGCCTTGACAAAGGTCAACAAACACAGCACGGATACTAAATAGTCTTTATCTGAAATGATGGAGGGCTATGCAGGTTTTTAAGAAAAGCATGAGCGTAATGAACTTGATATCGTTGTAGAAATAAGTGATTTTGAAAAAGGAGTGTTTTTGAGGCTTTTATTAGTTATGCTAAAGAGGTCACTCCCGGTGAAGGGATCTCGGCTCTTTCCTTATCGAATAAGGTGCAGGATATTTCAAAAGTACCGCTATGCAAAGCAAGAACTATAGAAGCAATAAAAAACAAAACCAAGTGAGTTATAGCATCTGCTAGTTTCGCTAAAGAGGTCTGTAACATTTCAAAAAAATAAAATATTATTTTTGGGAATTTTTATAATTAAATAATAAAATATTGAATATTTTAATAAGGCGGTATAATTAAATACCGATAAAATGGGGAAAAAAATTGGAAAATTATGAAAATTACTAAAAAGAGGGTGTTTTATATGAATTATGCAAATTATAAGTTTTTATGATTTATTATACACCAATTTAGTGCTAATCGCGATTGAAAATCGCTAATCGGGCTTTAAGCGTGTTTTGTGCACATGACATGCATATATCAGTTTTAGCACTTGTTACATTTTTATTTCATGCTTTCTTCTTTTTTCCATGCATGGTTATAAATTCAAACAGAAGAGAAGAAAAGGAAAAGAAAAGAAAAGAAAAGAAATACGAATAAAGAAATAGGGTATGGGCATGAGAGAGAGTGTGAGGGGTCTTCATTGACCATGGCATTGTTCCTCCTTCATATTTCTTCATTTTTCCTCTCCCTCATCCTCAATGGCTGCTGCCCTCACTCCCTCCCCCTCTTCATCCTCTCAAACACCATTAAAAATACCTCAAAACTCAATCCCCACTTCATTAAAAATGTGCATGAGCTCACTAGCTACACTTCGGACCAAGAAAGCTTGCATTTTGGACACTTGGGGCAACTCAAGAAAATTCTAAAGTTGCCAAATGAGGTATTCTCTTAACCATTAGCGTAGTATTTCCATTGCTTTTACATCCATGTTTGTTTAAACCGATTTGGTGTTGTTTAGTGAGATTTGGAAATTTCTAGTTAGGGTTTATGGAATTCTTGAGTTGTGATGTGTAATTGAGCTTAGTAGAGGCCACACAAACCCCCTAGTGCTAGAATTCAGACCCAAACCAGAGACTAGAACCCCGGAATATGAACTTAGAAACCGATATCGGAGGAAATGTGGATTCTGCGAGTGTAAAATGAAATCTGCTATCACCTGGAGCCTCTAAAAATTATTTAGCAAGTACAGAGGAGTGTGCAGGCGCCTAGGAAGCTAACCCCAAGACCCTAGCCCCTGACTCCACCTTTTGGCCGCAAATATAATCTTTCTGGCCGCAAATTGCGGCCAGACCTGGGCCAATGTGTCTCGTGTTTGTTCTGTGGTTCCTTCATTATTAAACTAGACCCTTGGCATATGCAAAATTGACTAATTTGACTTAGGGTAAAATATGGGACCATTTTCAAGAGTTGCTGTTTTGATTCGGGGTTTCGTTTTGCGTATTTTGAATTATGGATTTTTGTAATTTATGTTGTATTCGATCACTTGACGTTTGTACGTCGAAATCGAGTGTTATTTGGTGGTTTTGAAAGCGTAGTCCATAGGTTCTAACCTATAGGCTTTTAGCGTGTCGTTTTGGTTTTGAATTGGGTTTTAATGCGACACGATACGTTATGATGTGTAGGTACACCATGAGGACTTTGAGACGACAAGCAAGCGCGTGGCGACGTCGGCAACGACAAGCGAGAGCAATGTGAGTAGATTATATCTACGGGGGAAGTAGGGTGGATGGCGTATAGCACCCCCGCAGTTCGATGTATAGTATGCTATATATATACTATATATATATATGATATCTTTTATGTGAGACATGGATATTCAAGATTTGATTAGGTGTTCAATGGTTAGATTAGGGTTATTAGATGTGAACTGGTATAGCTTCTTAGTCGCGAACCCTAGAATAGGTTTACACCCACACGCACACACATGCTTACTTTGTTATATTTGTGCGTATATGGGGATATGCATATATATATACACACATAGATATGGGACTATGTATATATATATACACGCATACCTACGCATGGATGATGAGGTTTGTATATGGTATTTGGAGATGAGTCGATGAGATTGGGCATGGTGCCATGAGATCGGTGATATGATGTGGTTCGTATTTTGAGATACGACATGAGATTATAGAGGGCCTTTAGGCGTGTGTTTTCATATACGCATATATATATATTGATGGTATCAGTTTGTACTAGACTTACATCAGTTTCCCAGTTCATGAGATATGATAAGGATACCAGATAATTGATGAGATAAATGTTAGATTCGACCCATACCCAGATTTGGGATGCCGTACGACGGATTTACGTACGGGCTATATATTGATGATGGATCCGCACTCTTGACTCGAGGATGTCATATTGTATATTGTATCGTATGTGATACTATTGAGGCGGGATTACCGACCATTATATTTATATGTATATCGACTCAGATTTAGGTGGTTTCCCTTACCCTTTCGGTTAGACTGTTCGTTTAGTTTTGTAGTACTTAGTAGATGTTAGACTAGATCCGAGTCATACCTATTTCAAAACTAATGAATTATGAGTATTTTAAAGACAGGTCAAGGGATTCTATGGATATTTTCAAAAGACGCATTTTTTCTTAAAAACACCACAGCCCTTATTTTTCTAAACACCACGATTCATGTTATTTCAAATAGCAAAACTGTATGATATATATATATATATTGATGTAGATTCTTCACTGTTGTGTTTATTATTCATTTTCCACATATTCTTGCTATTCGCATCGCATCGCATGTTTAAATGTGTTATTGTTATATTAAACCCATGTGTCAGGACACCAGTGCCATTATCGATGATGCGTATGTTCCACGTACACTTGCTTGCCGGCTCACACACTTTATCTTCGATAATTGCCATGTCACTACATAGTAGGACTGTTGCATCAGGATATGACTCCTTGCACGACATACTTGCGTACATACTTATTGTACACTCATACTTACGTACACACATATTGTATACCCATACTTGCATACATACGTATTTGTACATACATAGATGATTTTGGATTGATTTTGGAGATTTGGGAACCGCATGATATATTTTTAAAACTGGATTCACTTTAAAAGAGCGGTTTCCCTCGATATGTTGCATGAGATACTGATATGCTTACATTTCTATTATATGTCGCATACATAATGCTTTATGATTATACACATTGAGATATGTTGTTTCCATGATATTTCTGGATTTGAGAACCGTGGGTATTTCAAAGGAAAGTATGAACTGTTTTAAAAACCCGGTTTCTCTTGATATGATATTTCAGTGCGTCCACTATGCGTTTTCTCGGTTCTGAGATGTGTGACATGTGAAACCCGATTCAAGGAGGCGGATGATTCCGTTTGCGGGTATATGGTGGACCCGATATGGTGCCCCGGGGCGAGAGAGAGATTTCGTGTGGATGACGATGAGCCTGCCAGAGGGACCACAACCTACCGGTGATTGTATTTGGGCTCGGCGGATATCTGGAAGATACCGACCCGAGTCGAGAGATGATATGGGCCGATCCGGACTGACGGAGCCCGTGGGCCGATCCGGACTGATGGAGCCCGATATATAAGGATTTACGTGCCGATGCTGGGCACGGGTTTCATGATGTTTCGAGTGTCGATACTGGACACTCAGGTTCCATGATTTTGATTTGTCGCGAGGGACACACGTTGATTTATATCCTCATACTTCCATGCATATGCTTTATGATATTTACATGCATGATGTTTTTGTGTCATTGGTTGACACGTAGAAGAGATCCACATACATATAAGCATTGATTATATATTTGGATGATACCCACATACTTATAGACTTCATGCTATAGTTGGCACTGATTACATTGATCCTACCTCATATTTATGATATGTTACTACCCGAGGCACTGACACGAGCACTTGGTTTTACACTTATGTATAGATGTTTACCCTTGCCATCTTATCATGCTTCAGAATTTATCATATTGAGGATATATATTATTACTGATCGTATTTGACCTAGGATTGAGTCATACTTACGATTTCTGCTCTGTGATGTTTTCTACCCACGAGTTGGCAACTCACCCCCGTTGTGCCACAGTTCTTGCAGGTTTTGCCATACAGGTTTCATTGCGGCTTTCTGGCACATTGCTTCCATTCTGGGTGATTGCTTTGGTAGGTGGGTTCACTCGCATCGTGACCACCATTGTACTTATTTATTTTCAGTTGTATCTAGTAAAATTCCATCAACCAGACTTGTATATTATTTCAGACTTAGAAAACCAGTTGTTTATTCTTTCGACCTCAGAGTCGCGCGTTGTATTATTATGGGTTTCTTGATGTTTTGAGTTTCCTTTTGAGTTTTGATCCTCACCCTTCGGCGTTGTATACTATATTGCTTCCGTGGTTGTGACCGTCGATTGACGAAGAGCTAGCTCCCGCTTGGAGATGCCTTTTATCATTGTGCATATATTATTCATGTTGTACCCCGTTTGGGGCCAGTATTTACAAAGGAAACTCTGCCGAAATTTTCAGAAAAGACTTGGGGTTTTAAAAACGCATAGTTCGGCTTATGCTAATAAAACCACTTGTTTTAAAACATGTTTTTCTTCACTTCTTTCTTTAAAATGGTTTTAGATTTCTGGGCTTTTGGCTTACTTGAATTGGATGGGGTCTTATAGACTTCATATGATTCAAGGGCCAGTCACGTGCTATTTCGGGTCGTGACAAAGTTGGTATCAGAGCGCTAGGTTAATCTTGGTTCGAGTCTAAGTTTGACTATGCGGAGCCTAGAGCGTTTGTATATATTCGGAACTTAGGCTTGACCTTACGGAACTTAGACTTAGTCGAGGGGGTATTAGACCCGAACTTTCGTCGCATAGGTTGACCTTGGTTGATGGAGTAGGTGACTTCAGTAGAGTGACGTACTGTGTGTATGTTCCGCGGCATACTTAGATACGTTACTCCACTTAAGGAGCCTTAGGATGTATATTTCCTTGCACAGTATTATATTCATTCCTATGATCTATCCTCATCGGTATCGGTTTATGATTTTGCTGCCACGATTACATGGGCAGAGAGAGCTATGGCTAGAGTTGCTTCAGCATGAGCTCGTCGCGAATGAGGACTGACCAGGGCGTGATTCCAGGGACATACGATTGCATAGAGGCATCGTTTTATTGTGTTTTCACGCCATGAGCGTTTGATGGATCGCTTTTACGAGATTTCTCGGACATGCAGATCAGCACCAGAGAATCAGGGTACTGATAGAGGCCAGCCAGAATGTGATGACCATTGATGTATCGCTTATTCATGATGGTTGAGGCACTGTTCAGCGTGCAGACGAATGAGCCAGCTGTTGCTGCGAACGACGAGATATCGCCCCAGATGTTGGAGCTATTGCAGTACGAGTTGTACTTGAGATATGATAGAAGGTCACTAGTCGTCCGAGAATGAATGACTAGGACATGTGGTTCGTTCGCTTACCCCGATGCGAGGTCATCAAATAGATAGATTCCAGCTAGAGACGACTTCACGCAGGTACGTTGAGAGTCGATGGAGACGATCGAACGTCAGGAGCCCATTTTCCAAGTTTAAAGTATTCAGAGACAAATGCAAGTAATGCTATGGACCCTCTAGAAGAATGAAACCCTAACTCGACGTAATGACCATGGAACGCCTTTGAACCTTAGGGTTTGCGGCAGTTTAGCAGTGCCATTTGTGAGGCTTGGGTTTGCTCTTCTACGGTTGGTCCATAGGTGCTGTGGCATGTACTGGAGTACTATTAAACTGTACCCAAGATGTTGAGCTCTTGGGGGATTACGGAACCTTAACAAATCGATCGAAAGGTTCGACGTCATTCGGATATCATGTGATGGGATACATTGCTTGGGAGACTCTAGATACGAGTATGGCCGTTGGAGCACAGTCCATGCAGCCACGAAGAGACGAGTCCGAAACAGTCGATATTAGAGAAAAAGTGGAGTAAGGAGTTCGCACGAGATTTCGATGAGACGACGTTCCACTCCGCCGACATCAGAGATGTGATACACATGCAGAGGCGTTGATTATTGATATATCTTCCAGAAGGAGTCGGGATGAGAATGCAGCCATTCCGGAACAAGAAACATATATAGTAAAGGGTGGTAACTTCCGGGCAATTCGGTAGAAACGAGATTTGAGAGAGACCTCGACAGGACCTTTCTGGAATACTATACGAGAACACTTGGACCCAGGAGAGGTCATATTGCGCACACCCAGCAGGCCAAAGTTCGGCATCGTCGACGAGATAGTTGGCCACAGATCTGTAGAGGATGTGCCAGAGTGGGACTGTTTCCGTCGTCATTCCATATTGGGCCATTGAGCCGAGGACCTATGTATCTAGCAATGCACAGTGAGAGACAAGAGCCTAAAAGCACCAGGCGCCAAACCATGAACAGGAGGCAAGTAGATATCTTGCTCTGCTACCATTGGATGCACCGACACCTTCTCGACCTTTGAAGGAAGAAATATCGACGACGGTATTTGTGATTTGTGATTTAGTAATTCGATTATCACGTACCCGTCACCTTGGATTTCAGTATTTTGGGCGATCTATTCGCATGATTTAGTCTTGATGACTGAGTTTCATGATATTTGTTTTCGTGCACCATGGTTGCACCTACTGGGTATTTATATTTTGTGCATAGTTATTTCACTTGAGATATGCTTTATACACCGTTGTCTTGATTTATGATTTGTGCACAGTTATTGCACTTGATATCATTTTGTGCCTTGGTCGCACATGTTTATGATTTCATGGATTTCATACAGTTGGGTTGATTTTGTGCACATGGTATGCACACGATTTGGTTTTTGCACTCAGTATAGCTTATATGTGCTTGTAGTGCGTTGATATGTGTTTTGTGCACGCAGTTGCACACGTTTATGATTTTTACACCTTGGTACACTCGGTGTTGCTATTTACGCATTTGAGTTATTGTTTGGTATTTTGTGCACAGGATGTACTGTATTTGTATTTGTTGCACAGGATGCACCGAATTTGTGTTCCGTGCAGTTGTTGCACTAGATTTTCGTTTCGTGCGTCTGTCGCACCAGATTTATATTTCATGCGTTTGTCGCACCGGATTTATATTTCATGCGTTTGTTGCACTAGGTTTATATTTTGTGCACCACGGTTGCACCTGATTTCGGTTTGATGTCATTCGATATGTTGATTTTGATTTCATGCCTATGTTATGCATGTGATTTGACTTATGCATTCGGCATATTTTCCATGCACTTTTAGTGTTTTGATTTGATTTGTGCATGCTGATGCACATGGTTGTGAGATTATATACTGCGGTATACCTGTTTTGGATTGAGGTTTATTGTATATCGTCGATTTCGATTATGATATTGATGTTGATTTCGTGCACTCCGTGCATTTGATTTGGATTCGTGCGCATATTTGGTGCGCTTGGATTGGATTTTGCGCATGTTCAGCGCTTGATATTGGATTTCGTGATTTCGTGCATGTTGGATGCACATGATTTAAATTTTATTCGTGCATGATGGATGCACCTGATTTGGATTTTCGCACATGTTGGGCGCATGTTATGAGATGCGATTTTGGTGCACACCAGATGCACTAAGTCGAGATTCTTCGTGCATATCAGATGCACCTGAGTTTGCTTTCAGGCACACACGTTGCCTCTGACAGGTGTTTCGTGCACACCCGTTGCACTTAGATGTTGTTTCTGTGCACATGTATGGCACATTCAGGGATTTTGATTTCCGTGCGCACCAGATGCACGTAGCTTTCATATGCACATTTTGGGATTGATTTCTTATGGAGCAGTACGATTCTATGATATTTACTATTGTTTTTGTACTGAGCAGGATAGTCAGAGGACAGTACCTGGATGTATGTTGCATGCATTGATAGTTATCGAAGGGATTCCCAAAAAGAGAGCTATAGTCTCAGTATTTATTTACGTGTCTGATATGATACGAAACGTTTTAAATAAGGAAACCCTTCTAAATTATTTTCAAAAACGGCGGGACGCATATATTAAACAAAGGATAAGTATATATATAGTTATTTTCTTACAATAGACGTCCGCTACTGTGCCGCAATACGCGCATCGCACAATAACATGAAAGGTTTGGCATGCATTTCCTTCAGATGTTTACATGTATAGTTTTGATTTATATCATATTAGTTTTCGTATTGGATTTGACATTTGTGTCTTCACCATGACTCCGATGATTGCGGGATGCTTGACGGAGTTTTGATTTTGAGTTATCTGCTCATTTTTCATGCGCATGCATTGCGCTATGATGCGTTTTATGTATTGATGATTTCGGAGCCCCGACAACCTGGACTTTTACTGAAATGTTTTAGTATTTGAGAAGTTTAAATTTAAACTCGGGGACCGAATTTCTTTAAAGGGGGAAGATTGTAACATTTCAAAAAAATAAAATATTATTTTTAGGAATTTTTATAATTAAATAATAAAATATTGAATATTTTAATAAGGCGGTATAATTAAATACCGATAAAATGAGGAAAAAATTTGGAAAATTATGAAAATTACTAAAAAGAGGGTGTTTTATGTGAATTATGCAAATTATAAGTTTTTATGATTTATTGTACACCAATTTAGTGCTAATCGCGATTGAAAATCGCTAATCGGGCTTTAAGCGTGTTCTGTGCACATGACATGCATATGTCATTTTTAGCACTTGTTACATTTTTATTTCATGCTTTCTTCTTTTTTCCATGCATGGTTATAAATTTAAAGAGAAGAGAAGAAAAGGAAAAGAAAGGAAAAGAAAAGAAATATGGATAAAGAAATGGGGTATGGGCATGAGAGAGAGTGTGAGGGGCCTTCATTGACCATGACATTGTTTCCTCCTTCATATTTCTTCATTTTTCCTCTCCCTCATCCTTAATGGCTGCTGCCCTTACTCCCCCCTCTTCATCCTCTCAAACACCATTAAAAACACCTTAAAACTCAATCCCCACTTCATTAAAAATGTGCATGAGCTCACTAGCTACACTTTGGAGCAAGAAAGCTAATATTTTGGACCTTTGGGGCAACTCAAGAAAATTCTTGAGTTGCCAAATGAGGTATTCTCTTAACCATTAGCCTAGTATTTCCATTACTTTTACATCCATATTTGTTTAAACCGATTTGGTGCCGTTTAGTGAGATTTGGAAATTTCTAATTAGGGTTTATAGAATTCTTGAGTTGTGATGTGTAATTGAGCTTAGTAGAGGCCACACAAACCCCCTAGTGCTAGAATTCAAACCCAAACCAGAGACTAGAACCCTGGAATATGAACTTAGAAACTGATATCGGAGGAATTATGGATTCTGCGAGTGTAAAATGAAATCTGCTATCACCCGGAGCCTCTAAAAATTATTTAGCAAGTACAGAGGAGTATGCAGGCACCTAGGAAGCTAACCCCAAGACCCCAGCCCCTGACACCACCTTTTAGCCGCAAATATAATCTTTTTGGCAGCAAATTGTGGCCAGACCTGGGCCAATGTGTCTCGTGTTTGTTCTGTGGTTCCTTCATCATTAAACTAGACTCTTGGCATATGCAAAATTGACTAATTTGACTTAGGGTAAAATCTGGGACCATTTTCAAGAGTTGCTGTTTTGATTCGGGGTTTCATTTTGCGTATTTTGAATTTTGGATTTTTGTAATTTATGTTGTATTCGATCACTTGATGTTTGTATGTCGAAATCGAGTGTTATTTGGTGGTTTTTAAAGCGTAGTCCATAGGTTCTAATTTATAGGCTTTTAGCATGTCGTTTTGGTTTTGAATTGGGTTTTAATGCGACATGATACGTTATGATGTGTAGATACCCCATGAGGACTTTGAGACGACAAGCAAGCGTGTGGCGACATCGGCAACGACAAGCGAGAGCAAAGTGAGTAGATTATATCTACGGGGGAAGTCGGGTGAATGGTGTATAGCACCCCCGCAGTTCGATGTATAGTATGATATATATATACTATATATATATGATATCTTTTATGTGAGACATAGATATTCAAGATATGATTAGGTGTTCAATGGTTAGATTAGGGTTATTAGATGTGAACCAGTATAGCTTCTTAGTCGCGAACCCTAGAATATGTTTACCCCCACACGCACACACATGCTTAGTTTGTTATATTCGTGCGAACGAAGAAAAGGGAGCACGACTCAAAAAACCTCGCTTCTGTGTTGCCTTGCTACTAACAACCTTTGTGGGGATAGGTATACACACACACACACACATAGGTATGGGACTATGTATATATATACATGTATACCTACACATGGATGATGAGGATTGTATATGGTATTTGGAGATGAGTCGATGAGATTGGGTATGGTGCCATGAGATCGGTGATATGATGTGGTTCGTATTTTGAGATACGACATGAGATTATAGCAGGCCTTTAGGCGTGTGTTTTCATACACGCATACATATATATATTGATGGTATCAGTTTGTACTAGACTTAGATCTGTACCCCAGTTCATGAGATATGATGATAAGAATACCAGATAATTGATGAGATAAATGTGAGATTTGACCCGTACCCAGATTTGGGATGTCGTACGACGGATTTACGTATGAGCTATATATTGATGATAGATCCGCACTCTTGACTCGAGGATCTCATATTGTATATTGTATCGTATGTGATACAATTGAGGCGAGATCACCCACTATTATATTTATATGTATATCGAATCAGATTTAGGTGGTTTCCCTTACCCTTTCGGTTAGACTGTTCGTTTAGTTCTGTAGTACTTAGTAGATGTTAGACTAGACCCAAGTCATACCTATTTCAAAACTAACAAATCATGAGTATTTTAAAGACAGGTCAAGGGATTTTATGGATATTTTCAAAAGACGCATCTTTTCTTAAAAACACTGTAGCCCTTATTTTTCTAAACACCACGATTCATGTTATTTCAAATGGCAAAACTGTATGATATATACATATATATTGATGTAGATTCTTCACTGTTGTGTTTATTATTCATTTTCCACATATTCTTGCTATTCGCATCGTATTGCATGTTTAAATGTGTTATTGTTATATTAAACCCATGTGTCAGGACACCAGCGCCATTATCGATGATGCGTATGTTCCACGTACACCTGCTTGCCGGCTCACACACTTCATCATCGATAATTGCCATGTCACTACACAGTAGGACTGTTGCATCAGGATATGACTCCTTGCATGACATACTTGCGTACACACATATTGTACACTCATACTTGCGTACACACATATTGTACACCCATACTTACATACATACGTATTTGTACATACATAGATGATTCTGGATTGATTTTGGAGATTTGGGAACCGCATGATATATTTTTAAAACTGGATTCACTTTAAAAGAGCGGTTTCCCTCGATATGTTGCATGAGATACTGATATGCTTACATTTATATTATATGTCGCATACATCATGCTTTATGATTATACGCATTGAGATATGCTGTTTCCATGATATTTCCGGATTTGAGAACCTGGGTATTTCAAAGGAAAGTATGAACTGTTTTAAAAACCCGGTTTCTCTTGATATGATATTTCAGTGCGTCCACCATGCGTTTTCTCAGTTCTGAGATGTGTGATATGTGAAACCCGATTCGAGGAGGCGGATGATTCCGTTTGCGGTTACATGGTGGACCCGATATGGTGCCCCGGGGCGAGAGAGAGATTTCGTATGGATGACGATAAGCCTGCCAGAGGGACCACTACCTACCGGTGATTGTATTTGGGCTTGACGGATATCCGGAGGATACCGACCGGAGTTGAGAGATGATATTGGCCGATCCGGACCGACGGAGCCCGTGCGCCGATCCGGACTGATGGAGCTCGATATATGAGGATTTACATGCTAATGCTGGGCACGGGTTTCATGATGTTTCGAGTGTCGATGCTGGACACTCAGGTTCCATGATTTTGATGTGTCGTGAGGCACACACGTTGATTTATATCCTCATACTTCCATGCATATGCTTTATGATATTTACATGTATGATGTTTTTGTGTCATTGGTTGACACATGGACGAGATCCACATGCATACAAGCATTGATTATATAGTTGGATGATACCCACATACTTATAGACTTCATGCTATAGTTGGCACTGATTACATTGATCCTACCTTATATTTATGATATGTTGCTACCTGAGGCACTGACACGAGCACTTGGTTTTACACTTATGTATAGATGTTTACCCTTGCCATCTTATCATGCTTCAGACTTTATCATATTGAGGATATATATTATTACTGATCGTATTTGACATAGGATCGAGTCATACATACGATTTCTGCTCTGTGATGTTTTCTACCCACAAGTTGGCAACTCACCCCCGTTGTGCCACAGTTCTTGCAGGTTTTGCCGTACAGGTTTCATTGCGGCTTTCTGGCACATTGCTTCCATTCTGGGTGATTGCTTTGGTAGGTGGGTTCACTCGCATCGTAACCACCATTGTACTTATTTATTTTCAGTTGTATCTAGTAAAATTCCATCAACCAGACTTGTATATTGTTTCAGACTTAGAAAACCAGTTGTTTATGTAGGGTTCCTAGGCACACCCATGAGGTTCTACAACTGATCAACCATGCCAAAATCAAAAATTTCCATGTGCCAAAGAACCCTATACTAGATCGTTAATTAGAGGTAAGGCGAAAGAATGCAAGTTAACAACTTTAACTAAAAGGAAAGTGACTACAACCTTTGTAGATCCGGTCCTCCACTTCTCTAGCTCCGTGTTGACGTCCCTCCGCTGTGATCATCGGATCCCAGACTCTGACGATGGTTTCGTCGGAGAAATGATTGGGTTAGGTCGTCGACTTCGATGCCGAAGATGATCTACGTCGAGGCAACTCAAGATCAAGCTCCATCTTCACTTGGTCATAGAACTTGTGAAGATAACACACTCTACTACATGGCAAGTGGTAGAGGATGAAGAAATAGAAAGTGGGTTCACTTTGGATTTGGATTTCTCACTCTTTTTCTCATGGCACCATTGGAGGTAGTAAGGTTTCTTCTTCTTGAAGAAGAAGAAGAAGAAGAAGAAAGAATATGATAAGAATTATTTTTTTCAAAAAGAAAATCCAAGTGATTCTTATCATAATGCAACCATGGGTGAGATTAACTCATGTAGAGAATAAACTAGGGTTTAGGTAATGGTTAGGTTTAAGAATAAAAACAAAATAGTTTTGACCTTTTTCAAAGATGCTTGAAGCTTCTAGCAAATAGATAAGAAAGCCACCATTTTGTTTTCATAAAATAAATAAAGTAAATTAAAACCTAACCATTAACCTAAAGATGGTTTAATGCATACACACACCCAAGTTTGCATGTATCATCAAACATGATACAAACCAGCGCACAAAACTATATCATATATATATAATGTGCACATCAAGTGAGAAAATCCATCTTAAGTGAAAAAATACTAGTTAATGTAAAATAATATATCAAATATATAATTATACATTAAATTATTAAATCAATACTTGATTTAATGATCCGGTCATATCACATATAACCGACTAATATCAAATGTATCAATGTATCGAATCAACACTTGATTCGGTAACCCGGCTATATCATATATAACCGTCCAATGATACAAATCGTGAGAATAGAATACAGTATCACATACTGGTATTATTCTCGGTCCCGCACATATCTCATATGCGCTCCTATTTCGTTTCGCTTGAGCCAGGAAACCTCTGTGTAGGACTCTAAAGACTCGTCAATACGCCGGCAGCAGGTGATGATCATATCAAGCACCCACAAGCCGCAAGCGGTCTGCTAAACGTAACGGCCACCCGGGTATTGAGCGATCAGAAGATCAACGAGCAAGACCGCTCACTCTCCTGTGAATCCAACCAGCAACACTTACCGTACAGTCCGGTCTGTTCGTTTGATATGTCGCATATCTCGCCTAGGGGTGGTAAACGTCAGACCCCAGTAGCTTGATAAGTCATGCCGATATAAGGTCCATAACAAGCGTGAAACTACTGATAACTCTTACCAGTATATCACAGCAACCCTGTCCAGGGATTTCCAGTTATGGCCAGTCGAGCATAGCGCAACATCAACCCCTAATACCGGGAGAGACGAGTCCCCTCCTATCGCTCATTGCCTCCATGTGAATCGGGACTGTACCCAAAAACCACCTGTTTGCA
Organism: Agapanthus africanus; assembly: GCA_030015575.1. Taxonomy (NCBI): domain Eukaryota; kingdom Viridiplantae; phylum Streptophyta; class Magnoliopsida; order Asparagales; family Amaryllidaceae; genus Agapanthus; species Agapanthus africanus. The sequence goes on from CM057345.1 coordinate 121,732,423, forward strand.
TGACTCAGTAGAGCCGTGGTAGGGTGGAAATCAAAGTACAGTGGGAGGCACACAAGACTCTATGACGATCTCGGGTCAACAGACTAAGCTGTACTAGTGTCACCAGAGAACTGCCATCTGACGTAAGGTATAATACCATCTGGGAGTTCTCGGTGAGTCCGTTCAGTGTACCCAGTCTCCACCGAGCACCCGCATACCATCTCTGATGTCAAACACCAATGGATATGGGATCATCCATCGCCCATCACATGGGTCGAGAAGATATACGATAGTCTACACTGGAATATCGATGCCCCGTCTCGATATTCCCATGACTAGGAACATTGAAGGACTTACTCATGGACTACCCAGGCCCCACTAGTATGATCTACATCATAGTCCTGGAAGTCGAGTACACATCCTAAGAGCTTTATCAACATGTAACAGAGAGACAGAAAGTATACATGTTAAGATAAAGAGCAACCCGATAGCGTACTATCATGTCGAGCAAGAAAGTCCTACCTATATATGTCCCAGCATCCACTACAATATACATCCTATGTACAGTAATGGCCTCTAGGGCATACATATAACTAACAATCTCCCACTTGTACTAGGGCCATCTGTAGCAGTGGTTGCAGTATCTCATACTCAACCATCCCATAAAAGTCTCTTTTTGGGAAAAAGGCCTTTGTGAGTGGATCCGCTGTGTTGTCCTCTAAGTCTACTCTCCTAACCTCGATCACCATGGAGATCAACTATCTCCATGATTAGGTGATGCCACCTCAGAATATGTCTGGGTCATTGATGGGATCGGGGTTCCTGGGCCAATGCCACACTTCCATTGTCACACAATGGTAGGAACCCAGTTCATCTCATGAACCAATATACACCCAAACTGCCTCTTTGGTAGTATCTACAATAGCGATGTTACCAGCCTTTATCGTCTAGTTTGCCATGGTATCTATCTTGGAACTCTTCCAACATACCGTCTCTCCACTGAGAGTAAAGACAATGCCTATGACTGACATTCAGTCGATCTTATCACCCTGGAACTTTTCCAGTGATTCTCCCCAGGATAGATTGATACCATCTCACTAAACCTAGTGAGAAGCCTAACATCCATTTAGACCTATCTCATAGATCCAAATCTCAGGATTTAGGAGGTATCACCTTTATCCTATTGGAGAATCCTTGTGATAAGAGGAGATTGACCGTTCGTAGTATAGGAAAACTCTTTTCCTATCAAGAGTATGTTGTCCACGTGCAATAAGAGGATAATCCCCTTACTCTCTACTACCATTTTGTATATACAAGGTTCATCTACCATTTTGATGAAGTCAAACACTTTGACTACCACATCAAAATAGATGTTCCAACTCCGCGATGCCTGCTTTATCCTGTAAAGCAACTTGCACACGTTTCCGCTGCTCCCACTGTTTACGAAGCCCTCTGGATGTGTTCTTATAGACGTTCTCTTCTAAATCATTATTTAGAAAAGCAGTCATGGCACCCAACCACTAGATATCGTAGTCAAGGTATGTAGCAATGGCAAGTAGGATCCGGATGGACTTAAGCTTAGGCACTGGAAAAGGTTTCATCATTATCCATGCCTGGTCGATGACGAAAACCTTTAACAAGTCTAGCTTTGAAAGTCTCAACTTTTCCATCTACACCAAGTAATCTTCTCAAGATATACTTGCTCCTGATGGGGATTTAACCCTTCAGATATAGCAACCAAAGTCCATACTTTGTTGGTGTACATGGATTCCATCTCAGATCGCTAAGCATCCAGCCATTCTTACAGAGTCCACATTCTCGATGGCCTGCTCGAACCTAGTTGGGTCATCATCTCATGATGCAATCCTCGCTCCCACTATCATCGAGAAACCGAAGTATCTCTTAGGCGGATGAGGAGCCCTACCAGATCGGCAGAGAGGCTGAGGTTCGTCGGGGACTTATTGAATCCTTTGGTTCTGTCAAATCATCAGCTGCAGTTTTGTATAGCTGGAACCTTTCCAGTTCTAAAAAACTAACCTTGCCTCGATCTTGTTTGGATTTTTCTTTTGACATAGGCCGGACATACCCAAATCTTAACTTACTTAAGAGATGGGTTCTTCCCATACCATATCTTATATGGAGTGGTAGGCATTGATTTGATTCGAACCTAATTCAATAGGTATGCAGGTTCTTAAGTGCATAACCCCAAAAGGAAATAGGTAACTTGGTAGTACTCATCATAGAGCGCACCATATCATATAGGGTGTGATTGCTCCGCCCCGATACACCGTTGTGCTGTGGTGTATTCAAAGGAGTAATACTGAGAGAGAATCTCATTCTCCTTTAGAATAGTCCAGGAATTCCATGCACAAGTATTCTCCTCCCTGATTTCATCATAGGACATAATACTTATACCTGGTTTTTGGTTCTCGACTTCTAACTTATATTCTGTGAATATCTCAAAAGCTTCAGACATGTGTTTCAACAGGAACATGTGTCCGAATCTTAAGAGATCATCAGTGAATGTAAGGAAGTACAAAGAACCAGTCTTGGCATATGTAGACATGGGACCTTACATACATCATCATGTATCAGTCCCAAGAGTTTACTAACTCTTTCTCTGTTTCTAGTAAACGGAGCTATGGTCATCTAATCTTTGTGACATGACTGACAAGTTTCATAAGATATAAATTCAAACCGATTTAAATATGCATCTAAAATGTAACTTAAGCTAGTCGGGTCACATTGATATGACCTAGTCTATAATACCTAAAGAAGGAATTGTTCATTTCTGAACTTTTCTTCTTGTGTGTGTTCTGTATACTAGGAACTGTAGTTTGATTTAAAACGTCAATGCTTTTAGATAATGTGCCTGAACCGATCAACTTTTGAAATGTTCAAAACAATATTCAACAATACAAAATTATATCCTTCTTTAATAAATAAAGAGATTGATATGATTTTGTATATCAGGTTCGGTATCTAATAGCATTTGTTCCGAATCAATGTATTTGTAATACAGGGTGACAGTGACCAACAGACTTGGCTGCAACACTTGCCCCGTTTTCTGTCTCATGAAACTTATCACCCGTTCTCAGTTCTCTACCTTTCTGTAGCCCTATGTAACTGATTACATATCTGGGATCCTGATCCTGCTTCAAATACCCAGGACGTAGAGAATACAGAGAAACAGTTCTTTGTAGTGAACATTCCCGAAGAAGATGCATCATAATGCACTTTCTTCATTTGGGCGGCATGAGAATCTTGGTATTCCCTTATTTCCTGCTCTGTCTTATAACAATTATAAGTTGGAGCGGGACCAACGTTCCCCAGCTCAGTATAACAAGCGGGTTCGGTCAATACTTCCATATTATTATCTTGATTAAGGTGTGATATGGTCGCTACCTGGAGAGAGAGAGAAGAAAACACTCTGCGTGTGCTCTTGCAAGATTAGATTGGTTATTTATTTTATCTAATCAGGATGGCTCCCACTGTTTTTATCAAATCTTCCTTCAAACCTTAAAAGGAAAGACTAGCCGGGATTAATTACACTCTACAAGTTTGCCAATCTTTCAGCCAGGCCAGTGTCGGTACTTTGAGAGAGGTTCCCTGTGCTTTCGCACGGACCTAATTAAAGTAAACCTCGTTTTTCCAGAGGCGTAACCCCGTTGACACCTTTCTAGACACCTACTTGATCGGCTAATTGCAAAGTGCAAAACTCTCCCAGGAGTAACAATTACTCGCAGCGGGTATCGGGATCCAACTATCATATAGAAGGTATGCAATCTCATTGCAAATTTCAATACTTGAAACTCCCGATAACGGTTTTTACCCCTAGCACCTATGACCTTGGCTAAGGTCAACAAATCATAAGCACTAGTCAAGTTCTACCCATCATTTCGTGATTAATTAGACCCACCCACATGACCCTTGGCTAAGGTCAACAAAACCACATGACTGTCCTAACTAATCGCATTATATGCGGTGTAGGAAGACATCACTTAGCTACCGTACACTGTGTCTTGACTATGGTCAACAAACACAGCACGAATACTAAGTACTCTACTTCCTAAAATGACGGAGGGTTGCGGATGGTTTTTAAGAAAACCTTTAACGCTTTGAACTTGATCTCATTGCGGAATCAAATGGTTTTTAAATGGAGTGTTTTTGAGGCTTTTCTAGTTTTGCTAAAGGGGTCACTCCCGGTGAAGGGATCGTCGGCCCTTTCCTCATCGAATAAGGTGCAGGATATATCATATATACCGCTGTGCAAAGCAAAAACTATAGAAGCAATCAAAAGACAAACCGAGGGTTGTAGCATCTGCCAGTTATTGCTAAAGGAGTTACTCCCGGTGAAGAGATCTCGGTCCTTTCCCTATCGAATAAGGTGCAGGATGTTCTACAAGGAACACCGCGATGCAAAGCTAGAACTGTAGCTACCTGTTTTATTTTTGAAATTCGATTCCACAACATCTTTTAGGTTTATTTTCTTTCATTAATCACATTAATGAATATCCCATCATTTAAGTCCACCTAAACATCACAGATAAATATAACATATGCTTATGCCATCCGCATTCGCCTCGATGTCCCGTCTGCACCGTTAGGTTAGGTAACTAACGGCAGAGCGGGGCAGGGCCAGCGCGGGTGTAAAACATAAGCAACGTCTATATAATATATCATATATACTATATACAATATCTATCTGAACATATCACATGATCACATCACAGATAACGCAGCATAAAATATCATATGAAATATTGGATATACTAGGACATCCGTGTTTTTAATATGAGCCAGTATAAAACACGGATTCCACGATCGCGATGAATAGCCAATCCCACACCCCTAGACCTTTACGTGAGCGGCAAGCAACCCTACCAATTCTAGGGTTAGGAGACCCGGACTCGACTCCTCGAGATGGTCTCCCATTGGACCCTAGAACCCGGTTACTTGTGCTCCCCTCCTTGGGTCTATCCTAATGCGGAAAAGTAAATAATATACAAAAGGTGACATCTTCCGCAACCTGGAAGTGCCCCAATAAAAGAATATTACATACAAGTTTTTACATGAATGAAAATGAAAAACACTCGTCTCACATAAAAGCCCCCGGCTATTCAAACACGACGATCCAATATAACATATCCAGCAACACATAACATCATATGTCATCAACGTAAGAAAATATGCGCATCCCAATTGTCGTTTACATATAGCAACGAAACCGGCGATATCATATATTACACTTACGGTCGCAGAAAAGAAAGTGTAAAACTACAACAGTTGGAATCCGCAACCTACTTAGACATCGCATGCCTAACCAAATGAATTCCTTAGACATCGCATGCCTAACAATTATAAACCTCGCATTTTAGTCTCATTATCGAAAACTCTTTTCAATATTAAGTCGGGCAATTCAACAAGATTCCCGCCATTTTGATCGAATGCTTGTCGCAAACTTTAGTAGGCGGCCACACCCCCGATGCCGTCGACGAAGTGCACCAAGGCGGAACACCGCTGCCGCGAGCACCCGAACGGATGCTTTCGGCGACGGGGTTATCCTACAGTCACTTGGTCGGGGCTATGGGGTGTAGCTGTCTATTAAGTTTACTCGGCGAGTATCCGCGTACGCTACGTGATTGCGACGGACTTTTGATCACATCAAAATTCCGTGGCCACCGATCAAGTGAGATTAAAGTGCTAGATTTATAACATCCAAATTAGTTATCTCATAACTACTTGTGGATTCCAAATATTGTATCACATTCCAGATAAATAGAAAATGTTAAACTTTCCGATCGAACAATCAAACACCTAAGTTTTCCCGAAACAGCTCAACACATGAAATAAGTTTAAAATCATTCACTTCATGCCACAGTACCAACGGTCCGGCCGTAGAAGGGTCAAGCTAACGCCTCACATGTGGCACGCCGTACTAACCCAAACCCTAAGGTTCAAAGGGCAGTTCAAGACGGTCACATAATCGAGTTAAGCTTTGTTGTCTTCTAGAGGGTCCATCGCGTTACTTGCACTACTTAAAACGTTCTTAAACCACGGAAAAATCCAACACTTGGAAATTTTCCGGCAGGGGAAAAATTGGGTATTTATATCCGGTCGAACTTTTTAACATATTCTAAATTATCCGGAAAAACACACAGACAAAATTAGACAATCCGATCGAATCTACGAACTCCCAATACAACCCAGAAAACTCAACTCTTGAGTGCAATTTAAAAATTCCCAGAAAACTCAGCAACTAAAGAAAGAAATTACTGTGCAAAATTCAAAGAACATTGTAACTGTATGGCCGCGGAACCGCCGCACGAGCCATGCTCGTGCCGCGGTTCCGCGACGCTTTAGTGGATTCAGGCGCACGTGCTGCACAGTAGTTCTTAGAAAAGCCTGCTGATTTTTCTGCATATTTTTAATTCACAAAATACACAGTTTTGAAAAATTGTACAAAGAAGGGTTTTGAATTAGGGTTTCGGGTTCGATCGGACTTCTAACATCGTCTACACTTCGCCTAAAACTCTAGCTAGGCTCTGATACCACTGTAGGGTTCCTAGGCATACCCATGAGGTTCTACAACCGATCAACCATGCCAAAATCAAAAATTTCCATGTGCCAAAGAACCCTATACTAGATCGTTAACTAGAGGTAAGGCGAAAGAATGCAAGTTAACAACTTTAACTAAAAGGAAAGTGACTACAACCTTTGTAGATCCAGTCCTCCACTTCTCTAGCTCCGTGTTGACGTCCCTCCGCTGCGATCATCGGATCCCGGACTCTGGCGATGGTTTCGTTGGAGAAATGATCGGGCTAGGTCGTCGACTTCGATGCCGAAGATGATCTACGTCGAGGCAACTCAAGATCAAGCTCCATCTTCACTTGGTCATAGAACTTGTGAAGATAACACACTCTACTACATGGCAAGTGGTAGAGGATGAAGAAATACGAAGTGGGTTCACTTTGGATTTGGATTTCTCACTCTTTTTCTCATGGCACCATTGGAGGAAGCAAGGTTTCTTCTTCTTGAAGAAGAAGAAAGAATATGATAAGAATTATTTTTTTCAAAAAGAAAATCCAAGTGATTCTTATCATAATGCAACCATGGGTGAGATTAACTCATGTAGAGAATAAACTAGGGTTTAGGTAATGATTAGGTTTAAGAATAAAAACAAAATGGTTTTGACCTTTTTCAAAGATGCTTGAAGCTTCTAGCAAATAGATAAGAAAGCCACCATTTTGTTTTCATAAAATAAATAAAGTAAATTAAAACCTAACCATTAACCTAAAGATGGTTTAATGCATACACACACCCAAGTTTGCATGTATCATCAAACATGATACAAACTAGTGCACAAAACTATATCATATATACAATGTGCACATCAAGTGAGAAAATCCATATTAAGTAAACAAATACTAGTTAATGTAAAATAATATATCAAATATATAATTATGCATTAAATCATTAAATCAACACTTGATTTAATGATCCGGTCATATCGCATAAAACCGACTAATATCAAGTGTATCGAATCAACACTTGATTCGGTAACCCGGCTATATCATATATAACCGTCCAATGATACAAATTGCGAGAATAGAATACAGTATCACATACTGGTATTATTCTCGGTCCCGCACATATCTCATATGCGCTCCTATTTCGTTTCTCTTGAGCCAGGAAACCTCTGTGTAGGACTCTAAAGACTCGTCAATACGCCGGCAGCAGGTGATGATCATATCAAGCACTCACAAGCCCCAAGCGGTCTGCTAAACGTAACGGCCACCCGGGTATTGAGCGATCAGAAGATCAACGAGCAAGACCGCTCACTCTCCTGTGAATCCAACCAGCAACACTTACCGTACAGTCCGGTCTGTTCGTCTGATATGTCGCATATCTCGCCTAGGGGTGGTAAACGTCAGACCCCAGTAGCTTGATAAGTCATGCCGATATAAGTTCCATAACAAGCGTGAAACTACTGATAACTCTTACCAGTATATCACAGCAACCCTTGCCAGGGATTTCCAGTTATGGCCAGTCGAGCATAGCGCAACATCAACCCCCAATACCGGGAGAGACGAATCCCTTCCTATCGCTCATTGCCTCTATGTGAATCGGGACTGTACCCAAAAACCACCTGTTTGCACGTCTCGGTAGAGCCGTGGTAGGGTGGAAATCAAAGCACAGTGGGAGACACACAAGACTCTATGACGATATCGGGTCAACAGACTAAGTTGTACCAGTGTCACCAGAGAACTGCCATCTGATGTAAGGTATAATACTATCGTGGAGTTCTCGGCGAGTCCGTTCAGTGTACCCAGTCTCCACTGAGCACCCGCATACCATCTCTGATGTCAAACACCAATGGATATGGGATCATCCATCGCCCATCACATGGGTCGAGAAGATATACGCTAGTCTACACTAGAATATCGATGCCTCGTCTCGATATTCCCACGACTAGGAACATTGAAGGACGTACTCATGGACTACCCAGGCCCCACTAGTATGATCTACATCATAGTCCTGGAAGTCGAGTACACATCCTAAGGGCTTTATCAACATGTAACAGAGAGACAGAAAGTATACATGTTAAGATAAAGAGCAACCAGATAGCATACTATCATGTCGAGCAAGAAAGTCCTACCTATATATGTCCCAGCATCCACTACAATATACATCCTATGTACAGTAATGGCCTCTAGGGCATACATATAACCAACAGTTTATTCTTTCGACCCTAGAGTCGCGCGTTGTATTATTATGGTTTTCTTGATGTTTTGAGTTTTCTTTTGAGTTTTGATCTTCGGCCTTCGGCATTGTATATTATATTGCTTGCGTGGTTATGACCGTCGATTGACGAAGAGCTAGCTCCCGCTTGGGGATTCCTTTTATCATTGTGCATATATTATTCATGTTGTACCCCGTTTGGGGCCAGTATTTACAAAGGAAACTCTACCGAAATTTTCAGAAAAGACTTAGGATTTTAAAAACGCATAGTTTGTCTTATGCTAATAAAACCACTTATTTTAAAACATTTTTTTCTTCACTTTTTTCTTTAAAATGGTTTTAGATTTCTGGGCTTTTGGCTTACTTGAATTAGATGGGGTCTTATAGGCTTCATATGATTCAAGGGCCGGTCACGTACTATTTCGGGTCGTGACAAGGTCACTCCCAGTGAAGGGATCTTGGCTCTTTCCTTATCTAATAAGGTGCTGGATATTCTACAAGGAATACCGCTATGTAATGCAAAACTAGAGCTACCCTTTTTATAAATTTGATTCTACAACATCTTTTAGGTTTCTTTTTCTTTCATTAATCTCATTAATGAATCCCATCATTTAAGCTTCTTAAGCATCACAGAAGAAACGAAAATACAACGTACGCTTATGCCATCCGCATTCGCCATAGTGTCCCGTTATGCACCGTTAGGTTACTTAACTAACGGCTTACCGGGGCGGGACTAGCTCGGGTGTAAAACATAAGCAATATTTATTATATATCATATATACAATAATAAAGTATTCGTTTCACGCATATAAAATGATCACATCACAGTATATCAGCAGCAGAAGAAACATATGAAATATTGGATATACTAGGAGGTTCGTGTTTTATTTTGAGCCTGTATAAAATACGGATTCCACGGTCGCGATGAATAGCTAAACCCACATCCCTAGACCCCTACGAGAGTGGAAAGCAACCCTCCCAATTATAGGGTTAGAAGACCCGGACTCGACTTCTCGAGTTGGTCTCCCACTGGACCTTAGAACCCGGTTACTTGTGCTCCCCACCTTGGATCTATCCTAATGCGGAATATACAATGGTGACATCATCCTCAACCCGGAAGTGCCCTAATAAAAGAATAAACGTAAGTATGCCTATCACATGAATGAAAATAAAAACCTTCATCTCACATAAAACCCCCGGCTATTCAAAACACGACGATCCAATATAATATATTACAGCAACACATAACATCACATGTCATAAACGTAAGTAAATATGCCTATCACAATTTTCGTTGACATATAGCAACGAAAACGACGATATACCACATATTACACTTACGGTCGCAGAAAAGAAAGTGAAAAACTACAATATTTGGAATCCACAATCATCTTAGACATCGTCAACCCGAAATAACACATATCACGGATTTCATGCCTAACTATATGAATTCCAATACTGTATGACATTACAGAAAAAGTCAGACGACGTTAAACATTCCGATCGAATCAACAAACACCCAAAATTTCCCTAATTGCTCAACACTTGAGCATAGTTTAAAAGCATCCATCACATGCCACAGTACAAAGGACCAGCCGTAGAAGGTTCAAACTAACGCCTCACATGTGGCAACGCTGAACTACCACAAACCCTAGGGTTTAGAGGCGGTTCTGACGGTCACATAATCGAGTTAAGGTTTCGTTCTTCTACAGGGTCCACTGCGTCACTTGCACGCTATTTGAATGTTCTTTAACTATGAAAAGATCCAACTCTTGAAAAAATTTATGGTAAGGGTTCAAGTGGGTATTTGATATCCGATCGAACTTTTTAACACCGTCTAAAATAACCGAAACAAAACTAGAATTACGAATATGAAACACTCCGAATAGTTAATGCAGTAAATTAACATCACATGCAATTTTAACAAAAATAAACAACACCTGAAGTACCAAAATCTAGTTAGTGGAACACTGGAAAAATATAAGAGGGGGTGCTCGGATTTGACCCGAGATGAGGGGGTATGTGGCCGGCCAAAAATTCTCTGAATGGCTTTAAATTTCACCAGTGTTCATGTTATATCACATACAACATACTGCAGTTGTTTAAAAAAATTTTAGAGCTCATATAAAAATCGACAGAAACATGGTTTTGATGCGTCAAATTTCGGAGTTGTTTCGGTTTCGTAATCCTACACAATCCGTCTAATTCTCTAACTAGGCTCTGATACCACTGTTGGGTTACCTACAACGGCAGTAAGGTTTCGGGTGACATCTCCCATGCCAATTTCAAAATTTTGCTATTATAGATAACCCTAACACAAGATCTTAAGCTAAAGAATTAAACTATAACAACAAGTAAACGACTTTACTTCAAAGAGATGGGGATTACAACTTTTGTAGTGTTGGGATATCTACAACGGCAGCAAGGTTTTAGGTGGCATCACACATGCCAATTTCAAAAATTGCCATTATAGATAACCCTAAAATTAGATCATTAACTAGAGAATCAAACAAAACTAGCATGTTAACACTTTAACATCTAAGAGTTAGGGATTACAACCTTAGTAGTCCGTTCCTTCACTTCATAAGCTCCATGTTGAGATCCCTTCGCTGCGATCATCAAGTACCCGGACTCTAGAGAGGCTCCATGAAGAGAATGATGCACCCTTGCTTGAAGACTTCACTAATCCAAGATGATCTACCTTGAAAAATCTCAAACCCAAGCTCTTGGTTCACTAATCAAGTATTAGTAAAGCAAACACCATAATCTAAGTGGTTAGAATAGATGATGATGATGAACTAGGAATTTTGCTCTCTTTTATTTTCTTTATCTCACTTAAAATCGTCACAAACCCAAAAGCTAGTGAAGCTTTTCAAGAGGAAGAAGAAGAAGAATTTTCTTTGTGATGAATAATGAATTATTGTTGAAATTAGAAATGCAACCTAGGGTTAAGCATGACATGCTTAACCCTTGTAGAGACTTTACCATGGGTTAAGGTTTGGGTTGGGTTAATAAATATCTCTCTAAAATATCAAAGAAAATGGACAAAGTCAAATCTTCATGAAGCTTCCTCAAAGTTCATCCAAAACCCTAATCCAAAAGCTTAACCCTAATCCAAACCCTAACATGGTTAAATCTCAAAACCTTTGTTGCATTTGTAACCCTAACATGTTACAATATTATATATCACATATATAATATATATAGTAACAAAATAAAATAATACAATTAACATATATCGCATATACATCAGTGTATTATCTAAGTGAGAAAAAGAATCTTTAAGTGAGCTTATATTATTTAATGTAATGTAATATATCAAATATATAATTATACATTAAATTATCGAATCAACACTTGATCCGATAATCCAGCCATATTACATATAACCGACTAATATAACATGTATCAGTTCATCGAATCAACACTTGATCCGATAACCCGGCTATATCACATATACCCGGCCGATATCATATATCGCGAGAATCGAATATGGTATTACATACACGTATTATTCTCGGTGCCGCACATATCACATATATGCTCCTACTCCTTTTGCCTGAGCCAGGAAACCTCTGTGTTGGACTCTAAAGAATCGTCACTACGCCGGCAGTAGGTGATGATCATATCAAACACCCACAAGCTGCAAGTGGTCAGCTAAACGTAACAGCCACCTAGGTATTGAGTGATCAGAAGCATGTACATTCTCCTGTGAATCCAATCAGTAACACTCCCGTACAGTCCGGTCTCTTCGTCTGATATGTCGCATATCTAGTCTAGGGGTGGTAAACGTCAGACCCCAGTAACCGATAAGTCGTGATGATATGAGGCCCATGACAGTTCGAGAAACTAATGATAACACTTACTAGTAAATCTCAGCAACCCTGGCCAGGGATTTTCAGTTATAGCCAATCGAACACAGCGCAACATCAACTCCCAATACCGGGAGAGACGAAACCCCTCCTATCGCTCATTGCCTACATGTGATTCGGGACTGTACCCAAAAGCCACCATTTTGCACGTTCTCTTGAACGTGGTAAGGTGGAAATCAAAGTACAGTGGGAATCACACAAGACTCTATGACGATCTCGGGTCTACAGACTAACCTGTACCAGTGTCACTGGAGAACTGCCATCTGACGCGAGGTATAATACCATCTGGGAGTTCTCGGCGAGTCCGTCCAGTGTACCCAGTCTCCACTGAGCATCCGTATACTATCTTTGATGTCAAACACCAATGGATATGGGATCATCCATTGCCCATCTACATGGGTCGAGAAGCTATACACTAGTCTACTCTAGTATATCGATGCCCTGTCTCGATACACCTATGACTAGGAATATTTAAAGGATGTACTTAGCGACTACACTGTCCCCACTAGTATGATCTGCATCATAGTCCTGGTAGTCAAGTACTCTTCCTAAGGGCTTTATCAACATGTAACATAGAGAAAATCAGAGTACATGTTAAGATGAAAAGCAACCAGATACCATACTATCATGTCGAGTAAGAATGTCCTCCAAATATATGTCCAAGCATCCACTACAATATACATCGTATGTACAGTAATGGCCTCTAGGGCATACATATCATTAACAATCTCCCACTTTCACTAGGGCCATCTGTTGTGGTATCGTATACCCAACAATCAGCTGTGGTTGAAGTATCTCATTTTCAACCATCCCATAAAAGTCTCTACTGGGAAATAGGCCTTTGTGAGTGGACTCGCGCTGTTGTCCTCTGTGTCTACTCTCCTTACCTCGATCTCCCTGGAGATCATCCATCTCCATGATCAGGTGATACTGCCTAAGAATATATATGGATCTCTGATGGGACGGGGGTTCCTAGGCATAAGCCACAACTCCATTGTCACACAATGGTAGGAACGAAGTTCATCTCATGAACTTATATATATCCAGACTGCCTCTTTGGTAGCATCCTTGGTGATGATGTATCTTTCCTTTAATCGTCTAGTTTTTCACGGTATCTAGCTTGGAACTCTTCCAACATACCGTCCCTCCACTGAGGGTAAAGACAATGCCTGTGACTGACATTCAGTCGACCTTACCACTTTGAAAACTTTCCAGTGATTCTCCCCAGGATCGATTGATACCATCTCACTACACCTAGTGAGAATCCTAACATCCAATTAGATCTATCTCATAGATCCAAAACCTAGGATTTAGGATGTATCACCTTGATCCTATGGAGAATCCTTATGATAAGAGGGGATTGACCGAGCGTAGCATAGGAAACTCCTTTCCTATCAAGAGTATGTCATCTACGTACCATACGAGGATCACCCCCAAACTCCCTACTACCTTTTTGTATATACTAGGTTCATCTACCATTTTGATGAAGTCAAACTCTTTGACTATCACATCAAAACAGACGTTCCAACTCCGCGATACCTGATTTATCCCATAAAACAACTTGCACACGTTTCCGCTGCTCCCTGTTCCCCCAATCAGAGCAAGGCTCTGTTTGAATTTTGAAAATTCAAAATTGAGAAGCAACGCTTCAGATCCGGTGCGCTGCGCGCAATTTGCCACGTGTCAGAAGTTGACTCGGCAGCACAACGCCCAAGGCAGTGCGTCCAATCAGAGCAAGGCTCTTTAAAAAGCAAAAGCAATGCTCAACTGCGCAAGCGCACCGCTGCACGACACGTGTTTGCGCAGTTGCGCAAACGCTGTTGCACAAGTGCACCACAGCGCGCCACGTGTCTGCGCAATTGCGCAAGCACAACTGCGCAAGCGCACCGCTGCGCGACACGTGTCTGCGCAATTGCGCAAACACTGTTGCGCAAGAGCACCTCAGCGCGCCACGTGTCTGCGCAGTTGCGCAAGCACAGCTGCGCAAGCGCACCACTGCGCGACACGTGTCTGCACAGTTGCGCAAGCACAACTGCGCAAACGCACCTCTGCGCGACACGTGTCTGCGCAGTTGCGCAAACACTGTTGCGCAAGTGCACCACAGCGCGACACGTGTCTGCGCGGTTGCGCAAGCTCAGTTGCGCAAGCGCTTCACTGCGCGACACGTGTCTGCGCAGTTGCGCAAGCACAACTGCGCAAAGCGCCTTACTGCGCGACACGTGTCACGCGCTGGTGAGTTGCGCAACAACAGAATGAAGATTTAAGGAAATTTTTTCTGTTCTTGTTAGAAAAAGAAGATTTCTTCTGTAAAACAGGGGCCTTTGGATCAAAGATCCAACGGCGGGAAAAGTTTCCCAAATCACTCAGGAAAAGATTTATTGAACAAATTTAACTAATTTATGGGCACTATAAAAAGGACCCGAGACCTCATTTCAAGATCATTAAGACCTTGCTAAAAAAAAGAGAGAAGAAAGAAGAGAACTCTTGAGAATTTCTGGAGAACACAAAAAAGAAGGTAAAAAAAAAACCTTGGAGATAAGAGAAAGTTCTCTCAAAGAATAGATCATTGATCTAGAAAACAAGATCAGTGATCTTCAATAAATAGATAAATAAAAATAATAAAAATAGTGCCTTGCACTTGCTATGAACCTTTGGTTCTCTGAAACAGAAAGAAAGAAAAGATTTCTTTCTTTTCTTTGATCTAAATTTAGATCAAGTGCTCTGCACTTCTTTTCTTGAATCTAAAAGATTCTTGGTGCTCTGCACAAATTTCTTAAAGGGCCATGCCCAAATCAAAAAGACCTAGCAGGCCAAAATAAATTGCAAAGCAATAAAAGGGCTGGGCCCAAATCAAATTGATGCTCTGCATAAAGAACAGAGTCCAAATAAAATTGATGCTCTGCATCCTTTCTGGGCAAAGCCCAAATAAAAGTAAAAAGAAACGCAAAAGCAATGTCGGACATTTTCAACTGGACTTAGCCCATTCGCGGCCTTAAGTCCTTAAATTAAATTGACTGAGCAAAATGGCTCTCCTAAATCAATCTACACCCGGTTTGAGGGTACATCTCCGAACTCCTTTGACATCTATCGTTGCAATTCCTCAACGACGTCAAAGAAGTGAGGGGTCCCAACGACCACACACCCATATGGACTGTGGGGTCTCTAAACTCGTGGACCGAAACGTCCTTAAACTAATATCGGACTGAAACGTCCCTAAACTAACATCGGACCGAAACGTCCCTAAACTGGAATATGGACCACTACGTCCCTAAACTGGCGACGGACCACCACGTCCTTAAACTGGAACAACAGTGCTTCCAAACGCTCTTTTGCCGGATCTAAACGGTCCTGTCTAAGTTGATCTTAGCCCCAAACACGGCTAACGTATCCTTAAACATTCAAATGGATTATAAAACTCCCAATCAACTCTGGTTCGAGGGTACATCTCCGAACTCCTTTGACATCCGTCGTTGTAATTCCTCAACGACGTCAAAGAGGTGACGAGTCCTGATGGCCATACATTAAATTAATCACTACGTTAAGTAGATCTTAGTCTAAAACAGGACTAACGTGTCCTTAACGAACGTTTAAGTTGATCTTAGTCGCAACGCGACTAATGCATCCTTAAACTATAAACACCAAACCCAAATCTTAGTAAATACGGATTTGGACTAATCCACGTCCTACGGGCGACGGCATTACTCAGTCTCCGTATACAATCCACGGGCAACGACAAATAAAACAAACACACACGACACGAAGTGAAATTCTGGAGAAGGAGAAAGTTGTTACCGCGATGCGGTAGCGTAATTAACTGCAGGGGCTTGCGCCTGCAGGGAAGAGCGTCCCCACAATCAAAAACCCCTCACCCTGAGGGGGAATCTGACGAAGTCTGCTACATCGGCCGCATCAGTCTAAACCTCCGATACACGGTGCCATAAATCAACTTGGCCTCTTCGGAGAGGTAGACGGATAAAACCATATAGCATCTGCCCCGAACCTCAGGCATGGACGCGAAGTCCAGGCCGCCGTTCGGAGGGGAACAGATTCTGGCACGCCCGGTGGGACCTTTTCCTCTTTCCACTCCACACTTCGTGTGTCGTCTTCGCGAACCAATCGCGGTTTGTTAAATGGTTGCCTTCGGATTTCAAGTTGCTAAGATTTGGTCTTTTGTCTGGCGCAGAACTCAAGCATCCATGGATTCTAACTGCACCAAATGCGCGAAGCACCACTGCAACGGACGCTCCACCTCACCGAGAGGTGTAACATATGGGCCCCAAGCGGCCTCTTTCCTCGCTCTGCCGGTAGAACAGGTGACCCAGGCCACCACCGGCCTGTTTTTCGGGACCATGGTCCCACCTACAAGCTTCTCTATGCCGATATCCGCACCGGAAGCGAACAAGAAGTCGGTGTTCGACCGGCTCACTGCTACCACGACCCCTGTCAACGGGTCTCCCGCGACTAAACCGACAGCCTCTGTTTTCACCAGGCTAGGTCAGAACTATAAAGTGGCCGTCCCAAAGAGGGCAACGGCCGCTGCTTTGGAAGTCGTTAAAGCGGCTTCTCCCATCAGAGAGTCGGTCTTCACAAGATTGACGGCTCCCACTCCTCTCCCAGCTGGTCAAAAGGCATCAGTCTTCGATAGGCTGACATCGGCAGTTACCCCACACTCAAACAGGGGGCAACAAGAAACCATCTCGATTTCCGAGCCAGTCCCAACGGCTCGTCGTGCGCGACGTCGCCATTGGCGACGAGTAAGGAAAGTAGGGGGAAACTCCCCCTCAGGGCTAACCCCACCTGCTCCAGTGGTGGAGGTCAACGCTGCTGTTCCAACTGGGAACAACTTTAAATTGCTGGGGAAGGTGAGAAAGAACTCTCCAATTGCTACATTGAAAAGATCTCCTCCGCCTATGGAGAAAGCTCCGGAGGCAAAGCAGGAACAGCCCCCTCAACGGCTGTCGTCAAAAATTTATAAAGTTTGGCGGAGGGTTCAAGACTCCGTGATTGACCCAGACCACTTTCATCGCCAGAAAAAGGCAAAGATGGAAAAGGACAAAAACCGCCCCATTAAACAGCAGGGGGCAACAAATGCTAGGATGCCCACTTCAACGGCTCCTTCAACCTCAATGGTCCACAAAAGAAAAAGGCCAGAAAAAGCTCCCGTGACACTGACAAAGTTTAAAAGCGGTGAACCTAAACGCCCCAAGTCAGGGGGCATAATAGTTCATACGGTTTATATGGCTTCTGGAAAGGAAGAAAGTCGTACTTCTACGGGTCACCGACCGCTTACCCGATCAGTGACCAAGGCTCAGGAGCAGCAACAAAAGCTCCAGGAGATGATGACTACAATGGCCGAACTCACGGAGCCAAAAGAGAACCCTGGGACGTCTTTAGATGAACGCCAAGAGGAAGAGACCGACGCCGAGTTCCTCCGCCGAGTACTGGAAAAGAGAGACAAAGAGGCTGCTGAAAAAGCAGCCAATATACAGCGTATGGGCCTCCTCTTCCAGGACATGATAGGGATGATGATACAACAAGATCCCCCGACTGAAGAACCCCCGATCGTCCTTGGGGATGATAAGGGAGAGACATCAAACCCTCAGCCCGTTCTATCAACGGCTAAAGAGGATACAATCTCTAAAACTGATCTGGACGAATATATAGCCCAACAAATAAAGGTTCATCACGCGGCCGAAGCAGCCGGCCACGTCGTAAAAACGGGGCGGCCATATCCGGGCTGGTATGACCAAATCAAATACCCGCCGGGTTACACAATTCCCAAGTTTCATGTCTACAAAGGGACCGGCAATCCCCATCAACATGTTGCCCAGTTCAGGGCGCTTTGCGGTAACACCGGCGGCGACGAAAAGCTTTTGCTTCGCCAGTTTGTTGGAAGCTTATCAGATACGGCGTTTGAATGGTATTCTGAGCTCCCCAACGACTCTATTAAAACCTTTGCGGAGATGGAGCTGCTCTTCACATAACGTTTTGCAAGTGCCAGTGAGCGTACCCCGATGACGGCACTGATTAATGCCAGGGTAAAACCCGACGAGACATGGGTTCAGTACGCTATACGGTGGCATAATCTATGGTCGAAGTGCGAACATCGCATAGAAGAAGCTCCAGCGGTGGGAATGTTTGTTGGAACCCTTGATCCACAAGCAACCATCTCGCAGTTCATGATGTTCTTCAAGCCGACTACTTTCCAGGCTTTGATCGACAAACTAGCGCAGATGGACCAGATGGGCCATAAACCCCCTCTCCCGAAGCCGGACCTCCGAAACGACAAAGGAAAGGGAAAAGAGATCATTGTCGCTAATGCCCAACAACAACCGAGCGACTCGAAGCCGGTTGCTCGTCCAAACAATACACGCCTATACGTACCCCTTGAGGACAGGATGGGACGTCCTTACTCCTTCCCCCGTGATAAAACGAGGAGGCTATTCGAGCTGGCGTTGCGCAACAGACTCATAAGTTTGCCAGATCCAAAACGCCCGTTGCAACCGAACGACGTCAACGAGCCCAACTACTGCCCTTACCATTGAGTGCTAGGCCATCCCATCGAGGATTGCTACGTTTTCAAGAATTGGCTTGAGAATCAGTACCGTCAGGGCAAATTTGCGCTATCTGACAAATGGAAGGTGAATCCCCCGTAGCCCCACACCTCTAAGGGGATGAATACTCCGGGGGCAACATGCTCCGTCATTGAAGAAGCTCCATGGGAGGTTGTATTATCAGCCAAAACGAGGAGAATGCTAAATGATCTTCAGACCTGTCCAGCGGTCAAGTGGAAGAACCCCTTGGAACCGCAGGTTATTGAGAGGATGTTGAAGCCACGACCGACTCCGAATACCGATGGTGGTAGTTCAAGCGTTCATAGCCAGCTGTCAAAATCTTCGAAAAAGAAGAAGAAGAAATCTAAGAAGCCCGTGAAGCCGGGCGACAAGCGCACAGACTTACAAAAGCAAATCGATGCACTGGATGAATACAACCAAAAGGCGCGGACTCCTATTACGCTCCAAGATTTCCTTGATCACGTCTTTCAAAAAGAAGATGAGGGAGAAAGTTCATCAGATGAATCCGAGGAATATGTGGTGAGCTGTGATATGATCTCCCATTCGACCACGAACGATGAAGGGACTTCTGGCACTAAAACGCTGGGGGCAAATACTGAGTCAAGGGTTCTGGAGTTATCAATCGAAATGATTGACGCGTTTCTTAGTGAAGCTCGATTGAAAAGTAAAGCTGACCGAGAACGCGAGACGGCTATATTCGAAAGGGCCAAGCGCCAGCGACTTGAGGAAAGAGCTGAGATGATCCCGCTGGAGCAAAATGCCTCCACCGCTGACAAAAGCCAATTCAAGATAAAAAAGAGATTTGCTAAGGACATATCAATGGGAATGAAGCTACCATCCTCTGAAGGAAAAATTACTGGTGTGGTAGAAATGTACCCCTCTTATTGCTTATATCATCAGAAGGTCTCGCATCCCACTCAAGAGTGCAAGGCTTTCGATAGATGGTGGCAAGGATACGTCGCTAATCAACAACGCTTTAAACGGGAAAAGCGTAAGATTCGTCGGGAGCAAAGAAACACGACCAAAGAGCTTGAAAGAACCGCCAGCAATTGTCACATGGTTAACACTGCCGAGTCACAAGTGCCTACATTTAGGAGCGACTCTGATGACGAGCTAGAACTTGCCCCTCTCTTTAAAGAGTCAACTTCAGGAAAAGAAGAAGAACCGAAGGCTTGCGAAAATATACAGCTACGCAATCGAACATTACCTGAAAAGAATCTCGGACCCTCGAATAGAAGAGATAAAGGGAAAGAAAAGGTCTCTGAAGACATCGTCTTAGATGACCAAGTTGCGGAAGAGTTAACCGCCAAGAACCCGCCAAAGAGGAATAAAGTGGATTACAATGTCTTGGCGCATCTGAGAAAGCTACCCTCACAACTCAGCATTCTCGATGCCCTATTACTATCAAAAGAGGCGAGGGATTCTTTGATTAAGGCCCTATAAGATCCAGACCAATTCCAAGCTTTCCTGGCCGAACAAAAGATGAAGGATGAATTGGAAGAGGTGCACACAGCCGACGTTGCTTTCGGCGATGAAGACCTTCTCCTCGGGACGTGCGAACACAATCGTCCCCTTTATGTCTTAGGATACTGCCATGACATAAAGATAGGCAAAATCCTGATAGATAATGGATCGTCTGTTAATCTCCTCAACGTGCGGGTGTTGAAGGAAATCTGCATGAGCGTCCAACACCTTGCGCGGGACAAGATCACCATCTCCGGGTTCGACTCCCAATCGTCAAAAACTCTTGGATCTGTGATATTGACGCTACGCTTCGGGTTGCTCGTCACAGACATCAAATTCCATGTTATAGACGCCAAGACGTGCTACAATGCTCTGCTCGGCCGACTATGGATACACGAGTACAATATCATCCCTTCTACACAGCATCAGTGCATGAAATATTCTAGGGATGGCTTCGAGTACACAGTGGCGGGAGAGTTGAATCCGTTTTTTGTAAATGAAGTTCGCAAGTATGAAGATGCCAAATACTTCTTACCGAATTTCGAAGAAACGGAAAGGTGTCACAAACCGGAGAACAAAACTAACGCCACCATCCCTGTCTTCGGCAGTGACACCGAGGAAGAGGATATAATTTATTCAGGTCCATCCCAATCCACCAGGCCAGGACCATCCGTTCCTTCATTGATCTTCGGCAGTGATTCAGAGGATGAAGTTCATGCTGTATTCCCTGCTCGGCCTTCAATACGGGTTTCCGCTGATGAAGAGCGAAGTCTGCAGATAACCATGGTGCCGCTTGAACATTACAAAGAACTGGATTCACTCGACACCAACAGCGTAGAAGAATTGCAGACATTCTATATCCCTCCCGGACGAAAAGGCGAGAAGGCAATCCTATTCTACCGTTATGAAGAAAACAAGGTGGAAAAAGAAATTTGGCATGGCGCGGATCCCACGCTCGACAGGCTTCAGCCTATCCGTCTTCCTAGATATTATACCGAAGGTTTGAAGAAACTGCTGAAACGCCAGGGGATATCCTTCACACAGACCGTTAGAAAGGCCAAATTCTATGACAAGGTCTGGAACGTTCCCGGGACTCAATGCAAACTGCCTAACGGGAGAATAGAAACAAAAGGGCTTGGGTACATCCGGTCAAAGAAACGGGAGCTAGTAAACAGCTGTTATGTCATGTATGACTTCGATGAAGAGGCGGATGCTCAATGGGAGGACGCTAATCCTGAACCAGCAAAAGTTCCTGATACAAAACCGCCCAGTCCATCGTCTGAAGACCAGATGAGCAAACTTATAAGGGACGCGAGTCAAAAAGCCCGAGATGATCACGATCGTGAAATGGCAATCTATGAGAAAGCCAAGACACAGCGTCTCCTTCAACAGGCAGTAAAGAACGAAGATGCTGCCCCATGTCAACCTGATACAAAAAGGGCTCGACGCGGAGGCAGAAATGAGTCAAAGGGCGGAAAAGGTGCTCAACAACCACAAAGCAGAGCTAAGAAACCACGTATCCGAGAATCGAGCGTTATTGACTTAGCCCTCAGGAAGAAAATGGGTCGAGCACACTCATTTCCTCGGAACAAAACAAGGAAGATATTCAATCTCGATCTAAAACATCAAATGCTTACGTTGCCAGAGTCCAAGCACCCCGAGCACGCAGGCGAGTTGTTCAACCCAAATTATTGCTTTTACCATCGAGTAGTAGGGCATCCGCTTGAAGATTACTTCACTTTTAAGAATTGGGTTGTGGACCAATATCAGCTTGGCAAATTCGCGTTGTCTGACAACTGGAGGGTAGCGCCGCCGCAAAAGCACGAACCCGAAAACACATGGATAGAACCAACTCCGCATTGGGATTGGCAGAAAATTCGCACTTGCCACGTGATAACAATATTAAAAGAAGAGTCCGAGGACATGAACAGCCTTCCTCGGTGCTTTGAAAACAGCAGCGATGAGGTAATCTCAGAATTTCCCCCAGCTCCAAAAAAACTAGAGGATGGAATACATACTACCGCAGATAACCTCAGGAAAATCGAGTTGGGGACGGTAAATGATCCGCGGCCGACATTCGTCAGCGAGCTGCTGTCTGAAGAGAGGGTGGCTGCGTTAAAAGACGTCCTTGTGCAGCATAAAGATTGTTTCGCATGGAACTATTCCGAGATGCCAGGACTAGATCCAGAAGTCGCTGTACATAGACTAGCAATATCCCCGAACATCAAGCCAGTCAAACAGGCACCGAGAAGAATGCGACTCGAGCTTGAAATGAGCATCAATACCGAGGTCAAAAAGTTAATCGACTCTGGCTTCATCCAGGAAGTTCAATACCCTGAATGGATCGCCAACATCATCCCAGTGATGAAGAAAAATGGGACAGTGCGCATATGCGTAGACTTCCGGGATCTTAATAAAGCTTGCCCGAAGGATGATTTCCCAGTGCCAGTCACTGAACTAATGATAGACAATACATCCACTCATGAGGTTTTCTCCTTCATGGACGGCTCATCGGGGTATAGCCAGATAAAAATGCATCCAGAAGACCAGAAGCACACAGCTTTCAGGACCCCTCTTGGTATATTTTGTTATAAAGTAATGCCCTTCGGTTTGAAGAACGCCGGTGCTACTTATCAGAGGGCCATGACGAAGATCTTCGACGACCTTATACACGAAATCGTCGAATGCTATATCGACGATCTCGTAGTTAAAAGCAAATCATACGAAGAACACTTCGAGCATTTGAAAACCGTGTTTCAACGCCTTCGACAATACAACTTGAAGATGAACCCACTCAAGTGTGCATTCGGAGTTTCCTCGGGCAAATTCCTGGGATTCATCGTCCGGCACCGAGGTATTGAGATAGACTCATCTAAGATTAAAGCGATCATGGAAATGCCTCCGCCAAGGACTCTCAAACAGCTACGATCTCTCCAAGGGAAGCTCGCGTATATACGGCGATTTATAGCCAACCTTTCAGGAAAGTGCCGTCCTTACAGCCACCTGATGAAGAAGGGAACCCCATTCGTTTGGGATCACAAATGCCAAGGCGCATTGGATGAGATCAAGCAGTATCTGCAAAACCCTCCGGTGTTGGCTGCTCCAGTTAAGGGAAAGCCTCTCATTCTTTACACGACCGCCCTTGAAGGTTCTTTAGGCGCATTATGGGCACAAGAAAATGACCAGGGGAAAGAAAGAGCACTCTACTACTTAAGTCGGGTTCTGCTGGGGGCAGAAAGTAATTACTCCCCCATTGAAAAACACTGCCTGGCGTTGATCTTCGCAATAACAAAGCTTAGACATTACGCATTAGCGCATGAAGTCCATCTCATTTCAAAGGTGGACCCTCTCAAATATTTAATGTCAAAGGCCATCTTGACGGGACGACTCGCTAAATGGGCTCTGCTCTTAATGGAGTTCTCGATAACATATCGACCCCTCAAGGCAGTGAAGGGTCAAGCCATAGCCGACTTCCTTACTGAGCACCCGATACCTGCCGATTCCCTTCTGAATTGCGATTTGCCAGACAAACATGCGTTTGACGCAATTGACGGTGGTGATACCCGTTGGGAACTTTATTTTGATGGGGCATCTTCCATGAAAAAGCACAAACAAAATACGTCAATGATCAAATCGGGAGTAGGCCTTATCTTCGTAACCCCACAAGGAGGAATAATGCGCTTCGCCTTCTCCTTGACAGAGCCGAGAACGAATAATGAAGCTGAATACGAAGCTTTGATAGCAGGCTTGGAGATTGCCATTGACATGGGAATTGAAAACCTCCTCATATATGGGGACTCCCAGCTAGTCGTCAGCCAAGTGAACGGCGATTACCAAACATGCAAACCGGAATTGATAAAATACGGTGAAAAGGTGCAACAACTGCTAGCCCAAATTCCCTCCTATACTTTGGAAAGCATACCGCGCGCGGAAAACAGCAAAGCGGACGCACTGGCCAAACTTGCTAAAGAATTGGCTGACGGGAACCTTGATGACGTTAGAATCGTAATACAAAGCCGTCGAGTGCTCGCCCCAGTAGAAATACCTCCAGAATCATATAAAGAAAAGGGAGCGACTGAGCAGACGACCCTACAAATAAAAGACCTTGAGAAGACCGAAGACTGGAGAGAAGTCTTCATAGGTTACTTCAAGTTCCACCGAACGCCTGAAGAAGCGTCCATAAGACATCAGCTCGTGAAACGAGCTCTATCTTTCGCCTTCGTCAACGATACCCTATACAAGAGGTCATTCGATTCTCTGTGGCTGAGATGCCTAGGACCTGATGAAGCGAGAAGGGTCATCCAAGAAGTTCATGACGGACTCTGCGGTTCCCACCAAGCAGGCCCTAAGATGAAGTTGAAGATAAAACGGATGGGCTACTACTGGCCCACGATGATGCAGGATTGCCTGGAATACGTGAAGCAATGTCATTCATGCCAAATTCATGGGGACTTCATCCATCAGCATCCCAATCCACTGCATCCAACAGTGGCTAGTTGGCCATTCGAAATGTGGGGAACTGACATAGTCGGCCCCATCGAACCAGCATCGTCCAAGGGACATCGTTTCATCTTGGCGACGACTGATTACTTCTCCAAATGGGCAGAGGCGATACCGTTGAGGGAAGTGAAGACGGAGAACATACTCCATTTCTTCAAAACGCATGTCATATACCGGTTTGGAACCCCGAGAAGGATCATCTCTGATAATGGGCCAGCCTACCGAAGTCATAAAATTAGCCGCTTCACACAACAACACAATATAGACTGGAGATATTCCTCAGTTTATAATCCGCGAGCTAACGGTCTAGCGGAGGCCTTCAACAAGACCTTGACGAAGATCATGAAGAAAACAGTGTCACGAAATAAGAGAGATTGGCACGAAAGATTGCAAGAGACTCTTTGGGCGTATCGAACTACATTTAAAACGCCCACAGACACAACGCCGTACGCGTTGGTGTTTGGGACGGAAGCAGTACTCCCTCTCGAGATAGAATTACCCTCTCTCCGAGTGGCGGTCCACTACGAGCTGACAGACGAAGAAAATGCTCACCTTCGGTTTGAAGAGCTTGACGCCCTTGATGAAATCCGGCTTCTAGCACAACAAAATCTGGAAGCTTATAAAGCAAAGATGACGCGCTCATACGAAAGATTGACCCGACCGAGGACATTCCGTCAGGGCGAACTCGTGCTAGTGGTCAAAAGGCCTATGATCCCCAATCGCGCCAAGAGAGGAAAATTCGAGCCAAACTATGAAGGCCCATACATCATAGATAAGGTCTACCAGGGTGGGGCCTATCTACTCATCGACATGCACGGCGAAAGGCCTTTCAGACCAATAAACGGTCGCTTCCTGAAGAAATACTATGCTTAATGGGCCATAGCCTAGGTCAATGATGGATGACGACGACTAAGTCCGCTCGCTATCTTCCTAAGCTCAAACTCCATCAGTAGTAGCCAGCCTTCTCAAACGTTGGACCGAAATGTCCTTAAACTAATAACAGACCGAAACGTCTTTAAACTAATACCACAACATCCTTAGGCTGACAAGATAAAAAAAACGGTATGTCCATAAGCAAAAAGGGCACGGATAAAAACCCGAAAGGGCTCCGTGAGTAAAAACAGCAGGGCTACCGGCGAGTGTTCGTGAAAACCCGGAAGGGCGCGATCTCGTAAAAAAAAAAAAATATTTCCATGTATCATCAAACGTGATACAATCAAGTGCACAAAAGTATGTGGGGTATGGGATTCGAACTCTGGTGGCTTGGTTCAGCAATGCAAGGTATTACCAATGAGTATGCTGCTAAATCTGTACCTACCACACCATATTATGTATGGAGTGGGATTTGGTAAAACCATATATACTTGTTATAAATATCGTAATTATTATTAATATGGAGAGTTGAAAAGTCAGGATCTCAATAACAAAGGGTGCAACCTCGTTAAAAGACACTTATAGGGTCCTCTCGACCCTGTAAGGAGAAACCACCCACGTGAGATCCTTACGACTCACAAAGGAGCAACACACTTAGGGATCCCCACGATTCTTAAGGAGAAAATACACTTGCGAGATCCTCACGACTCGTAAGGAGAACTCTCTTATGGGACCCTCACGGCTCATAAGACTTGAAAGTCTTAAGTTACAGAGACCTAAACTTGTGCTTAAGCAAACCCTCCCACAATATTACATATTGCCCTACAAGTGGCCCTATATTGGCCCTTGTATACAATCCACGGGCGTGAATAAAAATTTCCCTAACTAAGTCCCATCCGAGACTAGGGATATGTTCGTATGGTGAACAACCCTTGTAAATCCTCTCGATTTACAAGGAGAAAACCCTCCTGTAGGATCCTTACGACTTACAGAGGAACAAAACACTTAGGAACCCTCACGATTCCTAAGGAGAAAATGCACCTACAGGATCCTCACGACTTGTAGGGAGAAATACCTTTATGAGACCCTTATGGCTCATGAAGTCAAAAGTCTTAGTCGACAGGACCCTAACCCTGGTCGCTAAGCCTCCTTTGTTCGACAACGACAGAGGCAAATGATGATTCGCTCCTGGCAATATCCCAGTCGTAGCGGTGCTGATGCCGAAATCGGTGTCCAATTTCTGGTTTACTGCGAAAAGGCAGTAGGCCGCACATGCATACGAAATAGCCGAAATGATGGGGCAACTTGCAATAAAAGGCAGCAAGTAAAATGTATGCATGCGAAATAGCCGAAATGATTGGGCAACTTGCAATAAAAAGCAGCGAGTAAAGATAAAATAAATAGCCGAAATGATCGGGCACTGCGAAAAATAGCCGAAATGATTGGGCAGTCGCGACCTTCGCGATATAAAAGCTGAAATGATAGAGCATCGCGGAAGGAATAAAAAAAAATGAAAGAATGAAACTTTTTTCCCTACAGTTAAGGTCACATCGATCCCTGTATACAATCCAAGGGCATGAACAAAATGGGAAACAAATAGTCCCAGCAAACTCCTCGACTCACGGATACAAACACTCCTTAACGAGAGCTTCCTGATCCGCATCGACCCACAGAGCCACCAGAGCCCCCGTGGGAACCCTCGACTCGTTTCAAACCCCAAGGAAACAAACAATCCGTGGCGCTTGGGAAACAAATAATCCCAGCAAACTCCTCGACTCACGGATACAAACACTCCTTGACGAGAGCCTCCTGATCCGCGTCGACCCGCAGAGCCACCAGTGCCCCCGTGGGAACCCTCGACTCGTTTCAAACCCCAAGGAAACAAATAATCCTTGGCGCTTGGGAAACAAATAATCCCAGCAAACTCCTCGACTCACGGATACAAACACTCCTTGACGAGAGCCTCCTGATCCGCGTCGACCCGCAGAGCCACCAGTACCCCCGTGGGAACCCTTGACTCGTTTCAAACCCTAAGGAAACAAATAATCCTTGGCGCTTGGGAAACAAATAATCCCAGCAAACTCCTCGACTCACGGATACAAACACTCCTTGACGAGAGCCTCCTGATCCGCGTCGACCCACAGAGCCACCAGTGCCCCCGTGGGAACACTCGACTCGTTTCAAACCCCAAGGAAACAAATAATCCTTGGCGCTTTGGAAACAAATAATCCCAGCAAACTCCTCGACTCACGGATACAAACACTCCTTGACGAGAGCCTCCTGATCCGTGTCGACCCGCAGAGCTACCAGTGCCCCCGTGGGAATCCTCGACTCGTTTCAAACCCCAAGGAAACAAATAATCCTTGGCGCTTAGGAAACAAATAATCCTAGCAAACTCCTCGACTCGCGGATACAAACACTCCTTGACGAGAGCCTCCTGATCCGCGTCGACCCGCAGAGCCACCAGTGCCCCCGTGGGAATCCTCGACCCGTTTCAAACCCCAAGGAAACAAATAATCCTTGGCGCTTGGGAAACAAATAATCCCTGGAAAAATTCCTCGACTCACGGATACAAACACTCCTTGACGAGAGCCTCCTGATCCGCGTCGACCCGCAGAGCCACCAGTGCCCCCGTGGGAATCCTCGACTCGTTTCAAACCCCAAGGAAACAAATAATCCTTGGCGCTTGGGAAACAAATAATCCCTAGAAAACTCCTCGATTCACGGATACAAACACTCCGTGACGAGAGCGTCTTAACTCATGTCAACTGTTCTGCTACAACTGCAAACAGATCCCCGATTCGTCTCAATTTGTAAGAAGAAGTCTCAGACGGCAAGGATTGAAAAGCTTGCTTTTTGAGCAATGGGGCCCTGCAAGTCAATCCAAACTGGTCTCTTGCATACTATTCACGGGTCTCACTCTCCGAAGTCGAATTTCGACGAGGAGGGAAACAACCACTTACGAGTCCTCTCGACTCGTAAGAGGGAAAAATTCTCTTATAGGATCCCTACGACCTATGAGAGAAAACCACACTTAGGAATCCTCACGATTCCTAAGGAGAAAATCCACCTACGAGATCCTCTCGATCCGTAGGGTGAAAAGTCTCTATGAGACCCTCACGGCCTATAGAGTTGAAAAGTCTTAGGCAGCAGATCTGAACCTGCGGCCTAAGCCATCGCTATTTCTTAAGAAGGTCAAGGATACTCGTCCTAATCATCCGTCAATCATGGTTACTAAGGTGGCATACTGATAATAAAAGAAAGAAAAGACGGAGAAATGACACAAGACATTACAAAAATGTACATCTTTTATTCATAAATATTGATCGAGTACAGGATACATTGTGCTAAAGAATAAAAAATATATACATATACTTTATAAAGACAAATGATACAAGGAGAATTATTGGGAAGGAAGCGTCTTGCATAAATGTAGCAATTGCTCGCGTATGTCCTTCCATGCCTTCTCTTGATCGGCTACCACCGCCAGCTCTGCTTCCACTTGGGCTCGTTGCTGCAAGACCGACGCAAGCTGCTCCCTGACGACCTGATAGGCAGCTTCCCGACCTGGGATATTGCGCTCAGCTACGTCAAGCTTCCGCTTCAAATTTAGCCCGTGGGAGATGCGCTCCAATAGACCCTCAAAGATAGTCTTCACTTGGGCAGCATTTGCCTCAACCTCAGCGCGCACATGAGCCGTTTCATTTGAGGTCTTTTGGCATGCCCTTAGTCTTAAAGCTGCTTCTTGCTCCAAGTGGCGGGAGTGCGAAGTGCTTTGCTCGAGCCAAGTTGTGCGTTGGGTGCTCAGGGCTAAAACTTCGGGAGAAGGGCGCGTCGACTCCAGCCGGTATAGACAAGCCTCGATCTCCCTGCAGTGATTAACCCAAGATCCGACGACGCCTTCGTTATGAAAATTTACTAGCGCCGCCAACATTGGATTAACCTCCACAGCGAAATCTGCAGCAGAAGGAAGAGCGTCCATGTCGAGCTCTTCGATGTACCCGCTTAGCATGCCCAAACTCATCACAGCTCCCTTTGAAGACGGGCGTTTCCAGAAAGGGCCTGCCGGTGGAAGGACCCGAGACTCAAAAGGGACCGGGGCCGGAACAATAGCTGCAAAATAAAACATGGTCAAACGATGGTTCGAGAGATGTTGAAGGGTTACCAAAAAGAAATTTACTATACCAGCTGCAACGGATGGCAAAGCCGGAAGGGCCGGCAGCGCGGCGGGCCTTACATCCCCTCCTTCGATTTGTGGCACTGCAATAAGGAAAAAGGAAAAATCAGGAATCATCCCATTACTAAAAAAAGGGGGGGGGGAAATAAAGACTTTGTAGTGAACGTACACTCACCAGCGCCACTGGAGGGAGAAGCAAGTTCGGATGGGAAGGAGAAGTATGGGAGCAACACTTGATATAGATGATCGAAGAGCACTCCTGAAAAGATGCGGTGGTGTGGCGTTAGTCTATGAACTACACGTTTAAAAGATTAACTTGTGAGTCGCAAATCCATACCTTCCAACATCCGCGATGGCACGAGGGAAGACGGGGAAGTGACCACCGCCAAAGCAGTAGTTGATGGTGCTCCTTCAATCAATGGAGCGTCGGCACTGGCCGCACCTGCAAAGACAAGCTTGTTAGAAGAGATCGCAAGATATATAAAAAAGAGGGGAAACAATAGTAACCTGAAACTTACCCGACGAACTGCCAGCCGAGACTGAGGCAATTCCTTCCTCCATTGACATCAGGCCACCACCCGTAGCCTCGTCACCCGACTCAATAGGGACCGTTGTTACACTTGCAGGCCCTGGAGAAGGCGGGGGAATATAGGCGGAGAGGGTCATGATTGGAGCATTGCCGGATTCCTGAGAAAGAGCAGCTGGCTTGTCCTCAGGAATCGTGGCGACCTCAGCCGCTACTCCTACGGATTCTGCGGTCGCGGTTGTCTCGTCCATCGGCACCGTGATGTCTTCAACCTCGAGCGCTTCGACTTCTACTGCCTTCGGCTCGACAATCATCTCATCTACCGTCACATCAGGTGCGGTATCAATGACCCTCTCGGCAGCGGATTCCTCGACCTCTGTTTCAGGTCCCGTGGCCCCAACGACGCGCCCCACCGTTGGCGCAGGTTCGGCAGGCGCCGCTTCCGCCGTTTCCTGGGGTCCAACGGTCTCCGCCTCTCCCTCAGTCGGGCTTGGCCCTGAAAGATGGAACGCGTATGAGCCAATGGCTAGATAATTCTTACAACAAGGTTCTGGAAGAAGTGTTACCTGAAGAGGACTTATCGTTCGCACTCCGAGCCGTGCGCGCCACTTGCCTATGAGCAGTAGACAGGGCGGCAGGGGCCTCTTCAGAAGGAGTGTCGGCACGAGGAATAGTGCTAGGGCCTGCTCCTGTGGCCAAAGCAGCTCTGCTCGCCTCTGCTTCAGAAGAAGTGTCAGCGCGAGGAATGGTACTGGGACCCGCTCCCGCAGCCAAAGCAGCTCTACGCGCCTTTGCTGCACGCCTCAACCGCTTCCGCTCCTCCCGAGCCGTTGAGACGGATGCCACTAGAGCTTCCCTGAGTGAGGCTTCCTCGTCCGTATATAGGGATGCCTCTAAATTCTTCAAGGCATCCCTCATCGTCTTGTCAAGCCGGGGCTCTTGTGGCAACTTCGATGAAGCTGGGACTTCAGTAACAGGCTCAGGAAGAATCCCAACATCAACTGAAATAACCTCTGCAAAGAAACAAAAGAAGGTTAGGTTGACCATCAGAGAAGATGACAAACTTTCATTACGAAAAGGAAAAGGGTAGGACATACCAACGCCTGCCGGGACACGCTTCTTCTCCTCCTCCTGGAAGGTCTTCAAAGAGGCAGCAATGGCCTCTTCAGTAGAAATGGCTGTTGAGAACGAAGCAAATATTAGCTAAAGATAGTAATAAAAATGCAGTAAAATGACAAATAAAGCGTCTGATGATTACCAGACTCAGCGAGTTTGCTTAACATCGCTTCAAGCCTCGCCGATCGCTCCGAAGCTGCAATGGCGGCAGCTAAATTGGTGTCCTCAGGGTCCACCACAAAGCCCTCATTTCTGCTATACTCACATATGGCCTCGGCAGGAGGAGCCGCAGGCTCTAAGTTAAGGATCGCGTCGAGGGATAGGGTGGACTTCTTCTTCTTCTGTCCACCAGCTTTAGATCCACCCGGAGCGGATTTGCGCTTGGCAATCACTTTAGGGCGGCGAGTCCCGATCTCTGCCCCTTCGCCAGACCCTGGTGATACCACATTAACCGTCTTCGTGGGAGCACGGGGCGCCGGCGGTACATCCACCGTAGTGGGCAATGGCAATCCATGCGGGGGGGCCAACACGCGTGGTCGGTCAGCTCCGGCATCTTTTATCGGGGGGACGACCTGGATCCTGGGCTGCAAAGGAGCCTTACGATCACCGCCAGGAGGCGCAGCCCTACGGTCAACCAGCAGGCGTTTCTCCATTAAGATGATTGGACCCATAGCATGCGCATACCAGGCTACATACGGATGGATTATTTTAGGGGCACAGCTAGGCTCACTAATAAAAAAATAGGATCCTGTATTAAGCTGGATGAAATGATGCATCGCATTCCTTATCCCCTCTGGGCCGACCGCGGGTGTTTCCAGAAAGGCTTCCATCGGGATCCCTTGATTGTAACTCGATTGTCGGGAAAATCGATGTGGGTTATACCTCATAAAGAGAGCCGTCTTATTCTGCCTAAATACTAGGTAGCCCGGCCGAATAGAGTAAAGGTGGAGGATTTCCCGAGCCTTCAGTACAGAAACCCCGCCCTTAAAGTCATCACGCAGCGACACCACTGACTTAGTGGTCTCGGAACCTATGGTGATGACCTTATCCACAAAAGAGGTCTTCGCTCCGACTAGATGTGAACGCAGGAGCAGCCCCCTAGACTCCCGCGGAGGTGCAACCACAATTGAAGCCCCAACCAACCGCATGATTCTTGGGAGTTTGAATTTCTCAAAGAACGGAGGAGTCTTATGGGCACCAAACACCCCTCGCACATGCAGCTCCATCCAAGAAGTGAAGTAGTGCATCGGGAAGTTAGCAGGTTGTACCCCAGGCTCATTAGCGTCCGCCGCTACGCTAAGTCCATTGTAGAGGTAAGCCAACCCGGCGATCCCTACTGATAACTATAAGCCATCCGCCATTTGATGCGCCGAGTAAAAGACAGAGGACCGCATGAGACGTGGGTGCATGGGAAGCGCGAAGCTGCATAGCCATAGACCCAAGAACCCTATGAAAAAAGTCTCCTCGTCCATGCCAGGAACGGCGATCTCTGAGAAAGGGACGCTGGCAGTGCCGGGGAGATAAAAATCCCGCTGCTCATTTTCCGATAAAGGTCGGCGGTCCAAGCCGAAACCAAAAAGGTCAGCAAGCTGAGCAAACTTCTCGTCCTGCTTTGATAGGAACTCCGGACGGATAAAGTGAGTAATGAAATCCGCGAAACTGACGCCCCGGTCGCCTGATTCCAAATGGAGTTCCTAATAAATCTCCAACACCTTCACCAAGCCCGGGTGCTGATGCTGGATGGCATTTTCCGGAGTTAAGTCAAATACAAGCTGCTTGGTGGTAAAGACGTACTCGTCAGGAGGAAGCAGCTCCTCGTAATGCTCCCCCCTCACTGGTAGACCTGAAATCTCAACAAATTCTTCCAAAGAGATGGAGATTTCCCTATCCGCTGTCAAGAAGGTGTGGGTGGGGATATTCCATTGTTCAATAAAGGCCTTTATCCACCACGTCGGAGGAGAGGGATACTCGAAGAGCGAAACGTAGACAGCGGAGTATAAGCCAATCTTCGTCAGGTGAGCCCTCTTCGTCGCCAAAATGTAACGGGCCCATTGCAAATATCCGGCAAGCGGCCGCGGGATCAATCCAATATTATACGCTTGTCCCCAAGGGCGTGCTTCACCCTGACAGATTCGCCTCCCCAAGATATCTATAGCCGGCGGCGGCTGCACCGGAATGGCACCAATTGCAGGCTGAAGGAGGTCGCCGGAATTCCAATTCTTAACCTCCACGGCATACTCCACCGGGGGCTTGTCCGCATAAGGGATCGTAACTATGGGCTCAGAGGATGAAGCGGAGCTGAAGCTGCGACGGCCTTGGATGATTTGGCTGTACCACCTTCCCCACAGGTGAAGTCTCTTGCACTCAGGATCGTGATCTTTAATCAAGGCGAACACCACCCGGTCCACTGGTGAATGTGGGAACCCTCCTTCTGAGCGAACGAAAGGGAAAGACAAATCTTCAGACATGTTCCTTGTAGAAAAGGAAAAATATATATAACCGTTAGTGCTCCAATGCTTCACATTTCAAAGTCATACATCACACTACAATGCAATGGGTAGGGGACCAAAAAGGGACCCACAAAATCATGATGACGGCGCATCATTTGATAAGACAGTCCCATCATTGGATGAGACTGTCAGTCAATAACAGAGACCCTCAAGAGAATATCCTCATTGGGGGGGAATCCCTAGAGACAAGGAGAAAATATCCTCTTTTTAGAGCAAAGCTCTGTCACAGAGTGACATTTGTCAAACTCTAGTCTCAAAGGAATAAAACTTCTTAAAAAAGAGCCTAGCTCTGTAGTTGTAATGAAAAATTATAACTCCTAAGAATTAAAATTTTTGGGATCTTAAAGACCCATGAAAACTTTTAGGAGTTCTCTATTTGATCTATGAGCAGGGCTCTGTTCATGGGTTAAAACCCAGGGACAAGATCTCTGTAATTTTTTTTATGAGCAAGGCTCTGTGGATGAAACCCCAAAGGGGTCTTCTTTAGATCAAAGATCTATGAGAGCAAGGCTCTGTTGAAGAAACCCCAAAGGGGTTCTCTTTAGATCAAAGATCTATAAGAGCAAGGCTCTGTTAATTAAAATTAATTTAAATTTTTACCTAGAGTGATTCTAAGTCCTGAACTTCAAAGTTCTTGGGAAGAAGCAAGAGCAAGGCTCTAAGAGTTTTTTAAGCAAGAGCAAGGCTCTGAGAGTTTTTTAAGCAAGAGCAAGGCTCTGAATTAAAGTTCTTGAAACGGTAAAATTTTTAAGGACCAAGGGTCCCATTTATAGACGCCGGCGTCTCTTCACCTGACCTCTATGATCCAATGGTCGGGATCTTGCCACCGCTGCACTCACGTGCGCGCCACGTGAGCGCAACGGTGGGGGGGGGGGCATTTGTTCCCCTAATCAGAGCAAGGCTCTGTTTGAATTTTGAAAATTCAAAATTGAGAAGCAACGCTTCAGATCCCGTGTGCTGTGCGCAATTTGCCACGTATCAGAAGTTGACTCGGCAGCACAACGCCCAAGGCAGTGCGTCCAATCAGAGCAAGGCTCTTTAAAAAGCAAAAGCAATGCTCAACTGCGCAAGCGCACCGCTGCGCGACACGTGTTTGCGCAGTTGCGCAAACGCTGTTGCGCAAGTGCACCACAGCGCGCCACGTGTCTGCGCAATTGCGCAAGCACAACTGCGCAAGCGCACCGCTGCGCGACACGTGTCTGCGTAGTTGCGCAAACACTGTTGCGCAAGAGCACCTCAGCACGCCACGTGTCTGCGCAGTTGCGCAGGCACAGCTGCGCAAGCGCACTACTGCGCGACACGTGTCTGCGCAGTTGCGCAAACACTGTTGCGCAAGTGCACTGCAGCGTGACACGTGTCTGCGCAGTTGTGCAAGCACAACTGCGCAAACACACCTCTGCGCGACACGTGTCTGCGCAGTTGCGCAAACACTGTTGCGCAAGTGCACCACAGCGCGACAAGAGTCTGCGCGGTTGCGCAAGCACAGCTGCGCAAGCGCCTTACTGCGCGACACGTGTCACGCGCTGGTGAGTTGCGCAACAACAGAATGAAGATTTAAGGAAATTTTTTCTGTTCTTATTAAAACAAGAAGATTTCTTCTGTAAAACAGGGGCCTTTGGATCAAAGATCCAACGGTGGGGAAAGTTTCCCAAATCACTCAGGAAAAGATTTATTGAACAAATTTAACTAATTTATGGGCACTATAAAAAGGACCCGAGACCTCATTTCAAGATCATTAAGACCTTGCTAAAAAAAAAAGATAGAAGAAAGAAGAGAACTCTTGAGAATTTCTGGAGAACACAAAAAAGAAGGTAAAAAAAACCTTGGAGATAAGAGAAAGTTCTCTCAAAGAATAGATTATTGATCTAGAAAACAAGATCAGTGATCTTCAATAAATAGATAAATAAAAATAATAAAAATAGTGCCTTGCACTTGCTATGAACCTTTGGTTCTCTGAAACAGAAAGAAAGAAAAGATTTCTTTCTTTTCTTTGATCTAAATTTAGATCAAGTGCTCTGCACTTCTTTTCTTGAATCTAAAAGATTCTTGGTGCTCTGCACAAATTTCCTAAAGGGCCAGGCCCAAATCAAAAAGTCCTAGCAGGCCAAAATAAATTGCAAAGCAATAAAAGGGTTGGGCCCAAATCAAATTGATGCTCTGCATAAAGAACAGAGTCCAAATAAAATTGATGCTCTACATCCTTTCTGGGCAAAGCCCAAATAAAAGTAAAAAGAAACGCAAAAGCAATGTCGGACATTTTCAACGGGACTTAGCCCATTCGCGGCCATAAGTCCTTAAATTAAATTGACTGAGCAAAATGGCTCTCCTAAATCAATCTACACCCGGTTCAAGGGTACATCTCCGAACTCCTTTGACATCTATCGTTGCAATTCCTCAACGACGTCAAAGAAGTGAGGGGTCCCAACGACCACACATCCATATGGACTGCGGGGTCTCTAAACTCGTGGACCGAAACGTCCTTAAACTAATATTGGACCGAAACGTCCTTAAACTAATATCGGACGTTTCTCCTTAAACTAACATCGGACCGAAACGTCCCTAAACTAACATCGGACCGAAACGTCCCTAAACTGGAATATGGACCACTACGTCTCTAAACTGGCGACGGACCACCACGTCCTTAAACTGGAACAACAGAGCTTCCAAACGCTCTTTTGCTGGATCTAAACGGTCCCGTCTAAGTTGATCTTAGCCCCAAACACGGCTAACGTATCCTTAAATATTCAAATGGATTATAAAACTCCCAATCAACTCTGGTTCGAGGGTACATCTCCGAACTCCTTTGACATCCGTCGTTGTAATTCCTCAACGACGTCAAAGAGGTGACGAGTCCCGATGGCCATACATTAAATTAATCACTACGTTAAGTGGATCTTAGTCTAAAACAGGACTAACGTGTCCTTAACGAACGTTTAAGTTGATCTTAGTCGCAACGTGACTAATGCATCCTTAAACTAAAAACACCAAACCCAAATCTTAGTAAATACGGATTTGGACTAATCCACGTCCTACGGGCGACGGCATTACTCAGTCTCCGTATACAATCCACGGGCAACCACAAATAAAACAAACACACACGACACGAAGTGAAATTCTGGAGAAGGAGAAAGTTGTTACCGCAATGCGGTAGCGTAATTAACTGCAGGGGCTTGCGCCTGCAGGGAAGAGCGTCCCCACAATCAAAAACCCCTTACCCTGAGGGGGAATCTGACGAAGTTTGCTACATCGGTCGCATCCGTCTAAACCTCCGATACACGGTGCCATAAATCAACTTGGCCTCTTCGGAGAGGTAGACGGATAAAACCATATAGCATCTGCCCCGAACCTCAGGCACGGACGCGAAGTCCAGGCCGCCGTTCGGAGAGGAACACTCCCACTGTCTTTGAAGCCCTCTGGTTGTGTACTTACAGACGCTCTCTTCTAAATCATCATTTAGAAAAGCAGTCTTGATACCCAACCGCCAGATATCGTAGTCATGGTATGTACCATTGGCAAGTAGGATCTGGATGGACTTAAGTATTGCTTTGAAAGTCTTAACTTTTCCATGTACACCAAGTAATCTTCTCAAGATATACTTGCTCCTGATAGGGATTTAACCCTTCAGATAAAGCAACCAAAGTCCATACTTTGTTGGTGTATATGGATTCTATCTCAGATCGCTAAGCATCCAGCCATTCTTATAGAGTCCCCATACTTGATGGCCAGCTCGAAACTAATTGGGTCATCATCTCATGATGCAATCCTCACTCCATAGTCATAGAGAAAACCGAAGTATCTCTCAGGTGGATGAAGAACCCTACCAGATCGGCGGAGAGACCAAGATTCGCTGGAAACTATTGAATCCTCCGATTCTACCAAATCATCAGCTACAGTTTGTATAGCTGGAACTCCTTCCAGTTCTACCTCATGACCACTAATTTCTTCATAAGAAATTCCCTTTCCAAACGGTGGCATGCTGAGAAAACAAAACACCATTTGTCTCTCAATGTGGTAGAAGATATTCCTTTGAAAATGCTTGGCATATCCAACAAACTTCCACAGAACCGACCTTACTTCAAGCTTGTCCGGATTTTGCTTTTAGACATTGGCTGGACAACCCCAAATCTTAACATCCTTAAGACATGGGTTCTTCCCATACCATATCGCATATAGAGTGGTAGGCGTCTGATTTGGTTGGAACCCTATTCAATAGGTATGTAGCTTCACAAGTGCATAATACCCAAAAGGAAATAGGCAGCTCAGTAGTACTCATCATAAAGCACACCATATCATATAGGGTGCGATTGCTCCGTCCTGATACACCGACGAGCTGTGGTGTATACGGAGGAGTAATGCTTAGAGAGAATCTCATTCTCCTTTAGAATGGTCCAGGAATTCCATGCTCAAGTATTCTCCTCTCTGATCTCATCATAGGACATAATACTTATACCCGTTTTGGTTCTCTACTTCTAAAGTACAAAGAACTGGTCCTAGCATGTGTAGACAGAGGACCTGACATACATCATTATGTATCAATCCCAAGAGTTCAATAACTCTTTCTCTGTTTCCAATAAACGGAGCTATGGTCATCTTATCTTTGTGACATGACTGGCAAGTTTCACAAGATATAAATTCAAACTGATTTAAATATGTATCTTTATGTAACTTTAGCTAGTCGGGTTACATTGATATGACCTAGTCTACAATACCTCAAGAAGGATTTGTTCATTTCTGAACTCTTCCTCTTGTGTGTGTTATGTACGTTAAGAACCGTGGTTTGATTTAGAACGTCTATGCTTTTAGATAACGTGCCTGAACTAATCAACTCTTGATATAGGAAATGTTCAAAAGATTGTCCAACAATACAAAATTATATCCTTCTTTACTAAATAAAGATACTGATATGATGCTGTATATCAGATTCGGTATCTAATAACATTCGTTCAGAATCAATGTATTTGGTAATACAGGGTGATAACTGCTAACAGACTTGGCTGCAACACTTGCACTATTTTTAGCTCTTAAAACTTATCACCCTTTCTCAGTTCTCTACCTATCTATAGCCCATGTAACAGATTACATTTGTGGGATCCTGATCCGGTATCTTATACCCAGGACGTAAAGGATACTGAGAAATAGTTCTCTGTAATGAACACACCCGAAGATGATGCATCGGCATGCACTTTCTTCGTTTGGGCAGTACGGGAGTTCTGGTAATCCCCTATTTCCTGCTCTGTCTTATAACAATTATAAGTTGGAGCAGGACCAACGTTCTCCAGCTCAGTATAACAAGTGGGTTCGATCAATACATCCGTATTATTATCTTGATTAAGGTGTGACATGGTCGCTACCTGGAGAGAGAGAGAAGAAAACACTCAGCGTATGTTCTTGCAAGATTAGATTGGTTATTAATATCTAATCAGGATGGCTCCCACTGTTTTAGTCAAATCTTCCTTCAAACCCTAAAAGGAAAGACTAGCCGGGATTAATTACACCCTACAAGTTTGTCAATCTTTCAGCCAGGCCAGTGCCGGTACTTTGAGGGAGGTTCCCCGTGCTTTCGTACGGACCTAATTAAAATAAACCTCGTTTTCCCAGGGGCATAACCCCGTTAATACCTTTCTAGACATCTAATTGATCGGCTAATTGTAATGTGTAAAACTCTCCCAGGAGTAACTTTTACTCGCAGTGGGTATCGGGATCCAACTATCTCATAGGAGGTATGCAATCTCATTGCAAATTTCAACACTTGAAATTCCCAATAATATTTTACCCCGAGCGATCTATGACCTTGACAAGGTCAACAAACCATAGAACGTAAGTCAAGTTCAACCCGTCATTTCCTGATTGAATTAAACCCACCCGCATGGCCCTTGACATGGTCAAAAAGGTCGTACGACTACCCTAACTCAATCACATCATATGCTTATGCAGATAAGCATAAATATCTACCGCACACTACGCCTTGACAAGGTTAACAAACGCAGCACGAATACTATGAAGTACTTATCTGAAATGACAGAGGGCTACGACAGGTTTTTAAGAAAACCCTTTGCGTAATGAACTTGATATCGTTGTAGAATCAAATGATTTAAAATGGAGTGTTTTTGAGGCTTTTACTGGTTTTTCTAAAAGAGGTCACTCCCGATGAAGGGATCTCGGCTTTTTCCTTATTGAATAAGGTGCAGGATATTCACAATACCACTATGCAAAGCAAGAACTAGAAAAACAATCAAAAGACAAAACTGAGGGTTGTAGCATCTTCCAGTTATTGCTAAAGAGATCACTCCTGGTGAAGGGATCTCGACTCTTTCCTTATCGAATAAGGTGCTGGATATTCTACAAGGAACACCGCCATGCAAAGCAAAAACTAGAGCTACTTGTTTTTGAAAATTCGATTCCACAACATGTTTAGGTTTCTTTTATTTCATTAATCTCATTAATGAAGTCCCATCATTTTAGTTTACCTAAACATCATAGATAAATACAACGTACGCTTATGCCATCCGCATTCACCACGATGTCCCCTCGTGCACCGTTAGGTTAGGTAACTAACGGCAGAGCGGGGCAGTGCTAGCGCGGGTGTAAAACATAAGCAACGTCTATATAATATAGCACAAATACTATATCCAGTATCTATCTCAACATATCAAATGATCACATCACAGATATCGCAGCAGAAGAAACATATGAAATATTGGATATACTAGGAGGTCCGTGTTTTATTGCAAGCTTGTATAAAACACGGATTCCACGGTCGTGATGAATAGCCAATCCCACACCCCTAGACCCCTACGAGAGCGGCAAGCAACCCTACCAATTCTAGAGTTAGGAGATGCAGTCTTGACTCCTCGAGATGGTCTCCCACTGGACCCTAGAACCCGGTTACTTGTGCTCCCCGCCTTGGGTCTATCCTATTGCGGAAAAGTAAATAATATACAATGGCGATATCATCCTCAACCCGGAAGTGCCCCAATAAAAGAATATTACATACAATGAATTTTACATGAATGAAAAAGAAAAACTCTCATCTCACATAAAACCCCTGGCTATTCAAAACATGATGATCCAATATAACATATCACAACAACACATAACATCACATGTCATCAACGTAAGTAAATATACGTATCCTAATTGTCATTGATGTAGAGCAACGAAACCGGCGATACACTACATATTACACTTACGGTCGCAGAAAAGAAAGTGTAAAACTACAACAGTTGGAATCCGCAATCTCCTTAGACATCACATGCCTTACCAAATGAATTCCTTAGACATCGCATGCCTAACAATTATAAACCCCGCATTTTAGTCTCGATCTCGAAAACACTTTTCAATATCTAGTCGGGCAATTCAACAAGATTCCAGACATCCTGATCGAATGCTCGTCGAAAACTTTAGTAGATGGCCGCACCCCCGATACCGTCGACAAAGTGCACTAAGGCGGAACATCGCTGCTGCGAGCATCCGAACAGATGCTTTTGGCGACGGGGTTCTCCTACAGTCACTTGGCCGGGTCTATGGGGCACGACTATCTATTAAGTTTACCCGGCAAGTATCCGCGTACGCTACGTGATTGCGACGGACTTTTGATCGCATCAAAATCCCATGGCAACCGATCAAATGAGACTAAACTTTTAGATTTATAACATTCAAATTAGTTATCTCATAACTACTTATGGATTCCAAAAACTGTATCACATTACAGAAAAAGTTAGAGGATGTTAAACATTCCGATCAAATCAACAAACATCCAAAATTTCCCTATTTGCTCAACACTTGAACTTAGTTTAAAAGCATCCATCACATGCCACAGTACCAATGAACCAGCCGTAGAAGGGTCAAACCAACGCCTCACATGTGGCAACGCCGAACTACCACAAACCCTAGGGTTTAGAGGAAGTTCTGACGGCCACATAATCGAGTTAAGGTTTTCATTCTTCTAGAGGGTTCACCGTGTTACTTGCACGACTTGGAATGTTCTTTAACTAAGGAAAAATCCAACACTTGGAAATTTTCCGGCAGGGGAAAAAGTGAGTTATTGATATCCGTTCGAACTTTTTAACACTGTCTAAACAAACCGAAACAAAGCTAGAATTGCGAATACGAAACACTCCGAATTAATTAATGCAGTAAATTAACATCACATGTAATTTTAGCAAAAATAAACAACACCACAAGTACCAAACCCCAGAACCTGGACCACACCACAAAACCCAAACCCTAACCCCTTGCAAAAACCGACGTCGCCGGAAAACCTAGCCTAGTCGCCGGCCCAGATCTGAGCAGGGGGTAGGTGGGTTTTGTGCTATGTTCATATTGCATCACATACAACATTCTGCAACTGTTAATATAATTTTTTGACTCCAGAAAAATTTCGATAGAAACTAGGGTTTTTCGTCGGGTGTTTCGGAGTTGTTTCAGTTTCGTAATCCTACACTTATCCGTCTAATTCTCTAGCTAGACTCTGATACCACTGTTGGGATACCTACAATGGCAGCAAGGTTTCGGGTGTCATCATACATGCCAATTTCAAAAATTGACATTATAGATAACCCTAAACCTAGATCATTAACTAAAGAATCAAACAAAACTAGCATGTTAACACTTTAACATCTAAGAGTTAGGGATTACAACCCTTGTAGTCCGTTCCTTCACTTCATAAGCTCCATGTTGAGGTCCCTTCGCTGCGATCATTAAGTATCTTGACTCTAGAGAGGCTCCATGAAGAGAATGATGCACCTTGCTCGACGACTTCACTAATCTAAGATGATCTACCTTGAAGAATCTCAAACCCAAGCTCTTGCTTCACTAATCAAGTATTAGTAAAGCAAACACCCTAATCTAAGTGGCTAAAATAGATGAGGATGACGAAGTAGGAATTTTGCTCTCTTTTATTTCTTTATCTCACTTAAAATCATCACAAACCCAAAAGCTAGTGAAGCTTTTCAAGAGGAAGAAGAAGAAGAATTTTCTTTGTGATGAATAATGAATTATTGTTGAAGTTAGAAATGCAACGTAGGGTTAAGCATGACATGCTTAACCCTTGTAGAGACTTTACCATGGGTTAAGGTTTGGGTTGGGTTAATAAATATCTCTCCAAAATATCAAAGAAAATGGACAAAGTCAAACCTTCATGAAGCTTCCTCAAAGCTCATCCAAAACCCTAATCCAAAAGCTTAACCCTAATCCAAACCCTAACATGGTTAAATCTCAAAACCTTTGTTGCATTTGTAACCCTAACATGTTACAATATTATATATCACATATATAATATATATAGTATCAAAATAAAATAATACAATTAACATATATCGCATATACATCAATGTATTATCCAAATGAGAAAAAGAATCTTTAAGTGAGCTTATATTAGTTAATGTAATGTAATATATCAAATATATAATTATACATTAAATTATCGAATCAACACTTGATTCGATAATCCGGCCATATTACATATAACCGACTAATATAACATGTATCAGTTCATCGAATTAACACTTGATCGATGACCCGGCTATATCACATATACCCGGCCGATATCACATATCGCGAGAATCGAATACGGTATCACATACATGTATTATTCTCGGTCCCGCACATATCACATATGTGCTCCTACTTCTCTTGCCTGAGCCAGGAAACCTCTGTGTAGGACTCTAAAGAATCGTCAATACGCCGGAAGAAGTTGATGATCATATCAAACACCCACAAGCTGCAAGCGGTGTCACGACCCAAAATTGGCCCGTGACGGCCCTAATACTACGCAACGCCCTAAGACGTAACATAGCAAAAGAAAGCCAAAACCCAGAAATCTAAACCATAAAAATACGGAAAAGATAATATAAGTTTTGAAACATTTGAAATCGCAACCCAAATTCTTTAAAAGTCTTACTTTCTTTACTTTAAAATTTTAGCAACACCACTTTTGTAAAAACCCAGCCCAGATGAATACAATACAAATATACGACGCCGTAGTGAA
Organism: Agapanthus africanus; assembly: GCA_030015575.1. NCBI lineage: Eukaryota > Viridiplantae > Streptophyta > Magnoliopsida > Asparagales > Amaryllidaceae > Agapanthus > Agapanthus africanus. Next base: position 121,776,745 of record CM057345.1, read on the forward strand.
GAAATAAAGACAGTAGAGATAAAGCTGTATATGAAAGACAACAAATCCACAATAATACACATAACGTCCTCACCAAGTCTCTAAGTCAATAATACAATAGTAGATGAAGAGTATAAATACAACGAAGGTACAATAGGAAATACAGATAATCATCTAACCCACCTAAGCAAAAGGTACTGTGAGCTGATGCGGTATCTGTAGCAAGGATGGTAGCTGGATAGCTGAAATAGAAGAATAGCCTGCCTCGACTACTCTGGGGAAAAACCTGAAACACCTGCGGCACAACGAGGGTGAGTTGCCAACTCGTGAATAGTATAAAACATATGCAGGTAATCGCAGGAATGCACGTACAACATGAATCTAAGATATGCGATTACAGTAATAATATGTCATGCAAATGCTGAAATAAGGAGAGTACACTAGCAGGTACAATCAATATGTGAAGCAATAGTAACATGAAAATAGTATGCAATAATCATGCAGTAGGGATATGAGAAAGCAAATATGCAACTATCATAAGGGTACACTACAAGTACTACCAATATATGAATCCGTGCATAAGGTAGGTAAGGGTGAGGTATAGGGTGGAATATGTCATTTCCCACGGAAACCTGACGTCATGGCAGGATCACAATCCATCAAGATACTCCAATCCCAAATCCTCAAATCAGCCCCCACATTGGGCACTCACATCATATAAGTCTCACATCTCCCCAATGTACAATATCGAGTAATCTCCTATATCCCGAATGTACAAATCAGCAATCACATAGGTATGTCCAATATCCAATCCCAATGAATCACCTAGTATCCCAAGTCCAATCTCAAGTAAGAATCTAACATCCTAAAGGTATATGTATATATGTACAGAAATAAATATGATGGGGGCAATACACATATATTAGCGTCCCATTCCACTAATATTGGTGTAAGGGTATATATAACAACGGCTAAATCCCCTGTTATATATACAAAAGGGGTTAAAGAAATATCATGAAAACAGTGTGCCAAGCATCGACACAGAAATCCTCGTAAATCGGGCTCCGTCAGTCCGGATCGGCCCACGGGGTCCGTCTGCGGTATCGGCCCTCGGCCCCGACAGTACAGATCATCCCGCATCCATCTCTCGACTCTGGCCAGTATCCTCCGGACAACTGCCAGGTCCAACCAATCACCGGTAGGTACTCGCCCGCCTCCAGGCTCAATCGGCAAACCCATCGATCTTCTTGCCGAGGGGAACCATACCGGGCCCCACCATGTACTCTCATACGCCAACCACACCTCGTATGGAGTATATAATCAGCACCGATAAAACTCATGGGGGACGCTCAAATATCATATCAAGGAAACCGGGTTGTTCCATGTATGCATAAATTCATGAACCCCCGCGGTTCCCAAATCCCGAAAACATCATATAAAATCCAGATAAACAATACGCAAATCCAGGAATAAATGTATGCGATATATCTGAATGCGAGCAGGTAAACAACAGTATATAGCTGAACCATATGTATGCGAAATCAAGATAATTTACAGCTAAGTAACATCAGTAAATGTAAATATGCGACAGCAACTGAATATGTGTCTAACATACAGGTGTAGCAATGTATAGGTATCTACCTATAAGAACAGATGTCATATACCCCCTGGGTATAAGAAGAATATGAGTAAGATATCCCCCGGTATAAGTAAAATATCTAAAAGGTATACCTGTAGCTGTATCGCAAGGTGTAAATGTACCTATCACTAAAGGTATGATACACAATAGGTATACCGGTAGCTAGATGTCATGTATGGTAAGCAATAGTAGCTATAAGGGGTAGTGTGTGACATGGCAATTATTGACGGTGTGTGTGTAGCATACAATCTGTGCTCGTGCAACATGAACCGTCAATAATGTGTGCAGTGTCCTACGGCTGCTAGTCACAGTATAACTATGTCAAGGAAATAAAGTATGGCGCAATTCTACAATGACGTAGAATGTGCGACAGGTAATTGAATCCTAACCCAGACGCATAACGCCATGTGGGCGATTCCCCTGTAGATGTTAAATCTACTCACCTACACTCCACGCTAGGTGAATCCTACCATCTGCTCCCCCTGTAGCCGTGTCCGTAGTTCCTGCCTGCAAACCTGCAAATACGACAAGAAATCATATATAAGCCAAAATATTCCGCGAAACGCGATATCGAATCGAAACGAGAAACTCGCGTCGCGAACTAAACGCGCGTGTGCACGATACGCTGAATCGTGTGTATACGCGTCTAAAACCATCACGACACGCCGCGATACGCTGGATCACAGAACCCACTCACGTATCGCGCGTATCGCGCAAACACAATGGACACCAAAAACGATATATAGCCCCAGATTTTCCTACAGGCCAAATTTTACAAAACTAGACATGCCAAAGACCTAGAAAACACTTCAGAGAACCATACTCAAAACCCCAACACCCCAGCCCCCTTTTGGGCCGCAATTTGCGGCCAATATGGAGAAATTGGCGGCCAGGTTAGGGAGGGGTGGGTTCATACTCCTGTGGTGTGATCTAAACCTAAGTATCATGTCTCAGTTTCCTCAATTTCACTCTGTAAGGTCCGGGTCCATAGCAGATCACAAATGTCACAAATATCACTTTAAAATCACCAATTTGCACAATTAAGAAATCTTATGGTATTTTAGTGTAATCTGGGGATTTCTCAGTTGAAGTGGCCTTGTTAACACTTAATTAGACTAGGGTAGCTAACACAATCAACAATTTTCCAAAATTCCACTTAAACACCATAATCTAGCACTAAAATAGCTATTTAACACTAACCGAAGCTAATAAACATACAAGCTAAGCAACTAGGGAAAAGGGTTCAGCAATTATACCCTAAAGACCCCCCCATGGAGCAGGTGAAGAAGTGGAGAAGGGCTTCTGCAAGAGCTGGGGTTCCTCTGCTGCTGCTGCTTCTGATGAATGCTGAAGCTGATGGTGCTGCTGCTGCCACTGCTGCTTGCTGTTGTTGTTGTTGCTGTTGTTGCTGAGATGATGATGATGCTGGAGCTGAAGATGGTGATGCTGCTGCTGCTGTTGTTGTTGATCTTGTTGTTGCCTCTTCTGCTGCTGCTCTTGCTATTGTTGCTGCTGCTGCTAATGATGCTGATGCTGCTGTTGCCTCTTCTGCTACTGCTGAGAGTGTGAGGGTGTGTGTGTGTGTGTGAGAGAGAGTGAATGAGAGAATGAGAGTGAGAAAGGAAAATGAGAGCAACAAACACACACACACCCTTCTCTTTCTCTTTCTTCATTAGAGAAGCATGGCTTGGCCATGTAGCACCATGCCTCTCTCTCTCTCTCTCTCTCAAAGTCAACCCATTCAAACCAATTGAAAAACCTTTTAAATTCATTTTACATTTTAAAAACAACCATACACATTATTAAACCCAAAGCACCTAAACAATAATTAACCTAAAGAGAATGGGTTAATCCATCATGCTTGCTAAACATGGTCTAACCCCATCTCTAAGCCCTAGTTATCATGCACAAGTGTGTGCAATCCTAACAAAATTCTAATAAAATACCCAATAAATAGGATAAAATATTTAAAACTTAATTTGGTAAACTTTTATTTAAAAACTATACTCTAAAAATATAATTAGCTACAAAACACATTCTAAGGTGTTACAAGCGGTCAGCTAAACGTAACAGCCACCCAGGTATTGAGCGATCAGAAGTTCAACAAGAAAGCCTGTACATTCTCCTGTGAATCCAATCAGTAACACTCCCGTACAGTCCGGTCTCTTCGTCTGATATGTCGCATATCTAGTCTAGGGTTGGTAAACGTCAGACCCCAGTAACCGATAAGTCATGACGATATGAGGTCCATAACAGTTCGAGAAACTACTGAAAACACTTACCAGTAAATCTCAGTAACCCTGGTCAGGGATTTTCAGTTATAGCCAATCGAACACAGCGCAACATCAACTCCCAATACCGGGAGAGACGAAACCCCTCCTATCGCTCATTGCCTCCATGTGATTCGGGACTGTACCCAAATGCCACCATTTTGCACGTTCTCTTGAATGTGGTAAGGTGGAAATCAGAGCACAGTGGGAATCACACAAGAATCTATGATGATCTCGGGTCTACAAACTAACCTGTACCAGTGTCACCAGAGAACTTCCATCTGACGTGAGGTATAATACCATCTGGGAGTTCTCGGCGAGTCCGTCCAGTGTACCGAGTCTCCACTGAGCACCCGTATACTATCTCTGATGTCAAACACCAATGGATATGGGATCATCCATCGCCCATCTATATAGGCCGAGAAGCTATACGCTAGTCTACTCTGGTATATCGATGCCCTATCTCGATACACCTACGACTAGGAACATTTGAAGGATGTACTTAGCGACTACATTATCCCCACTAGTTTGATCTGCATCATAGTCCTGGTAGTCAAGTACTCATTCTAAGGGCTTTATCAAAATGTAACATAGAGACAATCAGAGTACATGTTAAGATAAAGAGCAACCAGATAGCATACTATCATGTCGAGGAAGAAAGTCCTCCATATATATGTCTAAGCATCCACTACAACATACATCGTATGTACAGTAATGGCCTCTAGGGCATACATATCACTAACAAGTAGTCCGTTACTTCGGTTCATAATCTCCGAGTTGAGGTCCCTTCACTACGATCATCATGCTCCCAAACTCTAGAGAGGCTCCATAAGGTGAATGATCCATGGTTGCTTGAAGTCTTCACTATCAAAGATGATCTACCTTGAGGAATCACAAACCCAAGCTTACACTTCACTAATTAGAGATTAGTGAAGCCAACACAATAATCTATATGGCTAGTATAGATGAGGATGATGAAGTAGGAATTTTGCTCTCTTTTGTTTTCAATTTCTCACAATATTTCATCACAAATCAAAAACTAGCAAGCTTTTTGTGAAGAGGAGGAAGAAGATGAAGTTGTGATGAAATTGAATTATTGTTGAGGTTAGAATTGCAACCTAGGGTTAAGCATGTCATGCTTAACCCTTGTAGAGACTTTACCATGGTCTAGGGTTAAGGTTTGGTTTAGAAATATCTAAGCAAAATATCAAGAGAGCAGACTTAGACAACAATGGCAACTCTTTTTCCAGAAGTCTTTTCTTTTTTGAATTTTGCTATATATATATATATATATATATATATATATATATATATCAAACCCTAGTCTTAGCCATGGTAATAATCTCAAAACCCTATTTGCAAGTTTAACCCTAACATGTTACAATATTATATATCACATATATAATATATAATGTAACAAAAGAAAATAATACAATTAACATATATCACATATATATCAATGTATCATCAAGTGAGAACAAGAATCATTTAAGTGAGCTTATATTAGTTAATGTAATGTAATATATCACATATTAAATCAACACTTGATTTAATAACCCAGCTATATTACATGTAACCGACTAATATAATATGTGTCAGTTCATCGAATCAACACTTGATCCGATGACCCGGTTATATCACATATACCCGGCCGATATCACATATCGCGAGAATCGAATACGGTATCACATACACGTATTATTCTCGGTCCCGCACATATCACATATGTGCTCCTACTCCATTTTTCTTGAGCCAGGAAGCCTCTGTGTAGGACTCTAAAGAATCGTCAATACGCCATCAGTAGGTGATGATCATATCAAACACCTACAAGATGCAAGCAGTCAGCTAAACGTAACAGCCACCCGGGTATTGAGCGATTAGAAGATCAACAAGCAAGCCTGTACATTCTCCTGTGAATCCAATCAGTAACACTCCCATACAGTCCGGTCTCTTCGTCTGATATGTCCTATATCTAGTCTAGGGGTGGTAAACGTTAGATCCCAGTAACCGATAAGTCGTGTCGATGTAAGGCTCATAACGGGTCGAGAAACTACTGATAACACTTACCAGTATATCTCCATATCAGCCCTGGCCAGGGACTACCAGTTATAACCTATCGAACACAGCACAACATCAACTCCCAATACCGGGAGAGACGAAACCCCTCCTATCGCTCATTGCCTCCATGTGATTTAGGTGTGTACCCAAAATCCACCATTTTGCATGTTCTCATGAACGTGGTAAGGTGAAATCAAAGCACAGTGGGAATCACACAAGACTCTATGACGATCTCGGGTCTACAGACTAACCTGTACCAGTGTCACCAGAGAACTGCTATCTGACGATAGGTATAATACCATCTAGGAGTTCTCGGCGTGTCCGTTCTGTGTACCCAGTCTCCACTGAGCGCCCGTACACAATCTTTGATGTCAAACACCAATGGATATGGGATCATCCATCGCCCATCATATGGATCAAGATGTGTATACGCTAGTCTACTCTGGTGTATCGATGCCCTGTCTCGATACACCCTCGACTAGGAACAGTCATAGGTTGTACTCTTGGACTAAACTGCCCCCACTAGTATGATCTGCATCATAATCCTAGTAGTCGAGTACATATCCTAAGGGCTTTATCAACGTGTGAGAGCAAGACAGTAAACCAATACAAGTCAACATGTTAAGACAAAGTGAAACCAGATAGCATACTATCATGTCGAGCAAGAAAGTCCTCTCTCTATATATCCAAGCATCCACTATAATATACATCATATGTACAACAATGGCCTCTAGGGCATATATATAACTAACAAAAGGTTTTCTTCAAAACCAGCCGTAGCCCTCTGTCATTTCAGGAAATAGAGTACTTAGTATTCGTGCTGCATTTGTTGACCATAGTTAAGGCGTAGTGTACGGTAATTAAGTGATATCTTCCTGCTTGCATATGATGCGATTGGTTAAGACAGTCGTACGACTTTATTGACTATAGTTAAGGGTCGTGCGGGAGGGTCTAAAACAATCAAGAAATGACAGGTTTAACTTGACTAGCGACTTATAATTTGTTGACCATAGTTAAGGTCATAAGCTGTTAGGGGCAAAAACCGATATCAGGAGTTTCAAGTGTTGAAACTTGTAATGAGATTGCATACCTTGTATGGAGTGGGGTGACTAGTTGGCCTTAGTAAAGGTTACCACGCCATGATGGTTTGGATCCTGATTCCTGCTGTAAGTAATAGTTACTCTCGGAAGATTTTTCTATAATTGACCCCAGCTAGTTCTCCTTTTAGGGTTTGAAGGAGAATTCAAAAAAATAGTGGAAGACCAGATTAGATAAATTAATCAACCTATCTAATCTAGGTTAGAGTGCATGACGAGTGTTTCTTTTCTCTCTCTGGAATCGACCAAAGACCGACCTTAAACTTGTAAGGCTACGCTAGCGCTCCGGCCGTCAATCCGAGGCTAAACGCGGAACAAAAACTTTTCAAAACGGCGCTAACTTAACCTTAAAACCCGGATCGTGCCATTAACCCTATACTAATTAACTATAAAGTGGTTTAAGAGATTATACCGATCGATCCGTATCCTTCGGTCTTCAATCTCTGCACCAAGCTCCTCGCGGCTTCCCCCGAACAAGTTCGCTCTCCGGTCTCTCTCGTTGAAGACGATCCATGTCGAGGATTAGTAATATGGGCTCCCGCTTCAAAAACCGAAGCAACTCGAACGACTAGTTTGCTAATCTAGATGCCCAAGATGAAGTAGAAATAGCGTGTGATTACTTTGTCTCAATACACTCTAGGATTCTCAACACATGAGAGGGATAGAGTGGAGGTTGAAGAAGAAGCCATTGGAGGAAGAAGTTGTGAGCTTAAGTTTTAGCTAGTGAAGAAATGGCATTAGCTTATTGTGTGAGATATTTGTGAGCATATATATCCATCTCAAGAAAAATCCCAAGGCCTCATGTGGCTGCCCTCTCACTCCAAAAAATATCCCACACAAATAAATAATCAATAAAGAAATATACATGGCACAAAAAACACACACCATGAGTCACCAAAATAGCACATGCCACATTCAATGCCCTAGGTTAAAACTTGCACTCACAATTTCCACATAATTAAACATTAAACTAAATGTTTAATAAAAAAGAGAATGGCAACTTCTAAAGTAAACTCGTAACAGATCACAAGAATACCCCTCATCTGTATATATATACTCGCATTCGTATTCCGACTGAATACGAATACTACGAGACGAAAGTAATCCAACAATCTAATACTAGGATCCGGCTTAAACCAAAGCCCACTAGTATGATCCGTCCGATCATGATCCGTGCATAAGTGCACGTATATGATCGAACCCTGCCATAAAACCATACGGCCTCTACAACGTTTCGCCCGAACTAGGGAAACCCTCTGTGTGGGACTCTAAAGACTCGTCAACACGCTGGCAGTGGGTTTAACCACAAGCACGTCAGTGGCACTAGCTGTACGTAACGGCTACCCAGGTATTGAGCGAAAGGGAGGCCGATGAGCGAACTCATTCTGAAACCCTACTGAGCCTGACAGTGACAATATCCGTACAGTCCGTTCGTCTATGAGTATCGCATATTAGGCCTAGGGGATAGTAAACGTCAGACCCCCAATAGCGGTATAAGTCGTGTCGGAGTGTATCCCAGAACACCCTGAGAAACTACTGGAATACCTACCGGTAAATCTCACTTGCCTTGGCCAAGGACTTTGTGTAATGGCTTTCCAGACACAGCGCGATATCACCCCTAATACCGGGAGAGACGAACCCCCTGCCGATCTGCTCACTGCCTCCATGTGTCTCGGGACTGTACCCAGCTAAAATCTGTTTGCATGACTCCTTTGAGCCGTGGTAGGGTAGTAATCAAAGCATAGTGGGAACTCACACGAGATAAATGACGATCTCAGGTCGATAGACTAACCTGTACACATGTCACCAGGGAACTGCTATCTGACGATATGTATAATACCAACTAGCATGTTCCCGGCGAGTCCGTCCGGTGTACTCATAACCCAATGAGCACCTGTATACTATCTTAGGTGAACCAACTGACACCAATGGCTTGTGAGACTGGCCTTCACCCCTCGTCAGGGTCTCGATCCGTATACACTAGTTTACTCTTGGAGTATTGATGCCCAGTCTTGAAACTCCCACGACTAGGGACACTTTAAGGATGTGCTTATAGACTACCCAACTCTCACGTATATGATCGCCATCATACTGCTGGTAGTCAAGCAAGAATCCTATGGGCTCTATCAACGTGTAATAGTGATCTGTAATGTCACCTGAAGCATGTACACGATGATAAAGACAAACCGGATAGCATATTATGATCTTGAGTAAGACTGTTCTGCCGGTATATGACCTCCCTCAATCATTGCAATCACATGCCTGGGATCCAATAATTGACTTGATGGCACTATAGCCAACAATCTCCCACTTGCACTTAAGGCTAATTATTGCAATGTCGCATACTCACAGCCCGTGTGATACCGAAAACCCAACTTCTCTACCGATCAGTCTCACAAAGCCTGTTCGTGAAACTCTTGCGTTCAAGAAATAGCCTCAGTGAGTGGATCCGTTCTGATGTTTCTTTCTATGTCTCTCTTTATCTTAAGTTCGCGGAGAAAGCCATCTCCCGAAATGAGCAATACCTGTCTTAGAATATGTCTGGATATCAGATGGGACCCAGTTCACAAATAAAGTCCAAATCTAGCAAAATTCTTAGACTGCATCGTCAACTGAACTTAATCAGTATCCTGCGCCATGCCTCCCTCAGTATCTGCTTGGACCAACTGTCCAAACTACTGCCTCTTGTCAAGAGGGAAAACTATAACTCTGACAATCACTCTGTCATCCAGGTCACCTTGGAAGCCTGGAATGATAACCATCTCCCGAAGGAGGTTGCCGTTATCAAATCCCTAGAACATCTACTTGTGTTCAAAGACTGCTTCCGAATATTTCTCTAGGATTAGATTAATAAATAAACTTATTGCATCTATTGCAAAAATAATATCTGGTGTGGTACTTGACATCTCATGATCAACTCAATCGCCTAAGCAAGTGATATGCCAATTATGCACATCCCTCTCCCCTTTAGTCTGTAAGACACCTTCAGAGAGGGTGACTCCATCACCTGCAGGTTTACCACCATGCCAGGAGTCGTCCATTCTAAAATACCTTTAGAATACTGTCTAAGTACCCATATTGGGACACTACCTAAATCTAGATCTAAAACCATAGATCTAGTAACCAGAATGCCTGATATAATATCCAAATCCTATATGGAGAAACCACTGTGTGACAACCACAGTATAACCGATTGTAATATAGGAATTTTACTTCCTACAAAGTGTATGTCATCCAAATACCAGGACATCACATTCTACTACCTTCTTAACAGATCCATCTCCTATTTTGATGAAGTCAAAGCCCATGACTGTCATATCAAAAATAGTTGATCTATCTCCGCTATATCTGTTTTAGTCTATAAATAGACACAAGCTACCTATCTACTATGCTTCCGTTGCTCCCACTGACTACGACAACCCTCTGGCAGAGTCATATAAACGTGCCCCTCTAAAGCTGTTTAGAACGACGCTACACTCATCCTCCTGCCGGGTCTCATAGTCTAGAACAACAGTAGTGTCAAGTCAGGGTAAACAAGAACCTCCCTGTCACCGTCCTTGAGAATACCGTAGTACCTTTCGGGTGCCTAAGGTTACCCACCATATCTGCGGAGTGGCTAATGGAATGTCAATCCTGATTGAATCTTTAGGTCTTATTAAATTTTCAGTAATCGTTTGCGGTTCTGGAATCACTTCCAGTTCTACCATACTCCCACTACTGTTTTCTGAAAAAATCCATTTTACTAAAACTGTGGCGAGTCAAGAACAATATCACCATTGATCTTCCAGATGGTAGAAGGTTACCCCTCGTCATAGCCTGGGATAACCTACAAACTGCCATTACTGAAACGTTCCTTGAGTTATCCAGAGTCTGGTTTTAAGTATAAGCCGGACAAGTCCATATACCTTAACATCGTTAAGATATGAACCATTCTATATACAATATAGAAACAGAGGCACTGATTTAATTGGAACCAAATTCAAATCATGCAGCTGTCTCCAGTGCATGTAAACTAAATGGAAGGAGGCCGACCAGCATTACTCAAGTTAGGAGTGCATCCAGATATGAGTAACCTGAAAGAGAAGCAAGTTTTACAAACCATTACTATCAACCGAATACCATACACAAGTATCTTCATCTTCGATTACCTTGAAAAATTCTGATACTTGCAACATCCGGTTCTCTACTTTATTCTTGTACCTATAACTTCTCAAAACTTGGACCTTGCATTTCTACAAAATACTTGTCTAAAAACTTGAGAAGTCATAAGTAAACAGAATACAGTACGAGGACCAACTCCTTTGTCCTAATGGACACTGGACAATATACAATACTTTGTATAAGTCGCCTGAGTTGAATAACTAAAACCCTGTGCGTCGTAGGTTGAAAACTGTACTTATGGTTAAGAAGAATTACACTGCTGTTTAATGCTCATTGCCTAACCATCAACTGATATAGGTAAATGTTATGGACATAATTTCAAAAAGTTATATCTCACTTTATAAAATAAACGTACAGATATATCAGTTTGAAATTGGTGCATAACAACGGATATTCAAAACCAAATATTTGCCGTCCGGCAAAAACCCAGGTGATTTCCTCAAATATCACCAATTACAACGAATTCCGATACAATGAGGATGATCACCTAATTCCCAATAACTTACTCCCACTCATCATCTGTAAAACCATACAGATGTAAGAATCAAACCTGGTAGATACATACCCTGGAGTAAGGATCTAATTGGGAAATTAGTTTTCAATTAACAACGAATAGTGAAACTGAAACATGAAAATGTTTCGAAGGGGTATCCGGGTTTTCCTAGTAATGCCTCTTCCATTATCCAGATTCATGACTATAACCGTATATTTCTTTACCATCTCTCCAAATCCATTTATTTGTCTTTACTCATTACCTTCTGTACACCATTGTTAGGCTAAATGGTTTTCTTCCTTCTCTACCATTCGGCACCAGCCTATGGTTTGGAAGAAGATATAAGTCTATGTTACCCACCCCAGTAGTTTACGGGGAGGCGGAATAGGTAAAAATCAAAATTTTCTTTGCAAGATAACATAAACTAGCCATTAGGATCTTTGCTAAACATTAACTAACAAACTAACTAGAAGTGTTAACTACTATGTTAGAAAATATACCAAAAGCTTGAAATCCTTCTTCTTCTTGTTATGGTCCTCCTTGTTTGAGCTCCTTGGAGTGGTTGTGGATGGTTCTTCCTCACCGGCTTCTCCACGTCAAAGAAGATCCACCTGAAGGCCTCTACCTTGAGCTCCAACCTCTATAATGAAGTAACTAGAGTGCTTGGTGTGCTAAACTAAGAACCCTAGAGTGAGTAGAGAAGTGTTTTGGCGGTTTGGTCTCAAAAGCTCTTGATTTTCAACTCATGAAACACTTGAGCTTTTTAGAGAGGAGAAGAGAGAGTAACCATGAGAGAGAATGTGTTATGATAAAATGAAGGGTGAGCTCTGATATTAGGGAAAAAGAATAATCAAAATTTTATTAAGATAATTGTTATGGTTGATGTTGATTTAACCATTATCATGTCACAATTAATGCTAAGCACAAATATCTTTTGCTCAACAAAAAATATCTAAGTCAACAAGGGTCAACATAGTCAAATGGTCAAACCAAATTAGCCATAACATAATTATCTCTAATAAAAGATTAATAATCAATTTCCCCATCTCATTAAGGTTTAAATCAAGTCAATGGTCAAAACCTTAATGAGGTGTCTCCTTCTCTGCCTCTGTTAACTGTATATACATACCTGCATCCGTGTTTCGAAGAACACGAATACAATGAGACTAAACCAATTCAAAATCTAATACTAGGATCTGGCTTAAACCAAAGCCCACTAGTATCAACTGCCCGAACACCAAACACGCACAAGTGCGCGTATTTGAACGAACCCTGTCGTAAAACCATACGACCTCTACCTCGTTTCGCCCGAAGGTGGAAAACCCTCTGTGTGGGACTCTAAAGACTCGACACTACGTTGACAGTGGGTTTAACCACAGGCCGCAAGCGGTACTAGTTGTACGTAACGATCCCCAGGTAGATGTCGACAAGAAGGCCGATATGGAAAACCCATCCGAACTCTTACTGAGCCTGAATGTGACAATCTCCGTATAGTCCGGCTTGTTCGTCTAAGAATATCGCATATCGGGCCTAGGGGGCGGTAAACGTCAGTCCCCTAATAGTGGTATAAGTCGTGTTGGAGTGTAGTCCAAAACACCCTGAGAAACTACTGGAGTACCTACCAGTAAATCTCGCTTGCCCTGGCTAAGGACTTTGTATAATGGCTCTCCAAACACAGCGCGATATCAACCCCCAATACCGGGAGAGACGAATCCTATCTAACCGCCACTGCCTCCAAGGGCTTCGAGACTGCACCCAACTACTACCTGTTTGCATGACTCAATAGAGCCGTGGTAGGATAGTAATCCAAGAAAAGTGGGAACACACTTGAGGCGAAGCAGCAGTGTCAAGTCAACGGACTATGTTGTACTCATGTCATCTGGGAACTGTTAACTGACGATAGGTATAGTACTATCCAACGGTTCCCAACGAGTCCTGTCCAGTGTACTCGTAACCTAACGAGCACCTGCATATGATTTCCAGTACGACGTACTGATGGCTGTGGGACAAACTATCTCTCCTCCTGGGATGAGAAGCGTATACACTAGTCTACTCTGGAGTATCGATGCCCTGTCTCAATAATCCTACGACTAGGGACCTGTATAAGGACGTGCTTGTGGACTACCCAGCCCCCGCAAGTGTGATTGCCATCACAACGCTGGTAGTCAAGCAAAGATCCTAAGGGCTCTATCAATATGTTTTAGTGATACGTTAAAAGAAACATATATACATATTAAGATAGATACAAACCAAGTAGCATACTACCATATTGAGCAAGACTGTTATAAATCCGTGTATATATCCCAAGCTTCCAAAATGTAATATACAAACTAGTACTATACAATAATGGCCTCTAGGGCATATCACACTAACAATCTCCCACTTGCACTAAGGTCATGTGCTGGCATATCGCAGACCTTTCATCTCGAATAGCCTCTCGAACTGCGTTTGAGGGATGGCCTTTTTGAATGGATCTGCAGTGTTATCTTCTGTATCAACCCTCCGAACCTCGATCTCCCGGCGATCCACGATCTCCCTGATCAGGTGATACCGCCTCAAGATGTGTCTGGACTTCTGATGGGACCTGGGTTCCTTTGCTAAAGCCATATCCCTATTGTTGTCACAATACAGAGGTATTGGATCAACAATGGACGGAACCACCTGAAGTTATGTTAAGAACTTCCTCATCCAAAATGCTTCTTTTGCGGCATCATAAGCTGCGATATACTCCGCTTCCATCGTCGAGTCAGCAATAGTTTCCTGCTTGGAACTCTTCCAACAGACCGCACCTCTATTGAGGGTAAAGACATAACCCGACATGGATTTGGAGTCATCCTTGTCACTCTGGAAGCTAGAGTCAGCAAATGCCTCGATCTGGAGGTCTTTTCCGCCGTAAACCAAGAACATATCCTTAGTCCTTCTCAGGTTCTTGAGAATGTTCTTTACTGCTATTTAGTGTGTTCCCCTCCGAAAGACGCGGCAGAGACGCGGTGAACGTCTTGCCTGAATTTCGGGGCAGATGCTAATTGGTGCTATCCGTCCACCTCTCCGAAGATGCTAAGTTGATTTATGGCACCATGTATCGAAGGTTTAAATGGATGCGGCCGATATAGCAGACTTCGTCAGATTCCCCCTCATTTGAGAGGTTTTTGATTATGGGGACGCTCTTCCCTGCAGGCGCAAGCCCCTGCAATTAATTACGTTACCGCATCGCGATAACCACTTTCCCCTTCTCCAGATGGTCACTTCGTGTCGTGGGTGTTTGTTTCGTTTTTGGTTGCCCGTGGATTGTATACGGAGACTAATTTATGTTGTCGCCCGTAAGGCGTGGATTAGTCCAAATCCGTATCTTCTTAGATTTGGGTTTAGGGGTTGGGTTTAAGGATACGTTAGTCTCATTTGAGACTAAGATCAACTTAAACGTTTGTTAAGGATACGTTAGTCTCATTTGAGACTAAGATTAACTTAAACGTTTGTTAAGGATACGTTAGTCTCATTTTAGACTAAGATCAACTTAACGGGATCGTTTAGATCCAACAAGAGAGCAATTGGACTCTATTGTTTAGTTTAATGACATTGCGGTCGATTAGTTTAAGGATATTACGGTCCATTGTTAGTTTAAGGACATCTCGGTCCAATGTTAGTTTAAAGACATCACGATCGAGGTTAAGGACATCATAGTCCATGGGTTTAAGGACCCCACAGTCCAATGTTAGTTTAAATACATCACGGTCGAGGTTAAGGACATCATAGTCCATGGGTTTAAGGACCCCACAGTCCAATGTTTGTTTAAAGACATCATGGTCGAGGTTAAGGATATCATAGTCCGTGGGTTTAAGGACCCCACAATCCAATGTTAGTTTAAAGACATCACGGTCGAGGTTAAGGACATCATAGTCCGTAAGTTTAAAGACCTCATTGTAAGTCTACGCTAGCGCCCCGGCCGTCTACAGACGCCAAATGCGAAACAAAAAACTTTTAACTGGCGCTATCGTATACTTTAACCCGGATCTGCCATTATTGCTAAACTAACAAACTGTAAAGAGTGTAGGAAGATTGTACCGAACGATCCGAGTCCTTCGTTCTTCAACCATCATCCCACGCTCCGTTGCGGCTGCTCCGATCTCGTCGATCTCCGATCTCCTCGTCGAGGTGGCACCACATGATCGGTTCTTTAAACGGGCTCCCGCCTCTGACTCGAGGCAACTCGATCGTCAAGTTTGCCAAAAGAGACGACCAAGATTGATGTAGAGAATGAGTAGATGACTTTGTCTCACTTCGTCCAAATCCGTGGACGATCGGTTAATGAAGTTGCCGTGGAAATCGGGTGATGGAATGAAATGGACTGTGAAATTCCATACACCCCAAAAATCTATCATAATCTTTTCAAGAATGAATCAAGTGAGAGAGAGTGAATGAGAGAGGAGGCCATCCATTCATATATGAAGGAGGAGGGTGAGTGTAGGAGCAAGTGGTGACCATAAGCTAAAAGCTTCTCACTTCAAAATATCTTAAGCAATCCAAAAGGAATTAATAACAAAGCATGAGTCATTAGGCTATTCATCAAAAAACCATTAATGCACTAATGAGTCATGAAGCCTAGTCATCATCTAGAACCTTCTAGAAACTTCTAGAAGCACTGACTCACCATATCTGAAGAAAAGATAAATCCGTCTTTAACCGAATGTTAAAAGACGGCTGATAGAAAACTGGAAACTGGCAACTTCCAAAAGTGATCCTGAAACAACTTTCAGGATAACCCCGAAACTGTATAAATATACCCGCATTTGTATTACGACCGAATACAAATGCAACTGAGACAAAGATATTATACCTACTCAATATAATACTTGGATCCGGCTTAAACCAAAGCCGACCAGTATCACCTGTCCGAAAATCGACACGTGCGTAAACGCACGTGCATTTTCCGAACCCTGCCATAAAACCATACGGCCTCTACAACGTTTCGCCCGAACTTGGGAAACTGTCTGTGGGGGACTCTAATGACTCGTCAGCCCCATGGCAGTGGGTTTAACCACAAACCGTCAGCGGCACTAGCAATGCGTAACGGCTGCCCACGGACTGACCTCAAGGGTGGCCGAGGAGCGAACTCAAGGGAGACCGATGAGCGAACTCCTCTGAAAACCCTACTGAGCCTAACAGTGACAATGTATATACAGTCCGGTCCGTTCGTCAATGAGTATCGCATATCTGCCTAGGGGGCTAGCAACGTCAGACCCCCAATAGCAGTATAAGTCGTGTCGGAGTGAAGCCCAATAACACCCTGAGATACTACTGGAGTACCTACCAGTAAATTTCCTGCCACGGCCGTGGGCTTTGTGTAATGGCTCTCCTAGACACAGCACGATCTCGCCCCCAATACCGGGAGAGACGAATCCCCTGCCGATCCGCTCACGTGCCTCCATATGGCTCGGGACTGTACCCAAAAACTACCTGTTTGCACGACTCCTTTGAGCCGTGGTAGGGTAGAAATCAAAGCACAGTGGGAACTCACACGAGACAAATGACGACCTCAGGTCGATGAACTATCCTGTACACATGTCACCAGGGAACTGCTATCTGACGATAGATATAATACTAACTAGCAGATTCCCGGCGAGTCCTGTCCGGTGTACTCATAACCCAATGAGCACCTGTATACATCTTAGGTGATCCAACTGACACCAGTGGCTTGTGAGACTGGCCACCGCCCCTCGTCGGGGTCTCGACTGTATACACTAGTCTACTCCGGAGTATCGATGCCCTGTCTCAAAACTCCCACGACTAGGGACCATAATTAAGGATATGCATATAAACTACCCAACTCTCACGTATATGATCGCCATCATACTGTTGGTAGTAAAGCAAGATCCTAAGGGCTTTATCAAAGTGTAACATGCAATCAGTCACCTGAATATGTACACGACTGATAAAGGCAAACCAGATAGCATACTATCATCTCGAGTAAGACTGTCCTACCGGGATAGGTCCTCCGCAATCATTGCAATCACGTACCTGCGATCCAATAATTGACTATGAGGGCACTATCTCCAACAATCTCCCACTTGCACTCAAGGCTAATATTGCGATGTCGACTACTCACAGCCCGTGTGAAACCGAACATCCAACTCCTCTACTAATCAGTTTCACAAAGCCCGTTTGTAAAACTATTGTGTTCGAGAAATAGCCTCAGTGAGTGGATCCGCCTAGAAGTTTCTTTCTGTATCTCTCTTAATCTCAAGTTCGCGGAGAAAGCCATCTCCCGAATTGAGTAGTACCTGTCTTAGAATATGTTTGGATATCTGATGGGACCTTAGTTCATAAATGAACTCCATATCCAAACTTCTTAGACTGTATGGATCACTGAACCTAATCAGTATCCGGCACCATGCCACCCACAGTATCCTCAGGAACCACCTGTCCATAATACCGTCCTTCGTCAGAAGGAAAACTAAAAATCTGACAAACACTCTGTCATCCATGTCACCTTTGAAGCCTGGAATGATAACCGTCTCCCGAAAGAGGCTGTCGTTATCAAATCCATAGAACATGTACTTATGTTCTAAAACTGCTTCCTTATGTTTCTCCAGGATTGGATTAATACAAACTTATTGCATCTAGTGCAAAACCAACATTTGGTGTGGTACTTGACATCTCATGATTGACTCAATTGCCTAAGCAAGTGATCTGCCAATCATGCACATCCCTCTCCCCTTTAGTCTGTAAGACACCTTTAGAGAGGGTGACTCCATCACCTGCAGGTACACCACCATGCTAGGAGTCAACTATTCCAAAAACCATTAGAATATCTGTCAAAGTACCCACATTGGGAAACTACCCAAATCCAGATCTAAAACCATAGATCTAGAAACCAGAATGTCAAATATTATATCCATATCCTGTCTGGAGAAACAACTGTGTGACGACCACAGTCCAACCGATCGTAGTATAGGAATTTTACTTCCTACTCTGTGTATGTCATCCAGATACCATGACATCACACCCTACTACCTTCTTAACTGATCCATCCCTTATTCTGATTGAAGTCAAACCCATGACTGTCACATCAAAATTAGATGATCTATCTCCGCTATAACTGCTCTAGTCTATAAATAGACATAAGCTACTTGCCCACCATGCTTCCATTGCTCCCACTGACTACGACAACCCTCCTACCGGGTCTCATAACTTGGAACAACAGTAGTGTCAAGTCTGGGTAGATAAGAACCTCCCTGTCACCGTCCTTGAGCCTACCGAAGTACCTCTCGGGTGTCTGAGGTTACCTATCATATCTGCGGAGTGGCTATTGGAATGTCAAACTTGATTGAATGTATAGGTCCTATTAAATTTTCCGTAATAGTTCGCGGTTCTGGAATCACTTCCAGTTCTACCATACTCCCACTACTGTTTTCTGAAAAAGATCCATTTTTACTAAAACTGTGGCGAGTCAAGAACAATATCACTATTGATCTTCCAAATGGTAGAATATCAACCCTCGTCATAGCCAGGGTCAACCCACAAACAGCCATTACAGAAACGTGCTCTAAGTTATCCAGTGTCTGGTTTTAAGCATAAGCTGGACAACTCCCCGTACCTTAAGATCTTTTAGGGTACGATCCATTCTATATCCAATATAGAAACTTTGGCACTAATTTAATTGGAACCATATTCAAACCATGCAGCTGTCTCCAGTGCATATCAACTTAATGGAAAGAGGCTAATCAGAATTACTCAACTTAGGAATCCATCCAATTATGAGTAACCTGAAAGAGAAACACGTTTCTCAAAACCATCACTATCATCTGAATACCAATCACAAGAATCTACATCTTCGATCTCTTTGAAGAATCCCGATACTTGTGATACCTGGTTCTCTACTTTATTCTTATACCCACAACTTCTCAAAACTTAGACCTTGTATTTCTACGAAACACTCGTCTAAATACTAG
Source organism: Agapanthus africanus (assembly GCA_030015575.1). Classification (NCBI taxonomy): domain Eukaryota; kingdom Viridiplantae; phylum Streptophyta; class Magnoliopsida; order Asparagales; family Amaryllidaceae; genus Agapanthus; species Agapanthus africanus. The sequence continues at coordinate 121,796,391 of CM057345.1, forward strand.
AGAAGTTATAAGTAAACAGAACATAGTACGAGGACCTACCCCTTTGTCCTAAAGGACACTTGGACAACATACAATACTCTGTATAAGTCCGCTGAGTTTGAACAACTCAAAACCTGTGCGTTGTAGGTGGAAAACTGTACCCTGGCGATTTCCTCAACTATCACCAATTACAACGAATTCCGATACTATGAGGATGATCACCCAATTCCCAATATCTTACTCCCACTCATCATCTGTAAAACCATACAGATATGATAATGAAACCTGGTAAATACATACCCTTAGAGTAAGTGTCTAATCGGGAAAACAGTTTTTCCTTTAACAATGCACTGAAACATGAAAATGTTTCGTAGGGGTATCCTGGTATTCATAGCAATGCCTCTTCCATAATCCAATTCATGACTTCAACCGTGTATTTTATTGCCATCTCTCCAAATCCCTTTATTTGTCTTTAGTCGTTACCTTCTGTACACCATCGTTAGGCTAAATGGTTTTCTTCCATCCCTACCGTTCGGCACCAGCCTATGGTTTGGAAGAAGACTATCCAGTAAGCATAATAGGTGTACCCTCCTAAACCAAGGAGTACTCGCATCTCGAGAGAAGGTGACGATAAAAGACAACTGAATAACATCTTATTCTTTTAAAGGTGAAATAGGAGTGGCGATGAAGTACGCGGTTTTGGTCGTGAATGATATCAGTCGCAATTTACTTTGCCCTCTTTCTAATCCCTTTATTTTGTCTTTACATATTACCTTCTGCACACCCTACTTAGGCTAATTGGTTTTCTTCATTCCCTACCTTTCGGCACCAGCCTATGGTTTGGAATAAGACCATCCAATAAGCGTAATAGGTGTACTCTCCTAAACCAAGGAGCTCTCGCAACCTGAGAGAAGGTGATAATAAAAGACAACTGAATAAACCAATTCTATTTCTCCTAAACCTGGATCCATCCTCGAAGAAGTCCCTTCGAGTTCGTATATAACCATACGATGGCTCTATCCAATGGAAGTGGATATCCGTAGTATTACGGGTGTTCTGAGAAATTCAAAGGGTAAAAGAAGGAGTGGCAATGACTTATGCAACTCAGACAATCCAAAAGCCAGTATTTTAAGAAGGTTCGGTCAACCTGGTCACTGAGTCATAGTCTAGGGTCGGTCAAAGGTCGCTGCCAAAGAGAGAGAGAGAAAAGAAACACTCTGCGTGCACTCTAACCTAGATCAGAATGGTCATCATTTTATCTAATCCGGAAACCTCCCACTGTCCTGTCAAATTCTCCTCCAAACCTAAAGAAGAATCAATCGGGATCACCCGAAGAGTAAACCAACTCATCAGTGGGAATCGGGATCCAACTCTCATCGCATGATAACGTGATGGAATGCATCCACGTTACTCATACTCCAGATGGTATGCGCATACTTGGCAAGTTTCAGTTTCTTTAGAAACTCCCGATATTGTTTTTGCCCCATGCTCTTATAACCTTGGCGTTAGGTCAAAATGTCATAAGTCACATGCCAAGTTCTACCCATCACTATCTTGTTAATTTGAACCCACCCGCACATGCCCTTGGCGTTAGGTCAAAATGGCAGAACGGCTGTCCCAAACTAACTCATCTATCTATGCAACAATTGAATACCCAGCAGCTACCAAACACTATGCCTTGGCGTTAGGTCAAAATACATAGCTTGAATACTACTGAATACCCAAAAGAAGTGACGGAGGGCTACGGCTGGTTTTTGGCGAAAAACCTTTAGCGTAGTGAACTTGATATCGCTGAAGGAACCTGATAGCTTTTTAAAATATAGTGGCGAAAACCTTTTACTAAAGAGGTCATTCCCGGTGAAGGGATCTCGGCTCTTTCCTCATGGAATGAGGTGCAGGATATTCCACTGAATACCGCTATGCAAAGCAACTTGTAATCGACTATAGTGAAGTTATTACTCTGACGCAAACTTCTGTCCAAGGGGTCTTTCCCGGTGAAGGGATATCAGCCCTTGCCTCGTCGAATGAGGTGCTGGATATTCACACCGAATACCGCTATGCATAACAAAAGGAAACGTCTTTGTAACAACACTTTTTAAAATTGTTCCAACAACTCAAACAGGTTTGTTTTACTTTGCATTGATCAGAATCAACGCAGTCCCATCAATCAATCACACCAGAAAAGAACGAAAATAAAATGTACGTATATGCCATCCGCATTCGTCACTGGGTCCCGTCATCACCCGTTAGGTTACTTAACTAACGACAGAGCGGGGACTGGACTAGCGCGGGTGTAAAACATATACAACATCTAATAGTATATAAACCCATATACATAATCGCTCCAGGCGTGATAATATGCAACATTACAGAAAAGTAATAAGCATCACAGAACAATACAGATAATCTGGGATCCCCGAGTTTCACAGAGCCGCTGCTGAAACTCGACGTTCCCCTATCGTGTGGATAGCCTGTGCAATGAAACCTAGACCCCTATGGGTGCGGCAAGTTACCCGCCAAAACCTGAAGCGAGGCAGTCCCCCACAGCATTGTGAATGGAACACCCGGCACTTCACGGAATCCGGTAAATTGAGCACCCCTCCTTGGGTCAACCTGTACCCCCTACGAGTGCGGCGAATAGTCTGCCAATTCTGAAGTGGGGCCCCTCTGCCTCTCAAAGCCATGAGATGCGGACCCGTTGCTTTCCCGAACCCGGCTATCCGTGCACTCCGTCGCGGGGTGAAACCTAGTACAGTAATGAAAAATAGTACAATAGGTACATCGACCGCAACCTGGTCGTGCCCCAAAAGAATATTATACAACAGGCAGTGACGGAAATCCACAAGTTGGACGCTCGCCCCGCAATATCAAATGTACAAATAAACACAAACTGTACTACCATTGCACACTGCTATCCACCACGACAAATCCGCAACAACACAGCACAACACAGAACATCAACGCGAATGTCACGTTCGCAAACCCGTCTAAAAGAACTATAGCAATCAGACGCGGTTTACCGATCAAATGACATTCCCGGTCGGAGATATAATGTAAGCACTGTAAACTAACGTGTTTAAATTTCGATCGACCAAAGACCAAATTTCAAAAAGTGGGCCCCACTGCTTACTGGTGAACAGTAACAAAATCTGGGCCAAAACTTTATATACCAAAAACCCCAAAATCCAACACAGAGCCCACTGACCAAATTTGGGAGCACGTGCTCCCCACGTGGCCGCGGATGCGCGGCCAAACCATGGGTTTGGCCGCCCTTCCGCGGCGGCTTGGAGGGATCACGACCCCAAATTTTGTCGTGGCTCTTAAAAAACCCTGCACAGATTTTTAAGACATCCAGAAATAAATTTTGAGACCATTGGAAATTAACAGAAACTGTCAAGATAAGAAATTGCGATTTTTGATTTCCGGTCGGATCGATGTTTTAAACGCGTTAGCACAAGTTAGTATAGCAAAATGGTCTGGCTCTGATACCACTGTAAGTCTACGCTAGCGCCCCGGCCGTCTACAGACGCCAAATGCGAAACAAAAAACTTTTAACTGGCGCTATCGTATACTTTAACCCGGATCTGCCATTATTGCTAAACTAACAAACTGTAAAGAGTGTAGGAAGATTGTACCGAACGATCCGAGTCCTTCGTTCTTCAACCATCATCCCACGCTCCGTTGCGGCTGCTCCGATCTCGTCGATCTCCGATCTCCTCGTCGAGGTGGCACCACATGATCGGTTCTTTAAACGGGCTCCCGCCTCTGACTCGAGGCAACTCGATCGTCAAGTTTGCCAAAAGAGACGACCAAGATTGATGTAGAGAATGAGTAGATGACTTTGTCTCACTTCGTCCAAATCCGTGGACGATCGGTTAATGAAGTTGCCGTGGAAATCGGGTGATGGAATGAAATGGACTGTGAAATTCCATACACCCCAAAAATCTATCATAATCTTTTCAAGAATGAATCAAGTGAGAGAGAGTGAATGAGAGAGGAGGCCATCCATTCATATATGAAGGAGGAGGGTGAGTGTAGGAGCAAGTGGTGACCATAAGCTAAAAGCTTCTCACTTCAAAATATCTTAAGCAATCCAAAAGGAATTAATAACAAAGCATGAGTCATTAGGCTAGTCATCAAAAAACCATTAATGCACTAATGAGTCATGAAGCCTAGTCATCATCTAGAACCTTCTAGAAACTTCTAGAAGCACTGACTCACCATATCTGAAGAAAAGATAAATCCGTCTTTAACCGAATGTTAAAAGACGGCTGATAGAAAACTGGAAACTGGCAACTTCCAAAAGTGATCCTGAAACAACTTTCAGGATAACCCCGAAACTGTATAAATATACCCGCATTTGTATTACGACCGAATACAAATGCAACTGAGACAAAGATATTATACCTACTCAATATAATACTTGGATCCGGCTTAAACCAAAGCCGACCAGTATCACCTGTCCGAAAATCGACACGTGCGTAAACGCACGTGCATTTTCCGAACCCTGCCATAAAACCATACGGCCTCTACAACGTTTCGCCCGAACTTGGGAAACTGTCTGTGGGGGACTCTAATGACTCGTCAGCACCCTGGCAGTGGGTTTAACCACAAACCGTCAGCGGCACTAGCAATGCGTAACGGCTGCCCACGGACTGACCTCAAGGGTGGCCGAGGAGCGAACTCAAGGGAGACCGATGAGCGAACTCCTCTGAAAACCCTACTGAGCCTAACAGTGACAATGTATATACAGTCCGGTCCGTTCGTCAATGAGTATCGCATATCTGCCTAGGGGGCTAGCAACGTCAGACCCCCAATAGCAGTATAAGTCGTGTCGGAGTGAAGCCCAATAACACCCTGAGATACTACTGGAGTACCTACCAGTAAATTTCCTGCCACGGCCGTGGGCTTTGTGTAATGGCTCTCCTAGACACAGCACGATCTCGCCCCCAATACCGGGAGAGACGAATCCCCTGCCGATCCGCTCACGTGCCTCCATATGGCTCGGGACTGTACCCAAAAACTACCTGTTTGCACGACTCCTTTGAGCCGTGGTAGGGTAGAAATCAAAGCACAGTGGGAACTCACACGAGACAAATGACGACCTTAGGTCGATGAACTATCCTGTACACATGTCACCAGGGAACTGCTATCTGACGATAGATATAATACTAACTAGCAGATTCCCGGCGAGTCCTGTCCGGTGTACTCATAACCCAATGAGCACCTGTATACATCTTAGGTGATCCAACTGACACCAGTGGCTTGTGAGACTGGCCACCGCCCCTCGTCGGGGTCTCGACTGTATACACTAGTCTACTCCGGAGTATCGATGCCCTGTCTCAAAACTCCCACGACTAGGGACCATAATTAAGGATATGCATATAAACTACCCAACTATCACGTATATGATCGCCATCATACTGTTGGTAGTAAAGCAAGATCCTAAGGGCTTTATCAAAGTGTAACATGCAATCAGTCACCTGAACATGTACACGACTGATAAAGGCAAACCAGATAGCATACTATCATCTCGAGTAAGACTGTCCTACCGGGATAGGTCCTCCGCAATCATTGCAATCACGTACCTGCGATCCAATAATTGACTATGAGGGCACTATCTCCAACACTCATAATCAAGGTTAAGGACATCATAGTCCGTGAGTTTAAAGACCTCACAGTCAAGGTTAAGGATATCATAGTCCGTGATATGTGTGGTTGTCGGGACCCGTCACCTCTCTGAAGACGTTGAAGATTACAACGACAAATATCAGAGGAGTGAAGAGATGTACCCTCGAACCAGAGTTGATTGGGAGATCTGCAGTCCAATTTGGAACTAAGATCCATTAATTAGATTATGAGCACATTGACTCAGTTAAGTCTGAATTGAGGACTTATGACCAACTTGGGCTAAGTCCAATTAAGTTTGAAATATTGGCCCTTTGGACCATTAGACATTTGTCTGGGTTCAGGCCCTCATCATTCAGCAATGCTCAAACAAGAGTTTGAGGGCTTTGGTAACATTTTTATCTTTGACTGAGCAATAAACATTATAGGTCTGAATTTTACTCAATTCTGAGATTCAGTTGAAGGGGAGGCTTTTGCCTCTGGAAAAATTAGCCAATTTGGCTAAAAATAGTGTTAAACACTAGAGAACAACAGTGTTAAACACTGGGAATAAAACTCTCAAATCAGTGTTAAACACTAGAAGACAACGGTGTTAAACACTAAAAATAAAATTCTCAAATTAGTATTAAACAGTAGATAGGAAGGGGTCACGTGAGGGCACCCAAAGGTAGGGCCAGATCTCCTTTACTTTGTTCTGCAAACAAGTGTTAAGCACTTTTAATTTTCATAACCATCACGTGTGGGCACGTGATGTGTACTCATGCCCTGATTTATTAGAACATTTTTTAGGGGTCACGTGGTAACACGTGAGAGCGCCCAAGTTAGAATCTGCCTTTGCTTTTGCTCCCTATATAATGAGGATCACGTGGGAGCACGTGAGGCATTGCCTCAGGGCTAATTCCTTCTTATTTTGGAGAATCTTCACGTAAGGACACGTGACCTTAGTTCTTTACATGAATGGAGATCTGTCAAGTCTTTTTATTTTTTAAGAATTAAATTCTCTGTTGGGTTAAACCCTAATTATGTTTTAGAGGAATTAAATTCCTATGTCTGTGAAAGAATTAAATTTTTATATAGGGTTAAACCCTAGTTCTGTCTTGAAGGAATTAAATTCCTATGATTTTGGGAGAATTGAATTCTTATGCAGGGTTGAACCCTAATTTTATTTGGAGGAATTAAATTTCTATAAATTTAGGAGAATTAAATTCTCATATAGGGTTGAACCCTAGTTTTATCTTGGAGGAATTAAATTCCTATAACTTTGGGAGAATTAAATTCTCATATAGGGTTAAACCCTAGTTTTATCTTTGGGAGAATTAAATTCTCTAAACTCAATTCCCTCTCTAAGTTTTGGGTCTGCATGGCAGAATCTCAACCCGATGAGAATTAAATTCTCAACCTATGGGGAGATTTGCTTCTGCAGATCTTCAACCAGAGGAAGAACTAAGTTCTTTTTGCAGAAGAGTTAAGCTCTTAGATTGAGAATTAAATTCTTTTTTTTTATGAAGCTTTGATCCCTTTCCCTTTTCTCACATAGGGTTTTCTTTCCTGAGAATTAAATTCTCCTTTCTTTTCTCTATGCTATTTTCCTTTAGAAAATTTCAAGATCCCCCAAAATTCTCTCTCTTTCTCCTCTTCTTGGCTTCTATTTATAGGAGAAAGAGAAGAATCAATTTGTTTAGTAAATCTCCCATTGAAAGATTTTGTTTGTTTTTCGTAACTAATGTGATCTTTTAGATCATTCAGTGAATTTTATTCGCCATTGGATTTTTAATCCAAAAGATATTCTGTTTGTTATTTTTGGTGAAATTTAGGGAAATCTTTCCTTGTCTAAAATCTTTCCATAAATTGGTGATTTTTAATCACCCTTGGATTTTTAATCCAACGGTGTTCCATTTTATAGAGCACCATCTTTTTTGTTTGAAAAAATTTAAAGATATATTTTCTTAGTTAGGATTTTTGATTCCCTCTTAATTAGAATTTAATTCTATTAATTCATAGATTTTTAAGAACCCATCACGTGTTGGCACGTGACCCCCTGATTAAGCATTTGACCAGAATTTAATTCTGTTGTTTTAAAGAACTCAGGAATTATCACGTGTCAGCGCGTGACCAAGGGTCACGTGTTGACACGTGATGCCCCATTGGGATTTTTTCTTATTATTTTATTATACCTTTAATTCTTTCCAGTGGGTTTAAAGACCCATCACGTGTTGGCACGTGACCCCAATGATTAATTATTTCCAATTATTTATTTTATTTAGTGCTTACAGGCTTTGCCTGTAAATGGTCACGTGTGGGCACGTGATGTCCGGTCACATGTGAGCACGTGATGCCTCATAACTTTTGATCCCCGATGAATTATGAAGCCCATAATATATCAAATCGAAGGCTTTTTTGAGACGCTTTTGATACCATCAGAATTTAGGTGTTTCTCATTCGAGAGTTTGTCAAAATACAGCTCGGAAAATACTGGTTCGTATTTTCTTCCTCAGATTACACGTGCATAGCATATTTGCTTATAACTTTTGATCCCGGATGAATTATGAAGCCCATAATGTATCAAATCGAAGGATTTTTCGAGACGCTTTTGATTCCATCAGAATTTAGCTGTTTCTCATTCAGAAGTTTGTCAAAATACAGCCCGGAAAATACTGGTTCACATTTTCTTAAACGTATTGCTGCCATTTGGTACATTGGGCTCTTTTGCGTAGAAATTTTTTTTTGGCGGGAACAAATGCCCCCCACTTCTTTGCCCACGTAAGTATATATGTGGGTGAAGTAGTGTAGAGTAATTTATAGCGTATGACCAGTTTTGGGTTGATATATAATCTTTAGGATCTTGATCTGAGAAGATAACGAGCGGACACAAGCGTCGTCATTTACCATTGACTCAAATCTCGAATTTTAAGGGATATAGTTCCAAACCCTCAGCTCCATAAGCTGCACCCTTCTGTTTATTTATTTTTTACTCTGGCATGAAGTAGTTTATATGCTTCATGAGTAACTTCTCCATTTCAGTGACATATAGCTTTGGCAAGTGTGGCCCATAGATGGTAAATAACAGTTCATCTTGAACTCTTTATAAGGTAGCGATGGCTTAGAAAATAGGGTTAGGATCTGTTGCCTAAGACTTTCCAACTTTATGAGCTATGAGGGTCTCACAAAGGCTTTTCTCCCTACGAGTCGTGAAGATCCCGTAGGTGTCTTTTCTCCTTAGGAGTCGTGAGGACTCCTAAGTGCGTTTACTCTTGAGAATCGTAAGGATCCCACAAGAGAATTTTCTTTATGCTTAGGGACACTAATTTTCCCGCAAGTTGAGACGAATCGAGAGATTCTCGCAAAGACACTGATTTCCTTGCGGGTCGAAACGAATCGAGAGGTTCTCGCCAAGGATGCTGATTTCCCTGAATCGAGATAAGAAGCGATGGCTTAGGAAACAGGTTCATATCTGCCGCCTAAGACTTTTCAACTTTATGAGCCGTGAGGGTCTCATAAAGATTTTTTCTCCCTACGAGTCGAGAGGATCTCATAGGTGTATTTTCTCCTTAGGAATCGTGAGGATTCCTAAGTGTGCTTTCTCTTGAGAGCCGTAAGGATCTCACAAGAGAATTTTCTTCCTTACAAATCGAGAGGACTCATAAGTGATTGATGAGTTGACCTACTCCCGAGTCAAAGCATTGCTTCAACAAGAAGGCCGAGGGTTGACTTTGGGTTGTCTGTGCACCGCCGAGTCATGGAACTAGGAACTTTGCCGCGGCTCCGCTTTGCTGACGTTGTATATTCCTGCAGAGACATTGATTTCTCTGCGGGTCGGCGCGAATCGAGATGTTCTCGTCAAGGACGCTGATTTCCCTGAATCAAGGTATTTGCCAAGGCCACTGATTTCCCTGGAGTCGAAACGAATCGAGGTATTCCTGCAAAGACACTGATTTTTCTGCGGGTCGACGCGAATCGAGGTGCTCTCGTCAAGGACGCTGATTTCCCTGAATCGAGGTTTTTGCCAAAGACACTGATTTCCTCGGAGTTGAAACCAATCGAGGTATTCCTGCAAAGACGCTGATTTCTCTGTGGGTCGATGCGAATCGAGATGCTCTCGTCAAGGACGCTGATTTCCCTGAATCGAGTTTTTTTCTAAGGACACTGATTTCCTCGGAATTGAGACGAATCGATGTATTCCTGCAAAGACACTGATTTCTTTGCGGGCCGATGCGAATCAAGGTGCTCTCGTCAAGAATGCTGATTTCCTTGAATCGAGGTTTTTGCCAAGGACACTGATTTGTAAGTGCACGGCGCCGCCCCGGCCTCCATCCCGAGGCCAAAATGCGGAAGCGGTGATATACTTAAATTTTTCTTGAACTGGCAAACCGCCGCGCACTAATACCCGGATCGAACCATTAACTAGTCCTAGCTAACTACAAGATGGGGAAGAGAGATATACCGACTGATCCAAGTCCTCCGGTCTTCTCGTCGTCGTCCCGATCTCCTGCGGAAGCTCCGGTCTCCACCTCGTCGCCGGAAGTGCACCACATCGCCTACTTCTTTTACGGGCTCCCACCTCAATGCCGAGGCAACTCGGGCACGAAGCTGGCTAGTCGACGTGCCCAAGGTTTGCTGTAGAATATCTAGTGAGCAAGTCTCATTTGGGGTTCATGGAGATGCCATTTTGGTGGAGGGATGATACATGTAATTTTGTGGAGCTATAGGATTTTTTACAATGCCAAAAGAGATAAAATCCCTCTTGCAAAAATTTGGACAGCCCCTCTCATAGAATGGCCGGCCAAGACAATGGTGGTGGGGTGAATGAGAGAGTGGGAGTATATCAAAAATAATGGGAGCCAAAATCATATCATGCAAGAGAGAGAGAGAGAGGAATGGTTATCATAACAAGAGATGATTACTAACCCAAACCCACACTCTACCAACCTCATCATCAACAACCATGATGAGCCAAAAGTCAAGCCATAATCAACAAAAGAAAGTCAAGGTATGGTGAGCCATCATGATACAAGGAAATATGCAAAGACCCCCTCCATAAATGCTTATTTGCAACAATGCAAATAAGCCCTCCTCCACCAATCTTCGGCCAATGAACGATACAAAGGAAATTGGCCGAAACGGAAAGCAAACTGGCAACTCTAGAAAACTGGTCCCGTAATAAATTACAGGAAAACCCCGATACTGTGCATACACACCCGCATTTGTATTCCGACCGAAATACAAATGCAATGAGACAAAATCTACACTGTACTATACTAGAATCCGGCTTAAACCAAAGCCGGCTAGTAATATCCGTTCGATCCTGATCCGTGCAATACCGCACGTATCTGATCGAACCCTGCCATATATCCATACGGCCTATAGTACAAACTGTCCGATCCTGATCCGTGCAATACCGCATGTATCTGATCGGACCTTGCCATATCTCCATACGGCCTCTACAACCTTTCGCCCGAAAGCTGAGTAACTGAATGTGGGGGACTCTAAAGACTCGTCAACACCTTGGTTGTGGATTTAACCACTAGCACGTCAGAGGTATAAGCCAATACGTGACGGGCTACCAGGTACTGACTAAAAGGGACGTCTGTGAGCGAACTCAGCCTGACAACCCTACTGAGCCTGTCAGTGACAATATCCGTACAGTCCGGTCCGTTCGTCTATGAGCATCACATGGCGGGCCTAGGGGGTTGGTAAAAGTCAGACCCCCAAAAGCGGTATAAGTCGTGTCGGAGTGTAGCCCAGAACACCCTGAGATACTACTGGAATACCTACCAGTAAATCTCCTTGCCTCGGCCGAGGGCTTCGTGTAATGGCTCTCCTAGACACAGCACGACCTCACCCCCAATACCGGGAGTGACGAACCCCTGAAGATACGCTCACTGCCTCCATGTGGCTCGGGACTGTACCCAACTAAAACCTGTTTGCACGACTCCTTTGAGCCGTGGTAGGGTAGTAATCAAAGTACAGTGGGAACTCACACAAGACAAATGACGATCCCCAGGTCGATGAACTAACCTGTACACATGTCACCAGGGAACTGCCATCTGACGTCTGGTATATGACCAACTGGCATGTTCCCGGCGGGTCCTGTCCGGTGTACTCATAACCCAATGAGAATCTGTATACATCTTAGGTGATCCAACTGACACCAGTGGCTTGTGAGACCGGCCACCGCCCCTCGTCGGGGTCTCGAATGTACACACTAGTCTACTCTGGAGTATCGATGCCCTGTCTCGAAACTCACACGACTAGGGACCATTTAAGGATATGCTTATAGAACCCAGCTCCCACTTATATGATCGCCCTCATACTGCTGGTGGTCAAGCAAGAATCCTAGGGGCTCTACCAACGTGTAATAGCGACTTGTCAGGTCACTTAAAGCAGTACACGATGATAAAGGTAAACCAGATAGCATACTATCATCTCGAGTAAGACTGTCCTACCGGGATAGGTCCTCCATCAATCATTGCAATCACATACCTGTGACCTAATAATTGACTCTGAGGGCACTATCTCCAACAATCTCCCACTTGCACTCAAGGCTAATTATTGCGATGTCGCATACTCACAGCCCGTGTGATACCGAATACCCAACTCCTCTACTAGTCAGTCTCACAAAGCTCGTTTGCGAAACTATTGCGTTCGAGGAATAGCCTCAGTGAGTGGATCCGCTTTGCTGTTTCTTTCTATGTCTCTCTATATCTCAAGTTCGTGGAGAAAGCCATCTCCCGAAATGAGCAATACCTGTCTTAGAATGTCTGGATGTCTGATGGGACCTAGCTCATAAATGAACTCCAAATCCAAACTTCTTAGACCGTATCGTCAACTGAACTTAATCAGTATCTTGCGCCATGCCTCCCTCAGTATTGCCTTGGACCACCTGTCCAAAATACTGCCCCTCGTCAGAAGGAAAAACTATAACTCTGACAACCTCCTTGTCGTCCATGTCACCTTGGAAGCCTGGAATGATAACTGTCTCCCGAATGAGGCTGTCGTTATCATATCCCTAGAACATCCACTTATGTTCTAAAACTGCTTCCGACTGTTTCTCCAGGATTGGATTAATGTCAACTTATTGCATCTAGTGCAAGAACAACATCTGGTGTGGTACTTGACATTTCATGATTGACTCAATTGCCTGAGCAAGTGATCTGCCAATCATGCACATCCCTCTCCCCTTTAGTCTGTAAGACACCTTTAGAGAGGGTGACTCCATTACCTGCAGGTACACTACCGTGCCAGGAGTCGTCCATTCTAAATACCCTTAGAATGCTGTCTAAGTACCCAGATTGGGAGACTACCCAAATCTAGATCTAAGACCATAGATCTAGTATCCAGTATGTCTGAAATAAAATCCATGTCCTTTGTGGAGAAACCACTGTGTGACGACCAAAGTATAACCGATCGTAGTATAGGAATATCACTTCCTACTCTGAGTATGTCATCCAAATACCAGGATATCACACCTTACTACCTTCTCAACAGATCCATCCCCTATTCTGATAAAGTCAAACCCATGACTGTCACGTCAGAAATAGATGATCCATCTCCGCTACATCTGCTTTAGTCTATAAACAGACATAAGCTACCTGTCCACCAATGCTTCCGCTGCTCCCACTGACTACGACAACCCTCTGGCAGAGTCATATACACGTACACTTCTGAAGCGAGTTCAGAACGACGCTATACTCATCCTCCCGCCGGGTCTCGCAGCCTGGAACAACAGCAATGGTAATTGTGGGTAAACAAGAACTTCCCTGTCACCGTCCTTGAGGCAACCGGAGTACCTCTCGGGTGCCTGAAGTTACCCACCGTATCTGCGGAGTGGCCAATGGAATGTCAAACCAGATTGAATCTTTAGGTTCCTTATCAAATCTTCAGTAATCATTTGTGGTTCTGGAATCACTTCCAGTTCTACCATACTCCCACTACTGTTTTCTGAAAAAATCCATTTTTAATAAAACTGTGGCGAGTCTAGAACAATATTGCTATTGTTCATCCAGATGGTAGAAAGTCAACCCTCGTCATAGCCTGGGTCAACCCACAAATAGCCATTATAGAAACGTGCCTTGAGTTGTCCAGTGTCTGGTTTTAATCATAAACCGGACAACTCCCCGTACCTTAACATCGTTAAGATACGAACTGTTCTATATCCCATATAGGACCAGAGGCACTGATTTAATTGAACCAGATTCAAATCATGCAACTGTCTCCAGTGCATGTCAACTAAATGGAAGGAGGCTGATCAGCGTTACTCAACTTAGGAATGCTTCCAATTATGAATAACCTGAAAGAGAAGCAAGATCTCTTTATCATTACTATCAACTGAATACCATACACAAGTATCTACATCTTCGATCTCTTTGAAGAATCCCGATACTTGCTACACCTGGTTCTCTACTCTATTCAAATACCTATAACTTCTCCAAATTCGGACCCTGTGTTTCCACGAAACACCTATCTAAAAACTAGAGAAGTCATAAGCAAACCGAATATAGTACGAGGACCAATCCCTTTGTCCTGATGGACTCTGGACAACATACAATACTCTGTATAAGTCCCTTGAGTCTGATAACTCATTCACTGTGTGTCGTAGGTTAAAAACTGTACTTATGGTTAAGAAGAATTACACCGCTGTTTAATGCTCCTTACCTAACCATCCACTGATATAGGTAAATGTCACAGACATAATTTCAAAAAGATAAATCTCACTCTATAAAAATAGACGTACAGATATATCGATTTGAAATTGGTGCATAACAGCGGATATTCAAAACCAAATATTTGCCGACCGGCAAACAGCCCAGGTGACTTCCTCAAATATCACCGATTACAACGAATCCCGATATAATGAGGATGATCACCCAATTCCCAATAACTTACTCCCACTCATCATCTGTAAAACCATACAGATGTGAGAATCATACTTGGTAAATACATACCCTGGAATAAGTATCTAATCGGGAAATCAGTTTTCTTTTAACATTACACAGCGAAACTGAAACATTGAAATGTTTCGATGGGGTATCCCGGTATTCCTAGTAATGCCTCTTCCAGATTCACGACTGTAACCGTATAGTTATTTTCCATCTCTCCAAATCCCTTCATATGTACTTAGTCTTTACCTTCTGTACACCCCTTAAGCCAAATGGTTTTCTTCCTTCCCTACCGTTCGGCACCAGCCTATGGTTTGGAAGAAGACTATCCAATAAGCATAATGGGTGTACTGTCCCAATCCTAGGAACACTCGCAATGAGAGAGGGTGAAGATAAAAGACAACCGAATAAATCTTATTCCTATTTCTCCTGAACCAGAATCCATCCCCGAACTGGAACAAGTTCCTTTCGAGTTCGTATATAACCATATGATGGAGTATCCAAAAAACTGTGGATCTTCGTAGTGATACGGAGTGTCCTGGAGAAATACAAAGGTGATTTAGGATTGGCGAAGGAATACTTGGTTTGGTCGTGAATACCTGTTGCAATTTACTTTGCCCTCTTACTAATCCCTTGCTTTATCTTAACTTAATACCTTCTGCACACCATCGTTATGCTAATTGGTTTTCTTCATTCCCTACCGGTCGGCACCTGCCTATGGTTTGGAAGAAGACTATCCAATTTGCGTAATAGGTGTACTATCTCCTAAACCAAGGAGTACTCACAACTTGAGAGAAGGTAAAAGGAAAAGACAACTGAATAATCCTATCCGTTTTCTCCAGAACCGGAAACCATTCTCGAATAAATTCTTTCGAGTTCGTATCTAACCATACGATGGTTTTGTCCAATGGAAGTGGACGTTCGTAGTAATACGGGGTGTCCTGGAGAAAAGGGTAAAAGTAGGAGTGGCAATGAGGTTTGCAACTCTGACAATCCAAAAGCCAGTGTTTAGAAGGTTCAGTCAACTTGGTCACTGAGTCATAGTCTTAGGGTCGGGTCAATGGTAGCTGCAAAAGAGAGAGAGAAAAGAAACACTCAGCGTGCACTCTAACCTAGATCAGAATGGTTACCAATTTATCTAATCTGGAAACCTCCCACTGTATCTCAAATTCTCCTCCAAACCTGAAAGAAGAATTAGTCAGGGCCACCCGAGGAGTAAACTAACTCATCAGTGGGAATCGGGATCCAACTATCATTGCATGATAACGTGACGGAATCCGCTCACGCTATCAAACTCCAGAAGGTATGCGCATATCTGGCAAGTTTCAGTACTTTTGAAACTCCCGATGTGATTTTTACCCTATGCTCTTATGACCTTGACTAAGGCCAACAAATCATAAGTCACATGTCAAGTTCTACCCGTCATTATCCAGGTTGATTTGAACCCACCCGTACAAGCCCTTGACTAGGGCCAACAAGGCTATACGACTGTCCCAAACCAACGCATCTATCTATGCAGCATATGAACACCCAATAGCTACCAAACACTGTGCCTTGACTATGGCCAACAAACACAGCTTGAATACTATTGACCACCCATATGAAACGACGGAGGGCTACGAATGGTTTCTGGAGAAAACCTTTAACGTAAAGAACTTGATATCGTTGAAGGAACGGATAGCTTTTTAAAATATAGTGACGAAAACCTTTACTAAAGAGGTCACCCCCGGTGAAGGGATCTCGGCTCTTTCCCCGTAGAATGAGGTGCAGGATATTCCAACTGAATACCACGGTGCAAAGCAAAAGTAATCGGCTATAGTGAAGTTAATGCCCTGACGCAAACTTCTGTCCAAGGGGTCACTCCCGGTGAAGGGATCTCGTCCCTTGACTCATCGACTGAGGAGCAGGATATTCCAACTGAATACCACGATGCAAAACAAAAGTGAACTTCCTTGCAATAACAGCTTTTTGAAAAGTGTTCCAATAACATCAGATTAGGTTTGTTTTTAACTTGCATTGATCCGAATCAACGCAGTCCCATCAATAGATCACACCACAAAGAACGAAAATATACTGATGTACGTATATGCCATCCGCATTCGCCACTGGGTCCCGTCATTACCCGTCAGGTTAGCTAACTAACGACAGAGCGGGGACTGGACTAGCGCGGATGCAAAACATATACAACATCTACTAATATATATACCAATATATTATATTCGCTCAAGGCGTGATAACAAATGCAACATCACAGAAAATGTACAGCATCACAGAAACAATACAGATATCTGGGATCCCCGGGTTTCACAGAGCCACTACTGAAACCCGACGTTCCTCTGGTCATGTGGATAGCCTGTGCAATGAAATCCTAGACCCCTACGGGCGCGGCAAGTCACCCGCCAAAACCTGAAGCGAGGCAGCCCCCTTCATCAACGTGAATGGACCACCCAGCACTTCACGGAATCCGGTAACTTGTGCACCCCTCCTGGGTCAACCTGTACCCCCTACGAGTGCGGCGAATAGCCCGCCAATTCTAGAGTGAAGCCCCCTCCGTCTCAATGCCATGAGATGCGGGCTTGTTGCCCTCTAGAACCCGGCTATCCGTGCACCCCTCCGCGGGGTAATCCTAGTACAGAAAGTAAAATATACATACAACGGGTACATCGACCGCAACCTGGCCGTGCCCCAAAAATAATAATACAAACTGGCAGTGACGGCAGTCCACATGTCGGAAGCTCGCCCCGCAATATCAAATGTACATAATACAACAGAACTGTACTAATATTGCATCCATGCTATCCCCCACGACCGATCCGCAACATCACAGCAAAAACAGAATATCAACGTGAAAGTCACGTTCGCAAATCCGTCTAACCGGGCTATAGCAGTTAGACCGGATTCACCGATCAAGTGACATTCACGGTCGCAGATATAATGTAAATACTGTGAAATAATGTGTTTAAAATATCCGATCGATCAAAAATTAACAAGTGGGCCCCCAAGCAATACTGTAGCACTCACAGAAATTCTGGGCCCAAGTTTAATATTCCAAAACCCCAATTTTAACCCCAGAAAGATACTGTAGAAATTTGGTGCAGAGAACACAACAGTGTGCTGCGGAACCGCGGCCCAAAGGGGGGTTTGGCCGCGGTTCCGCGCTTCTACTGTAGAGTTACTGCATCGAATTTTCACAGAACTCTTATCTTTTCTAGTAGATCACTTTTCTGTAACCTGAAAAATTTTTGGACACAAAAAATTTTTAACAGAAAACTGATGCAAGCAAAAATGCGGATTTTGGAACTTTGGTCGATCGAAAATGCAAAACACATTAAACCAAGCTAGACTAAGTTAATGGCGAGGCTCTGATACCACTGTAAGTGCACGGCGGCGCCCCGGCCTCCATCCCGAGGCCAAAATGCGGAAGCGGTGATATACTTAAATTTTTCTTGAACTGGCAAACCGCCGCGCACTAATACCCGGATCGAACCATTAACTAGTCCTAGCTAACTACAAGATGGGGAAGAGAGATATACCGACTGATCCAAGTCCTCCGGTCTTCTCGTCGTCGTCCCGATCTCCTGCGGAAGCTCCGGTCTCCACCTCGTCGCCGGAAGTGCACCATATCGCCTACTTCTTTTACGGGCTCCCACCTCAATGCCGAGGCAACTCGGGCACGAAGCTGGCTAGTCGACGTGCCCAAGGTTTGCTGTAGAATATCTAGTGAGCAAGTCTCATTTGGGGTTCATGGAGATGCCATTTTGGTGGAGGGATGATACATGTAATTTTGTGGAGCTATAGGATTTTTTACAATGCCAAAAGAGATAAAATCCCTCTTGCAAAAATTTGGACAGCCCCTCTCATGGAATGGCCGGCCAAGACAATGGTGGTGGGGTGAATGAGAGAGTGGGAGTATATCAAAAATAATGGGAGCCAAAATCATATCATGCAAGAGAGAGAGAGAGAGGAATGGTTATCATAACAAGAGATGATTACTAACCCAAACCCACACTCTACCAACCTCATCATCAACAACCATGATGAGCCAAAAGTCAAGCCATAATCAACAAAAGAAAGTCAAGGTATGGTGAGCCATCATGATACAAGGAAATATGCAAAGACCCCCTCCACAAATGCTTATTTGCAACAATGCAAATAAGCCCTCCTCCACCAATCTTCGGCCAATGAACGATACAAAGGAAATTGGCCGAAACGGAAAGCAAACTGGCAACTCTAGAAAACTGGTCCCGTAATAAATTACAGGAAAACCCCGATACTGTGCATACACACCCGCATTTGTATTCCGACCGAAATACAAATGCAATGAGACAAAATCTACACTGTACTATACTAGAATCCGGCTTAAACCAAAGCCGGCTAGTAATATCCGTTCGATCCTGATCCGTGCAATACCGCACGTATCTGATCGAACCCTGCCATATATCCATACGGCCTATAGTACAAAATGTCCGATCCTGATCCGTGCAATACCGCACGTATCTGATCGGACCTTACCATATCTCCATACGGCCTCTACAACCTTTCGCCCGAAAGCTGAGTAACTGAATGTGGGGGACTCTAAAGACTCGTCAACACCTTGGTTGTGGATTTAACCACTAGCACGTCAGAGGTATAAGCCAATACGTGACGGGCTACCAGGTACTGACTAAAAGGGACGTCTGTGAGCGAACTCAGCCTGACAACCCTACTGAGCCTGTCAGTGACAATATCCGTACAGTCCGGTCCGTTCGTCTATGAGCATCGCATGGCGGGCCTAGGGGGTTGGTAAAAGTCAGACCCCCAAAAGCGGTACAAGTCGTGTCGGAGTGTAGCCCAGAACACCCTGAGATACTACTGGAATACCTACCAGTAAATCTCCTTGCCTCGGCCGAGGGCTTCGTGTAATGGCTCTCCTAGACACAGCACGACCTCACCCCCAATACCGGGAGAGACGAACCCCTGAAGATACGCTCACTGCCTCCATGTGGCTCGGGACTGTACCCAACTAAAACCTGTTTGCACGACTCCTTTGAGCCGTGGTAGGGTAGTAATCAAAGTACAGTGGGAACTCACACAAGACAAATGACGATCCCCAGGTCGATGAACTAACCTGTACACATGTCACCAGGGAACTGCCATCTGACGTCTGGTATATGACCAACTGACATGTTCCCGGCGGGTCCTGTCCGGTGTACTCATAACCCAATGAGCACCTGTATACATCTTAGGTGATCCAACTGACACCAGTGGCTTGTGAGACCGGCCACCGCCCCTCGTCGGGGTCTCAAATGTACACACTAGTCTACTTTGGAGTATCGATGCCCTGTCTCGAAACTCACACGACTAGGGACCATTTAAGGATATGCGTATAGACCCCAGCTCCCACTTATATGATCGCCCTCATACTGCTGGTGGTCAAGCAAGAATCCTAGGTGCTCTACCAACGTATAATAGCGACTTGTCAGGTCACTTAAAGTAGTACACGATGATAAAGGTAAACCAGATAGCATACTATCATCTCGAGTAAGACTGTCCTACCGGGATAGGTCCTCCATCAATCATTGCAATCACGTACCTGTGACCTAATAATTGACTCTGAGGGCACTATCTCCAACATGATTTCCTCAGAGTTGAAACAAATTGAGGTATTCCTGCAAAGACGCTGATTTCTCTGCGGGTCGACGCGAATCGAGATGCTCTCGTCAAGGACGCTGATTTCCCTGAATCGAGGAGGTTGCCAAGGACACTGATTTCCTCGGAGTTGAAACGAATTGAGGTATTCCTGCAAAGATGCTGATTTCTCTGCGGATCGACGCGAATCGAGATGCTCTCGTCAAGGACGCTGATTTCCCTGAATCGAGGTTTTTGCTAAGGACACTGATTTCCTCGGAGTTGAGACGAATCGAGGTATTCCTGCAAAGTCGCTGATTTCTCTGCGGGTCGATGCGAATCGAGATGCTCTAGTCAAGGACGCTGATTTTCCTGAATCGAGGAGGTTGCCAAGGACACTGATTTTCCTGGGGTTGAGACGAATCGAGGTATTCTTGCAAAGACGCAGATTTCCTTGCGGGTCAACACGAATCAAGATGTTCTCATCAAGGACGCTGATTTCCCTGAATCGAGGATGATTTCCCTGGGGTTGAGACGAATCGAGGTATTCCTGCAAAGACACCGATTTCCTTGCGGGTCGACGCGAATCAAGATGTTCTCATCAAGGACGCCGATTTCCCTGAATCAAGGAGGTTGCCAAGGACACTGATTTCCCTGGGGTTGATTGACTTGTTTCCGAGACGGAGCGTTGATCCGGCAGGGAAGTCATTGGTTGACTATAGGTTGTCTGTGAATCATAGAGTCTTGGAACAGGAGACTTTGCCGTGGCTCCGATTAATGGTGTAGCATCTGTGTCCTGCTGGGATGAGGAGGCACACCATTGTTGGTCTTCGGGCCGTAGATGTGGCCATTGAGATTTGGAACTAGGGACTTTGCCATGGCTCCGCTTCGTTGCGACTCTGAGGTCGGTTGTTGACGTCACGTCTGCATCTGGTTGAAGTGAGGATAAACGCTGTTGGTGATCTCTAGGCTATCTGTGAACCGTCAAGATTTGGAACCAGGGGACTTTGCCATGGTTCCGTTGTTTTGACCCTAGGGTCGTTTGTTGACGTCGCATCTGCATCCTGCTAGAGTAAGGAGAAACGCCGTTGGTGATCTCTAGGTTGTATGTGAACCATCGAGATTTGAAACTAGGGGACTTTGCCAGGTTCCAGGGTTGTCTCTAGGATGTCTGTGAACCGTCGAGATTTGGAACTAGGGGACTTTGCCATGGTTCTGTTTGTTGATGTTGCGTCTGCATCCGATTGGAGGGAGGAAGAATGCCGGTGTTGATCTCTAAGTTGTCAATGTTGATGTTGAGACCCTGAAGCTAGAGATCTTCCTTCGCTTCGTTTGTTGACATTGTGTCTGCAATATTGCGACGAATGACAGGATTGTCTTTAGGTTGTCTATGAAGCGTCGAGATTTGGCTTCGCTTCGACGAAGCCTGGTGGGATGATATGGTTCCCTTCTTGTTTATGCCCATGGATTGTATACAAGAGTCAATGTGACCTCACCTGCAGGGCAAAAGTTTCATTCTTTCATAATTTTTTTAATTTCTTTCCGCGATGCTCTATCATTTCAGCTATATCGCGAAAATCGCGATTGCCCAATCATTTCGGCTATTTTTATTTTTACTCGCTGCTTTTTATTGCGAGTTGCCCAATCATTTCGGCTATTTTTGTATGCATATATTTTTACTTGTTGATTTCATTGCAAGTTGCCTCATCATTTCGGCTATTTCATATGCATTTTTAGCTCGCTGATTTTTTATCGCGAGTGTGGAACTTGAAATCTGGTGCCAATTTTAGCATCAACATCGCTGCGACTGGAATATTGCCAGGAGTGAATCATCATTTGCCTTGAAAGGACTTGGAATTTGATACCGATTTAGGCATCAACATCGCTATCACTGGGACATTGCCAGGAGTGAATCATCATTTGCCTCTGTCGATATCGAACAAAGGTGGCTTAGCAAACAGGGTTAGGATCCCGTCGACTAAGGCTTTTGACTTCATGCGCCGTAAGGGTCTCATAAAGGTGTTTCTGCCTAGGAGTCGTGAGGATCTCGTAGGTGCGTTTTCTCCTTAGTAATCCTGAGGATTCCTAAGTGTATATTCTCTTATAAGTCGTAAGGATCCTACAAGAGTGTTTTCTCCTTATTAGTCGAGAGGACTTACAAGGGTTGCTCACCGTGTGAGCATATCCCTAGTCGCTGGTGGGACTTTATTAGGGAAAGGTTTATTCATGCCCGTGGATTGTATACAAGGGTCAGCATTGAACCGCTTGTAGGGCAGCATTGGAGATTATGATGGCTTAAGAATAGGTTTAGATCCCTGTAGCTTAAGACTTTTGAACCCTGTTAGCCGTGATGGTCTTAAAGGGGAATTCTCCTTACGAGTCGTGAGGATCTAGTAAGTGTGTTTTCTCTTTGGGAATCATGGGGATTCCTAAGTGTGTTGTTCCCTTGTGAGTCGTAAGGAACTCACGCAGGTATTTCCTCCTTGCAGGGTCGAGAGGACCTTGTAAGTGTCTTTTAACGAGGTTGCGCCCTTTCGGGTTTTCACAAACTCGCCGGTAGTCATGCTGTTTTTACTTACGGAGCCCTTTCGGGTTTTCATCCGTGCCCATCTTGCTTGTGGACGTACCGTTTTTTAAACGAGTCTGCGCCCTTTCGGGTTTTTACAAACATCGCCGGTAGTCCTGCTGTTTTTACTCACGGTGCCCTTTCGGGTTTTCATCCGTGCCCATTTTGCTTATGGACATACCATTTTTTTTACGTCACGTCAGCCTGGGGATGCTACGGTCCATTGTAGTTTATAGACATCTCGGTCAGTTGCAAGTTTTAGGACATTGCGGTCTATCGTTAGTTTAGGGACATTTCGGTCCGCTGTAGCTTTGAGGCGAAGTTTCGCCGGATGCTTTATGAACAAGTAGGTTTCTCCTTGATAGACCTTGTCACATAATCCAAGGGTCTTGGCACTGCTTCTGCCCCCCAGCTCCTCTACGTTATCTCCTAATGCCGAGTGAGCTGCTTTGTTACCTAGCGACAAATGAGCGATCATGTGGCAACTTGCCACATAATCTTCGGGTTCTTCTGACAATTCGTCTCCCTCATCATTGTCGTTATCTTCATTCTCAAGGATGTGATTGAGAAACTCTTGAAGCGTGACTCGGGTTCGCGCCCTCTGGTTGTATTCTTTCAGCGCGTCAATATGCTTTTGCAGATCCGTGTGCTTGTCGTTAGACTACGCGGGCTTTTTGGTCTTCTTCTTTTTCTTCGAAGACATTGACGGCTGGACCTGAGCGTTTTGACCATTGCTATTAATTCCCGATGTTGGGCGTGGTTTCAGCATCTCGTCGATGGTTTCTGGTTCTAGCGGGCTTTTCCACCTGATCAACGGGCATGTGTGAAGATCCTTCAGCATTCTTTTCGTCTTGGCTGAAAGAGCGACCTCCCATGGAGCTTCTTCTATAAAAGAGCACGATGCCCCCGGTATGTCCACCCTTTTAGGAGTGTGCTGTTGTAGCGGATTCACCTTCCAGTTTTCGGATAGCGCGAACTTGCCCTGTTGGTATTGGTCTTCAACCCAGTTTTTGAAGACGTAGCAGTCTTCGATTGGATGGCCCGATATTCGGTGGTAGGGGCAGTAATTAGGATTGTTGACGTCGTTCGGTTGCGGTGGGTGTCTCGACTCCGGTAGAGTGATGAGCCCATTGTGCACTGCCAGTTCAAACAGTTTCCTTATTTTATCCCGGAGAAACGAGTAAGGACGTCTCAACTTCTCATCAAGATATTGCCGCTTATTGCTTTGGTGAACAACCGGTCTCGGGCCACTCGATTTTTGTTGAGCGTTGGCGACGAAGGGTTCTTTCCCTTTCCCCTTCTCATTACGAGGATCCGTCTTTGAGGAGGATGGTTTATGGCCCATCTGGTCCATTTGGGCCAGTTTGTCGATCAAAGCCTGGAAGGTGGTCGGCTTGAAGAACATCATGAATTGGGATATGGTCGCTTGAGGGTCAAGAGTACCTACGAACATGCCTACCGCAGGTGCTTCTTCGATGCGCTGCTCGCACTTCGACCATAAATTCCGCCACCGTATTGCATACTGGACCCATGTTTCTTCAGGCTTCATTCTGGCATTGATCAATGCCGTGATTGGGGTGCGTTCACTAGCACTCGCGAAACACTGGGTGAATAGCAACTCCTGTAAGTCCATGTTGCCCACCCCAGTTCTTACGGGGAGACGGAAACGGTAAAAAACGATTTTTTGACACAAGGCAACATGGACTAAATGGAGGATCTTTGCTAAACAAAAACCTAGCAAACTAACTACGAGTTTAGCTACTCGGTTAGGAGGTTATACCTTGGTCTTGAACTCCTTCTCTTCTTGCTCCTTGGAGTGGTTTGAATGGCTCTTCCTCGTAGTCTTCCTTTTGTTGAAGAAGGATCCACCCGAAGGCCACTACCTTGAGCTCCTACCTCAACATAGAGGTAACTAAAGTGCTTGGCTTGCCAAACCTGTAGGGTTCCTAGGCACTCTTGTGAAGGTTCATAAGGCATCAAACATGCCCGGATAAAAATTTAGACGTGCCGAATAACCCAAAGCCGGGATCTTTGCTAGATTATTAGGGTTAAACATGCAAGATGATAACTTTTATCTAAGTGTGAGGGATTACAACCTTTGTAGTCCGCTCCTTCGCTTCACAAGCTCCGAGTAGAAGTCCCTTTGCCGCGATCCACGATCTCCTGGACTCATGAGAGGCTCCATGACTCGAACGATCCATGCTAGCTTGAAGTGTTCCAAATCTCCGATGATCTACGTCGAAGTTGCAAAGACTCAAGCTTTCTCACTCTAAAGAGATGAACACACTAATCTCATGGGCTAGATGAGATGAGGATGAGAGAGTAGTATTTATGCTTTCTTTTTAAATCATTTTCTCATATTTATTCATCACATAAAGAAATTTCTAGTGAGCTTTTTTTTAAGAGAGAAGAAGAAGATGATAATGGAAAAGATAATGATCATGATAAAATCCTTTTGTGATGAATAGAAATAAAAGTGTATGATTGATATATCAACCATGGTCAAGGATGAGTGGATAAGATTGTGTAGAGAATAAACTAGAGTTAGAGTTTGGTTAGGTTTAGAAATGAGTCACCATCAAATATCTTAACCATGACAAAAGAGAAAGCTTCTAGAATGTGCAAGAAGAAGCTAACCCTAATCAAACCCTAATCCCTTTTAATCATCCTTAAACATGTTTAATAATAAATCATATCATGTCACAATAATATATATCACATATATATTATATATTTGCAACAAAAGAAAATAATACAATTAACATATATCGCATATATATCAATGTATCATCCAGTGAGAAAATGAAATAACAAAGCAAGCCAATATTAGATAATGTAATAATATATCATATATATTATTATACATTAAATCATCGAATCAACACTTGATCCGACGATCCGGCTATATCGAATATAACCGACTAATATATCATGTACTGATTCATCGAATCAACACTTGATCCGATGACCCGGTTCATATCTAAATATCGCGAGAATATAATACGGTATCTCATATCGCATTATTCTCGGTCCTGGACATATCACATATGTGCCTCTACTCCGTTTCGCCTGAGCCAAGAAACCTCTATGTAGGACTCTAAAGAATCATCAATACGCCGGTAGCAGGTGATGATCATATCAAACACCCACAAGCTGCAAGCGGTCAGCTAAACGTAACAGCCATCCAGGTATTGAGCGATCAGAAGATCAACAAGCTAGCCTGTGCGTTCTCCTGTGAATCCAATCAGTAACACTCCCGTACAGTCCGGTCTGTTCGTCTGATATGTTGCATATCAAGTCTAGGGGTGGTATACGTCAGACCCCAGTAACCGATAAGTCGTGTCGATGTATGGCTCATAACGGGTCGAGAAACTACTAGTAACACTTACCAGTAAATCTCTATATCAGCCCTGGCCAGGGACTTTCAGCTATAGCCAATCGAACACAGCACAACATCAACTCCCTATACCGGGAGAGACGAATCCCCTCCTATCGCTCATTGCCTCTGTGTGATTCGAGACTGTACCCAAAAGCCACCGTTTTGCACGCCCTCTTGGACGTGGTAAGGTGGAAATCAAAGCACAGTGGGAATCACACAAGACTCTATGACGATCTCGGGTCTACAGACTACCCTATACCAGTGTCACCGGAGAACTGCCATCTGACGTGTGGTATATCACCATCTAGGAGTTCTCGGCGAGTCCGTCCAGTGTACCCAGTCTCCACTTAACACCCGTATACCATCTCTGATGTCAAACACCGATGGATGTGGGATCATCCATCGCCCATCATATGGGTCAAGATGCGTATACGCTAGTCTACTCTGGTGTATCGATGCCCTGTCTCGATATACCCTCGACTAGAAACAGTTATAGGATGTACTCATCGACTACCAAGGCCCCACTAGTATGATCTCATCATAGTCGCAGTAGTCGAGTACAGATCCTAAGGGCTTTATCAACATGTGAGAGAAAAACAGTAAACCAATACAAGTCAATATGTTAAGATAAAGTGAAACCAAATAGCATACTATCATGACGAGCAAGAAAGTCATCTCTATATATATCCAAGCATCCATTATAATATACATCATATTTACAACAATGGCCTCTCGGGCATATACATAACTAACAATCTCCCACTTGCACTAAGGCCAGCTGCTGTAGTATCTCATACCTAGCATCCCGAATAATCTCTCAAACTGTATCTGGGGAATAGCCTTCGTGAATGGATCCGCAGTGTTGTCCTTCGTATCTACTCTCCTGACCTCGATCTCACGGCGATCAACTATCTCCCTGATCAGGTGATACCGCCTCAGAATATGTCTGGACTTCTGATGGGACCTGGGTTCCTTGGCCAAAGCCACATCTCCATTATTATCGCAATACAGAGGTATTGGATGCTCAATGGATGGAACCACACCAAGTTCACTAATGAACTTCTTGATCCAGACAGTCTCTTTGGCAGCGATGTATTCAGCCTCCATCGTCGAGTCAGCAACAGTACCCTGTTTGGAACTCTTCCAACATACCGCCCCTCCATTGAGGGTAAAGACAAATCCTGAGTGCGACTTAGAGTCGTCCTTATCACTTTGGAAGCTGGAATCGGTAAAGGACTCCACCTGGAGTTCTCCGTTACCATACACCAAGAACATCTCCTTAGTCCTTCGTAAGTACTTGAGAATGTTCTTCACAGCTGTCCAGTGACTCTCTCCAGGATCTGCTTGATACCGACTCACTACACTTAGTGAGTATGCTACATCGGGTCTGGTACATAGCATCGCATACATGATAGAGCCTACTGCCGAATCATAGGATATCCCTTGCATGCGAGCTCTCTCCAAATCAGTCTTGGGAGACATCTTTTTGGAGAGAGTGAGTCCAGTGATCGTGGGTTGGTTCCCACGCTTGGATTCTTCCATACTAAACCTCTTTAGTATGGTGTCAATGTACCTGGATTGGGACAATCCCAATATCCGTTTAGATCTATCTCTATAGATCATAATTCCCAATATGCAGGAGGCATCACCTAGATCTTTCATTGAGAATCTCTGTGATAAGAAGAGCTTGACTGATTGCAGCATAGGAATATCATTTCCTATCAAGAGTATGTCATCTACGTATAATACGAGGAAGACAACCTTACCCTCTGCTACCTTCTTATAGATACAAGGTTCATCTATATTTTTGATGAAGTCAAACTCTTTGACTACAACATCAAAACAGATGTTCCAACTCCGCGATGCTTGCTTTAACCCATAAATGGATTTAAGCAGCTTGCACACCTTTCCGCTGCTCCCACTATCTACGAAGCCCTCTGGCTGAGTCATGTACACGCTCTCTTCTAAATCACCGTTTAGAAAGGCGGTCTTAACATCCATTTTCCAGATTTCGTAGTCATGGTATGCAGCAATGGCAAGTAAGATCCGGATGGACTTAAGCATAGCCACTGGAGAAAAGGTTTCGTCATAATCCACACCTGGTCGTTGACGAAATCCCTTTGCTACAAGTCTAGCTTTGAAAGTCTCAACTTTTCCATCTACACCAAATTTCTTTTTAAAGATCCACTTGCTCCCTATGGGTTTTACGCCTTCAGGAGCATTTTCCAAAATCCATACTTTATTGGTGTACATGGATTCCATCTCAGATCGCATTGCATCCAGCCATTTCACAGAGTCACCACTCGTGATGGCCTGCTCGAAACTAGTGGGGTCATCATTATCCATGATGCAATCCTCGCTTTCACCATCAATGAGAAAACCGTAGTATCTCTCAGGTGGACGAGAAAACCTACTAGATCGGCGGAGAGGCTGGGGTTCGTCGGGCACTACTGAATCCTCTGGTTCCACTAAATCTTCAGTTTCAGTTTGAGTTTGTGTAGCTGGAATTTCTTCCAGTTCTACCTCTTCGCCACTAATTTCTTTTGCAAGAAATTCCTTTTCCAAAAAGGTGGCATGTTGAGCAACAAACACCTTTTGTTGTTCACTGTGGTAGAATAGATATCCATACGAATTGCTTGGATATCCTACAAACTTACAAAGAACTGATTGTGCCTCGAGTTTGTCCGGATTTTGCTTTTTAACATAGGCCGGACAACCCCATATTTAACTCTTTTAAGAGATGGTTTCTTCCCATTCCATATCTCATATAGAGTGGTAGACACCGATTTAGTTGGAACTCTATTCAATAGGTATATGGCTGTCTCCAGCGCATACCCCCAAAAGGAGATGGTAACTCAGCAGTGCTCATCATAGAGCGCATCATATCTAATAGGGTGCGATTCCTCAGCTCCGATACACCGTTGTGCTGTGGTGTATAAGGAGGAGTAAGCTGAGAGAGAATCCCATTCTCTTTTAGATAATCCAGAAAATCATTGCTCAAGTATTCTCCTCCTCGATCAGATCGAAGGATCTTAATACTTTTGCCCGTTTGATTCTCTACTTCGTGCTTATATTCTCTGAATTTCTCAAAATCTTCAGACTTGTGTTTCATCAAGAACACATGTCCGAATCTAGAGAGATCGTCAGTGAATGTAATGAAGTAGGAAGAACCGTTCCTGGCATGCGTAGACATGGGACAGCATACATCACTATGTATTAGTCCTAAGAGTTTAGTAACTCTTTCTCTGTGTCCACTAAACGGAGCTTTGGTCATTTTTCCTCTGAGACATGAATGACAAGTATCATAAGATGATAATTCGAACGGATTCAAATAACCATCCTTATGTAACTTAGCCAGTCGTGTCGCATTGATATGACCAAGTCTACAATGCCACAAGTAGGATTCGTTCATATCTGAACTTTTCCTCTTGTGTGTGTTTTGTATATTCAGGACTGTATTCTAATTTAGAATGAATATGCCATTATGTAACGAGCCTGATGCAATCAACTTTTGATCTAGGAATATGTTCATAACATTATCCTTTACTACAAAATTATATCCTTCTTTACTTAATAAAGAAACTGATATAATATTGCACATCATGTTCGGTATATAATAGCACTCATTTAGAATCAGTGCATTACGACTTGGTAATACAAGGTGATATTCGCCAACTACTTTGGCTATAATACTTGCACCGTTCCCTACTTGAACGGAATGATCACATTTTCCCAGTTCTCTACCTTTTCGTAGCCCATGTAACAATTTACGTATATGGGATCCTGATCCGGTATCCAATACCCAGGACGTAGGGTGAACTGAGAAATAGTTCTCAATAACTAACACACCCGAAGAAGATGCATCAACATGCATGTTCTTTTGGGCGGTGTGAGAATCCAGATATTCTCCCGTTTCCTGTTCAGTCTTATAACTCTTATAAGAAAGAATGGGTCCAACGTTCCCTTGCTCAGTACAATAATTGGGTTCAGTCAATACATCCATATTATTATCTTGATTATGGCCTGACATGGTCGCTACCTGGAGAGAGAGAGAAGAAAACACTTTAGCGTATGCTCTTGCAAGATTAGATTGGTTATTATCTTATCTAATCAGGATGTCTCCCACTGTTTTTATCAAATCTACCTTAAAACACTAAAAGGTAAGATTAGCCGGGATTAATTACACCGTACAATTTTGTCAATCTTTCAGCCAGATCAATGTCGGTACTTTGAGGGAGGTTCCCCGTGCTTTCGCACAGACCTAATTAAAGTAAACCTCATTTTCCCAGAGGCGTAACCCCGTTAACACTTTTCTAGACACCTACTTGATCGGCTAATTATCCTGTGTAAAACTCTCCCAGGAGTAACTCTTACTCGCAGTGGGTATCGGGATCCAACTATCTCATAGGAGGTATGCAATCTCATTGCAAATTTCAACATTTTGAAATTCCCGATAATATTTTGCCCCTAGCAACTTATGACCTTGGCTAAGGTCAACAAATCATAAGTGCTAGTCAAGTTCAACCTGTCATTTCCTGATTGAATTAAACCCACCCGTACGACCCTTGGCTAAGGTCAACAAAGTCGTACGACTACCCTAACTCAATCACATCTCATGTTTTAGCAGATAAATACTAATTAGCTACCGTACACCACGCCTTGGCTAAGGTCAACAAACGTAGCACGAATACTAACTAGTCTCTATCTGAAATGACGGAGGGCTACGCAGGTTTTTTAAAAAAACCCTGAGCGTAATGAACTTGATATCGTCGTAGAATCGAGTGTTTTTGAAAAGGAGTGTTTTTTAGGCTTTTCTTAGTTTCGCTAAAGGGGTCACTCCCGGTGAAGGGATCGTCGGCTCTTTCCTCATCGAATAAGGTGCAAGATATATCATATATACCACTGTGCAAAGCAAAACACTAAAAGCAATCAAAAGACAAACCGAGTTTTGTAGCATCTGCCAGTTTTGCTAAAAAGGTCACTCCCGGTGAAGGGATCGTCGGCTCTTTCCCCATCGAATAAGGTGCAGGATATATCATATATATCACTGTGCAAAGCAAAACTGTAGCTACCCTTTTTATAAAGTTTTTGATTCTACAACATCTTTAGGTTTCTTTTCCTTTTATTAATCTCATTAATAAAATCCCATCAGCTTATGCTTCCTAAGCATCACAGAAGAAACGAAAGCAGTAATATTTATATATCAGCATATATATATAGTATAAGCATTCGTCTCAGGCAGTAATATGATCTCATCACAGAACATTGCAGCAGAAGAACATATATGAAATATTGGATATACTAGGATGTCCGTGTTTTCAATACGAGCCTGTATAAAACACGGATTCCACGGTCACGACGAATAGCCAAACCCACATCCCAAGACCCCTACGAGAGCGGCAAGTAACACTGCCAATTCTAGGGTTAGGAGACCCGGTCTCGACTCCTCGAGATGGCCTCCCACTGGACCCTAGAACCCGGTTACTTGTGCTCCCCTCCTTGGGTCTACCTAATGCGGAAAAGTAAATAATATACACTGGTGACATCAACCGCAACCTGGAATGCCCCAAATAAAAGAATATTACATTACAAATGAATTTTATATGAATGAAAATAAAAACCCTCATCTCACACAAAACCCCCGGCTATTCAGAACGCGACAATCCAATATAACATATCACAGCAACACATAATATCTCATATCATCAACGTAAGTAAATATGCGCATCCCAATAGTCGTTGACCTATAGCAACGAAACCGGCGATATCACATATTACACTTACGGTCACAGAAAAGAAAGTGTAAAACTACAATATTTGGAATCCACAATCACTTTAGACATCGTAAATCCGAAATATCACATACTTCGCATTTCATGCCTAACTCTATGAATTCCACATATTGTATCACATTCCAGATAAATAGACAGTATTAAACTTTCCGAACAGATAATCAAACACCCAAAATTTCCCAAAGTGCTCAACTCTTGAGCGGAGTTCAAATAATCCCAGAGTATGTCACAGTACCAGTGATCCAGCCGTAGAAGGGTCAAGCCAACGCCTCACATGTGGCACGCCGTACTGCCCCAAACCCGAAGGTTCAAAAGGCAGTTCAAGACGGTCACATAATCGAGTTAAGGTTTGTTGTCTTCTAGAGGGTCCACTGCTTAACTTGTACAATTTTCCGAAAGATTTAAACCCAGTCAAAATTCAACGCTTGAAAGTTTTCCGTGCCGGGATAAAGTGGGTTAATGATATCCGTTCAACTAGTTTAACAGTTTCTAAATATCCGGAAAGAAATACGAATTTAAATATTCCGATCGAATCTACGATTACAAAATAAACCCCAGATTTAAACAACACTTGAATCACTTTTAAAAATATCCAGAAGCATCAACGAGCACCTACGGATATTACCATGAAGCCACGTGTCACAATCCCACTATTCCGCCGCGGAACCGCCGCGAAAAGCATGTTTTCGCCGCGGTTCCGCCGCCGTTTAGAGGAATTGTAGGCCCGTGTTTCATGGTAATTCTTAGAATTCCCTGCTGATATTTTTACATATTTTTAATTCATAAAAATCCCAAATTTTGAAAAATTTCCAGAGAGGGGGTTAAATTCGTCGGTTCGGGTTCGATCGGAGTTTTAACTTCGTCAACACATCGCCTAATGCTCTAGCTAGGCTCTGATACCACTGTAGGGTTCCTAGGCACTCTTGTGAAGGTTCATAAGGCATCAAACATGCCCAGATAAAAATTTAGACGTGCCGAACAACCCAAAGCCGGGATCATTGCTAGATTATTAGGGTTAAACATGCAAGATGATAACTTTTATCTAAGTGTGAGGGATTACAACCTTTGTAGTCCGCTCCTTCACTTCACAAGCTCCGAGTAGAAGTCCCTTTGCCGCGATCCACGATCTCCCGGACTCATGAGAGGCTCCACGACTCGAACGATCCATGCTAGCTTGAAGTGTTCCAAATCTCCGATGATCTACGTCGAAGTTGCAAAGACTCAAGCTTTCTCACTCTAAAGAGATGAACACACTAATCTCATGGGCTAGATGAGATGAGGATGAGAGAGTAGTATTTATGCTTTCTTTTTAAATCATTTTCTCATATTTATTCATCACATAAAGAAATTTCTAGTGAGCTTTTTTTTAAGAGAGAAAAGAAGATGATAATAGAAAAGATAATGATCATGATAAAATCCTTTTGTGATGAATAGAAATAAAAGTGTATGATTGATATATCAACCATGGTCAAGGATGAGTGGATAAGATTGTGTAGAGAATAAACTAGAGTTAGGGTTTGGTTAGGTTTAGAAATGAGTCACCATCAAATATCTTAACCATGACAAAAGAGAAAGCTTCTAGAATGTGCAAGAAGAAGCTAAACCTAATCAAACCCTAATCCCTTTTAATCATCGTTAAACATGTTTAATAATAAATCATATCATGTCACAATAATATATATCACACATATATTATATATTTGCAACAAAAGAAAATAATACAATTAACATATATCGCATATATATCAATGTATCATCCAGTGAGAAAATGAAATAATAAAGCAAGCCAATATTAGATAATGTAATAATATATCATATATATTATTATACATTAAATCATCGAATCAACACTTGATCCGACGATCCGGCTATATCGAATATAACCGACTAATATATCATGTACCGATTCATCGAATCAACACTTGATCCGATGACCCGGTTCATATCTAAATATCGCGAGAATATAATACGGTATCTCATATCGCATTATTATCGATCCTGGACATATCACATATGTGCCTCTACTCCATTTCGCCTGAGCCAAGAAACCTCTGTGTAGGACTCTAAAGAATCGTCAATACGCGTGTAGCAGGTGATGATCATATCAAACACCCACAAGCTGCAAGCGGTCAGCTAAACGTAACAGCCACCCAGGTATTGAGCGATCAGAAGATCAACAAGCTAGCCTGTGCGTTCTCCTGTGAATCCAATCAGTAACACTCCCGTACAGTCCGGTCTGTTCTTCTGATATGTTGCATATCAAGTCTAGGGGTGGTATACGTCAGACCCCAGTAACCGATAAGTCGTGTCGATGTATGACTCATAACGGGTCAAGAAACTACTAGTAACACTTACCAGTAAATCTCTATATCAGCCCTGGCCAGGGACTTCCAGTTATAGCCAATCGAACACAGCACAACATCAACTCCCTATACCGGGAGAGACGAATGCCCTCCTATCGCTCATTGCCTCCGTGTGATTCGGGACTGTACCCAAAAGCCACCGTTTTGCACGCCCTCTTGGACGTGGTAAGGTGGAAATCAAAGCACAGTGGGAATCACACAAGACTCTATGACGATCTCGGGTCTACAGACTACCCTGTACTAGTGTCACCGGAGAACTGCCATCTGACGTGTGGTATATCACCATCTGGGAGTTCTCGGCGAGTCCGTCCAGTGTACCCAGTCTCCACTGAGCACCCGTACACCATCTCTGATGTCAAAAACCGATGGATGTGGGATCATCCATCGCCCATCATATGGGTCAAGAT
Source organism: Agapanthus africanus (assembly GCA_030015575.1). Classification (NCBI taxonomy): domain Eukaryota; kingdom Viridiplantae; phylum Streptophyta; class Magnoliopsida; order Asparagales; family Amaryllidaceae; genus Agapanthus; species Agapanthus africanus. The sequence goes on from CM057345.1 coordinate 121,830,988, forward strand.
GCGTATACGCTAGTCTACTCTGGTGTATCGATGCCCTGTCTCGATATACCCTCGACTAGGAACAGTTATAGGATGTACTCATCGACTACCAAGGCCCCACTAGTATGATCTCATCATAGTCGCAGTAGTCGAGTACAGATCCTAAGGGCTTTATCAACATGTGAGAGAAAAACAGTAAACCAATACAAGTCAACATGTTAAGATAAAGTGAAACCAAATAGCATACTATCATGACGAGCAAGAAAGTCATCTCTATATATATCCAAACATCCATTATAATATACATCATATGTAAAACAATGGCCTCTAGGGCATATACATAACTAACAAAACCTAGAACTCTAGAGTGAGTAGAGTGAAGTTATGAAGGTTTTATCTCAATAGCTCATGCTTCTCAACACATGAGACATGAGAGCTTTGAGAGAGAGGAAGAGGATGAGCTTTGGATGAGAGAGAGTGAGCAAGTAAGAATGAGGATAATTTACAACCATGCTCTCATATTAGGAATTATGAAAATAATAATAATTTAGAAATTATGATGGTAAGTTTATGAATGACCATTATCATTTCATTCATTTAATGCATTTGCAAAGAACAAGAAGCATCTTTGAAATGAAATGATGATGGTCAACAATTCAACAATGGTCAACCGGTCAAGAAAGTCAACAAGTCAACAAAAGTCAAAAGTTCAACCCAACCATGGCACAATAAAACTTAATTAATATTACTAATCATATTTCTCATTCTCATTAGGCTTTAGAAAAAGTCAACGGTCAACAACCCTAATGAGAACCCTCTGCCTCTGCCTCTGTCAACTGTGCATACACACCCGCATCCGTGTTCCGAGGAACACGAATACAATGAGATAAAACCAATCCTAAAACATATACTAGGATCTGGCTTAAACCAAAGCCCGCTAGTAATAACTGCCCGGACAGCAAACGTGCACAAGTGCGCGGATGTGAACGAACCCTGTCGCAAAACCATGTAGCCTCTACTCTGTTGACAAGACTCGACACTACGCTGGCAGTGGGTTTAATCATAGGCCGCAAGCAGTACTAGCTGTACGTAACGGTCCCCAGGTAGATGCCGATAAGAAGACTGATGAGGCGAACCCATCCGAACTCCCACTGAGCCTGAATATGACAATCTCCGTACAGTCCGGTCTGTTCGTCTGAGAGTATCGCATGTCGGGCCTAAGGGGGCGGTAAACGTCAGTCCCCTAATAGCGATACAAGTCGTGTCGGAGTGTAGCCCAGAACACCCTGAGATAACACTGGAAACGCTACCAGTATATCTCGCTTGCCCTGGACAGGGACTTTGTGTAATGGCTCTCCTAGACACAGCGCGATATTAATCCTCAATACCGGGAGAGACGAATCCTGTCTAACCGTCACTGCCTCCAAGTGCTTCGGGACTGCACCCAACTACTACCTGTTTGCATAACTCATTTGAGCCATGGTAGGGTAGTAATCTAAGAACAGTGGGAACACACTCGAGGCGAAGTGACAGTGTCAAGTCAACGGACTATGCTGTACTCATGTCACCTGGGAACTGATAACTGACGATAGGTATAATACCAAACCAATAGTTCCCAGTGAGTCCTGTCTAGTGTACTCGTAACCTAACGAGCACCTGCATACTATCTCCAGTACGACGTACTGATGGCTGTAGGACAGACCATCTCCCCTCCTGGGATGAGAAGCGTATACACTTGTCTACTCTGGAGTATCGATGCCCTGTATCGATAATCCTACAACTCGGGACCTGTATAAGGATGTGCTTGTAGATTACCTAGCCCCCACTAGTGTGACTTCCATCACAACGCTGGTAATCAAGCAAAGATCCTAAGGGCTCCACTAATTTGTATAGGCGATATGCTAAAAGAAACACATGCACATATTAAAGTAGAAACAAACCAAGTAGCATACTACTATTTCGAGCAACATTGTCTATACATATGTGAATATCCCAAGCTTCCATTAAGTAATATACAAACTAGTATGATACAGTAATGGCCTCTAGGGCATATACACTAACAATCTCCCACTTGCACTAAGGCCATGTACTGGCGTATCGAAGACTTATCATCTTGATGAGCCGCTCGAACTGAGTCTGGGGTATGACCTTCGTGAATGGATCTGCAGTGTTATCTTCTGTAGCAACCCTTCGAACCTTGATCTCTCGGCGATCCATGATCTCCCTGATCAGGTGATACCGCCTTAAGATGTGTCTGGACTTCTGATGGAACCTGGGTTCCTTCGCTAAAGCTATAGCCCCGTTGTTGTCACAATACAGAGGTACTGGATCAACAATGGACGGAACCACCTGAAGTTCTATCAAGAACTTCTTTATCCAGACGGCTTCTTTTGCGGCATCAGATGCAGCGATATATTCCGCTTCCATCGTCGAGTCAGCTGGAAGCGGCTTGCTGTGCTATTAGCCATTCTCCCCCTTTCCCGCTCTCGGGATAGATCAATTTGTGTAAACGATAGCTTTCTATGTTTCCCAATCTCAGCGGCAACGGTTTCCTGTTTGGAACTCTTCCAACACACCGCCCCTCCATTGAGGGTAAAGACATAACCCGACATGGATTTGGAGTCATCCTTGTTACTCTGGAAGCTGGAGTCAGCAAAGGCCTCCATCTGGAGGTCTTTTCCGCTGTATACCAAAAACATATCCTTAGTCCTTCTCAGGTACTTCAGAATGTTCTTTACCACTATCCAGTGTTTCTCCCCAGGGTTTGACTGATACCGGCTTACCACACTCAGTGCATAAGCTACATCTAGTCTGGTACACAACATCGCATACATTATAGAGCCTACCGCAGATGCGTAGGGTATAATAGACATGCGATCCCTCTCCAAATCAGTCTTGGGAGACATCTCTTTGGAGAGGGTGATCCTGTGACAAGACGGTAAATTACCGCGCTTGGAATCTTCCATACTGAATCTTTTCAGTATGGTGTCGATGTATCTGGACTGTGAAAGTTCTAATATACTCTTGGACCTATCATAATGGATCCGGATCCCCAGAATGTAAGAGGCATCACCTAGGTCTTTCATGGAGAACCTGTGTGACAAGAACCCTTTGACAGATTGTAGCATAGGAAAGTCATTTTCTATCAAGAGAATGTCATCCACGTATAAAACGAGGAATACGACAGTTCGTGCTATAATTTTACTATAAATGCATGGTTCATCTGGATTTTTGATAAAGCCAAATTCTTTGACCGTCTCATCAAAACAGATGTTCCAACTCTGCGATGCCTGCTTTAGTCCATAAATGGACTTAAGCAATTTGCACAATTTCCCGCTGCTCCCACTCTGAATGAAACCCTCTGGCTGGTCCATATAGACACACTCCTCCAAATTTCCATTTAGAAAAGCGGTATTTACGTCCATCTGTCAAATCTCATAATCGTGGAAGGCGGCAATGGCAAGAAGGATCCGAATGGATTTAAGCATAGCCACTGGAGAAAAGGTTTCGTCATAGTCCAAACCAGGTCTTTGACGAAAACCCTTTGCAACAAGTCTAGCCTTATAGGTCTCAACCTGTCCATCTACACCAATCTTCCTTTTGAAGATCCATTTGCAGCCTACGGGTTTTACCCCTTCTGGAGCAACGTCCAAAGTCCATACTTTGTTGGTATACATGGGCTCCATCTCGGTCCGCATTGCATCCAGCCATTTTACCGAGTCAGTGCTCTGAATGGCCTGCTTGAAGCCAGTCGTCTCATCATTATCAATGATGCAATCCTCTCTATCCCCGTCTATGAGAAAACCGTAGTATCTCTCGGGCGGATGAGACTGCCTACTACTCCTGCGGAGCGGCGCAGGAATGTCATGTTCTTTCGAACCTTCTGGTTCTTCTAAGCTTTCAGTAATAGCTTGTGGTTCTGGAATTTCCTCCAGTTCTATTACGTTCCCACTTATTTCTTTTTCTAAGAACTGATGTTCCAGAAAGTGGGCATTACGAGAGACAAAAACCATTTGTTCTTCTGCGTAATAGAAAAGATACCCCCTGGAGTTCTTTGGGTATCCCACAAACTTGCACTGTACTTAGCGTGCCTCGAGTTTGTCCGCATGCTGCTTTTTGACAAAAGCTAGACATCCCTAAATCTTTAGATATTGAAGATATGGTTTCTTCCCACTCTACATCTGATATGGTGTGGCAGGCACAGTCTTAGTTGGAACTCGGTTCAAAAGATATGCAGCTGATTCTAGTGCATATCCCCAGAAAGATCGCGGTAACTCAGCGTTACTCATCATGGAGCGTACCATATCCAATAGGGTTCGGTTCCATCTCTCCGATACACCGTTATGTTGTGGAATGTATGGAGGAGTAAGCTGAGAGAGAATTCCATTCTCTTTTAGGTAATCCAGGAACTCGGCACTTAAGTATTCACCACCTCGATCAGATCTCAGTGTCTTGATACTTTTGCCTGTTTGTTTTTCTACTTCATTTTTGTATTCCTGAAATTTTTCAAAGGCTTCAGATTTATGCTTCATTAAGAAGACATGCCCGAACCTTGAAAAATCATCCGTAAAAGTAATGAAGTAAGAATAACCACTTCGTGCATGTGTAGACATTGGATCGCATACATCGCTGTGTACGAGTCCCAAGAGATCGCTCGCTCTTACTCCATGTCCAGTGAACGGAGTCTTTGTCATCTTTCCTTTGAGACATGATTGACAAGTTGCATATGATTGATATTCGAACGGATCCAAATATCCTTGTTTATGTAACTTAGTCAACCTTCTCTCATTGATGTGACACAGTCTACAATGCCATAAGAAAGCATGATTTATTTCTGGAGACTTTCTTTTGTGTGTATTCTAGATATTGAAAATCTGTGGTTGGTTCAATACGTATATACAGTTGCTTAATGTACTCGACCTAATCAGAACGTGATTAAGGTGAATGTTTACAACATTGCTTACAAATGAAAAATCATAACCTTCTTTAGACATCAAAGATACAGATATGATATTACAAGTCGCACTGGGTACAAAATAACAATCACGTAAAACCAAAACATGTCCATCTGACAATCCCAAGTGATAGTCCCCCACGGACTCAGCATCCATGCCAGCTCCGTTTGCAACTCTGAGGGTCATATCACCTGCCTTCAAAACCCTACGCTTTCTCAGTGCCTGCAAAGAATTACAGATATGAGATCCTGATCCGGTATCCAATACCCAGGAAGTAGAGTTTACAAATAGACAGTTTTCAATAACATACACACATGAAGCCGAAGCCACAACTTGCTTCGGGTCCTGGTTTCTGGCCTTCCAAGCCCTGCAATCTTTCTTCAAGTGTCCTTTCTTATGACAATAAAAGCACTCTTCTTTCCCCACAAGCTGTCCCGCTACCTTTTCTACTTTTGCCTTTCCCCTGGCTTCCACTTTACTAACACCGCCTCTTGGTTTGGTGGGGGCTTTCTTCTTCTTTCCTTTGGCTTTCGCCTTGAACCTAGAAAAAGAAGGTCCCCCAACAGACAAAGCGGGTGTTTCCATTACTTTCTTCAGGGTGCCCTCTGCACTCCTCAATATGTTAAGGAGTTCCGGAAGTTCAACTTCCTTTCCTTGCATTTTGAAGTTCAGGATAAACTGGACGTAAGTGGAAGGAAGGGACTGGAGAATCAAGTCAGTGTAGAGCTCATTCTCTAACGTGGTCCCGAGGTCCGCGAGCTCTTCAATGTAGCCAATCATCTGAAGCACATGTTCCGCTATAGATGATCTGACGGCCAATCTCGCTGAAAACAACTTTTTCGAGACTTCGTATCTGGCGATACGGGATTGCTCTCCATACAGATCTTTTGTATGGAGAAATATGGATTCTAAGTCCATATCCTCGTGCCTCCTCTGATGTTAGTTGTCTATAGAGGCAAGCACGATGCACTTGGCCCTCGCGCAATCAATTTCCCAGGTCTTACGGATTTCCTTATCCGCGACGCTGGATTGAGGACCTGGGACAGGGGGAGCTTTGGTGGTAAGAAGATACCCCAACTTGTCATAAGTGATTGCCATTTTGACATTCCTGAGCCAATCTTTGTAGTTTGGCCCTTTCAATGTATTTTTTTCTAGTAGTAACTTAAGTTTGGTCATGATGTTTGGTCGCTGCAATTAGGAGAGAGAGAAGAAACACTTTAGCATGATGCTCTTTCAAGTTTAGAGTGGTTTTTAATTTGTCTAAACAGAATGGCTCCCACTGTTTCTCGAATCCTTCCTCAAACCAAAAAAGAAGAATTAGTCGGGATCAATATCACCGTACAATACTTGCTTAACCGTTCAGCCAGGCCAGTGTTGGTACTTCGAGGGAGGTTTTACGACGCTTTCTCGAAGTTCCTTAATTAAATAACCTCTTTTTCCTGTGGGCATAGCCCCGCTAACACCTTTCTAGACACCTACTTGGTTTATAGCATTGATCGTTAAGTGAGAAAGTTTCCCGAGGAGTAGCATATACTCACAGTAGGATCGGAATCCAAATATCATCGTATGATAAAATTGGAGGAATCCTACCAGAATCATCACACTCCAAATGGTATGCAGCACTAGCAAGTTTCAGTTTCTTTAGAAACTCCCGATGTGGATTTTTCCCCCATGCTCTTATGACCTTGACGTAGGCCAAAATATCCTAAGTCATATGTCAAGTTCTACCCATCATTTATCAGGCTAATTTGAACCCACCCGCACATACCCTTGACGTAGGCCAAAATGGCAGTACGACTGTCTCAAACCAACGCATCTATCTATGCAACAGATAAATATCCGGTAGCTACCAATCACCATGCCTTGGCGTTGGTCAAAATACATAGCTTGAATACAACTGAATATTTAACTAAAATGATGGAGGGCTACGAATGGTTTTGGCGAAACCGTGAACGTAGTGAACTTGATATGATCGAAGGAACCTGATAGCTTTTAAAAGGAGTGGTTTAAGCTCCGCGTTTAAAAGTTGTTTTTGAAAAGAAATCAAGTGGTTTTGAAATTGTTCCAACGATTTTAACTTTGGTTTATTTTCTTGCATCCCATCAATTAATCCTACCATTACAGAAAACAACGAAAATACGACGTACGCTTATGCCATCCGCATTCGCCACGGGGCTTCGTCATCACCCGTTAGGTTACTTAACTAACGACAGAGTGGGGGCTGGACTAGCGCGGATGCAAAACATAAGCAACGCCTACTAGATATCATATATAGATATATACATTCGTCAGATGCAATGATAGACATTCCAGATCACAGATGAACACATTGGATATGCTAGGAATCCGCGTTTCGTTCGAGCCTGCAATGAAAGACGGATTACACGGTCGCGATGAATAGCCAAACCCTACCCTAGACCCCTACGGGTGCGGCAAACTACCCGCCAAGTACCTGAAGTGGAGCAACCTCCATCATCAACGTGAGTAGGCCACTCGGCACTTCAAAGTACCCGGTAGTTTATGCACCCCACCTTGGGTCTATCCTAGGAGCAGAAACAGTAAAAGAAATAATATACAATGGCGGCTACAACTTTATCCCGGATGTGCGGCCATAAAAAATAATAGTACATCAATTTACATATTACATGAAATGAAAGAAAAAGAAACTCTCATCTCACAAAACCCCGGCTATTCATCCGAGACAATCCAACGAGTTCATATACACAATCCAACAACATTACAGATCACAGATATGCACAACCCCTACTAATCGACGTATAGCGATTAGTCGACATTCAGTGCATATATCACATCACAGATATAACCAATTAGCTAAAGTCTACAGAACTTCGATCAAAAATACGGATTTGTAACTACCCCAAACACAACTTTGTTCTCTGGAAATTCTGGGCAGAAACAAAATATCCTAAAAATCCCAAAATAGAACACTGAGTAAACTACAGCAAAAACGATTCGCGGCCGAGTCAACTCGGCCGCGGAGTTTCGCCGCGGTTCCGCGGTGAGTTGACCGAGTCAGGGGCTCGTTTTTGCTGCATGTTCTTAGAAAACCCTGAACCGATTTTTATGTTATGTGGAATTATTTTTGGAGCAGTTTTATAAATCGGCAGAAAGTTAAGTTTTCAGACGTGTTTTGCGATTTTTTCTCGGATCGAAATTCTAAATACTTTGCTAACATGCTAGTTGTTGTTTAGCTAGTCTCTGATACCACTGTAAGTCCACGTTGCCCACCCCGGTTCTTACGGGGAGGCGGAAACGGTAAAAAACGATTTTTTGACACAAGGCAACATGGACTAAAAGGAGGATCTTTGCTAAACAAAAACCTAGCAAACTAACTACGAGTTTAGCTACTCGGTTAGGAGGTTATACCTTGGTCTTGAACTCCTTCTCTTCTTGCTCCTTGGAGTGGTTTGAACGGCTCCTCCTCGTAGTCTTCCTTTTGTCGAAGAAGGATCCACCCGAAGGCCACTACCTTGAGCTCCTACCTCAACCTAGAGGTAACTAAAGTGCTTGGCTTGCTAAACCTAGAACTCTATAGTGAGTAGAGTGAAATTATGAAGGTTTTATCTTAATAGCTCATGCTTCTTAACACATGAGACATGAGAGTTTTGAGAGAGAGGAAGAGGATGAGCTTTGGATGAGAGAGAGTGAGCAAGTAAGAATGAGGATAATTTACAACCATGCTCTCATATTAGGAATTAAGATAATAATAATAATTAAGAAATTGTGATGGTTATTTTATGAATGACCATTATCATTTCATTCATTTAATGCATTTGCAAAGAACAAGAAGCATCTTTGAAATGAAATGATGATGGTCAACAATTCAACAATGGTCAACCGGTTAACAAAGTCAACAAGTCAACAAAAGTCAAAAGTTCAACTCAACCATGGCACAATAAAACTTAATTAATATTACTAATCATATTTCTCATTCTCATTAGGGTTTAGAAAAAATCAACGGTCAATAACCCTAATGAGAACCCTCTGCCTCTGCCTCTGTCAACTGTGCATACACACCCGCATCCGTGTTCCGAGGAACACGAATACAATGAGATAAAACCAATCCCAAAACATATACTAGGATCTGGCTTAAACCAAAACCCGCTAGTAATAACTGCCCGGACAGCAAACGTGCACAAGTGCGCGGATGTGAACGAACCCTGTCGCAAAACCATGCAACCTCTACTCTGTTTTGCCCAAAGGCGAACAACCCTCTGTGTAGGACTCTAAAGACTCGACACTACGCTGGCAGTGGGTTTAACCATAGGCCGCAAGCGGTACTAGCTGTACGTAACGGTCCCCAGATAGATGCCGATAAGAAGACTGATGAGGCGAACCCATCCGAACTCCCACTGAGCCAGAATGTGACAATCTCCGTACAGTCCGGTCTGTTTGTCTGAGAGTATCGCATGTCGGGCTTAGGAGGCGGTAAACGTCAGTCCCCTAATAGCGGTACAAGTCATGTCGGAGTGTAGCCCAGAACACCCTGAGATAACACTGGAAACGCTACTAGTATATCTCGCTTTCCTTGGTTAGGGACTTTGTGTAATGGCTCTCCTAGGCACATCGCGATATCAACCCCCAATACCAGGAGAGACAAATCATGTCTAACCGTCACTGCCTCCAAGTGCTTCGGGACTGCACCCAACTACTACCTGTTTGCATAACTCATTTGAGCCGTGGTAGGGTAGTAATCTAAGAACAGTGGGAACACACTCGAAGCGAAGTGACAGTGTCAAGTCAACGGACTATGCTGTACTCATGTCACCTGGGAACTGATAACTGACGATAGGTATAATACCAAACCAATAGTTCCCAATGAGTCCTGTCCAGTGTACTCATAACCTAACGAGCACCTTCATACTATCTCCAGTACGACGTACTGATGGCTGTGGGACAGACCATCTCCCCTCCTGGGATGAGAAGCGTATACACTAGTCTACTCTGGAGTATCGATGCCCTGTATCGATATTCCTACGACTAGGGACCTGTATAAGGATGTGCTTGTAGATTACCCAGCCCCCACTAGTGTGACTGCCATCACAACGCTGGTAATCAAGCAAAGATCTTAAGGGCTCCACTAATGTGTATAGGCGATATGCTAAAAGAAACACATGCACAAATTAAAGTAGAAACAAACCAAGTAGCATACTACTATTTCGAGCAAGATTGTCTATACATATGTGAATATCCCAAGCTTCCATTAAGTAATATACAAACTAGTATGATACAGTAATGGCCTCTAGGGCATATACACTAATAACTCTATCTCCGCGAATGTCTTGATAGAGTCATTTGGGAGTTCGGAATACCACTCGAATGCCGTCTCCGACAAACTGCTAACAAATTGGCGGAGCAGTAGCTTATCGTCACCTCCTGTGCTGCCGCATAAGGCTCTGAATTGAGCGACGTGCTGATGCGGATTTCCTGTCCCTTGTATATGTGAAATTTGGGGATCGTGTATCCCGGCGGGTACTTTATTTGGTCGTACCAATACGGATAGGGTCGTCCCGTTTTAACAATTTGCTCAGTCGCTTCATTCGCCTGATGAGCTAGTATATGTTGAGCGATGTAATCATCCTGGGAAGCTTTGGAGATTGTCTCCTCCTTGGCTATTGACAGAGCCGGCAGAGGATTTGATGTCTCTCCTCTATCATCTTCAATTATTATTGGAGGTTCTTTAGCTGGAGTGTCCGGGTGGATCATCATGCCCACCATTTCTTGGAACAGAAGGGCCATTTGTTTTATATTGGCCACCTGTTCCGCGGCCTCTTTGCATTTCCTTTCAAGCATTCTCCGAAGGAATTTGGCAACAGTTTCCTGCTCACGGCGCTGCTCCGAGGATGTCTCTGGGTTTGCTTTCGGTCCTGTGAGTGCGGCCATGGCTGTTAGCATTACTTAGAGCTTTTATTGTTGTTTCTCCTGAGCCTTTGTCACTGATCGGGTAAGCGGTCGATGACCCGTAGAAGCACGGTTTTCTTCTTTTTCGGACGCCATATAGACGGTATGCACCACCATGCTCCCAGACTTAGGGCGTTTGGGTTCAGTGGTCTTGAGATTCGTTGCAGACTCAGGGATTTTCTCCGGCCTTCTCCTCTTGTGGGTGGTCGAAGTTGAGGGGGCTATTGCAGTAGGCACCCAATTAGCTGTCGCCTTCTGTGGCTTGACAGGGTGATCCTTCTCTTGCTTAACCTTCATCTTTTTCTGTCGGCGAGAGTAATCTTGATCAATCACTGAGTTTTGGACTTGACGCCAGACTTTGTAAATTTTAGAGGACAACCGCTGAGGGGGCTGCTCCAGCTTCGCCTTTGGGGCATTCTCCATAGGTGGAGGGGATCTTTTCTGCACGGCAGTTGGCGAATTGCTGCGCACCCTGTTAAGTAGTTCAAACCTGTCCCAGTTTGAACAGCAGCGTCGATTTCCACCGTTGGAGCCGGCGGAGTCAGTCCAGAGGGAGAGTTGCCCCCAGCCTTCCTTACCCGGAGCCAGTGGCGACGTCGAGCATGTGGAGCTGTTGGGATTATCTCAGTTGTAGGGGTGACTTCCTCATGCCCCCTGTGTTGGTCGGAAGTTTTCGTTGTCAGCCTATTGAAGACTGATGTCCGCTGAGTGGGGATGGACAACCTATCGAAAGCAGACTTCCGAGCAGGTCAAGCAGCCTTGACGATTTCGCCTGAAACGGGAGCTGAAACAGTCAGTCTTGTGAAGACCGACCCTTTGGCGGGAGAAGCCACTTTGACGACTTCGAGAGCAGGAATGGCTATCCTTTTTGGGATAACTCCTTCTGGTATTGCGGGCTTCGTCACGGGCCTGTTAGAGTTTTGGCCCAGTCTGTTGAAAACTGAGGCAGTAGAATTGGGCGACCCGTTGAGAGGGGCCGCTGTAGTTTCAAACCGATCAAAGACCGACTTCTTGGGAGCTTCTTGCGATGGTACAGGGGCGTTAAAGCTCATCGGTGGGAGTATGGTCCCAAAGAACAATCCAGTGGTGGCCTGAGTCACCTGTTCCACTGGCATAGCGAAAATGGAGGCCGCTTAGGGCCCGTAAGTCACTCTTCCGGACGGGACGGAGCGAGAGTTGCAGTTGCAGTTAGTGCAGTTTCAAGCCATTGATCTTTTGTTTTCTGCACAGAGCAAGACACCAAATCTAAGTACCTCGATCCACAGGCAACCATAGCAAACCACGATTTGTTCGCGAACATGACACACGAAGTGTGGAGTGGAAAGAGGAAAAGGTCCCACCGGGCGTGCCAGAATCTGTTTCCCTCTGAAAGACGCGGCGGAGACGCGGTGAACGTCTTGCCTGAATTTTGGGGCAGATGCTAATTGGTGCTATCCGTCCACCTCTCCGAAGATGCCAAGTTGATTTATGGCACCATGTGTCGAAGGTTTAAACGGATGCAGAAGATATAGCAGACATCGTCAGATTCCCCCTCATTTGAAGGGTTTTTGATTGTGGGGACGCTCTTCCCTGCAGGCACAAGACCCTGTAGTTAATTACGCTACCGCATCGCGGTAACCACTTTCTCCTTCTCCAGATGGTCACTTCGTGTCGTGAGTGTTTTTTTTGTTTTTGGTTGCTCGTGGATTGTATACGGAGACTAATTTATGTTGTCGTCCGTAAAGCGTGGATTAGTCCAAATCCGTATCTTCTTAGATTTGGGTTTGGGGGTTGGGTTTAAGGATACGTTAGTCTCATTTGAGACTAAGATCAACTTAAACGTTTGTTAAGGATACGTTAGTCTCATTTTAGACTAAGATCAACTTAACGGGATCGTTTAGATCCAACAAGAGAGCAATTGGACTCTATTGTTTAGTTTAGTAACATTACGGTCGATTAGTTTAAGGACATTACGGTCCATTGTTAGTTTAAATACATCTCGGTCCAATGTTAGTTTAAAGACATCACGGTCGAGGTTAAGGACATTATAGTCCATGAGTTTAAGGACCCAACAGTCCAATGTTAGTTTAAAGATATCACGGTTGAGGTTAAGGATATCATAGTCTATGGGTTTAAGGACCCCACAGTCCAATGTTAGTTTAAAGACATCACGGTCGAGGTTAAGGACATCAAGAGTTGCAGTTGCAGTTAGTGCAGTTTGAAGCCATTGATCTTTTGTTTTCTGCACAGAGCAAGACACCAAATCTAAGTACCTCGATCCACAGGCAACCATAGCAAACCATGATTTGTTCGCGAACATGACACACGAAGTGTGGAGTGGAAAGAGGAAAAGGTCCCACCGGGCGTGCCAGAATCTGTTTCCCTCTGAAAGACGCGGCGGAGACGCGGTGAACGTCTTGCTTGAATTTCGGGGCAGATGCTAATTGGTGCTATCCGTCCACCTCTCCGAAGATGCCAAGTTGATTTATGGCACCATATGTCGAAGGTTTAAACGGATGCAGAAGATATAGCAGACTTCGTCAGATTCCCCCTCATTTGAAGGGTTTTTGATTGTGGGGACGCTCTTCCCTGCAGGCGCAAGACCCTGTAGTTAATTACGCTACCGCATCGCGGTAACCACTTTCTCCTTCTCCAGATGGTCACTTCGTGTCGTGAGTGTTTTTTTTGTTTTTGGTTGCTCGTGGATTGTATACAGAGACTAATTTATGTTGTCGCCCGTAAAGCGTGGATTAGTCCAAATCCGTATCTTCTTAGATTTGGGTTTGGGGGTTGGGTTTAAGGATACGTTAGTCTCATTTGAGACTAAGATCAACTTAAACGTTTGTTAAGGATACGTTAGTCTCATTTTAGACTAAGATCAACTTAACGGGATCGTTTAGATCCAACAAGAGAGCAATTGGACTCTATTGTTTAGTTTAGTAACATTACGGTCGATTAGTTTAAGGACATTACGGTCCATTGTTAGTTTAAATACATCTCGGTCCAATGTTAGTTTAAAGACATCACGGTCGAGGTTAAGGACATCATAGTCCATGAGTTTAAGGACCCAACAGTCCAATGTTAGTTTAAAGATATCACGGTTGAGGTTAAGGATATCATAGTCTATGGGTTTAAGGACCCCACAGTCCAATGTTAGTTTAAAGACATCACGGTCAAGGTTAAGGACATCATAATCCGTGGGTTTAAGGACCCCACAGTCCAATGTTAGTTTAAAGACATCACGGTCGAGGTTAAGGACATCATAGTCCATGAGTTTAAAGACCTCACAGTCAAGATTAAGGACATCATAGTCCGTGAGTTTAAAGACCTCACAGTCAAGGTTAATGACATCATAGTCCGTGAAATGTGTGGTTGTCGGGACCCATCACCTCTCTGAAGATGTTGAAGGATTACAACGACAAATATCAGAGGAGTGAAGAGATGTACCTTCGAACCAGAGTTGATTGGGAGATCTGTAGTCCAATTTGGAACTAAGATCCATTAATTAGATTATGAGCACATTGGCTCAGTTAAGTCTGAATTGAGGACTTATGGCCAACTTGGGCTAAGTCCATTTAAGTTTGAAATATTGGCCCTTTGGACCATTAGACATTTGTCTGGGTTCTGCCCCTCATCATTCAGCAATGCACAAACAAGAGTTTGAGGGCTTTGGTGACATTTTTATCTTTGACTGAGTATTAAACATTATAGCTCTGAATTTTACTCAATTCTGAGATTCAATTGAAGAGGAGGCTTTTGCCTCTGGAAAAATTAACCATTTTGGCTAAAAATAGTGTTAAACACTAGAGAACAACAGTGTTAAACACTGGGAATAAAACTCTCAAATTAGTGTTAAACACTAGAAGACAGCAGTGTTAAACACTAAAAATAAAATTCTCAAATTAGTGTTAAACACTAGATAGGAAGGGGTCACATGGGGACACGTGAGGGCACCCAAAGGTGGGGCCAGATCTCCTTTACTTTGTTCTGCAAACAAGTGTTAAGCACTTTTAATTTTCATAGCCATCACGTGTGGGCACGTGATGTGTACTTACGCCCGGATTTATTAGAACAATTATTAGGGGTTACGTGGTAACACGTGAGAGCGCCCAAGTAAGAATCTGCCTTTGCTTTTGCTCCCTATATAATGAGGGTCACGTGGGGGTACATGAGGCATTGCCTCAGGGCTAATTCCTACTTATTTTGGAGAATCTTTTCAGGGGTCACGTGGGGACACGTGACCTTAGTTCTTTACATGCATAGAGATCTTTCAAATCTCTTTATGTTTTAAGAATTAAATTCCCTGTAGGGTTAAACCCTAATTATGTTTTAGAGGAATTAAATTCCTATGTCTGTGAAAGAATTAAATTCTTATATAGGGTTAAACCCTAGTTCTGTCTTGAAGGAATTAAATTCCTATGATTTTGGGAGAATTGAATTCTCATGCAGGGTTGAACCCTAATTTTATTTGGAGGAATTAAATTCCTATAAATTTAGGAGTAAATTCTCATATAGGGTTGAACCCTATTTTTATCTTGGAGGAATTAAATTCCTATAACTTTGGGAGAATTAATTATAGGGTTAAACCCTAGTTTTATCTTTGGGAGAATTAAATTCTCTAAACTCAATTCCCTCTCTAAGTTTTGGGTCTGTATGGCAAGATCTCAACCTGATGAGAATTAAATTCTCAACCTATGGGGAGATTTGCTTTTGCAGATCTTCAACCAGAGGAAGAACTAAGTTCTTTTTGCAAAAGAGTTAAACTCTTAGATTGAGAATTAAATTCTCTTTTTTGTTTTATGAAGCTTTGATCACTTTCCCTTTTTTCACCTAGGGTTTTCTTTTTTGAGAATTAAATTCTCCTTTCTTTTCGCTCTGCTATTTTCCTTTAGAAAATTTCAAGATCCCCCAAAATTCTCTCTTTCTCCTCTTCTTGGCTTCTATTTATAGGAGAAGGAGAGGAATCAATTTGTTTAGTAAATCTTTCATTTAAAGATTTTGTTTGTTTTTCGTAACTAATGTGATCTTTTAGATCATTCAGTGAATTTTATTCACCATTGGATTTTTAATCCAAAAGATATTCTGTTTGTTATTTTTGGTGAAATTTAGGGAAATCTTTCCTTATCTAAAATCTTTCTATAAATTGGTGATTTTTAATCACCCTTGGATTTTTAATCCAACGGTGCTCCATTTAACAGAGCACCATCTTTTTTGTTTGGAAAGATTTAAAGAAATTTTTTCCCAGTTTGGATTTTTGATTCCCTCTTAATTAGAATTTAATTCTATTAACTCATAGATTTTTAAGAATCCATCACGTGTTGGCACGTGACCCCCTAATTAAGTATTTGACCAGAATTTAATTCTGTTGTTTTAAAGAACTCAGGAATTATCACGTGTTAGCACGTGACCCTTGGTCACGTGTTGGCACGTGATACCCCATTGGGATTTTTCCTTGTTATTTAATTATACCTTTAATTCTTTTCAGTGGGTTTAAAGGCCCATCACGTGTTGGCACGTGACCCCACTGATTAATTATTTCCAATTTTTTATTTTATTCAGTGCTTACAGGCTTTGCCTGTAAATGGTCACGTGCTGCCCGGTCACGTGTGGGCACGTGATGCCCGGTCACGTGTGAGCACGTGATGCCTCATAACTTTTGATCCCGGATGAATTATGAGGCCCATAATATATCAAATCGAAGGTTTTTTCGAGACGCTTTTGATAGCATCAGAATATAGTTGTTTCTCATTCGGGAGTTTGTCAAAATGAAGCTCGAAAAACAATGGTTCGCATTTTCTTCCTTAGATTACATGTGCATGGCATATTTGCTCATAACTTTTGGTCCCGGATGAATTATGAAGCCCATAATATATCAAATCGAAGGATTTTTGGAGACGCTTTCGATTCCATCAGAATTTAGCTGTTTCGCATTCGGGAGTTTGTCAAAATAGAGCCCAGAAATACTGGTTCACATTTTCTTAAACGTATTGCTGCCATTTGATACCTTGGACTCTTTTGCGCACAAAATTTTTTTGGCGGGAACATAGTGTTTCTCCTCAGGGTTTGACTGATATCTGCTTACTACACTCAGTGCGTAAGCTACATCTTGTTTGGTACACAACATCGCATACATTATAGAGCCTACCGCAGAAGCGTAGGGTATAATAGACTTGCGATCCCTTTCCAAATTAGTCTTGAGAGATATCTCTTTGGAGATGGTGATTCCGTGACAAGCCGGTAAATTACCGCGCTTTGAATCTTTCATACTGAATCTTTTCAGTATGGTGTCGATGTACCTGGACTGCGAAAGTCCCAACGTCCTCTTAAATCTATCACGATAGATCTAGATTCCCAGAATGTAAGAGGCATCACCCAGGTCTTTCATGGAGAATCTGTGTGACAAGAACCCTTTGACAGATTGTAGCATAGGAATGTCATTTCCTATCAAGAGAATGTCATCCACTTACAAGACGAGGAATACAACTGTTCGTGCTACAATCTTACTATAAATGCATGGTTCATCTGGATTTTTGATAAAGTCAAATTTTTTGACCATCTCAACAAAACAGACGTTCCAACTCCATGATACCTGCTTCAGTCCATAAATGGACTTAAGCAACTTGCACACATTTCCGCCGCTCCCACTCTGAATGAAACCCTCCGGCTGGTCCATATAGACACCCTCTTCTAAATTTCCATTTAGAAAAGCGGTTTTTACGTCCATTTGACAAATCTCATAATCATGGAAGGCAGCAATGGTAAGAAGGATCCGAATGGATTTGAGCATAGCCACTGGAGAAAAGGTTTCGTCATAGTCTAAATCCGGTCTTTGATGAAAACCATTTGCAACAAGTCTAGCCTTATAGGTTTCAACCTGTCCATCTATACCAATCTTCTTACTGAAGATCCATTTGCAGCCTACGGGTTTTACCCCTTCTGGAGCAATGTCCAAGGTCCATACTTTGTTGGTGTACATGGACTCCATCGCGGTCCGCATTGCATTTAGCCATTTTACCGAGTCAGTGCTCTGAATGGCCTGCTGGAAATTAGTCGGCTCATCATTATCAATGATGCAATCTTCTCTATCCCCGTCTATGAGAAAACCGTAGTATCTCCCAGGTGGATGAGAAAACCTACTACTCCTGCGGAGCAGTGCAGGAATATCCTGTTCTTTTGAAACTTTTGGTTCCACCAAGCTTTCAGTAATAGCTTGTGGTTCTGGAATTTCTTCCAGTTCTATTGCGCTCCTACTTGTTTCTTTTTCTAAAAACTGATGTTCCAGAAAGTGGGCATGATGAGAAACAAAAACCTTTTGTTCCTCTGCGTAATAGAATATATACCCCTTGGAGTTCTTTGGGTATCCCACAAACTTACACAGTACTGAGCGTGCCTCGAGTTTGTCCGCATGCTGCTTTTTAACAAAAGCTGGACATCCCCATATTTTCAAATACTGAAGATAGGGTTTCTTCGCACTCCACATTTGATATGGAGTGCTAGGCATAGTCTTTGTACGAACCTTGTTCAAAAGATATACAGCGGATTCTCGTGCATAGCCCCAGAATGATCGCGGTAATTCAGCGTTACTCATCATGGAACGTACCATATCCAATAGGGTTCGGTTCCTTCTCTCCGATACACCGTTGTGTTGTGCTGTGTATGGAGGAGTAAGCTGAGAGAGAATTCCATTCTCTTTTAGGTTATCCAGGAACTCGGTACTCAGGTATTCACCACCTCGATCAGATCTCAGTGTCTTGATACTTTTGCCGGTTTGTTTTTCTACTTCATTCTTATATTCTCGGAAATTCTCAAAGGCCTCGGATTCATGTTTCATCAAGAAGACATGTCCATACCTGGAGAAATCATCCGTAAAATTAATGAAATAAGAAAAACCACTTCTTGCATGTGTAGACATTGGACCACACACGTCGCTGTGTATGAGTCCCAAGAGCTCGCTCGCTCTTACTCCGTTCCAGTGAACGAAGTCTTTGTCATCTTTCTTTGAGACATGATTGACAAGTTGCATAAGATTGATATTCGAACGGATCCAAATATCCTTCTTTATGTAACTTGGTTAACCTTGTCTCATTGATGTGGCCTAGTCTACAATGCTATAAGAAAGTATGATTTAATTCTGGAGACTTTCTTTTGTGTGTATTCTGGATATTGAAAATCCGCGGTTGGTTTAACACATATATATCGTTGCTTAATGTACCCGACCCAATCAAACTATGATTAAGGTGGATGTTTACAACATCGCTTACAAAAGCAAAATCATAACCTTCTTTAGACATTAAAGATACAGATATGATATTTCAAGTCGAACTGGGTACAAAATAACAGTTGTGCAAAACCAAAACATGTCCAGCAGTCAATCCTAAATGATATTCCCCCACAGACACAGCACCCATGCTTGCTCCATTTGCAACTCTGTGGGTCATATCACCCGCCTTCAAAACTCTACGGCTTCTCAGTGTCTGCAAAGAATTACAGATATGAGATCCTGATCCGGTATCCAATACCCATGAAGTAGAGTTAATTGACAGACTGTTTTCAATTACATACACACCTGAAGCCGAATCCATAACTTGCTTCGGGTCCTGGTTCTTGGCCCTCCAAGCCCTATAATCTTTTTTCAGTGTCCTTTCTTATGACAATAAAAGCACTCTTCCTTTTCCACCATTTGTCCCTCCACTTTTGCCTTTCCCTTGGCTTCCACCTTACCAACACCGCCTCTCAGTTTGGTGGGGGCCTTCTTCATCTTTCCTTTGGCTTTCGCCTTGGACCTAGAAGAGGAATCTCCTCCAACAGACAGAGTGGATGTTTCCCTTGCTTTCTGCAGGGTGCCCTCTGCACTCCTCAACATGTTGAGGAGTTCTGGAAGTTCAACTTCTTTACCTTGTATATTAAAATTCAAGATAGACTGGGCGTAGGTGGAAGGAAGGGACTTAAGAATCGGGTCTGTATACAGCTCATTCTCTAACGTGATCTCGAGGTCTGCGAGCTCCTCAATGTAGCCAATCATATTAAGGACGTGTTCCCCTACAGATGATCCGACGGCCAACCTCGCTTGAAATAGCTTCTTCGAGGTCTCTTTTCTTGCGATACGAGATTGCTCTCCATATAATTCCTTGGTATGGAGAAATATGGATTCTAGGTCCATATTCTCGTGCTTCCTCTGATGTTCATTGTCCATAGAGGCAAGCACGAGGCACTTGGCCTTCGCGCAGTCAATCTCCCAGGTCTTACGGATTTCCTTATCCGTGACACTAGATTCTGGACCTAGGACGGCGGGGGCCTTAGTGGTAAGGGGATACCCCAACTTGTCATAAGTGATTGTCATTTTGACATTCCTGATCCAATCTTTATAGTTTAGCCCTGTCAATTTATTTTTATCTAATAGTAACTTAAAGCCTGTCATGTTGTTGGTTGCTGCAATTAGGAGAGAGAGAAGAAACACTTTAGCATGATGCTCTTTCAAGTTTAGAGTGATTATTAGTTTATCTAAACATGATGGCTCCCACTGTTTCTCGAATTCTTCCTCAAACCATAAAAGAAGAATTAATCAGGATTAATCTCACCGTACAATACTTGCTTAACCGTTCAACCAGGATGACGTCGGTACTTCGAGGGAGGTTTTACGACGCTTTCGTGAAGTTTCTTAATTAAATAACCTCTTTTCCCTATGGGCGTAGCCTCGCTAACACCTTTCTAGACACCTACTTGGTTTATAGCATTGGTCGTTACGTGAAAAAATCTCCCGAGGAGTAGCATATACTCACAGTAGGATCGTGATCCAAATATCATTGTGTGATAAAGTTGAAGGAATTCTACCAAAATTATCACACTCCAAATGGTATGTAACACTAGAAAGTTTCAGTTTCTTTAGAAACTCCCGATGTGGATTTTTGCCCTATGCTCATATGACCTTGACGAAGGCCAACATATTATAAGTCATATGTCAAGTTCTACCCATCATTATCTAGGTTAATTTGAACCCACCCGTACATACCCTTGACGAAGGCTAAAATAGCAGTACGACTATCCCAAACCAACGCATCTATCTATGCAACAGATAAATATTCACCAGCGACCAATCACTATGCCTTGGCGAAGGTCAAAATACATAGCTTGAATACTACTAAATATTTAATTGAAATGACGGAGGGCTACGAATGGTTTTGGTGAAACCGTGAACGTAGTGAACTTGATATAATCGAAGGAACCTGATAGCTTTTAAAAGGAGTGGTTTAAGCTCCGCATTTAAAAGTTTTGCTGTTTTGAAAAAAAACCGAGTGGTTTTGAAATTGTTCCAACGATTCAACTATGGTTTGTTTTCTTAGCATTAATTTAATGCAATCCCATCAATTAATCCTACCATTGCAGAAAACAACGAAAATATAACGTACGCTTATTCCATCCGCATTCTCCACGGGCCCCGTCATCACCCGTTAGGTTAACTAACGATACAGCGGGGGCTGGACTAGCGCGGATGTAAAACATAAGCATCATCTACTAGATATCATATATAGATATATACATTCGTCAGAAGCAATGATAGTTATTCCAAATCACAGATGAACACATTGGATATACTAGGAATCCGCGTTTCGTTTGAGCCTGCAACGAAGACGGATTACACAGTCTTAATGAATAGCCAAACCCCACCCTAGACCCCTACGGGTGCGGCAAACTACCCGCCAAATACCCGAAGTGAAGCAACCTCCCTCAACAAAGTGAGTAGGCCACTCGGCACTTCAAAGTACCCGGTAGTTTGTGCACCCCACCTTGGGTCTATCCAAGGAGCAGAAAACAGTAAAAGAAATAATATACAATGGTGGCTACAACCTCAACCCAGATATGCGACCATAAAATAATATTACATCAATTTACAATTTACATTAAATGAAAGATAAAAACACTCATCTCACATCCCTGGCTATTCATCCACGACAATCTAACAAGTTCATAAACACAAACCAATATCACAGACCACAGATATGTGCAACCCCTACTAATCGACTTATAGCGATTAGCAGACGTTCAGCACATATAACACATTACAGATATAATTCGATTAGCTAAAGTTTGTTGAATTCCGATAAATAACCATATTTGAATCTACTCCAAATACAATACTGTACACAATAATCCCTGAGCAGAAACAAAATATCCCAGAAAGTACAAAACCAACACAGAGAGCACCAGAAAAAATTTGGACCAATTTGGAGTCGACTCGGCCGCGGATCCGCGGCAGAACACTTAGTTCGGCCGCGGTTCCTCGGTGTTATGACCGAGATAGGCGCCCAAATTTCTTCAGTGTTCTAGAAAAATCCTGCACGTATTTTTCAGGTCTCTGAAAATATTTTTAGACCTGTTTTAAAAATCGCCAGAGAATGCATGTTTCGGTCGTGTTTTCGGGATTTTTCCGTGATCGAAATTCTAAAGGCTTTGCTAACATGTTAGTTATGGTTTAGCTAGGCTCTGATACCACTGTAAGTTTATGTTACCTACCCCAGCAGTTTACGGGGAGGCGGAATAGGTAAAAATCAAAATTTTCTTTGCAAGATAACATAGACTAGCCATTAGGATCTTTGCTAAACATTAACTAACAAACTAACTAGAAGTGTTAACTACTATGTTAGAAAATATACCAAAAGCTTGAAATCCTTCTTCTCCTTGTTGTGGTCCTCCTTGTTGTGAGCTCCTTGGAGTGGTTGTGGATGGTTCCTCCTCACCAGCTTCTCCACATCAAAGAAGATCCACCCGAAGGCCTCTACCTTGAGCTCCAACCTCTATAATGAACTAGAGTGCTTGGTGTGCTAAACTAAGAACCCTAGAGTGAGTAGAGAAGTATTTTGGTGGTTTGGTCTCAAAAGCTCTTGATTTTCAACTCATGAAACACTTGAGCTTTTTAGAGAGGAAGAGGAGAGAGCAACCATGAGAGAGAATGTGTCATGATAAAATGAAAGGTGAGCTCTCATATTAGGGGAAAAGAATAATCAAAATTTTATTAAGATAATTGTCATGGTTGATGTTGATTTGACCATTATCATGTCATAATTAATGCTAAGCACAAATATCTTTTGCTCAACAAAAAATATCTAAGTCAACAAGGGTCAACATGGTCAAATGGTCAAACCAAATTAGGCATAACATAATTATCTTTAATAAAAGATTAATAATCAATTTCCCCATCTCATTAAGGTTTTAATCAAGTTAATGGTCAAAACCCTAATAAGGTGTCTCCTTCTCTGTCTCTGTCAACTGTATATATATAACCGCATCCGCATTTCGAAGAACACAAATACAATAAGACTAAACCAATCCAAAATATAATACTAGGATCCGACTTAAACCAAAGCCCACCAGTATCAACTGCCCGAACACCAAACACACACAGGTGCGTGTATGTGAACGAACCCTGTCGTAAAACCATACGACGTCTACCTCGTTTCGCCCAAAGGTGGAAAACCCTCTGTGTGGGACTCTAAAGACTCGACACTACACTAGCAGTGGGTTTAACCACAGGCCGCAAGCGGTACTAGCTGTACGTAACGGTCCCCAGGTAGATGTCGACAAGAAGGCCGATGAGGAAAACCCATCTGAACTCCTACCGAGCCTGAATGTGACAATCTCCGTACATTCCGGTCTGTTTGTCTAAGAGTATCGCATATCGGGCCTAGGGGACGGTATACGTCAGTCCCCTAATAGCGGTATAAGTCGTGTCAGTGTGTAGTCTAAAACACCCTGAGAAACTACTGGAGTACCTACCAGTAAATCTCTCTTGCCCTGGCCAGGGACTTTGTGTAATGGCTCTCCAAACACAGCGCGATATCAACCCCCAATACCGGGAGAGATGAATCCTATCTAACCGCCACTGCCTCCAAGTGCTTCGGGACTGCACCCAACTACTACCTGTTTGCACAACTCAATAGAGCCGTGGTAGGATAGTAATCCAAGAAAAGTGGGAACACACTTGAGGCGAAGCAGCAGTGTCAAGTCAACGGACTATGTTGTACTCATGTCACCTGGGAACTGTTAACTGACGATAGGTATAATACCAACCAACAGTTCCCAACGAGTCCTATCCAGTGTACTCGTAACCTAACGAGCATCTGCATACTATCTCCAGTACGACGTACTGATGGCTGTGGGACAAACCATCTCCCCTCCTGGGATGAGAAGCGTATACACTAGTCTACTCTGGAGTATCGATGCCCTGTCTCGATAATCCTACGACTAGGAACCTTTATAAGGATGCGCTTATGGACTACCCAGCCCCCGCAAGTGTGACTGCCACCACAACGCTGGTAGTCAAGCAAAGATCCTAAGGGCTCTATCAATATGTATTAGTGATACGTTAAAAGAAACATATACACATATTAAAATAGATACAAACCAAGTAGCATACTACCATATTGAGCAAGACTGTTATAAATCCATGTATATATCCCTAGCTTCAAAATATAATATACAAACTAGTACTATACAATAATGGCCTTTAGGGCATATCACACTAACAGAAGACTATCCAATAAGCGTAATAAGTGTACTTTCCTAATCCTAGGAGCACTTGCAACCTGAGAGAAGGTAAAGATAAAAGACAACTGATCCTTATTCTATTTCTCCTGTACCAGAATCCATCCTCGAACTGGTACAAGTTTCTTCGAGTTCGTATATAACCATATGATGGAATATCAGATAACTGTGGATCTTCGCAGTGATACGGGGTGTTCTGGAGAAATACAAAGGTGAAGTAGTAGTGGCAATGAGATACGCGGTTTGGTCGTGAATCATAGCAGTCGCAATTTACTTTGCCCTCTTTCTAATCCCTTTATTTATCTTTACTTATTACTTTCTATACACCAAACTTTAGCTGATTGGTTTTCTTCCTTCCCTACCTTTCGGCACCTGCCTATGGTTTGGAAGAAGACTATCCAATAAGCGCAATAGGTGTACTTTCCTAGTCCTAGGAGCCCTCACAACCTGAGAGAAGGTAAAAGGAAAAGACGACTGAATAGTCCTATTCAATTTCTCCAGAACCAGAAACCATCCTCGAATCTGGAACAAGTTCCTTCGAGTTTGTATATAACTATACAATGGTCATATCCAAATAAATATGGATCTTCGTAGTGATACGGAATGTTCCGGAGAAAAGCAAAGGGTAAAAGAAGAAGTAGAAATGAAGTTTGCAACTCTGACAATCCAAAAGCCAGTGTTTTAAGAAAGTTCGGTTAACTTGGTCACTGAGTTGTAGTCTAGGGTCGGGACATGGTCGCTGCCAAAGAGAGAGAGAGAGAGAGAGAGAAAAGAAACACTCTGCATGCACTCTAATCTAAATCAGAATGGTTAATCACCTTATCTAATCAGGATGTCTCCCACTGTATCCTCAAATTCTCCTCCAAACCTGAAAGAAGAATTAGTCGGGATCGCCCAAGGAGTAAACCAACTCATCAGTAGGATCGGGATCCAACTATCATCGCATGATAACATGATGGAATCCACTCACGTTATCACACTCCAGAAGGTATGCGCATGCCTGACAAGTTTCCTGTATGTTTGAAACTCCCGATGTGATTTTTACCCCATGCTTTTATGACCTTGACGAAGGCCAATGTATCATAAGTCACATGCCAAGTTCTACCCGTCATCATCCAGGTTAATTTGAACCCACCCGTACATACCCTTGACGAAGGCTAAAATGGTAGCACGACTGTCCCAAACCAACGCATCTATCTATGCAACAGAAAAGTAATAAATAGCTACCATACACTATGCCACGACGAAGGCCAACAAACATAGCATGAATACTAAGTGCTACCCATCTGAAATGACGGAGGGCTACAAATGGTTTTTGGTGAAAACCTTTAACGTAATAAACTTGATATCGTTGAAGGAACCGGATAGCTTTTTACAAATATATAGTGGCGAAAACCTTTGCTAAAGAGGTCACTCCCGGTGAAGGGATCTCGGCTCTTTCCTCGTGGAATGAGGTGAAGGATATTTTCACTGAATACCGTGATGCAAAGCAAAAAGTAATCGACTATAGTGAAGTTATTACCCTAACGCAAACCTCTGCCCAAGGAGTCACTCCCGATGAAGGGATCTCGACCCTTGCCCCATCGAATGAGGTGCTGGATATTCATAACCGAATACCTCTGTGCAAAGCAAAAGAGAATGTCCTAGTAATAACAGTTTTTTGAAAATTGTTCCAATAAAACAACATCGAATATGTCTGTTTTCCCTGCATTGATCTGAATGAATGCAGTCCTATCAATTAATCACACCATAAAAGAATGAAAATATGATGTATGTATATGCCATCCGCATTCGCCACTGGGTCCCGTCATCACCCGTTAGGATACTTAACTAACGACAGAGCGGGGACAGGACTAGCGCGGGTGTAAAACAGATACAACATCTACTAGTGTATATATATATATATATATATCAATATACAATAATCGCTCCAGGCATGATAAATGCAACATCACAAAAAAGTAATAAGTATCACAGAACAATACAGATAATTTAGGAGCCCTGGGTTTCCTTTGAGCTGCAGGGGAAACCCAACGTTCCCTTAGTCATGTGGATAGCCTATGTAATGAAAACCTAGACCCCTACGAGCACGGCAAGTTACCCGCCAAAACCAGAAGCGAGGCAGCCCCCTTCATCAAAGTGAATGGGCCACCTAGAACTTCACGGAATCCGGTAACTTGAGCAACCCACCTTGGGTTAACCTATACCCCCTACGAGTACGACGAATAGCCCGCCAATTCTAGAGTGAGGCCCTCTCCATCTCAATGCTATGAGATGCGGACCCGTTGCCCTCCAGAACCCGGCTATCCGTGCACTCCATTGCGGGGTAATTCTAGTACAGAAAATAAAATATGTACAATGGCGACATCGACCTCAACCCGGTCGTGCCCCAAAAGAATAATATACAAACAGGCAGTGACAGTAGTCCTCATGTCGGACGCTCGCCCCGCGATATCAAATGTACAAATAAAACTAAACTGTACTAACATTGCATGCAAGCTATCCACCATGACAAATCCGCAACATTACAGGACAACACAGAACATCAATGTGAATGTCACATTCACAAACCCGTTTAAAAGAGCTATAGAAATTAGACAAGTTGTACCGCTCGAACGACATTCACGGTCGCAGATAGAAATGTATGTACTGTAAACTTTAAACAATGTTAGAAAATATCGAGTTCGAAATAACCCCGAATAGCCTGAAACAACTAGATAAAACCAATCAAAATTGGGCTAAACAAACAACACCACTGAACCAACGTTCCAGAGACAAGACCACACCCCAAAAACGAAACCCAAAAGCCTCAAAATGGCCGGCCTCCTCGGATTTTTGGTGATTGTGCTCGGCCAAAATCCGATGGATTGGTCTCTATTTGGGGTACAGTCTATAGGTCACTTAAGTATTCTTCTGCAGTCGTTTAAATAATTTTTGAAGACACTTATAAAATTGACAGATACTGGAATTTTCAGTGCAGTGAATGGGAGTTGTTTTGGTTTCGATAGTTTAACATTGTCTAAACCAACTAGTATGCGGTTAATGGTTTGGCTCTGATACCATGTAAGGCTACCCCAGCGCCCTGGCCGTCAATCCGAGGCCAAACGCGGAACAAAAACTTTTCAAACCGGCGCTAACGTAACCCTAAAACCGGGATCGTGCCATTAACCCTATACTAGTTAACTGTAAAGTGGTTTAAGAGATTATACCGATCGATCCGTGTCCTTCGGTCTTCAATCTCTGCGCCAAGCTCCTCGCGGCTTCCCCCGAACAAGTTCGCTCTCCGGTCTCTCTCGTCGAAGACGATCCACGTCGAGGATTAGTAATACGGGCTCCCGCTTCAAAAACCGAAGCAACTCGAACAACTAGTTTGCTAACCTAGATGCCTAAGATGAAGTAGAGATAGCGTGTGATTACTTTGTCTCAATACACTCTAGGATTCTCAACACATGAGAGAGATAGAGTGGAGGTTGAAGAAGAAGCCATTGGAGGAAGAAGTTGTGAGCTTAAGTTTTAGCTAGTGAAGAAATGGCATTAGCTTATTTTGTGAGATATTTGTGAGCATATATATCTATCTCAAGAAAAATCCCAAGGCCTCATGTGGCCTCCTTCTCACTCCAAAAAATATCCCACACAGATAAATAATCAATAAAGAAAAAGACATGGCATAAAAAAACACACCATGAGTCACCAAAATAGCACATGCCACATTCAATGCCCTAGGTTAAAACTTGCGCTCACAATTTCCACATAATTAAACATTAAACTAAATGTTTAATCAAAAAGAGAATGGAAACTTCTAAAGTAAACTCGTAACGGATCACAAGAATACTCCTCATCTGTATATACATACCCGCATCCGTATTCCGAATGAATACCAACACTACGAGACGAAAGTAATCCAACAATCTAATACTAGGATCCGGCTTAAACCAAAGCCCATTAGTATGATCCGTCCGATCATGATCCGTGCACAAGTGCACATATATGATCGAACCCTACCATAAAACTATACGTCCTCTACAACGTATCGCTCGAACTAGGGAAACCCTCTGTGTGGAACTCTAAACACTCGTCAACACGCTGGCAGTGGGTTTAACCACAAGCACGTCAGTGGCACTAGTTGTACGTAACAGCTACCCATGTATTGAGCAAAAGGAAGTCCGACGAGCGAACTTATCCTGAAACCCTACTGAGCCTGACAGTGACAATATCCGTACAGTCCGGTCCGTTCGTCTATGAGTATCGCATATCGGGCTTAGGGGGATGGTAAATGTCAGACCCCCAATAGCGGTATAAGTTGTGTCAGAGTGTAGCCCAGAACATCTTGAGAAACTACTAGAATACCTACCAGTAAATCTCACTTGTCTTGGCCAAGGACTTTGTATAATGGCTCTCCAGACACAGCGCGATATCACCCCCAATACCAGGAGAGACGAATCCCCTGCCGATCCGCTCACTGCATCCATGTGACTCGGGACCGTACCCAACTAAAACCTGTTTGCATGACTCCTTTGAGCCATGGTAGGATAGTAATAAAAGCACAGTGGGAACTCACACGAGACAAATGACGATCTCAAGTCGATAAACTAACTTGTACGCATGTCACCAGGGAACTGCTATCTGACGATAGGTATAATACCAACTAGCATGTTCCCGACGAGTCCGTCCGGTGTACTCAAAACCCAATAAGCGCCTGTATACTATCTTAGGTGACCAACTGACACCAATGGCTTGTGAGACCGGCCATCACCCCTCGTTTGGGTCTCGATCCGTATACACTAGTATACTCTCGGAGTATCGATGCCCAATCTCGAAACTCCCACAACTAGGGACACTTTAAGGATGTGCTTATAGACTACCCAATTCTCACGTATATGATCGCTATCATACTGCTGGTAGTCAAGAAAAAATCCTATGGGCTCTATCAACGTGTAATAGTGATCTGTAATGTCACCTGAAGCATGTACACGATGATAAAGACAAACCAGATAGCATACTATCATCTCGAGTAAGACTGTTCTACCGGTATAGGACCTGTTGGATATATGTATGCCCTAGAGGCCATTATATGATAGTGGATGTATCTATACATGTATATATATTCAGTATGCATTCTTGCTCGACATGATAGTATGCTATCTGGTTCTTCTTTATCTGACATGTTGATTTGATCATGCTTATTATTCACTCATACATGCTGATAAAGCCCTGAGGATATTGGCTTGACAACTCTGATTATGATGGAGATCATACTAGTGGGACATCTGTAGTCTATAAGCATATCCTGGAAAGTCCCTAGTCGTAGGTATATCGAGACGGGGCATTGATATACCAGAGTAGACTAGTGTATATG
This sequence comes from Agapanthus africanus, assembly GCA_030015575.1. Lineage (NCBI taxonomy): Eukaryota > Viridiplantae > Streptophyta > Magnoliopsida > Asparagales > Amaryllidaceae > Agapanthus > Agapanthus africanus. Next base: position 121,860,718 of record CM057345.1, read on the forward strand.
ATACTAGACCCATATGATGGGCGATGGATGTTCCCACATTCATCGATGTTTGACATCAAGATCATATACGGGTGCTCAGTGGTGACTGGGTACACTGGACGGACTCACTGAGAACTCCTATATGGAATTATATCTATCGTCGGATAGCAGTTCTCAGGTGACACTGGTACAGGTTAGTCTGTAGACCCGAGATCGTCATGGAGTCTTGTGTGTTCTCCCACTGTACTTTGATTGCCACCCTACCACGGCTCTACTGAGTCGTGCAAACAGGTGGCCGTTGGGTACAGTCCCGAGACACACGAAGGCAATGAGCGATAGGAGGGGTTTCGTCTCTCCCGATATTGGGAGTTGATGCTGTACTGTGCCCGACTGGTTATATCAGTAAGTCCCTGGCCAGGGCTGCTGAGATTTGCTGATAAGTGCTATCAGTAGTTTCTCGATCTGCTATAGACCATTCACCGGCACGATTTATTGAGTTATTAGGGTCTACGTGACCATCCCTAGGCTCAATATGTAGCATATCTGACGAAGAGACCGGACTGTACGGTAGTGTTGCCGGTTGGCTCGACGGAAGTTGTAGCAGGTTCGCTTGTTTTCTTCTGATCGCTCAATACCCGGGTGGCCGTTACGTTTAGCTGACCGCTTGTGGCTTGGGGGGTACCTGATATGATCATCACCCTCTGCCGGCGTATTGACGAGTCTTAGAGTCCCACAAAGGAGTTACCTAGTCCAGGCGAAACGTTGTGGTGCGCGTATGCGATATGCGCATGCACCCGATTAAAATGTGCGTATATGATACCGAACATTGATCGGGTGAACTGCTTTTGGTGGGGTCATATGAGATATGACCGGATTGATAAATCAAGTGTTGATTTATCATTTAACCATTAGTTTTCTCACTTAAAACCTTTTCTTGGATGATGGATGTGTGCATGCATGTGTGCTTTTCTTTCTTTCTTTCATGCTAGTTTCATACACATATGGATGTGCATACATACACACATACATACACCCATCTATCATGGTTGTTAACATATGGAAATGGTGGCAATATAAGACTCACACCATGGTCTAAGTAATGTATTATTATTTGATTTTGGATTTAAAACAAATTGAAATGAAAAGGATAATCATTTCTAGCTTCTACATTCTTCCTTTGACCTAACTATGCTTACCTACCTCTAACCTTGGGTTAACCTTCTCTTTTTGATTTAAAACTCAAGTTAAATAATGTCTCCATCACTTTAACTATGGTTCATTGTAAGAAGAAATAAAATATATAATGATATATTTCTTTTTCTTCATAAGGGTTATCATCATCTTTATCATCTCTTGTGAAAAATATTGCCACCATCTTCTTCCTCTTTCTCATTTGCTCTCTAGTTTTTTCTAGTGAGTAAATCACACTTAAAGAAAGGTTTTTGAAGTGAGAATCTTAACCACAACTTCATTCTACACAAGTTTAGCCAACTTGTTTAGAGTGTTCTCTTCGGTTTTACGAAGTTGCGAGCTTGTACGGAGAACTCCGTGGTGGATCGTCGTGGACACAAGAGGACTTCAAGAGGACCTCCATTCAACACCCTAGAGACCAAGGAGTCCAGCGAAAGGGAGCTACAAAGGTTGTAGTCTCGAAACCCTAGATTAGTTCGCTTTAAATTTCGAAACCCTAATTTTCTAGGATCGATTCCTTTGCATGTTCGTTTAGCACCATAAAAATTTAAACTTTGGGACATGTGATGCTTCAAAACTCATTATAGGGTGCTAGACAAACCTTTCATTGGTATCAGAGCCGACCTAGAATATTAGGCGACCCTTTTACGAAGTTAAAACTCCGATCGAACCGAAATACGGTTTTTTAGGGTGCTCTCTGGAAATTTTCTAAAAATTGACATTTTTCAGAATTAAAAATATGTAAAAAATACAGCAGGAAAAAATAAGGATTACGGTACAAAAATTATTCAATGAACAGTGATTCTTACCGCGGAAACGCGGTCTAAGCTTGCTTAGACCGCGGTTCCGCGGCCGTATATATAGATTGATGGATAATTTTTTTACAGTAATTCAGGAATCAGCTTGTATATTTTTTTGGATATTTTTAATCTGTATTTAGTTTTGAAAAATTCTGGAGATGATTTTGGACCCGTCGATTCAATCGGAATTTTGTTTTCGTGGTTTTTCCGGGTAAATTAGAAAGTATTGAAGTGTTTGAACGAGTATCATTTGCTCACCATTCACGGGGTTTAAATACTTTGGAGATACGTGCAAGTCTTTTTGTGGTGGACCCTCTAGAAGACAACAAACCTTAACTCGATTATGTGACCTTCTTGAACTGCCCTTTGAACCTTAGGGTTTGGGGCAGTACGGCGTGCCACATGTGAGGCGTTGGCTTGACCCTTCTACGGCTGGACCGCTACTACTCTGTCACACTCCGGATTTTTTGAACCATGCTCAAGTGTTGAGCTTTAGTGAATCTTGGGTACTTGATTGTTCGTTCGAAAACTTTAATACTGTCTGTTTATCTGGAATTTGATACAATATGTGGAATTTATATAGTTTAGGCATCAAATACGAAATATGTGATATTTCGCATTTATGATGTCTAAAGAGAATGTGGATTCCAAATATTGTAGTTTTACACTTTCTTTTCTGTGACCGTAAGTGTAGTATGTCCGATATCGCCGGTTTCGTTGCTATATGTCAACGACAATTGGGGTATGCATACTTACTTACGTTGATGGTATGTGATATTATGTGTTGCTGGGATATGACGTGCAGGATTGCCGCGATTGAATAGCCGGGGTTTTTTTTGTGAGATGAGAGTTTTATATTTTCATTCATGTAAATTCAAATGTAATGTAATATTCTTTTATTTGGGGCACTTCCGGGTTGAGGTTGTGTCACCAGTGTTGTATATTATTTACTTTTCCGCATTAGGATGGACCCAAGGAGGGGAGCACAGGTGACCGGGTTCTGGGGTTCAGTGGGAGGCCATCTCGAGGAGTCGAGACCGGGTCTCCTAAACTCCAGGATTGGTAGGGTCACTTGCCGCTCTCGTAGGGGTCCAGGGTGTGGGCTTGGCTATTCATCGCGACTGTGAAATCCGTATTTTCTATTCTGGCTAAATACTAAATACGGACATCCTAGTATATCCCACGTTATATCTATATTTCTGCTGCCTGTGTTCTGTGATATCTGAGACGAATGACATATTATATATATGATATATAGTAGACGTTGCTTATATTTTACACCCGCACTAGTCCCGTCCCGGTATGACGTTAGTTAAGTAACCTAACGGTGCATAACGGAACATTGCGGTGAATGCGGATAGCATAAGTGTACGTGTTATTTTCGTTTCTTTTCTGTGATTGGCTTAAGGACTTAAATGATGGGATTACATTAATATGATTAATGTAAAGAAAATAAACCTAAAAAGATGTTGTAGAATCGGATTTGAAAACCACTCAGCTATTTATGAAAAAGCTATATTTCAAAACTGCGGAGCTTAAGCCACTTCTTTTGAAAACCATTTGATTCTACAACGATATCAAGTTCAAAGCGTTAAAGATTTTTTTAAAAATCATTCGCAACCCTCCGTCATTTTAGGAAGCAGAGTACTTAGTATTCGTGCTACGTTTGTTGACTTTAGTTAAGGCGTAGTGTACGGTAGCTAAGTGATGTCTTCCTACACTGCATATGATGCAGATTAATTAGGACATTCATGCGACTTTGTTAAGCATAGTTAAGGGTCATATGGGTGGGTCTAATTGATCAAGAAATGACGGGTAGAACTTGACTGGTACTTATGATTTGTTGACCATAGTTAAGGTCATAAGTGCTAGGGATAAAAACCACATCGGGAATTTCAATAGTTGAAATTTATGAGATTGCATACCTTCCATGTGATGGTTGGATCCCGATCCCACTGTGGGCAATAGTTGCTCCTAAGAGAGTTTTACAGTTTACAATTAGTTAACTCATTAGGTGTCTAGAAAGGTGTTAACGGGGCTCCGCCTCTGGGAAAAGGAGGTTTACTCTAATTAGGTCCGTGCGAAAGCACGGGGAACCTCCCTCAAAGTACCGACACTGTCCTGGCTGAACGGTTAGCGAAGTTGTAGACTGTAATTAATCCTGACTAGTTTTTCTTTTTAAGGTTTGAAAGGAAAACTTGATAAAAAAGCAGTGGGAAACATCGATTAGACAAGATAATAAACCAATCTAATCTATGCAAGAGCTTTCGCTGAGTGTATTCTTTTCTCTCTCTTAATGGCAGATACCCATGACTGGACTCAAGCTTCTATTAGATAAAAATAAACTGAATGGGACCAACTATAAAGACTGGCTGAGGAATCTGAAAATCGCCTTGACTTATGATAAAATATCATATGTCCTCACGTCTTCAGCCCCGCCCGTCCCTGGTCCAAAATCCTCAGTTGCGGACATTGAAGTCCGCAAGACATGGGACGCTGACTGTGCCACGGCCAAATGCCTCGCGCTTGCATCGATGGACAACACACATCAAAAGCAGCACGAGGACATGGACATTCACGGTATATTGCTCCATACAAAGGAGTTGTATGGAGAGCAATCCCGCGTATTACGATACGAAGCATCAAAGAAATTGTTTCAGATGCGAATGGCCCCTGGCACACCAGTAGGAGACCATGTTTTCAAGATGATAGCTCTTATAGAAGAGCTTGAGGACCTTGGATGGACAATGGACAATGAACAATATATAGATATTATTCTGCAGTCCCTCCCATCCACCTTTGCTCAGTTCATAGTGAACTTCAACATGCATGGCATGGAGAAGGAACTCCCTGAACTCCTTAATATGTTAAGGAGTGTAGAGAGCACTATGAAGTTAGCAAAAACTTCCGTTATGACTATTGGACAGTCTTCTTCTTCTCGCCCGAAAGCTAAGGCCAAGGGAAAGAAAAAGAAGAAACCCACTAATCCTAAGGGCGGAGTTAAAAAGGTGAAGGGAAAGGGAAAGTCCAAAGCTGGAGACCCGGGGAAAGGCGAATGTTTTCATTGCCACAAGACAGGACATTGGAAGCGCAATTGCACGGAGTACTTAAGTCTCAAGAATAAGCATGGTGATGCTTCTGCTTCAGGTGCGTTTGTGACTGAAAACTGTTTTTCTATAAACTCTGCTTCCTGGGTATTGGATACCGGTTCAGGTTCTCACATTTGCAATTCTATGCAGGGGCTGAGAAATAGCAAGGTTTTGAAGACAGGTGACCATACTCTCCGCATTGGAAATGGTTCCAATGTACATACAGTCGCAGTGGGAGAGTGTCACTTGGGGTTGCCATCTGGATGTATTTTGATTTTGAATCCATGTTATTTTGTACCAAGTATGCTATGTAATATAATATCCGTTTCTTTGTTGGACAATGAAGGATATAATTTTGTATTGCAGAACAATGTTATGAACATTCACCTGAATCAAATGTTGGTTGGGTATGGTACACTTAACAACGGAATATATGTCCTAAATCAACACACAGTTTTCAGTATACAACACACTAATAAAAGAAAACTTTCAGAATTAAATGAAGCTTTTCTTTAGCACTGTAGACTTAGTCATATTAACGAAACAAGACTAAACAAGTTACACAACGATGGATATTTAAACTCTTTTGAATATAAATCTTATGCGACTTACCAGTCTTGTATCAAGGGTAAAATGACCAAAACTCCGTTTACTGGACACGGAGAAAGAGCTACTCAGCTCCTGGGCCTCATACATAGTGATGTATGTGGGCCAATGTCTACACAGGCTAGAGGCGGTTTTTCATACTTCATTACATTCACTGACGACTTCTCAAGATTCGGTCATGTATTTTTATTAAAGCACAAGTCCGACGCTTTCGAGAAATTCATTGAATATAAACAAGAAGTAGAAAAACAAACCAGCTTGAGTATAAAGATGCTTCGATCAGATCGAGGTGGTGAGTATCTCAGTACAGAATTTGCAAACTTCCTAAAAGAGAATGGGATTCTCTCTCAACTCACTCCTCCTTACACATCACAGCACAACGGTGTGTCAGAAAGACGGAATAGGACCCTATTAGATATGGTCCGGTCCATGATGAGTGACGCTGAGTTACCAGTCTCGTTTTGGGGGCATGCATTGGAGACTGCAGCGTTTCTGCTGAACAGGGTTCCAACCAAAGCCGTGTCCACCACGCCATATGAGATATGGAATGGGAAGAGACCATCTCTTAAGAGAATTAAGATTTGGGGTTGCCCGGCCTATGTTAAAAAGCAGAATCCGGACAAACTCGAGAAACGGTCAGTCATGTGTAACTTTGTGGGATATCCAAAGAATTCTTATGGATATCTTTTCTACCACAAAGAGGAACAAAAGGTGTTTGTTTCTCAGTATGCCACATTCCTAGAAAAAGAGTTTTTCACAGATAAAGATGATGGCAAGGTAGTGGATCTATAAGAGGTTCTAGAAACACAAATTACTAATGACGATTTGGTTGAACCGGCTGTTGCAGCAGAAACTGAAGAACCTCGGCCACTCCGTAGGTCTGGTAGGACTTCTCGCCCACCGGAGAGGTACTACGGTTTCCTCATTGATGGTAACGGAGAAGATTGCATCATGGATGATGATGATCCTACCAGTTTTCAGCAAGCTATCACGAGTAAAGACTCTGTGAAGTGGCTGGATGCCATGAGATCTGAAATGGAGTCTATGTACACCAACAAAGTGTGGACTTTGGACGTTGTGCCCCCTGGGGTAAAACCTGTGGGGTGCAAATGGATCTTTAAAAGAAAGATTGGTGTAGATGGGCAGGTGGAGACCTATAAGGAAAGACTTGTGGCGAAGGGTTTTCGTCAAAGACCAGGTTTAGACTATGACGAAACTTTTTCTCCCGTAGCCATGCTTAAATCCATTCGGATCCTACTTGCTATTGCTGCTCACTACGACTATGAAATCTGGCAGATGGACATTAAAACCGCATTTCTAAACGGAAATTTAGAAGAATGCGTTTATATGGATCAGCCAGAGGGCTTCATTGACAGTGGGAGCAGCGGGAAAGCATGTAAATTGCTTAAATCCATATATGGGTTAAAGCAGGCATCATGGAGTTGGAACATCTGTTTCGATGATGTCATCAAAGAGTTTGATTTCATCAAAAATCCAGATGAACCTTGTGTTTATAAGAAGGCTGTAGGGAGAGCTGTCGCATTCCTCATATTGTACGTGGACGACATTCTTCTGATAGGAAATGATATTCCTATGCTACAGTCGGTCAAATCTTTCTTATCACTAAGGTTCTCCATGAAGGACCTGGGTGATGCCACATACATTCTGGGCATAAGGATCTATAGGGATAGATCCAAAAGGTTATTGGGATTGTCCCAAACCAGGTACATTGACACCATCCTAAAAAGGTTTAGTATGGAAGACTCCAAACGGGGTGCCTTACCCGCTTGCCATGGGGTCACTCTCTCCAAGGATTCTTGCCCAAAGACCGATGAAGAGAGAGCTCGCATGAGTATTATACCCTATGCTTCGGCAGTAGGATCTATAATGTATGCAATGTTATGTACACGCCCAGATGTAGCTTATGCACTTAGTGTTGTAAGCAGGTATCAATCCAACCCAGGGGAGAATCACTGGACAGCTGTGAAGAACATTCTTAAGTACTTGCGAAGGACTAAAGAATTGTTCTTGGTGTATGGTAATGGAGATCTCCAAATGGAGGCCTTTACCGATTCGAGCTTCCAGAGTGATAAGGGCGACAGCAAATCTATCTCTGGGTTTGTATTTACCCTTAATGGAGGGGCGGTGAGTTGGAAGAGTTCCAAACAAGATACCGTTGCAGACTCTACGATGGAAGCTGAGTACATTGCTGCAAATGATGCTGCCAAGGAAGCCGTCTGGATGAAGAAGTTCGTCTCGGAGCTAGGAGTAGTTCCAACCATTATTGATCCAATACCTTTGTATTGTGACAATAATGGGGCTATGGCGTTAGCCAAGGAGCCCAGATCCCATCAGCGGTCCAGACACATCCTGAGGCATTTTCATTTGATCCGGGAGATTGTAGATCGCCGCGAGATCGAGATTAGGAGAGTAGACACAAAGAATAACGCCGCGGATCCATTCACCAAGGCCCTCCCTCAGCCGCAGCATGAGCGACTTTTTGAGATGTTGGGTATGAGATACACCAATAACTGGCCTTAGTGCAAGTGGGAGATTGTTGGATATATGTATGCCCTAGAGGCCATTATATGATAGTGGATGTATCTATACATGTATATATATTCAGTATGCATTCTTGCTCGACATGATAGTATGCTATCTGGTTCTTCTTTATCTGACATGTTGATTTGATCAGGCTTATTATTCACTCATACATGCTGATAAAGCCCTGAGGATATTGGCTTGACTGCTCTGATTATGATGGAGATCATACTAGTGGGACATTTGTAGTCTATAAGCATATCCTGGAAAGTCCCTAGTCGTAGGTATATCGAGACGGGGCATTGATATACCAGAGTAGACTAGTGTATATGATACTAGACCCATACGATGGGCGATGAATGTTCCCACATTCATCGATGTTTGACATCAAGAACATATACGGGTGCTCAGTGGTGACTGGGTACACAGAACGGACTCACTGAGAACTCCTATATGGAATTATATCTATCATCGGATAGCAGTTCTCAGGTGACACTGGTACAGGTTAGTCTGTAGACCCGAGATCGTCATGGAGTCTTGTGTGTTCTCCCACTGTACTTTGATTGCCACCCTACCACGGCTCTACTGAGTCGTGCAAACAGGTGGCCGTTGGGTACAGTCCCGAGACACACGAAGGCAATAAGCGATAGGAGGGGTTTCGTCTCTCCCGATATTGTGAGTAGATGTTGTATTGTGCCCGACTGGTTATATCAGTAAGTCCCTGGCCAGGGCTGCTGAGATTTGTTGATAAATGTTATCAGTAGTTTCTCGATCTGCTATAGACCATTCACCGGCACGACTTATTGAGTTATTAGGGTCGACGTGACCATCCCTAGGCTCAATATGCAGCATATCTGACGAAGAGACCGGATTGTACGGTAGTGTTGCCGGTTGGCTCGACAGGAGTTGTAGCAGGTTCGCTTGTTTTCTTCTGATCGCTCAATACCCGGGTGGCCGTTACGTTTAGCTGACCGCTTGCGGCTTGGGGGTACCTGATTTGATCATCACCCTCTGCCGGCGTATTAATGAGTCTTAGAGTCCCACAAAGGAGTTACCCAGTCCAGGCGAAACGTTGTGGTGCGCGTATGCGATATGCGCATGCACCCGATTAAAATGTGCGTATATGATACCGAACATTGATCGGGTGAACTGCTTTTGGTGGGGTCATATGAGATATGACCGGATTGATAAATCAAGTGTTGATTTATCATTTAACCATTAGTTTTCTCACTTAAAACCTTTTCTTGGATGATGGATGTGTGCATGCATGTGTGCTTTTCTTTCTTTCTTTCATGCTAGTTTCATGCACATATGGATGTGCATACATACACACATACATACACCCATCTATCATGGTTGTTAACATATGGAAATGGTGGCAATATAAGACTCACACCATGGTCTAAGTAATGGATTATTATTTGATTTTTGATTTAAAACAAATTGAAAAGAAAAGGATAATCATTTCTAGCTTCTACATTCTTCCTTTGACCTAACCATGCTTGCCTACCTCTAACCTTGGGTTAACCTTCTCTTTTTGATTTAAAACTCAAGTTAAATAATGTCTCCATCACTTTAACCATGGTTCATTGTAAGAAGAAATAAAATATATAATGATATATTTCTTTTTCTTCATAAGGGTTATCATCATCTTTATCATCTCTTGTGAAAAATATTGCCACCATCTTCTTCTTCTTTCTCATTTGCTCTCTAGTTTTTTCTAGTGAGTAAATCACACTTAAAGAAAGGTTTTTGAAGTGAGAATCTTAACCACAACTTCATTCTACACAAGTTTAGCCAACTTGTTTAGAGTGTTCTCTTCCGTTTTACGAAATTGCGAGCTTGGACGGAGAACTCCGTGGTGGATCGTCGTGGACACAAGAGGACTTCAAGAGGACCTCCATTCAACACCCTAGAGACCAAGGATTCCAGCGAAAAGGAGCTACAAAGGTTGTAGTCTCGAAACCCTAGATTAGTTCGCTTTAAATTTCGAAACCCTAATTTTCTAGGATCGATTCCTTTGCATGTTCGTTTAGCACCATAAAAATTTAAACTTTGGGACATGTAATGCTTCAAAACTCATTATAGGGTGCTAGACAAACCTTTCAGGACCTTCCTCAATCATTGCAATCATGTGCGTGCGATCCAATAATTGACTTGAGGGCACTATAGCCAACAAAACTAAAACTCGTTAACCAAGTTAACCGAACCTTTTTACAATTAACGGTTTTGGAATGTCTTGATTGCCCTATTTCACGACATAGTCGCATATGTCCTTACCCCTCACACTTTCCCTTTTGCTTCCTCCAGAATACTTTATATCCGATATAAAGATCCATATTGCTGGATGGCCATCTTGTATAGTTACATACGAACTCGAAGAAAGTGTTTCAGTCGAGAATAGCATCTGGTTCAGAAGAAAGTGAACTGTCATTTGTCTCTTCTCTCCACTTTATCTCAAGTTTGAGAGAACCTTAAATAAGGAGAATATACCAGTTAGGCTTGTTGGATTGTCTTCTTCCAATCCCGATGCTGGAGCTGAAAGGAAGGGTAAGAAGAAATCCAACCATCATACGTCCGGTATACACAAGGTAAGAAAGAGAGAAAACAATAGGGGACAAAGTGAGCGGAAAGGAAAGTTCAACTACTGTTATGACCCTGGGCAATGAAAGAGGCATTACTAGGAATACCCTGCCACCCCTTAAAACATTTTGATGTTTCATGTTTTTCATGTGATTGTAATCGAAAACTATTTTCCAATTAATTCTGACTCTTGGGTATATAGATACCGGATTAACATCCTATATCTGTAAGTTGTTACAGATGTTGAGAAGGATTAGATTATTGGAAATATGATTTGTTCCTCAATGTCGGAAATCAGAGCAATTGTTGAAATTGGGGAAATCACCTGGTTTTGCCTTTCGGTATACTTTTGGTTTTGAATATATGTTAAAATGCACCAATTTTAAAAACTCATATATCCGCCTCTTTATTTAGATAAAGTGGGATATAAATTTTGAAAAATATGTTATGAACATTAACCTTTATCATTAGATGATTGGCTAAGGTGCATATAAATAATGAAAGAAACATTCTTAACCAAAATACAATTTTCAAATTACAACACACATAGTACGAGTTAGTGAACTCATAGGACTTATACATAATGATGTATCTTGTCCAATGTCCACACGGACATGGGGTTGGTGCTCATACTTCGTTCTGTTTTTCTATAAGTTCTCTGATTTTAGACACGCATTCTTGTTGAAATGCAAAGTCCAAAGATTTTGAGAAGTTCATAAGATATAAGAATAAAGTAGAAAACCAAATGTTGGAAGTATCAAGATTCTTCGAAGTGTTCGAAGATATGGATGCTTATGCCAGGTATTCCGTAGTTAAATAATCGAGAATTTGATTCTCTCTCAGATTGCTCATCCGCGGGTGCACTCCATGATGAGTAATACTCAATCGCCTTTTTGTTCAATTAAGAGAAGAACTAGAACTAGATGCATATCAATTGATACCAGTTCCACCTAAATCAGTGCTTCAAATTCTATATGTGATATAGAATGGATTATCATCTTAAAATTGTTAAAATGTTGAGTTTCTTGTCTTATGCTTAAAACCAGAATCTGGATAAACTCAAAGCACGTTTTGGTAATGGCAATTTTTGGGTTCTCCCGGGCATTGACGAGAGTTTAACTTTATACCATTTGCAAGATCAAAAGTGTTTTGTTCTTGTCTCACCACCTCCTTGGTAAAGGAATTTCTTTTAAAAGAAATTAGTGGGAGTATGGTAGAACTGAAAGTGATTCCAGAACCACAAATGGTTATTGAAGATTTAATAGAACCTGAAAATCCAATTGACCCTGACAAACCTTAGCCTACTCCACATATTTGGTAGGTGATCTCAGCCGCCTGAGAGGTGCTATGGTTTCCTCGTTGACGGTGATAAGAAGGCTTGCATCATGTTATGATGACTCTACTAGTTATCAGCAGGACAGGTGAAGTGGTGACTTCCGATTGATGGCTTGATACCAAGTTATCCTAGTTGTACTCCATGCACTGCAATAAAGTGTAGATTTTGTTGGGTGCTCCTGAAGGGGTAAAACTCATAAGGAGTAAGTAGATCTTTCGAGATCGATGCAAATAGAAAGTACTGACCTAATAAGGGTAGACTTGTAGTAAATTTTTTTCATCAAATACCCGTTGTGGATTGTGATAAAACTGTTACTTCTGTGTCTGTGCTGATGTCCATATAGATATAATTTGCCACTGCTGTTTTTCATGACTGCAATATCTGGCAGATGGATGACTATAACGTCTTTCGAAATTGGATTTAGAAGTGTACGTGTATATGACTCTGTCAGAGGGTTATCTTAGTCAGTGGGAGCAGCGATAAGTGTGTAAGTTGCTTAAGTCTATCTTTAGACTAAAGCAGGCATAGCGGAAATGGATCATCTGTTTTGATGTCACGGTCAAAGTATTTAACTTAATCAAAATGAGAGATGAACATGATATTTGTAAGAAGGTATTAGGGAGTGTTATCCGATTTCCCATATGGTATGTGGATGACATACTCATGATAAGAAGTGATGTTCCTATACAGCAATCGGTAAAACAATGGTGGTCACAAGTGTTTCTCCATATAGGATATAGATGTCAGTCCAATCCTAGAGAAACATAGTAGAGCATTTGATGTTCTTGGTGCATAGTAATGGCAGACTCTTTAAAGAGGTGGTTAATGATTCTAGTTTCCTATAGAAGATAAAGCTTCTGTCGCGAGTTATAAGTTTACCCTCTTTTGAAGAGTAGTATATTGAAAAGAGTTCCAAGTTGGATACTAAGATAGTCGTGGCACTAGATGCTGGTTATGAATCAGCAAAGGATACCGCCTGAGAATTCGCTGAATATAATTGTTCATTTGTGAACATAATCCCATTGTCTGTCCAAGCAAATACTAAGGCAGGTATCGCTCATTTCGGGAGATATTTGATCTCCGCGAAGTTGAGATACAGGGAGAAACAGAGAGAAGTGCTGTGCCGGGTCCACTTATTGAGGCTAGTTTTCAAATACAGTTTGCGAAACTGTTAGTACAGAAGTTGGGTATGAGATACCGCAATAATTGGTTTTAAGTGCAAGTGGGAGATTGTTGGATATAGGTGCCGTCAAGGCAAATATTATAATTGAATGAGGATTTATACGGGAGAACTATCACACTCGAGATGATAGTATGCTATCCGGTTTGTCTTTATCTTTCATGTGATGCATTTTATTGATTATCACGTATCGTGTAGACATGAGATAAAACCCTTAGGATTTTGCTTGACTACCAGAATGATGATGGAGATCATACTAGTGGGGCCTGGATAGTCGATAAGCAATTCTTAAATGTACCTTGTCGTAGGAGTATCGAGACTGGGCATCGGCACTCCAGTTTAGACTAGTGTGTACGTTTCCTGACCCGGTTGGAGGGTGATAGCTGGGCCTATAGCTATTAGTGTTTGACACGGAGAATTGTATACAGCTGCTCATTGGATGAGTTATACTGGACGAACTCACCGAGAATTTCTTAGTTGGTAATATACCAATGTCAGGTAGCAGTTCTCTGGTAACATAAGTACATGGTAGTTCCTAGGACCTGAGATCGCTATAGTGTCTAATGTGTGTTCCCATTATACTTAGACTTCTACCCTACCACGACTCAAAAGAATCATGCAAACAGGTTTTGTTGGGTATAGTCCCGAAGCATGTGGAGGCAGTGAGCAGTCAAGGGGATTCGTCTCTCCCGATGATTTGATGTCGCGCTGTGCAGGATATGATTACAACCACAAGTCGGTGGCCACCGCAGTGGAGATAAACTAATAAGTGTTATTAGTTGTATCTCCGGATGGTTATGAGTCCTCTGTCGCACGACTTATCGAGTTATTAGGATCTAACAGATTCCAAACCTAGACCCGATATGTGATACTCTTAGACGAACAGACCGAACTGTACGGTGATGTCACTGATAGACTTTGCAGGGTTTAGATGAGCTTGCGAGTTGACCTTCTTTCGATCAATACCTGGGTAGCCGTTACGTGCAGTGATTGATTGTGAAAAAGTTTGTTCGAAATAACCGCAATCAAGATGGTATCGCTAGTAGCTATCCGCGATGAGTACGGGTCGTTCACAGGGAAACATGAACTCTTTTCTTACTTTAGACGAGTTGATGAAAGAAGGGTGATTGTTTGTCATTACGGATATAATATTTATAATGAAAAAGCTTGTAGGGTTCATAGGACTTAGTGGTAATGGATGAATAATTAAAAATGAATCCTTTATCTTTTAATAGTTTAAAACTAGATCGATAGTGATGAATATAGATTAGGGTTTTTGGAAAAAACTAGGGTTTCCCCACCACTAACCCTTGTCCTTGCATTGATCTCTATTCATGTCTAGCCCCTAACAAAACAAGTGTTAAACCAATCTCAAATCGTGGTCGTGACTATCAATAAATTGGTAGCGCACCCGATAAGGTTGTTAACAATTACTTTGCTAAAGTTTATAAACTTTAAAATGTATAAAAGATATTAAGAGATTTTCTCATCCATTGTTCTACCCTATCCTACGAACCCTAGTAAGCTAGGAATTATTCGCTCATGGTTAAAGATTTAGAAGAAAAGTTGAAGAATGAAATCATGATTAAGATGCAGAAATGTAAGTGCAGAAAGTAAGTGCAAAAATTAATTGCAAAAAGAATAATAAAAACACTACCTTTATTAATCAACTATTGCATTTACAATTTTGCTCCTTAGAAAGTAGAATACAAGAACCCTAGTTTGCTCTAGATCTCTTTCTTGTTGGAGGTAGATGAATATGTGATGATCACTCGGATACGTGGACCTCTTGGATCTCTTGATCTCTTCGGTTATAATTTTTAATGTGAAGCTCTCGGTCCTATATATAGTCACAAAAACCAGAAACCTTAGATTCCCTATGTGAATATATGCTGTTGAGATCCATAATACAAAATTTCACATCCTACGGCCATAAATTCGCCGCGGTTCCTCCGCATATTCCTTACTTTAGCCACGGATCCGCCGCAACCTAGTGGCATCAGGACTTGGGATTTCTTATGGTCTCTTGTTTTGCCATGTGGAGATCCTCTTGATGTCTGTATTCTGAGAATAATGCTCCGAGTCTCTGCCATTGCTAGATCTCATGATTTGCTTCAATATTTTGGCAGATTTGATTCTGACATCCCAATTTAATTCGGATCTCTTGGATTCCAGACCTGAGCTAATATCTGCACAATATTTTAAGTTATAGTGTTAGTAGTATTTGGTATTTTTTTGAGATATTATCCTAACCATTTTATATGATATTAAATTTTAAGAATATTGATTAGAAATATTTGATATGATATGTATATTTTAATTACTGATTTTTCATTTAAATATTATATGCATATATTTTACCTAATTATGTTAATTAAAACGTAGAAACATATGATAATAATCTTTTTACAAATAAACCCACATATATTCTATATTTACAATAAACACATTTTAGTACTTAACAATAGTAGGGAAAATATTCATTCAAATATAAAATATTTTAGAATAATCAAATACCCCTAAACTTATCTTTGATAGTCCCGAACAAACTAGTTATTTAAGAGAAGAAAAAGAAAAAGAAAAAGAAAAACCTAGCACACTTTCGTTTGCAACAAGATTGCACTGAGCATGTGCAACAAGCCTTTAAACCTCTAGGTGTCCCTAGTAGGAGGAGTGTTGTCTCCTGAGAGTTTTCAGTAGATTACACCCACTGTAACATTTCAGAAAATATAAAATACTATTTTTTGGAATTTAATATTAAAATAATATATTTCTTGAAAACTGTCCGATTTAAATTGCGGTTTTCAAAAAAGGGTATAAATATATACCAATATTTGCGAAATATTTGGAGATTAAAACGATTTATTCATTTTTAGAATATATTTAAAGGATTTGGCATTTTTAAAATTTATTATACGCAGTTTAAATAAAAACCCGATTAGTACACTGCTAATCGCGATTAGGCTAAATCCGTGTTTTTACAGTTTTCTATGGCTAGTGCACCATGTCATGTTGCATTTTGGTTACATGTTGTTTTATTGTGTTGTGTTAGGGTATTATATGGTTTGGGTTTTAAAAAGAAAAGAAAAAGGGAAAAAAGTGGCATGATGACTTGGAGAGAGAGAGAGTGTGAGACATGAGTTTGGGGGTGAGAAAAAGAGAGGAAGAGAGAGAGGGGCTGCCACATTTCATTTCCCCCCATCATTTTCTTCTTCTTTTTCCTCACTTCCCACCACCTTCAACCCTTGATCCATATCAAAATACTCCAAAAAACCCTATACCCCTTTCACAAAAAATGATCACCTCCTCACCCTCATCGCATTGGACCAAGCAAAGTAGGATTTTGATGACCTTGGGGATCTAGGGTTTTTCTTGAGTTGCCCAACTGAGGTATAATTCCTTCCTTTTAGTTTAGTTTGTTGTTTCCTAGCATCCTAGTTTAGTTTAGAGTTAAACTTGTTATATTAGTGATGTATGGAAATCTAAAGAGAAGGGTTGGGCAATTGTGTGGAATTGAGGATGTGTAGTGGCTGTTAACAAGACTTGAGAGGTGTTTTTACTGGCCTAGACCCGGATTAGAAACCAATACACGGATTTAGAATTTCTGTACATTGGAATTGTGACAGTTTGTGATGGTTTTTAGAGATCTGGGATGAACCGAGACCTTTATAAAATAAGTTCCCATGATCATGAGACGAGCAGGTAACCTGGAAGCATCAAACATGAATTCCTGGCCGCAGATTTATTATGTTTGGCCGCAAATTGCAGCCAAGTGGTGGGTGATTTGTGTGATTTTTGGCCAGTAGTCTTGTTTTCTGGTATCTAGAGCAACCCTATATGCAAAATCCCTTAGTTTTTCCTATAGTGAAATCTGGGAAGGGTTTTCCTATGTTGTTGTTTTCGTGTTTTTCGTATTTTTAATGATAAGTTTTGATATTTAGATTTGTATTTGGTTGTTGGATGTGAAGGGTTCCTAGTCACACAATAGAGGTCTCACAAGGCATCAACCATGCCGATTTCACATTTTATGGGTGCCGAGAAACCCTAATACGGATCGTCGACTAGAATTCTAGGCGAAAAACGAAACTAGTTAACATCTTTAACTAAAGGAGAGAGGCTACAACCTTTGTAGATCCGTTTCTCCTCTTCCTTAACTCCACGTAGGCGTCCTCTCGCTGTCCATCTCGAATCCCGAACTCAATCGTGGGCTTCATCGGAGAAATGGGCGGGCTAGGTCGTGGCTTCGTGCCGAAGATGATCTACGTCGAGGCATCACAAGTTCAAGCTCCAACATCACCAAGTTGTGAAACTTGTGAAGAAAACACCCTATACTACTTGGCAAGAGGTAGAGGATGAAGAAATAGGAGGTGGGTTCACTTTAGAATTGGATTTCTCACACTTTAGCTCAAGTTGCCATTAATGGACTTAAGCTTTTTCTTTGAAGATGAAGAAGAAGATGAAGCTAGAATATGATAAGTATTAGTTTAAAAATGAGAATAATATCATTACTTATCATATACTAACCATGGTGAAGTGTAGAGAGCAAACTAGGGTTAGGTGCATGGTTAGGTTAAGAGAAGAAAACAAAAATGGTCAATTATTCAACTCTTCATGAAGCTTCATGAAAGAAACAAATAAAGCCACCATTTTTCTTTTCCTTTCCAAAATGAATAATCAATATAAATAAATGAATAAGTAAATAAAACCCTAACCATTCATATAACCATGGTTTAATCTTTACACAAGCATAAGTTAACATGTATCATCAAACATGATACAAACATGTGTACACAAAAATATATCACATATACAATGTGCACATCAAGTGAGAAAATCCTTTTAAAATGAACCAATACTAGTTAATGCAAAGTAATATATCAAATATATAATTATAAATCAAATCATTAAATCAACACTTGATTCAATGATCCGGTCATGTCGCACATAACCGACTAGTATACAATGCATCGACTTATCGAATCAATCTTTGATTCGATAACTAGGTCATATCGCATATAACCAATCGAAACATTCATCGCGAGAATGGAATACGGTATCACATACACGCATTATTCTCGGTCCTGCACATATCTCATATGCGCTCCTATTTCGTTTCGCTTGAGCCAGGAAACCTCTGTGTAGGACTCTAAAGACTCGTCAATACGCCGGTAGCAGATGATGATCATATAAGCACCCACAAGCCGCAAGCGGTCTGCCAAACATAACGACCATCCGGGTATTGAGCGATCAGAAGATCGACGAGCTAGCCCGCTCACACTCCTGTGAATCCAACCAGTAACACTTACCGTACAGTCCGGTATGTTCGTCTGATATGTCGCATATCAAGTCTAGGGGTGGTAAACGTCAGACCCCAATAACCGATAAGTCGTGCCGATGTGAGGCTCATAACGGGTCGAGAAACTACTGGTAACACTTACCAGCAAATCTCTGATCAGCCCTGGCCAGGGACTTCCCTGTTACGACCAATCGAGCACAGCGCAACATCAACCCCCAATACCGGGAGAGACGAAACCCCTCCTATCGCTCATTGCCTCCATGTGACTCGGGACTGTACCCAAAGACCACCGTTTTGCACGCCCTCATGGACGTGGTAAGGTGGAGATCAAAGTACAGTGGGAATCACACAAGACTCCATGACGATCTCGGGTCTACAGACTAACCTGTACAAGTGTCACCTGAGAACTGCCATCTGACGTGAGGTATAATACCATCTGGGAGTTCTCGGCGAGTCCGTCCAGTGTACCCAGTCTCCACTGAGCACCCGTATATCATCTCTGATGTCAAACACCAATGGATATGGGATCATCCATCGTCCATCTCATGGGTCGAGAAGCGTATACGCTAGTCTACACTGGATATCGATGCCCCGTCTCGATACACCCACGACTAGGGACCTTGAAGGATGTACTTATGGACTACCATGTCCCCACTAGTATGATCTGTATCATAGTCCAGGCAGTCAAGTACACATCCTAAGGGCTTTACCAACATGTAACTAAAAGACAGTTTAAAGAGACTAGTGTACATGTTAAGATAAAGAGCAACCAGATAGCATACTATCATATCGAGCAAGAAAGTCATCTCTATATATGTCCAAGCATCCAATATAATATACATCATCTGTACAATACTGGCCTCTAGGGCATACATACAACTAACAATCTCCCACTTGCACTAAGGCCAGCTGCTGTAGTATCGCATACCGAGCATCTCGAAGAGTCTCTCAAACTGTATCTGGGGAATGGCCTTCGTGAGTGGATCCGCCGTGTTGTTCTTCGTGTCAACCCTCCTGACCTCAATCTCCCGGCGATCAACTATCTCCCGGATCAGGTGATACCGCCTCAGAATATGCCTGGATCGCTGATGGGACCTGGGTTCCTTGGCCAAAGCCACCGCTCCATTGTTATCGCAATACAAAGGTATTGGATGCTCAATGGATGGAACCACTCCAAGTTCAGTAATGAACTTCTTGATCCAGACAGCCTCTTTGGCAGTATTGTTGGCAGCGATGTATTCAGCCTCCATCGTCGAGTCTGCCACGGTTTCCTGCTTGGAACTCTTCCAGCTAACCGCCCCTCCGTAAAGGGTAAAGAGAAAGCCCGACTGCGACTTAGAGTCGTCCTTATCACTCTGGAAGCTCGAATCGGGAAAGGACTCCACTTGGAGTTCTCCGTTACCATACACCAAGAGCATCTCTTTAGTCCTTCGTAAGTACATGAGAATGCTCTTCACAGCTGTCCAGTGATTCTCTCCAGGATCAGCTTGATACCTGCTCACTATACTTAGTGAGTATGCAACATCGGGTCTGGTACATAGCATCGCGTACATGATAGAGCTTACAGCCGAAGCATAGGGTATCCCTTGCATGCGAGCTCTCTCCAAATCAGTCTTGGGAGACATCTCTTTGAAGAGAGTGACTCCAGAGATCGTGGGTAAGTTCCCACGCTTGGATTCTTCCATACTAAACCTCTTTAGTATGGTGTCAATGTACCTGGATTGGGACAATCCTAAAATCCGTTTGGATCTATTTCTATAGATCCTAATTCCCAATATGCAGGAGGCATCACCAAGATCTTTCATTGAGAATCTTTGTGATAAGAAGAGCTTGACCGATTGCAGCATAGGAATATCATTTCCTATCAAGATTATGTCGTCCGCGTACAATACGAGGAAGACAACCTAACTCTCTGCCACCTTCTTGTAGATACAAGGTTCATCTGGGTTTTTGACGAAATCAAACTCTTTGATAACGACGTCAAAGCAAATGTTCCAACTCCGTGATACTTGCTTTAATCCATAAATGGATTTAAGCAGCTTGCACACCTTCCCGCTGCTCCCACTGTCTACGAAGCCCTCTGGCTGAGTCATGTACACGCACTCTTCCAAATCACCATTTAGAAAGGCGGTCTTAACATCCATTTGCCAGATTTCGTAATCGTGATATGCAGCGATGGCAAGCATGATCCGGATGGATTTAAGCATAGCCACTGGAGAAAAGGTTTCGTCATAGTCCACACCTGGTCTTTGACGAAAACCTTTTGCAACAAGTCTAGCTTTGAAAGTCTCCACTTTCCCATCTACACCAAGTTTTTTCTTGAAGATCCACTTGCTCCCAATGGGTTTTACCCCTTCCGGAGCAACTTCCAAAGTCCATACTTTGTTGGTGTACATGGATTCCATCTCGGACCGCATAGCATCCAGCCATTTCACTGAGTCCCTACTCGTGATGGCCTGCTCGAAGCTAGTTGGGTCATCATCCTCCATGATGCAATCCTCGCTTCCACCGTCAATGAGAAAACCGTAGTATCTCTCAGGTGGACGAGAAACCCTACTAGATCGGCGGAGAGGCTGGGGTTCGTCGGGTACTACTGAATCCTTTGGTTCTACCAAGTCTTCTGTTATAGTTTGTGTTGCTGGAACCTCTTCCAGTTCTACCTCAATGCCACTAATCTGTTTCATAAGAAAACCTTTTTCTAAGAAAGTGGCATGTCGAGAAACAAATACCTTTTGTTCCTCGGGGTGGTAGAAGATATACCCTTGTGAATTTTTGGGATATCCTACAAACTTACATAAGACTGATCTTGCCTCGAGTTTGTCCGGATATTGTCTTTTGACATAGGCTGGACAACCCCATATCTTAACATACTTAAGAGATGGTTTCTTCCCTTTCCATATCTCATATGGAGTGGTAGGCACTGATTTGGTAGGAACCATATTCAATAGGTGTATGGCTGTCTCAAGCGCATACCCCCAGAAGGAAATAGGTAACTCATCTGTACTCATCATTGAACGCACCATATCTAATAGGGTGCGATTCCTTCGTTCCGATACACCGTTGTGCTGTGGTGTATAAGGTGGAGTAAGCTGAGAGAGAATCCCATTCTCTTTTAGATAATCTTGGAACTCATTGCTCAAGTATTCTCCTCCTCGATCAGATCGAAGGATCTTAATACTTTTGCCCGTTTGGTTCTCTACTTCGTGTTTATATTCTCTGAATTTCTCAAAAGCTTCAGACTTGTGTTTCAATAGGAACACATGCCCGTATCTAGAGAGATCGTCAGTGAATGTAATGAACTAGGAAGAACCGTTCCTAGCAAGGGTAGACATGGGACCACATACATCACTATGTACCAGTCCTAAGAGTTCAGTAACTCTTTCTCCGTGTCCACTAAACGGAGCTTTGGTCATTTTTCCTTTGAGACATGAATGACAAGTATCATAAGATGATAATTCGAACGGATTCAAATAACCATTCTTATGTAACTTAGCCAGTCGTGTCGCATTGATATGACCAAGTCTACAATGCCATAAGTAGGATTCGTTCATTTCTGAACTTTTCCTCTTGTGTGTGTTTTGTACATTGAGGACTGTATTTTGACTTAGAATGAATATGCCATTATGTAACGAGCCTGATGCAATCAACTTTTGATCTAGGAATATGTTCATAACATTATCCTATACTAAAAAATTATATCCTTCTTTACTTAATAAAGAAACTGATATAATGTTGCACATCATGTTCGGTATATAATAGCATTCATTCAGAATCATTATATCACCACTTGGTAATACTAGTTGATATTCGCCAACTGCTTTGGCTGCAACATTTGCACCGTTCCCTACTTGAACGGAATGATCACCTTTTCCCAGTTCTCTACCTTTCCTAGCCCATGTAACATTTTACATATGTGGGATCCTGATCCAGTATCTAATACCCAGGACGTAGGGTGAACTGAAAAACAGTTCTCAATGACAAACACACCCAAAGATGATGCATCAACATGCATGTTCTCCGTTTGGGCGGTGTGAGAATCCAGATATTCTCCTGTTTCCTGTTCATTCTTATAACACTTATAAGGTAGAACGGGTCCAACGTTCCCCTGCACAGTATAACATGCGGGTTCAGTCAATACATCCATATTATTATCTTGATTAGGGCATGAAATGGTCGCTACCTGGAGAGAGAGAGAAGAAAACACTTTAGCGTATGCTCGTGCAAGATCAGATTGGTTATTATCTTATCTAATCAGGATGGCTCCCACTGGTTTTTATCAAATCTTCCTTCAAACCCAAAAAGGAAAGACTAGCCGGGATTAATTACACCCTACAACTTCGTCGATCTTTCAGCCAGGCCAGTGTCGGTACTTTGAGGGAGGTTCCCCGTGCTTTCGCACGGACCTAATTAAAGTAAACCTCGTTTTCCCAGAGGCGTAACCCCGTTGACACCTTTCTAGACACCTACTTGATCGGCTAATTGTAATGTGTAAAACTCTCCCAGGAGTAACTCTTACTCGCAGTGGGTATCGGGATCCAACTATCTCATAGAAGGTATGCAATCTCATTGCAAATTTCAACACTTGAAATTCCTAATAATATTTTACCCCTAGTGTTCTATGACCTTGACGAATGCCAAACAACCCATAGTCCACTAGTCAAGTTCAACCCGTACATTTCTTGATTGAATTAAACCCACCCGCACGACCCTTGACGAATGCCAAACAACGCCGTACGAATACCCTAATCCAATCTGCATCATATGCATAAGCAGATAAATACTAGTTAGCTACCATACACTACGCCTTGACGAATGCCAAACTACCGTAGCACGAATACTAAGTAGTACTTATCTGAAATGATGGAGGGCTATGCAGGTTTTCAGAAAACCATGAGCGTAATGAACTTGATATCGTTGTAGAATCAAATGAAGTTTTGAAATGGAGTGATTTTGAGGCTTTTCTAGTTTTGCTAAAGGGGTCACTCCCGGTGAAGGGATCGTTGGCCCTTTCCTCGTCGAATGAGGTGCGGGATATATCATATATATCACTGTGCAAAACAGAAACTATAGAAGCAATCAAAAGTCAAACCGAGTGTGTAGCATCTGCGAGTTATTGCTAAAGGAGTCACTCCCGGTGAAGGGATCTCGGTCCTTTCCTCATCAAATAAGGTGCAGGATATATCACATATACCGCTGTGCAAAGCAAGAACTGTAGCTACCTGTTTTATTTAAAATTTGATTCTACAACATCTTAGGTTTCTTTTCTTTCATTAATCACATTAATGAAGTCCCATCATTTAAATACCTAAACATCACAGATAGATATGACGTACACTTATGCCATCCGCATTCGCCTCGATGTCCTCTCGTGCACCGTTAGGTTAGGTAACTAACGACAGAGCAGGGCAGGGCTAGTGCGGGTGCAAAACATAAGTAACGTCTATATAATATATCATATATACTATATACTGTATCTATCACAGAACATCACATGATCACATCACAGATATCGCAGCAGAAGAAACATATGAAACATTGGATATACTAGGACGTCCATGTTTTTAATACGAGCCAATATAAAACACGGATTCCACGATCGTGATGAATAGCCAATCCCACACCCCTAGACCGCTATGAGAGCGGCAAGCAACCATACCAATTCTAGGGTTAGAAGACCCGGACTCGACTCCTCGAGTTGGTCTCCCACTGGACCCCAGAACCCGGATACTTGTGCTCCCCTCCTTGGGTCTATCCTAATGCGGAAAAGTAAATAATATACAAAGGGTGACATCTTCCGCAACCTGGAAGTGTCCCAATAAAAGAATATTACATACAAGTTTTTACATGAATGAAAATGAAAAACACTCATCTCACATAAAAACCCCCGGCTATTCAAACACGACAATCCAATATAACATATCCAGCAACACATAACATCACATGTCATCAACGTAAGTAAATATGCGCATCCCAATTGTTGTTGACATATAGCAACGAAACCGGCGATATCACATATTACACTTACGGTCACAGAAAAGAAAGTGTAAAACTACAGCAGTTGGAATCCGCAACCCTTTTAGACATCACATGCCTAATCAAATGAAATACTTAGACATCACATGCCTAACAGTTATAAACCCCGCATTTTAGTCTCATTATCGAAAACTCTTTTCAATATCAAGTGAAACTAAACCGCTAGATTTATAACATTCATTCAGTTATCTCATAACTGTTTGTGAATTCCAATTATTGTATCCCATTCCGGATAAATAGAATATATTAAACTTTCCGATCGAACATTCGAACACCCAAGTTTTCCCGAAACCGTTCAACACATGAAATAGGTTCAAAGACATTCACTTCATGCCTCAGTACCAACGGTCCAGCCGTAGAAGGGTTAAGCCAACGCCTCACATGTGGCACGCCGTACTGCCCCAAACCCGAAGGTTCAAAGGGCAGTTCAAGACGGTCACATAATCGAGTTAAGGTTTGCTGTCTTCTAGAGGGACCATCGCGTTACTTGCACTACTCAGAACGTCCTTAAACCACAGAAAAATCCAACACTTGGAAATTTTCCGGCAGGGGAAAAGTTGGGTATTTATATCCGGTCGAACTTTTTAACATATTCTTAAATTATCCGGAAAAACACATAGACAAAGTCTGATAATCCGATCGAATCTGCGAACTCACAAAACACCCCAGAAAATTCAACTCTTGAATCAATTTAAAAATTCCCAGAAAACTCAGCACTGTGAAATAGGAATTACTGTGCAAAGGAGGAGGGCTGACGTCATCATCAGGCCGCGGAACCGCCGCCGAAGCCATGCTTCTGCCGCGGTTCCGCCGCACTCTATACTGTTCATTTGAAAAAATTTGCACCGTAATTCTTAGAATTCCCTGCTGAATTTTTTAAGCATTTTTAATCAAGAAAAATCCCAGTTTTTGAAAAAAGTCCAGAGAGCACATCGGGAATTAGGGTTTCGGTTCGATCGGGTTTCAAACGTCGTCTACACTTCGCCTAAGGCTCTAGCTAGACTCTGATACCACTGAAGGGTTCCTAGGCACACAATAGAGGTCTAACAAGGCATCAACCATGCCAATTTCACATTTTATGGGTGCCGAGAAACCCTAATACGGATCGTCGACTAGAATTCTAGGCGAAAAACGAAACTAGTTAACATCTTTAACTAAAGGAGAGAGGCTACAACCTTTGTAGATCCGTTTCTCCACTTTCTTAGCTCCATGTAGGTGTCCTCTCACTGTCCATCTCGAATCCCGAACTCAATCGTGGGCTTCATCGGAGAAATGGGCGGGCTAGGTCGTCGGCTTCGTGCCGAAGATGATCTACGTCGAGGCATCACAAGTTCAAGCTCCAACTTCACCAAGTTATGAAACTTGTGAAGAAAACACCCTATACTACTTAGCAAGAGGTAGAGGATGAAGAAATAGGAGGTGGATTCACTTTAGAATTGGATTTCTCACACTTTAGCTCAAGTTGCCATTAATGGACTTAAGCTTTTTCTTTGAAGATGAAGAAGAAGATGAAGCTAGAATATGATAAGTATTAGTTTAAAAATGAGAATAATATCATTACTTATCATATACTAACCATGGTGAAGTGTAGAGAGCAAACTAGGGTTAGGTGCATGGTTAGGTTAAGAGAAGAAAACAAAAATGGTCAATTATTCGACTCTTCATGAAGCTTCATGAAAGAAACAAATAAAGCCACCATTTTTCTTTTCCTTTCCAAAATGAATAATCAATATAAATAAATGAATAAGTAAATAAAACCCTAACCATTCATATAACCATGGTTTAATCTTTACACAAGCACAAGTTAACATGTATCATCAAACATGATACAAACATGTGTACAAAAAAATATATCACATATACAATGTGCACATCAAGTGAGAAAATCCTTTTAAAATGAACCAATACTAGTTAATGCAAAGTAATATATCAAATATATAATTATAAATCAAATCATTAAATCAACACTTGATTCAATGATCCGGTCATGTCGCACATAACCGACTAGTATACAATGCATCGACTTATCGAATCAATCTTTGATTCGATAACTAGGTCATATCGCATATAACCAATCGAAACATTCATCGCGAGAATGGAATACAGTATCACATACACGCATTATTCTCGGTCCTGCACATATCTCATATGCGCTCCTATTTCGTTTCGCTTGAGCCAGGAAACCTCTGTGTAGGACTCTAAAGACTCGTCAATACGCCGGTAGCAGATGATGATCATATAAGCACCCACAAGCCGCAAGCGGTCTGCCAAACGTAACGGCCATCCGGGTATTGAGCGATCAGAAGATCGACGAGCTAGCCCGCTCATACTCCTGTGAATCCAACCAGTAACACTTACCGTACAGTCCGGTATGTTCGTCTGATATGTCGCATATCAAGTCTAGGGGTGGTAAACGTCAGACCTCAATAACCGATAAGTCGTGCCGATGTGAGGCTCATAACGGGTCGAGAAACTACTGGTAACACTTACCAGCAAATCTCTGATCAGCCCTGGCCAGGGACTTCCCTGTTACGGCCAATCGAGCACAGCGCAACATTAACCCCCAATACCGGGAGAGACGAAACCCCTCCTATCGCTCATTGCCTCCATGTGACTCGGGACTGTACCCAAAGACCACCGTTTTGCACGCCCTCATGGACGTGGTAAGGTGGAGATCAATGTACAGTGGGAATCATACAAGACTCCATGACGATCTCGGGTCTACAGACTAACCTGTACAAGTGTCACCTGAGAACTGCCATCTGACGTGAGGTATAATACCATCTGGGAGTTCTCGGCGAGTCCGTCCAGTGTACCCAGTCTCCACTGAGCACCCGTATATCATCTCTGATATCAAACACCAATGGATATGGGATCATCCATCGCCCATCTCATGGATCGAGAAGCGTATACGCTAGTCTACACTGGTATATCGATGCCCCGTCTCATACACCCACTACTAGGGACCTTGAAGGATGTACTTATGGACTACCATGTCCCCACTAGTATGATCTGTATCATAGTCCAGGCAGTCAAGTACACATCCTAAGGGATTTACCAACATGTAACTAAAAGACAGTTTAAAGAGACTACTGTACATGTTAAGATAAAGAGCAACCAGATAGCATACTATCATATCGAGCAAGAAAGTCATCTCTATATATGTCCAAGCATCCAATATAATATACATCATCTGTACAATACTGGCCTCTAGGGCATACATACAACTAACAGGATGTTTGTACATCAACGACTAGGGATAATTGGTTGGTTTTGCATGCGCGGGCTATAGGTTCTAACCTATAGGCGATCTGTATGCTGTTTTGGTTTTCCGGATTCGATTTTAATAGCGATTGCGATTGTGTGTTATTGTCGGTACCTTCACGTGGATTCCGAGGCGATGGAGCATGGCGTCATCGACTTCGGCAAGCAAGGTGAGTGGATCTATATCCATGGGGGAAGTCGGGTGGATGGCGTATAGCACCACCGCAAACTTTGATGGAAACCGATTTATATATAGAGTGCGGTTAAGGGAACCTTTAATAGAAAACTATAGATAGAGTTAAAAGATAGTTAGAGAAACTATATTAGAAACTAAAGGATAGTTAGAAGTGATATGATACGACTAATATGTGATGACGGGATTTAAGGATGATGTTTGATGATATAGCCGTTTAGGGTACTATAAGACTGGATAGCCGACATAAATGTGTCATCCGAACCATACCTATTTCCAAACTAAAGAATCATATGCGTCTTTTAAACAGATACCTTGAGGGACGTTACGGATTTTCAAATGATATCTTTTCCTTAAAAACACCGTAACCCCTACTTTTGAAACTACGATTCGCATCTTTTAAAAACTGATTGTATGGTTCGGGTATGTATGTTAGATTAGATACGTATGTTTATAGTAAAGGTAGAATGTGATTGTAAATTGACCTTATGTGAGATATAGATGCGATGAAAAGAGAATACGATTTGTCATGTGATATAATGATATATTGGTATACGGATGCGAGTCGATTGAGAGAATTGATACCTTGCCGGTCCCCTGATATGAGCTTGTTATGGACGTGACTTGGGACATAGGTGTATACATGTTTTGAATCATGAATGATAGGCCGTACGTGACATTAGGCCGTACCCTCACTGTCATATAGGTTGATAGGATCCCTATTGGTTAAATGCCACCGTACGATGATTTTCCGTACGTGATGAGTTTGACTTAATGATTGATCCATACCCTTGACTAGAGGATGTCGTATGATGGATTATACCGTACGTGATGTCGTAAGGCTAGATGCCGATGGTTAGATTCACCGACTCGGCCATGTTAGATACGTATACCCGTTAGCATTTGCATATGATTTACCTTATGCCACATTCATGTTATTCTCATTGCATTGCATATACCTGTGCTAGTACACTTACACCATTATCGATGATGCGTATGTTACACGTACACAGATTTGCCGCCTCACACACTTCATCATCGATAATTACCATGTCACTACACAGTAGAACTGCTGCATCAGGATATGACTCCTTGCATGATATACTTGCTATAGCTACATATTGTACACCCATACTTGCTTACATACACATTTGTATGTCCTTACTTGCGTACATACATATTGTACACCCATACTTGCGGACATACATATTTGTACGTCCATACTTGCGTACATACATATATGCACCTCTATACGATATTGCATTCGATTTTGGAGATTTGGGAACCACATGATATATTTTAAAACTGGATTCATTTAAAAGAGCGATTTTCCCTCGATATGTGCATATTACTGTTCCATGTTGCATGATATACGGATATGCTTACATTTCTATTATATTTCGCATACATCATGCTTTATACTTATACGCATTGAGATATGTTATTTTCATGAGATTTCTGGATTTGAGAACCGCGGTCATTTTAAAAGAAAGTATGTATTGTTTTAAAATTCCGGTTTCTCTTGATATGATATTTCAGTGCATCCACCATGCATTTTCTCGGTTCTGAGACGTGTGATATATGAAACCCGATTCGAGGAGTTGGATGATCCGTTTGCGGGTTCATGGTGGACCCGATACGGTACCCGGAGGCGAGAAGATCGTGGGGATGACGATGGGCCTGGCAGAGTGACTACTACCTACCGGTGATCGGTTGGACCTGGCGGTTATCCGAAGGATACCGACCAGAGTCGAGAGATGGATAGGGGCCGACCCGTTCTGCCGGAGCCCGTGGGCTGATCGCGCAGACGGAGCCCGAAGGCCGATCCGGACCGACGGAGCCCAAGATATGAGGATTTACGTGTCGATACTGAACACGGGTTTCATGATGTTTTGAGTGTCGATGCTGGACACTCAGGTTCCATGATTTTGATGTGTCGGGAGGGACACACGTTGATTTATATCCTCATACTTTCATGCATATGCTTTTATGATATTTACATGCATGATGTTGTTGTGTCATTGGTTAACACATGGACGGGATTCATACGCATGCATACATTGATGAAATGGTTGGACGAGATCTACACGCATACATACATTGATCACTTGATTGGATGATATCCGCATATATATAGGTGTTGATTACTTTGTTGGCACATATACAGATACGGTCACCCTAGATATTATATATTACCTTCATGATATAGTTGACCTAGGAATCGTTGTTTATTCAATTTCTACTTGTTGATGTTTTTCTACTCACCAGTTGGCAACTCACCCCCGTTGTGCCACAGTTCTTGCAGGTTGACCGAATGGATCAGTAGCGGCATCGCTGGCACACAGTTGCTTTTGGGTGATTGCTTTGGTAGGTGGGACAGTTGTATCGTACCCACTCTTGTATTTATATTTCATATTGTATCTAGTTAACTCGATCAGTCAAACTAGTAATTGTATAAGTAATGAGACTTAGTGAGACTTGTAGTTGCGAGACTTGAGCGATGGGTTTTATGTTCGCATTTTAGATTGATGTCTTGCTTGTTTATTTATCTTTTTTGGTGAACTTCTCCATTAGGCGTCGTATACTTATATTTATGCTTTGCGTGGTTGTGGATCCGCCGATTGGTGAAGAGCTAGCTCCCGCTTAGGGATTCCTTTATCATTATTATGTATTGTGGTTTTGGATCAAAAAATATAAAGGAGGTGCTGCCTAAATTTTTTTAAAAAGTCGAAACATGTTTTTCAACTAATAAATTCCACTTGCGTTTTCATGTTCCTTTACATATGCATTTAGAAAACATCGGTTTCACTCGACCTTTATTTCAAAACTTCACCTCTTTTATTTTCTTAAAGGTTTAGATTTCTGGGTTTCAGCTTACTTGAATTACGTTACGCCTTTAGACGTGGCGTGATTTAAGTGCCGGTCACGAGCTAATATTTCGAGTCGTGACAAAGTTGGTATCAGAGCGCTAGGTTTAACTGTGGTTCGAGTCTATGTTTGACTATGCGGAGTCTAGGGCGAGTATGTATTTCGGAACCTAGGCTTGACCTTACGGAACTTAAACTTGAACCGGGGGGGTATTAGACCCGAACTTTCGTTTCATTGGTTAACCCTGATTGATGGAGTAGGTAGCTTGAGTAGAGTGACGTACCGTACGTATGTTCTGCGGCATATTTATGATACGATACTCCACTTAAGAAACCTTAGGATGTACATATTTTGAGATCTGTGATTTTCTTCGTACCCATGGGTATACATCCATTTTAGATCCTTGATTCGATTCGTTTCCATGATCATACTCTTATTGATTTCGTTCCTCCTTATGATCATGTATCCATTCTGGATCTGTTGATTCCTTTCATTCCATTGAGCTACCTTCATCGATACACGATTGAGGTTCCTGTCACTATGGTTTGAGCGCAGATTGAGCTGCTGCTAGTGTTGCGGTCAGGGTGAGCTCGTCATGGACGAGGACTGACCATTATGTTTTCTGGTGACATAAGAACGTCTCGATGTTGTATTGTGACCCCTGGTTGAGGTGAGTGTTTAGTTTTACACTGGATGATCGAGCTATTGTTAGAGCTGCCTGTTGTGAGAGGACTGTTGATGTACAACCTACCTCAGAGATTGTGATGTCGTCTACCGTACAGACAGATGACCCAGCTGTTGCTGAGATTGATAGGATGTCGCCTCCAGACTTTACGAGCTGAGATCGCTGGAGCTTCCAGGAAAAGATGCGACAAGTGATATCTAGGTTATCCCGAGTTGAGAGACGAAGGTGATTCATCAGATTGATGCACCGACGTAGGCCCGGTTAAGTTGAAGATTTCCAGTGTGGAGAGTCTTACTCAGATCTAGAGTAGACCGATCCAGAGATGATCGTTGATGTATCGTCTTTCCTGGAAAATTGAGGCATTGTTTAGCATGCGGAAGAAGGGTATTCACGTGTAGTCTAGGCGAAGTTAAAAAGTCCGAACGAATGTAAGAAACCCATTTTTCCAAGTTTAAAGTATTCGAAGGAACATGTAAGAAATTCTGTGGACCCTCTAGAAGAATAAAACCCTAACTCGACATAATGACCATAGAACCGCTTCTGAACCTTAGGGTTTGCAGCAGTTCAGCGGTGCCATCAGTGAGGCTTGAGTTTGCCCTTCTATGGTTGGTCCATAGGTATTGTGGCATTTACTGGATATTATTAGACTGTGCTCAGGTATTGAGCTTTCGGGAAATTATGGGACTTTCATGAATCAATCGAAACGTTTAACATCGTCCGGATATCAGATGATAAGAGATCAACAAGCTGACCAAGTTTGGATAGAGAACCTCACCCAGATGCGTTGTGAGTTGATCAAGAACGGACGAGTATTGAGTATCCCTCCGATGGTTGGGACGAGTTCCCGAGGACGTGTTCGGCCAGATATCTTCTACAGAGTGATGAAGATACCGAGTTCGTAACTTCGAGTCCATATGAGAGACTCCGGATTGACCGTGGCCGAGAACAGTTGCAGTGTGCAGATAGCATGACGTGACGTCGGAGTGGACGATGATACAGACAAGTGGAACCAGAGGTTCGCACGAGAGGTTGGCGAACTGTTGTTACTCCCCGTCGAGATCAAAGATCTGATATGCTTACAGAGGCGTTGGGATGCGGCTAATTCCCGAGGAAATGCTATGCTGAGAACGCAAATGTCCAGAAAGCGAGAAAAGATTATGCAAGAGCACCAGCCTCCGTATAGTTCGGCATAGGTGAGATTGGAAGAGACCCTGAGCTGGTTCCTTCCAGGACACTGCTGCGATGAGATTTGCACCTAGGATCAGTTGTGTCACATGTATTCAGAGGGCCAGAGGCCAACACCAGTGACGTGCTGCTTTACGAGTGGTCGTGATGATTGGCCGAGAGATGACCAGAGAAGTGCTAGAGCGGAATCGTTTCCGTTAGCACAACTGACTGGGCCGATGAGCCGATGTTTTGCGAGATTGGTAATCCGAAGAGAAAAATGAGGACCAAAGACAGAGCACACCAGACCATGAGTAGGAGGCAGGTGGATGTTCTTGCTCTGCCAGTTGTGGGCGCAATGACATTTTTCGACATTGTAGGAGGTGTACCTCAATGTCTTTTGTTGCGATTTGCATTTGTGATCCGAGTATCACGCTTATATCGCTTCGATTTGAGTTTTGATGATTGAGTTTCATGGTATTGTTTTCGTGCACCATGGATGCACCTACTGGGTATTTACATTTTGCACATAGTTATTACACTTGATATTAATTTTGTGCCTTGGTTGCATATGTTTATGATTCATGGATTTCATACAGTTGATTTGGTTTTATGCATGTGGTACGCACTCGATTTGGTTTTATGTATGTGGTACGCACTCAATTTGATTTTATACACTCGGTATAGCTCACATGTGCTTGCGGTGCAGTGATACGGATTCTGTGCACATAATTGCACATGTTATATGATTTTATACACCTTGGTACACTCGGTGTTGCTTTTTATACGCATTTGAGTTAATAATGCGTTTCCGTGCCCTTGTTGCACCCGATTTATATTTTGTGCAATTTTTGCACTAGGTTTTTACGCTGTGCAATCGATTCACCGTATTTGTATTCGTGCACTGGATGCACCGTATTTGTATTTCGTGCACTGGATGCACCGTATTTGTATTTCGTGCACTGGATGCACTGTATTTTTATTTTGTGCACTTGAAGCACCAGATTTATATTTCGTGCATTTTTTCACTGGATTTTCATTTCGTGCATTTGTCGCACCAGATTTACGTTTCGTGCGTTTGTTGCACTGGGTTTACATTTTTGTGCGTTGGTTGCACCATATCGGTATTTCGTGCATTGGTTGCACTAGATTTGCACTCCGTACCTTGGTTGCACCCAATTTATGTCTTTGAGCATTTGTGTTACCAGATTTAGGTTATTGTGCGCATTGCACTTGACGTTCGTTTTTCGTGCGCTTTACCGCACTAGGCATTTATATGGACTGACATGCTTGGGTTGGATTTTTGCGCATATTAGGTGCTTGATATTAGATTTTGTGCGCATCGGATGCACTTGAGTGAGATTGTATTCGTGCATGTTGGATGCCCTTGCTTTAGATTTCATTCGTGCATGTTGGATGCACTTGATTTAGATTTCTTTTGTGCATGTCAGTTGCACTTGATTTGGATTTTCGCGCATGTTGGACGCATGATATGAGATGTGATTTTGTGCACACCGGATGCACTCGATTGGGATTTTCATTCGTGCATATTAGTTGCACTGGTTTGAGATTTCGTGCACTCTAGATGCACTTGATATTGTTGTCGTGCACACCCGTTGCACTGGACAGATGCTTTAGTGCACACCCGTTGCACTTAGTTTTGCTTTCATACATGTTCATAGCACTTGTATTTGGATTTGATTTCCATGCGCACCAGACGCACGTGATTGTTGGATACGCCTTTTGAGGCTGATTTTGCTATTGAGCACCTTATTTTCATGATGGACACTATGTTACGTAGTAGCCGAACATGACTGATCTGAGGACAGTACCTAAGTATTTTGAATGCATTTAAAAGTTAACGAGAGGTTTTCAAAAAGGAGCTATAGTCTCACTATTTCTTACGTGTTTATGAGCGACACAAACGTTTACAAAGGAAAACCTTTTGGGATATTTTGAAACGACGGAACGTATATTTAGCAAAACATATATTGTTATTTTACAAATGAGCGTCCGTCACTTGTGCCATGAGTTACGCATCACACGGCTATTCAGAAAGGATTTTGCATGTGTTTTAGTCAGTTTTTGGAGGTTTTCCAAAGATGCGTACTATACACGTATTATAGTATTTTACTAGTGTATATTGGATTTCTGTAGTCGATTGAGATCTGTATCTTCATCTTCATTGTAACTCCGAGGATATGCG
This sequence comes from Agapanthus africanus, assembly GCA_030015575.1. Lineage (NCBI taxonomy): Eukaryota > Viridiplantae > Streptophyta > Magnoliopsida > Asparagales > Amaryllidaceae > Agapanthus > Agapanthus africanus. The sequence goes on from CM057345.1 coordinate 121,895,732, forward strand.
TGCAAATCCAATGAATTGCGTGACGCTTGACGGAGTTCGATTTGAGTTTTGTATTCGTTTTTGGGCGCACGCGATGCGCGATGGTATTTCTGTATCCTCCGTGATTTCGAAACCCCGTTGATGTGAGCTGAGTATTGAAATGTTTTAGTATTTGGGGGTTTAAATTTAAATTCGGGGACCGAATTTATTTAAGGGGGGAAGACTGGAACATTTCAGAAATTATAAAATATTATATTCCGAATTTAATATTAAAATAATATATTTCCCGAAAACTGCCCGATTTGCGAAATTGAGCTTTTCGAAAAAGGGTATAAATATATACCAATATTTGCGAAATATTTAGAGATTAAAACGATTTATTCATTTTTAGAATATATTTAAAGGATTTGGTATTTTTAAAATTTATTATATGCAGTTTAAATAAAAACCCGATTAGTACACTGCTAATCGCGATTTAGCCAAATCCATATTTCTACAGTTTTCCATGGCTGGTGCACCATGCCATGTTGCATTTTGCTTACATGTTGTTTTATTGTGTTGTGTTGGGGTATTATATGGTTTGGGTTTTAAAAAGAAAAGAAAAAGGGGAAAAGGTGGCATGATGACTTGGAGAGAGAGAGAGTGTGAGACATGAGTGTGGGGGTGAGAATAAGAGAGGAAGCGAAAGAGGGGCTGCCCCATTTCATTTTTCCCTCAACATTTTCTTCTCCTTGTTCTTCCTCACTTCCCTCCACTTTCAACCCTAGATCCATATCAAAATATTCCTCAAAACTCTATACCCCTTTCACAAAAAATGATCACCTCCTCACTCTCATCGCATTGGACCAAGCAAAGTAGGATTTTGATAACCTTGGGCATCTAGGGTTTTTCTTGAGTTGCCTAATTGAGGTATAATTCCTTCCTTTTAGTTTAGTTTGTTGTTTCCTAGCATCCTAGTTTAGTTTAGAGTTAAACTTGTTATATTAGTGATGTGTGGAAATCTAAAGAGAAGGGTTGGGCAATTGTGTGGAATTGAGGATGTGTAGTGGCTGTTAACAAGACTTAAGAGGTGTTTTTACTGGCCAGACCCGGATTAGAAACCAATACACGGATTTAGAATCTCCCGACATCGGAATTGTGACAGTTTGTGATGGTTTTTAGAGATCTGGGATGACCCGAGACCTTTATAAAATAAGTTCCCATGATCACGAGACTAGCAGGCAACCTGGAAGCATCACCTAAAACCTGAGCCCCAAACATGAATTCCTGGCCGCAGATTTATTACGTTTGGCCTCAAATTGCGGCCAAGTGGTGGGTGATTTGTGTGATTTTTGGCCAGTAGTCTTGTTTTCTGGTATCTAGAGCAACTCTATATGCAAAATCTCTTAGTTTGTCCTATAGTGAAATCTAGGAAGGGTTTTCCTATGTTGCTGTTTTTGTGTTTTCAGTATTTTCAATGATAAATTTTGATATTTGGATTTGTATTTGGTTGTTGGATGTTTGTACATCAACGACTAGGGATAATTGGTTGGTTTTGCATGCGTGGGTTGTAGGTTCTAACCTATAGGCGATCTGTGTGCCGTTTTGGTTTTCCGGATTCGATTTTAATAGCGATTGCAATTGTGTGTTATTGTAGGTACCTTCGCGTGGATTCCAAGGCGACGGAGCATAGCGTCATCGACTTCGGCAAGCAAGGTGAGTGGATCTATATCCATAGGGGAAGTCGGGTGGATGGCGTATAGCACCCCCGCAAACTTTGATGGAAACCGATTTATATATAGAGTATGGTTAAGAGAACTTTTAATTGAAAACTATAGATAGAGTTAAAAGATAGTTAGAGAAACTATATTAGAAATTAAAGGATAGTTAGAAGTGATATGATACGACTAATATATGATGACGGGATTTGAGGATGATGTTTGATGATATTGCCGTTTATGGTACTATAAGACTAGATAGCCAACGTAAATGTGTCATCCGAACCATACCTATTTCCAAACTGAAGAATCATATGCATCTTTTAAACAGATACCTTGAGGGACATTACGGATTTTCAAACGATATATTTTCCTTAAAAACACCGTAGCCCCTACTTTCAAAACCACGATTCGCATCTTTTAAAAACTGATTGAATGGTTCGGGTGTGTATGTTAGATTAGATGCGTATGTTTATAGTAAAGGCAGAATGTGATTGTAAATTGACGTTATGTGAGATATAATTACGATGAAAAGAGAATACGATTTGGCGTGTGATATGATGATATGTTGGTATACGGATGCGAGTCGATTGAGAGAATTGATACCTTGCCGGTCCCTTGATATGAGATTGTTATGGACGTGACTTGGGACATAGGTATATGGATATATATGTGTATACATGTTGTGAATCATGAATGATAGGCCGTACGTGACATTAGGCCGTACCCTCACTGTCATATAGGTTGATAGGATCCCTATTGATTAAATACCGCCGTACGATGATTTTCCGTACGTGATGAGTTTGACTTGATGATTGATCCATACCCTTGACTAGAGGATGCCGTACGATGGATTATACCGTACGTGATGTCGTAAGGCTAGATGCCGATGGTTAAATTCACCGACTCGGTCATATTAGATACGTATACTCGTCAGCATTTTCATATGATTTACCTTATGCCGCATTCATGTTATTCTTATTACATTGCATATACCTGTGCTAGTACACTTGCACCATTATCGATGATGCGTTTGTTACACGTACATAGATTTGCCGGCTCACACACTTCATCATCGATAATTGCCATGTCACTACACAGTAGAACTGCTGCATCAGGATATGACTCCTTGCATGATATACTCGCTATAGCTACATATTGTACACCCATACTTGCGGACATACACATTTGTACGTCCATACTTGCATACATACACATATGCACCTCTATACGATATTTCATTCGATTTTGGAGATTTGGGAACCACATGATATATTTTAAACTGGATTCATTTAAAATAGCGGTTTTCCCTCGATATGTGCATATTACTGTTCCATGTTGCATGATATACGGATATGCTTAAATTTTTGTTATATGTCGCATACTTCATGCTTTACGCTTATACGCATTGAGATATGTTGTTTTCATGAGATTTCTAGATTTGAGAATCGCGGTCATTTTAAAAGAAAGTATGTATTATTTTAAAAATCCGGTTTCTCTTGATATGATATTTCAGTGCGTCCACCATGCGTTTTCTCGGTTCTGAGACGTGTGATATGTGAAACACGATTCGAGGAGTTGGATGATCCGTTTGCGGGTTCATGGTGGACCCGGTACGGTACCCCAGGACGAGAAGATCGTGGGGATGACGATGAGCCTGGTAGAGGGACTACTACCTACCGGTGATTGGTTGGACCTGGCGGTTATCTGGAGGATACTGACCGGAGTCAAGAGATGGATAGGGGCCGACCCGTTCTGCCAGAGCCCACGGGACGATCGCGCAGACGGAGCCCGAGGGCCTATCCGGACTGACGGAGCTCGAGATATGAGGATTTACGTGTCGATGCTGGACACGGGTTTCATGATGTTTCAAGTGTCGATGCCGGGCACTCAGGTTCCATGATTTTGATGTGTCAGGAGGAACACACGTTGATTTATATCCTCATACTTTCATGCATATGCTTTTATGATATTTACATGCATGATGTTGTTGTGTCATTGGTTGACACATGGACGGGATCTACACGCATACAGACATTGATGATATGGTCGGACGGGATCTACACGCATACATACATTGATCACTTGATTGGATGATATCCTCATACATATAGGTGTTGATTACTTTGTTGGCACATATACAGATACGGTCACCCTAGATATTATATAATACCTTCATGATATAGTTGACCTAGGAGTCGTTGTTTATTCGATTTCTACTTGTTGATGTTTTTCTACTCACGAGTTGGCAACTCACCCCCGTTGTGCCATAGTTCTTGCAGGTTGACTGCATGGATCAGTAGCGGCATCGCTGACACACAGTTGCTTTCGGGTGATTGCTTTGGTAGGTGGGACATTTGTATCGTACCCACTCTTATATTTATATTTCATATTGTATCTAGTTAACTCCATCAGTCAAACTAGTACTTGTATAAGTAATGTGACTTAGTGAGACTTGTAGTTGCGAGACTTGAGCGATGGGTTTTATGTTCGCATTTTGAGTTGATGTCTTGCTTATTTATTTATCTTTTGTGGTGAACTTCGCCGTTGGGCATCGTATACTTATATTTATGTTTTGCGTGGTTGTGGATCCGTCGATTGGCGAAGAGCTAGCTCCTGCTTGGGGATGCCTTTATCATTATTATGTATTGTGGTTTTGGATAAAAAAAATAAAAAGGAGGTGCTGCCCAAATTTTTTTTAAAAGTCGAAATATGTTTTTCAACTAATAAATTCCACTTGCATTTCATGTTCCTTTACATATGCATTTAGAAAACATCGATTTCACTTGACCTTTATTTCAAAACTTCACCTCTTTTATTTTCTTAAAGGTTTAGATTTCTGGGTTTCGGCTTACTTGAATTACGTTACGCCTTTAGACGTGGTGTGATTTAAGTGCCGGTCACGAGCTAATATTTCGGGTCGTGACACCCATAAAATCCCATAATAAAAGAAAGAAGATTAAAGTCACATACAAAGATAAGAAACATATAAAAGAAAGAACTTGAAAATAAGAGTTTCAAACTATACTAGCTTTTTAGTTGTCATGAGCCCTATCTTAATAGTCATGAAAAGATGTCAGAAATCATATCATCTCTCAATAAAACATCGTCTTTAGTCTTCCTCCCTATATCTCTTCCAAATATCGATCATATACTCCTATGTTTGTGTAAAAGACATTCCTACACTTAGAGAATTCAATTCAAGCTATCATACTCTTTTCCATCTTCCTTTGTACTTTTTAGTCGGTGAATATTTTCAGATGGAATTGCTCACACATTTTTCATGCGACCGTTAATAATTCTTGAGGTACCAACCAACCGATTACTAAATGTGCTCATTCATTTAGGCGTAATTAGCAATATCCTAGTTTTGCAACACCTAAAACTTAGCAGTGACTCCCAAACCAGTTGGTCTAAGGCACTAGGTGATAAAGCACCATCGCTATACTTTTTATGCTGCCTTTAGTAATTACAAAACTAGTGTTCATTTTTCTTCACCATTTATATTTTCTATATCATTTATATTTTTGTTTATACATTTTTTTCTTCATACCAAGGCAACACGAGCATTTCAAGGTATCTTCTACTATCCCAAGTTTCAAGATGTGTGCAAGTTCGTATATTAGGGTATCAACGTTTAGAAGTTTGGACTAAAAAATAGCGACTATTTTTCAGACTTATTTCTATCCTCGGATTAGTAATTTTTTTCATCTTACTAACCCTTAGGACAACAGCTCATGACTACCTGTTACTAGCTTTGTTTTAAAATATCTAATTTTCTTATTTTTCTTAAAATTTTCCTTCGTATCATATGTATTTTTCACTTTCTAACTTTTATTATCAATTTTTTTGTGCTATTATTTAGTGTAATGCTAAAAAATGATGCGTGAATAAGCACAAACCTCCCCCAAACCTATTTGCAGCAGTGTCCTCACTGATGTCATCTTTTAATCGCAAAACCTGTAGACTTGGGAGAAAAAGTTATTAAAAGGGATAAGAATTAATGATAGTGAAATCCTCCCCCAAACTTATTTTTTTACTCACACTTTTACAAAAATTTCTTTTCTATCAAGAGCCAAAATATATTTTTCTCCCCTACTAACTTTGAGTAAAACAGTGTTTTAAACATTTAAAATTATAAGGGGTGGTAAAATTATTGGTTTATATAAAGTTTTACAAATACCAAAAGTCAACACTAACCATTTGAATATTTTATCAATGTAACACCATGGTTGGTAAAAGATCATGTCACCTATAGACGCGAAGAAGTTGGGAGAAGATAAGAGGTGTAATTGAACGGGTTTACATCTCAGTTGGTAGAGACGAAACAATGATGGTGCACTACTCGCATTCTCATTCTTGATAAGAAGAAGGGATGGCGGTCCAACTTCTTCGGGTGGAGGTTGATTCATCACAACACCCATGTTGTTTAGGAATGCGAGTTCCTCGGCAAAAATGCCTTCAAAACTTCCATAGATATTCCGAATGAGAATCTCATCGGAAAAGAAGTTATGATACTCGGATAGCTCGACTAAATCATTCGACAAGTCAAAGGATTCAGACTTAGGTGTGGACTTGTCGACATAAGGGTCCTTAAGAGTATAATAAATATCAAGATCAAACAATAACGCACTAATGGCGTCGAGATCAGTATCTTGATGCAAGGACTCCTCAAGTTCACAACTGTCGGTAGCTATCTTGTCGACAAAACATACATCACTTATCTGAGCATAGGGTTCGGAGGGTTGACTTCTTAACTTGTAGATGTTAAGCTCAATTGTCATCTTCCCAAAGGACAGGTTCATTGAACCGTTATGACAATTGATTATCGCTTTGGAAGTTGCTAGAAAAAGTCGACCTAGAATCACCGGGATTTGGTTTTGTGGGTTTGCTACAGGCTGTGTATCTATAACTATAAAGTCCACAGGAAATATAAATTTCCCGACTTTGATTAACACGTCCTCTAGCTGACCCCTAGGTTAGGTGATAGATCGATCAGCCATCTGGAGAGTGCAGTGCGCAGGTTTCAACTCTCCTATGCCTAATTGCTCATAGACAGAATACGGGAGCAAGTTATCACTAGCACTTAAATCGAGTAGAGCACGATTGATATTTTTACCCCCAATAGTGATAGATATTGTAGGACAACTGGGGTCCTTACGTTTCGTGGACACCAATTGGATAAGAGAATTGCTCATATTCCTCGCTAAGAAAACTTTTTTAGGCACTTGAATTTTTCTTTTTCTAGTGCACAAGTCCTTTAGAATTTTCGCATAGGATGAAACTTGTTTGATAGCATCTAGGAGAGGAATATTTATGTTAATTTGCTTAAAAATTTCCACAATCTTCTCTATTTGGGGACTTAGTCTGTTGGCCCTTAACCTGTTTGGAAAATGAGCTTTGTGGAGAAGTTTGTGGAGATGGAATGGATCCCAAAATTGGATTTGGGATGATCTTAGATGGTAATTCGTTCAAGGAAGTGGGCTGAGGGTTCGAGCCTAGTGGAAAATGAAGAATAGGCTCGGAAGAAGATGTTGGACTAGACGAAGTAGGAGTAGAAGTAGTAGCCAGGGTTTCATTAATGTCATCAACTTCAACTTGTTCCCCAACTTAGTTATTCAGCACTCTTCCCGATCTCAACGTAGTTACGACACTCACATTATGATTTTGAAGGATGATATTTGCGCTTTGTGAGTGGCCGGGATTTGGTAGAGGTTGAGATGGAAGTCTCCCTTTCTCTCTCTCATTCATCGTGGTATTTAATTGTACAAGTTGTGCTTCTATCGATTTTATGCTTTCACTGTGGGAAGCAGTGTGTTGCACTAACGTTTGGATAGAAGACGTTAAATTAACCGTTGTTTGCGTGGATTGTTTAATGAACGTTTCTATATTTCATTCGAGTGCAGAGATTTTATCGGTACCAGCCATTGAAATATTATTATAAGGAGCAAAGTTATTGGCCGGATTTTGAAAGGATTGCGGTTGAAAGGGGTGCTATATTTTGTATGGTGGTTGTTGCTGTGGAGGAAGCCTTTGATAATTAGTTTGGCTTGGGAACTGATTTTGATTTTGAGATTGGTTCTAGTTCCAAGCAAAATTAGGGTGATTCCTCCATTCCTGATTATATGTGGATGAATAAGAGTCATTTCTAGGTTGTTGCTGAAAAGCAGCATTGGTTTTTTCATGACCTTGAGATGGAGGATTCAAAGGGCATTTTTCCGTTAAATGTGATAGGTTAGAACATTAACCACACACGGTTTTAGGGAGCGTAACTTGGTTTAGGGAGGCTGAAGAGAATTTGCTTTTCATAGCCTCGAGTTTCTTTTGCATCGCGGCCAATTCGGCTTTTACTGCGATGGAAACCTGCCCTAGATGAAGACGATGTTGGTCTAGTGCTCTCCCATTGTAAGGTTTGTTCGGTGAGATCTTCCAGAAATTGCTATGCTTCGCCATCGTCTTTGTTCGCCGCCGAAAAGATGCGACCGGGACGTTGAGACGCCCGGCCTAAATTTTGGGGGCAGATGCTATTTAGTTTTATCCGTCTACCTCTTCGAAGATGCAAAGTTGATTTATGGCACCATGTATCGAAGGTTTAAATGGATGCGGCCGATGTAGCAGACTTCGTTAGATTCCCCCTCATTGTGAAGGGTTTTTGATTGTGGGGATGCTCTTCCATGCAGGAGCAAGCCCCTGCAGTTAATTACGCTACCACATCGCGGTAACCACTTTCTCCTGCTCCAGAAGGTCACTTCGTGTCTTGTGTGTTTGTTTTGTTTTTTGGTTGCCCGTGGATTGTATACAGAGACTAATTTATGTTGTCACCCGTAGGGCGTGGATTAGTCCAAATCCGTATTTTCTTAGATTTAGGTTTGAGTTGGTTTAAGGATCGTTAACCTCGTTTGAGATTAAAACCAACTTAAATGTTTGTTGAGGATACGTTGGTCTAATTTTAGACTAAGATCCACTCAACGGGATTTTGGGATCATTTAGATCCAACGAAAGAGTATTTGGACTCTATCGTCTTAGTTTAGGGACACTGCGGTCCATTGGGTTTAAGGACATCATAGTCCATGAGTTTAAGGAGTTCATAGTCCATAAAGTTTAAGGACATCATAGTCCATGAGTTTAAGGACCTCATAGTCCAGGTTTACAGACGTCATAGTCTGGGTTTAAAGATATCATAGTCTGTAAGGTTTAAAGACGTCATAAGTCTGTAAGGTTTAAAGACGTCATAGTCTGTAAGGTTTAAAGACGTCATAGTCCTAAGGTTTAAAGACATCATAGTCTGTGGGGTTTAGTTTAGGGACATTGCGGTCCTTGGGTTTAAGGACATCATAGTCCGTGTGAGTTTAAAGACATCATAGTCTGTAGGATTTAAAGACATCATAGTCTGTAAGGTTTAAAGACATCATAGTCTTGTTTAAAGACGTCATAGTCTTTAGGGTTTTGGTTTAACCGTTTGAGGATGCGCCAAAAGTTATTGGTTATTGGGACCCTCCATCTCTCTGAAGACGTTGAAGAATTACAACGACATGTATCAGAGGTATGAAGAGATGTACCCTTGAACCAATAATGGTTGGGAGATCTGTAGTCAGGTTTATGACTAGGACCAATTAAAAAGTTGTGAGCACATGGGCTTGATTAATATGAATTAAGGACTTGTGGCCAACTTGGGCTCAGCCCTCTCAGTTTTGAACAAAATGTTGAACATTTGTTTGGGCTCAGTATCTTTTTATCCAACAATACTGAGCATTGATTTTGGGTTCTGACACTCCATTTTCTTTTTTTCTTTTACTGAGTGTTGAACACTCTTTATGGCGCTGGGTTCTATGTGATAAGTGTAGAGCACTCTATGTCAAGGAGCGCCCACGTGAGGAGCATGTGGAGTGCTTGTCGCCAATCAATGAGTGCGGAGTGCTCTTTATAAAAAAACAGCGCCCATGTGAGGAGCACATGGAGCGTTTTGTGCTTGGCGCCAACCAATGAGTGCAGAGAGCTCTTTATAAAATAGCACCCACGTAAGGAGCACGTGGAGTGCTTGGCGCTGAGCGCCAGACTTGGTACACTAATGCGCTTTTATGAAATAGCGCCTACGTGAGGGGCACGTGGAGCTCTCAGCGCTGAGTGCCAGGCACTGTTAGTTCTGATCAGTTCTGTGCTCTGAGAATTAAATTCTCATTTATAAGAGACTTTGTCTTATGGATCTAAGAACTAAGATCTTCTATGATCTCTTTTTGTTTTTCTTTACGAGAGATTTCGTCTCATGGATTTAAGAACTAGGTTCTTCTCTTTGAAGAGATGCTACGATCTCTTCTGTTTTTATGAAAGACTTTGTCTTATATATCTGTGATCTAGAGAGAGAACTAAGTTCCTATGATGTGAGAGTTAAACTCTCAAACATGGAGGAGATGTTATGATCTCTCTACTTCACCTTGAAGAAGGTTCTTCTCTTAGAGCTTTCTCTTCTCTTTTTCTTTTCTGAGAACTTGAAACTTATGGGGGTGTTAGTTGTATGTATGTCCTAGAGGCCAGTATTGTACAGATGATGTATATTATATTGGATGCTTGGACATATATAGAGAGGACTTTCTTGCTCGATATGATAGTATGCTATCTGGTTGCTCTTTATCTTAACATGCATACTTGTCTCTTGATACTGTCTTATAGTTACATGTTGGTAAAGCCCTTAGGATGTGTACTTGACCACCAGGACTATGATGCAGATTATACTAGTGGGGCCATGGTAGTCCATAAGTACATCCTTTAATGTTCCTAGTCGTAGGTGTATCGAGACAGGGCATCGATATACCAGAGTAGACTAGCGTATACGCTTCTCGACCCATGAGATGAGCGATGGATGATCCCATATCCATTGGTGTTTGACATCAGAGATGGTATATGGGTGCTCAGTGGAGACTGGGTACACTGGACGGACTCGCCGAGAACTCCCAGATGGTATTATACCTCACGTCAGATGGCAGTTCTGTGGTGACACTTGTGCAGGTTAGTCTGTAGACCCGAGATCGTCATAGAGTCTTGTGTGATTCCCACTGTGCTTTGATTTCCACCTTACCACGTCCAAGAGGGCGTTTAAAACGGTGGTTTTTAGGTATAGTCCCGAGTCACATGGAGGCAATGAGCGATAGGAGGGGTTTCGTCTTTCCCGGTATTGGGGGTTGATGTCGCGCTGTGCTCGATTGGCCATAACAGGGAAATCCCTGGCCAGGGCTGATTTAGAGATTTACTGGTAAGTGTTACCAGTAGTTTCTCGACCCGTTATGAGCCTCACATCGGCACGACTTATCGGTTATTGGGGTCTGACGTTTACCACCCCTATACATGATATGCGATATATCAGATGAGGAGACCGGACTGTACGGAAAGTGTTACCGTCAGGCTTTTACAGGAGTTGGAGCGGGCTTGCCTGCTGATCTTCTGATCGCTCAATACCCGAGTAGCTGTTACGTCCAGCTAGTACCGCTGACGGCTTTTGGGTGATTGATATGATCATCACCTACTGCCGGCGTATTGACGAGTCTTCAGAGTCCTACATAGAGGTTTTACTGGCTCAGGCAAAACGAAATAGGAGCGCATATGTGATATGTGCGGGACCGAGAATAATGCGTGTATGTGATACCGTATTCTATTCTCGCGACTTTTTGTATCGGTCGGTTATATGTGATATAGCCTGGTTATCGAATCAGGTGTTGATTCGATAAGTCGATACATTGGATGTTAGTCGGTTATATGAGATATAACCGGATTAGTAAGTCAAGTGTTGATTTAATAATTTAGTGTATAATTGTGTATATGATATACTAATTTACATTAACTAACATTTGTTCACTTAAGGATTTTTCTCACATGTGCACAACTTTAATATATATGTGATATATATTAAAATGTGTTTTCTTTTTGTATCATGGTTGTTGATACAACATTCATAGGTGTATGAGACTTACACCATGCTATTTGTTATGTTGGGTTTAATATTTAAAGTAATTACAAAATTAGTGAAAGATTAGAAAAATGCATGAAGCTTGTGGAAGCTTATGGATGCATTGACTAAGTCCACTAAGTTTGTTTTTACTTTGGATATTTGTTAACCTAACCATCACACTTATCCAAGGTTGTGTCTCTACATGAGTTAGTATATGATACTCACTCACCATGGTTGGCTTACTCACTTGATGATTATCTTTCTCTCATTTTATTTCTTCATCTTCTTCCTTGAGCTAAAAAGCTCTCTAGGGTTTGATCCAAAGTGAGAAACATTGTGAGAAAATAAATTCTAAAGTGAACCCACTTCCTATTTCTCCATCCTCTACTAGAATAGCACTTTAGTTTAGAGTGTTTGCTACACTAATTCTCTAGTTAATGAAGTAGTAGCTTGAGTTGGTATTCCCTCGACGTAGATCATTTTCGGCCTCGAAGACTTCAAGCAAGGACGCTTCTTTCGCCTCGTGAAGCCATGCAAGAGCCCGGAAGAACCATGATCGCAGCGAAGGGACTACAACAAGGAGATTTAGAAGTGAAGGACCGATCTACAAAGGTTGTATTTCGTATTCACTTAGTGATAAATGTTATTTACTTGCATGTGTAACCCTAATTATCTAGCAAAGATCTTGTTTAGGGTTGTTCGGCACGGCTAAAATTTTAATCGAGCATGGTTGGTGCCTTGTAGAATCTTGTTAGAGTGTCTAGTAACTCTACAGTGGAATCAGAGCCTAGCTAGAGCATTAGGCGACGTGTATACGAAGTTAAAACTCCGATCGAACCTTGATACAACGATTTGAACCCCTCTCTGGACATTTTTTAAAAACCGTGATTTTTCTGAATTAAAAATACGTAAAAATATCAACAGGTAATTTTAAGCATAACTGTGCAAAACGATGACGTAAGCCGTACAGACCGCCGCGGAACCGCGGCCATACCCTGCTTGGGCCACGGATCCATGGTCGTACAGTGAGCTTTGACTTTTCTTTTGGCACAGTAATGCCCGTAGCTGCTAGTTATATTTTCTGGGTATTTTTTTATCTGACTCAAATGTTAAGTGTTCTGGGGTTTATTTTGTATTCGTTGATTCGATCGGAAAATTTAATTTCGTTATGTTTTCCGGATATTTAGAAAGTATTAAAATGTTCGAACGGATATCATTAACTCATTTTTTCCCGACACGAAAAACTTTCAAGTGTTGAATTTTTCTTGGGTTTAGATCTTTCGGAAACACGTGCAAGTAAACTGATGGACCCTCTAGAAGAACACAAACATTAACTCGATTATGTGACCGTCTGAACCGCCTCTAAAACCTTAGGGTTTGGGGCAGTACGGCGTGCCACATGTGAGAAGTTGGCTTGACCCTTCTATAGCTGGACCGTTGGTACTGTGACGTATTCTGAAATTTTTGAATTCCGCTCAAGTGTTGAGCTATTAAGGAAATCTTGGGTATTTGATTATTCGATCGTAAAGTTTAATACTGCTATTTATCTGGAATGTGATACAATATGTGGAATTCATATAGTTAGGTATGAAATGCGAAGTATGTGATATTTCGGATTTACGATGTCTAAAGAGATTGTGGATTCCAAATGTTGTAGTTTTATACTTTCTTTTCTGCGACCGTAAGTGTAATATGTGATATAGCCGGTTTCGTTGCTATATGTCAACGACTATTGGGATGCGCATATTTACTTACGTTGATGACATGTGATGTTATGTGTTGCTGGATATGTTATATTGGATCGTCATGTTCTGAATAGCCGGGGGTTTTATGTGAGATGAGGGTTTTTATTTTTCATTCATGTAAAATTAAATGTATATAATATTCTTTTATTGGGGCACTTTCGTGATGAGGATGTTGTCACCATTGTATATTATTTACTTTTCCGCACTAGGATAGACCCAAGGAGTAAAGCACAAGTAACCGGGTTCTAAAGTCCAGTGAGAGACCAACTCGAGAAGTCGAGTCCGGGTCTCCTAACTCTAGAATTGGTAGGGTTGCTTGCCGCTCTCGTAGGGATCTAGGGGTGTGGGTTTGGCTATTCATCGCGACCATGGAATCCGTGTTTTATAGAGGCTCAAAATAAAACACGGACCTCCTAATATATCCATTATTTCATATGTTTCTTCTGCTGCGATATCTTTGATGTGATCATTTGATATGTTGTGATAGATACTGTATATAGTATATATGATATATTATATAGACGTTACTTATGTTTTACACCCGTGCTAGCCCTGCCCCGCTCTGCCGTTAGTTACCTAACCTAACGGTGCACGAGGGGATATCGAGGCGAATGCGGATGGCATAAGTGTACGTCGTATTTATCTGTGATATTTAGATGACTTAAATGATGGGACTTCATTAATGTGATTAATGAAAGAAAAGAAACCTAAAAGATGTTGTAGAATCAAATTTTCAAAAATGGTAGCTACAGTTTTTTCTTTGCATAGCGATATATATGATATATCCTGCACCTTATTCGATGAGGAAAGAGCCGAGATCCCTTCACCGGGAGTGACCTCTTTAGCAAAACTGGCAAATGCTATAACACTCGGTTTGTTTTTGATTGCTTTTGGAGCTTTTGCTTTGCATAGCGATATATATGATATATCCTGCACCTTATTCCATAAGGAAATAGCCGAGATCCCTTCACCGGGAGTGACCACTTTAGCAAAACTAATAAAAGCCCCAAAATCACTCCTTTTCAAAATTCACTCGATTCTACAACGATATCAAGTTCATTACGCAATAGGTTTTCAGAAAAACCTGTCGTAGCCCTCCGTCATTTCTGATAAGTTGTATATAGTATTCGTGCTGCATTTGTTGGCTTTCGTCAAGGTGTAGTGTGCGGTAGCTATATACTGCTTATCTGCTGTATATGATGCGATTGGATTAGGCTAGTCATACGGCTTTGTTGGCTTTTGTCAAGGGTCATGCGGGTGGGTTTAATTCAGTCAAGAAATCTATGGGTTGAACTTGACTAGCGGGCTATGGTTTGTTGGTTTTCGTCAAGGTCATAGCACGTTAGGGGCAAAATATTATTGGGAATTTCAAGTGTTGAAATTTGCAATGAGATTGCATACCTTCTATGAGATAGTTGGATTCCGATACCCACTGCGAGTAATTGTTACTCCTGGGAGAGTTTTATACAGGACAATTAGCCGATCAAGTAGATGTCTAGAAAGGTGTCAACGGGGTTACGCCTCTAGGAAAACGAGGTTTACTTTAATTAGGTCCGTACGAAAGCACGGGGAACCTCCATCAAAGTATCGACACTGGCCTGGCTGAAAGATTGGAGAAGTTGTAGGGTGTAATTAATCCCGGCTAGTCTTTCCTTTTAGGGTTTGAAGGAATATTTGATAAAAACAGTGGGAGCCATCCTGATTAGATAAAATAATAACCAATCTGATCTTGCAAGAGCATACGCTAAAGTGTTTTTCTTCTCTCTCTCTCCAGGTAGCGACCATATCATGCCTTAATCAAGATAATAATATGGATATATTGACCGAACCCGCATGTTATACTGTGCTGGGGAATGTTGGTTCCGTTCTTTCTTATAAGAGTTATAGGACTGAACAGGATATAGGGGAATACCAGGATTTCCATGCCACCCGAATGAAGAAAATACATGTTGATGCATTTTCTTTGGGTGTGTTCGTTACAGAGAACTGTTTCTCAGTTCACTCTACGTTCTGGGTATTAGATACCGGATCGGGATCCCATATATGCAATATGTTACATGGGCTACGTAAAGGTAGGGAACTGGGAGAGGGTGATCATTCCGTAAGAGTTGGGAATGGCGCAAATGTTGCAGCCAAAGCAGTTGGCAAATATCACCTTGTGTTACCAAATGGTAATACATTGGTTCTAAAAGAATGCTATTACATTCCGACCCTGATATGCAATCTTATATCAGTTTCTTTATTGAGCAAAGAAGGATATAATTTTGTAGTACAGGATGATGTTATGAACATATTCCTGAATCAAAAGTTGATTGGATTAGGTTCGTTATTTAATGGCATATACGTTCTCAATCAAACTACAATCCTTAATATACAAAACACACAGGAAGAGTTCAGAAATGAACGAATCCTTCTTGTGGCATTGTAGACTTGGTCATATAAATACGACACGGCTAGCTAAGTTGCATAAGGATGGATATTTGAAACTGTTCGAATTTTCATCTTATGACACTTTCCAGTCATGTCTCAAAGGCAAGATGACCAAAACTTCGTTTAATGGACACGGAGAAAGAGTTACTGAACTCTTGGGACTGATACATAGCGATGTATGCGGTCCCATGTCTACACATTCCAGGGATGGTTCTTTGTACTTCATTACATTCACTAATGATCTCTCAAGATACGGACACGTGTTCTTGATATAACACAGGTCTGAAGCTTTTGAGAAATTTAGAGAATATAAACAAGAAGTCGAGAACCAAACCGGGAAAAGTATTAAAATCCTTCGATCTGATCGAGGAGGTGAATACTTGAGCAATGAATTCCTGGACTTCTTAAAAGAGAATGGGATTCTCTCTCAGCTGACCCTTCCATATACACCACAGCACAACGGTGTATCAGAACGGAGGAACCGCACCTTATTAGATATGGTGCGCTCTATGATGAGCACAGCCGAATTACCTATTTCCTTCTGGGGGTATGCACTGGAAACAGCTGCAGACCTATTGAATATGGATCCCACCAAATCTGTGTCAACCACTCCATATGAGATATGGAAAGGAAAGAGACCATGTCTTAATTATGTTAAGATATGGGGTTGTCCGGTATATGTAAAAACGTAAAATCCGGACAAACTCGCGGCAAGGTCCATTCTGTGTAAGTTTATTAGATATCCCAAACATTCGCGCGGCTATATCTTCTACCATACCGAGGAACAAAAGGTGTTTGTTTCTCGACATGCCACCTTTTTAGAAAAGGAATTTCTTGAAAAAGAGATTAGTGGCAAGGAGGTAAACTGGAAGAGGTTCCAGCAATACAGACTACGACAGAAGATTTGGTTGAACCGGAGGATTCGGTAGTTCCCAACGAATCTCAGCCTCTCCGCCGATCTAGTAGGGTTCCTCACCTACCTGAGAGATGCTACGGTTTTCTCATGGATGGTGGGAGCGAGGATTGCATCATGGTTGATGATGACCCAACTAGCTTCGAGCAGGCCATCATGAGTGGGGACTCAGCGAAATGGCTGGATGCAATGCGGTCCGAGATGGAATCCATGTACACCAACAAAGTATGGACTTTGGAAGATGCTCCTGAAGGGGTAAAACCCATTGGGAGCAAGTGGATCTTCAAGAAAAAACTTGGTGTAGATGGGAAAGTAGAGACTTTCAAAGCTAGACTTGCTGCAAAGGGTTTTCGTCAAAGACCAGGTGTGGACTATGACGAAACCTTTTCTCCAGTGGCTATGCTTAAATCTATCCGGATCATACTTACCATCGCTGCATATCATGACTATGAAATCTGGCAAATGGATGTTAAGACCGCCTTTCTAAACGGTGATTTAGAAAAGAGCGTGTACATGACTCAGCCAGAGGGCTTCGTAGCTAGTGGGAGCAGCGGGAAGGTGTGCAAGCTGCTTAAATCCATTTATGGATTAAAGCAAGCATCGCGGAGTTGGAACATCTGCTTTGATGTCGTTATCAAAGAGTTTGATTTCGTCAAAAATGTAGATGAACCTTGTATCTACAAGAAGGTGGCAGAGAGTAAGGTTGTCTTTGTCGTATTGTACGTGGACGACATACTCTTGATAGGAAATGAAATTCCTATGCTGCAATCGGTCAAGCTCTTCTTATCACAAAGATTCTCAATGAAAGATCTAGGTGATGCCTCCTGCATACTGGGAATTATGATCTATAGAGATAGATCTAAAAGGATATTGGGATTGTCCCAATCAAGGTACATTGACACCATACTAAAGAGGTTTAGTATGGAGAAATCCAAGCGTGGGAACTTACCCACGATCTCTGGACTCACTCTCTCCAAAGAGATGTCTCCCAAGACTGATTTGGAGAGAGCTCGCATGCAAGGGATACCCTATGCTTCGGCTGTAGGCTGTATCATGTACACGATGCTATGTACCAGACCCGATGTAGCACACTCACTAAGTATAGTGAGTAGGTATCAAGCTGATTCTGGAGAGAGTCACTGGACAGCTGTGAAGAGCATTCTCAAGTACTTACGAAGGACTAAAGAGATGCTCTTGGTGTATGGTAACGGAGAACTCCAAGTGGAGTCCTTTACCGATTCGAGCTTCCAGAGTGATAAGGATGACTCTAAGTCGCACTCGGGATTTGTCTTTACCCTTTACGGAGGGGCGGTTAGCTGGAAGAGTTCCAAGCAGGAAGCCGTAGTAGGCTTGACGATGGAGGCTGAATACATCTCTGCCAACGATGCTGCCAAAGAGGCTGTCTGGATCAAGAAGTTCATTACTGAACTTGGAGTGGTTCCATCCATTGAGCATCCAATACCTTTGTATTGTGATAACAATGGAGCGGTGGTTTTGGCCAAGGAACCCAGGTCCCATCAACGATCCCGGCATATTCTAAGGCGGTATCACATGATCCAGGAGATAGTAGATCGCCGGGAGATAGTAGATCGCCTCACGAAGGCCATTCCCCAGATACAATTTGAGAGACTCTTCGGGATGCTTGGTATGCGATACTACAACAACTGGCCCTAGTGCAAGTAGGAGATTATTAGTTGTATGTATGCCCTAGAGGCCAGTATTGTACAGATGATGTATATTATATTGGATGCTTGGACATATATAGAGAGGACTTTCTTGCTCGATATGATAGTATTCTATATGGTTGCTCTTTATCTTAACATGTATACTTGTCTCTTGATACTGTCTTATAGTTACATGTTGGTAAAGCTCTTAGGATGTGTACTTGACTACCAGGACTATGATGTAGATCATACTAGTGGGGCCATGGTAGTCCATAAATACATCCTTTAATGTTCCTAGTCGTAGGTGTATCGAGACAGGGCATCGATATACCAGAGTAGACTAGCGTATATGCTTCTCGACCCATGAGATGAGCGATGGATGATCCCATATCCTTTGGTGTTTGACATCATAGATGGCATATGGGTGCTCAGTGGAGACTGGGTACACTGTACGGACTTGCCGAGAACTCCCAGATGGTATTACACCTCACGTCAGATGGCAGTTCTATGGTGACACTTGTGCAGGTTAGTCTGTAGACCCGAGATCGTCATAGAGTCTTGTGTGATTCCTACTGTGCTTTGATTTCCACCTTACCACGTCCAAGAGGGCGTGCAAAACGGTGGTTTTTGGGTACAGTCCCGAGTCACATGGAGGCAATGAGCGGTAGGAGGGGTTTCGTCTCTCTCGGTATTGGGGGTTGATGTTGCGTTGTGATCGATTGGCCATAACAGGGAAGTCCCTGGCCAGGGCTGATTTAGAGATTTACTGGTAAGTGTTACCAGTAGTTTCTCGACCCGTTATGAGCCTCACATCGACATGAATTATTGGTTATTGGGGTCTGAGTTTACCACCCTTAGACATGATATGCGACATATCAGACGAGAAGACCGGACTGTACGGCAAGTGTTACCGTCAGGCTTTTACAGGAGTTGGAGCGAGCTTGCCTGCTGATCTTCTGATCGCTTAATACCTGGGTAGCTGTTACGTCCAGCTAGTACCGTTGACGGCTTGTGGGTGCTTGATATGATCATCACCTACTGCCGGCGTATTGACGAGTCTTCAGAGTCCTATATAGAGGTTTTACTGGCTCAGGTAAAACGAAATAGGAGTGCATATGTGATATGTACGGGACCGAGAATAATGCGTGTATGTTATACCGTATTCTATTCTCGTGACTTTTTGTATCGGTCGGTTATATGTGATATAGCCTGGTTATCGAATCAGCTGTTGATTCGATAAGTCGATGCATTGGATGTTAGTCGGTTATATGAGATATAACCGGATTAGTAAGTCAAGTGTTGATTTAATAATTTAGTGTATAATTGTGTATATGATATACTAATTTACATTAACTAACATTTGTTCACTTAAGGATTTTTCTCACATGTGCACAACTTTAATATATATGTGATATATATTAAAATGTGTTTTCTTTTTGTATCATGGTTGTTGATACAACATTCATAGGTGTATGAGACTTACACCATGCTATTTGTTATGTTGGGTTTAATATTTAAAGTAATTACAAAATTAGTGAAAGATTAGAAAAATGCATGAAGCTTGTGGATGCATTGACTAACTCCACTAAATTTGTTTTTACTTTGGATATTTGTTAACCTAACCATCACACTTATCCATGGTTGTGTCTCTACATGAGTTAGTATATGATACTCACTCACCATGGTTGGCTTACTCACTTGATGATTATCTTTCTCTCATTTTATTTCTTCATCTTCTTCCTTGAGCTAGAAAGCTCTCTAGGGTTTGATCCAAAGTGAGAAACATTGTGAGAAAATAAATTCTAAAGTGAACCCACTTCCTATTTCTCCATCCTCTACTAGAATAGCACTTTAGTTTAGAGTGTTTGCTTCACTAATTCTCTAGTTAGTGAAGTAGTAGCTTGAGTTGGTATTCTCTCGACGTATATCATCTTCGGCCTCGAAGACTTCAAGCAAGGATGCTTCTTTCACCTCGTGAAGCCATGCAAGAGCCCAGGAGAACCATGATCGCAGCGAAGGGACTACAACAAGGAGCTTTAGAAGTGAAGGACCGATCTACAAAGGTTTTATTTCGTATTCACTTAGTGATAAATGTTATTTACTTGCATGTGTAAGCCTAATTATCTAGCAAAGATCTTGTTTAGGGTTGTTCGGCACGGCTAAAATTTTAATCAGGCATGGTTGATGCCTTGTAGAACCTTGTTAGAGTTCCTAGTAACCCGACAGGGGGGGTTCTTCTCTCTCAATGCAAGACTTGAAGTCTTGGGTTCTTTATATAGGGAAGACCACTTTGTTGAGTCAGTTAAGGAAATCTCTCATTGAGAGATCTCTGATTGATTTGGGGATGTTTTCCTACCATTGGATTTTTGATCCAAGGGCTTCTGTGTTAGTTATAAGTATGCCCTAGAGGCTATTACTGTATATGCGATGTATATTGTAGTGGATGCTTGGACATATATAGGGAGGACTTTCTTGCTCGACATGATAGTATGCTATCTGGTTGCTCTTTATCTTAACATGTACACTTACTGTCTCTCTATTACATGTTGATGAAGCGCTTAGGTTGAGTACTTGACTACCAGGATTATGATGCAAATCATACTAGTAGGGATAGGGTAGTTGGTAAGTATATCTTTCAAAATGTTTCTAGTCATGGGAGTATCGAGACAGGGCATCGATACTCCAGAGTAGACTAGCGTATGTGCTTCTCGACCCATATGATGGGCGATGGATGATCCCATATCCATTAGTGTTTGACATCAGAGATGGTATACGGGTGCTCAGTGGAGACTGGGTACACTGAACGGACTCGCCGAGAACTCCTAGAAGGTATTGTACCTATCGTCGGATAGCAGTTCTCTGGTGACACTGGTACAGGTTAGTCTGTAGACCCGAGATTGTCATAGTGTCTTGTGTGATTCCCACAGTGCTTTGATTTCCACCATACCATGGTCAAGAGATCGTGCAAAAAGGTGGTTTTTGGGTACAGTCCCGAGTCACATGGAGGCAATGAGCGATATGAGGGGTTTCGTCTCTCCCGGGATTGGGAGTTGATGTTGCGTTATGTCTGATTGGCCATAACAGGAAATCCCTGGCCAGGGTTGTTGAGATTTACTGGTAAGAGTTATCAGTAGTTTCTTGAACCGTTATGGACCTTGCATCGGCATGACTTATCAGGCTATTGGGGTCTGATGTTATACCACCACCAGGCTGTGACATGCGACATATCAGATGAAGAGACCGAACTGTACGGTAGTGTTACTGATTGGAATCGCGGGAGTACGAGAAGGCTTGCTTGTTGATCTTCTGATCGCTCAATACCCGGGTGGCCGTTACATTTAGCAGACCGCTTGCGGCTTGTGGGTGTTTGATATGATCATCACCTGCTGCCGACGTATTGACGAGTCTTTAGAGTCCTACATAGAGGTTTCCTGGCTCAAGCGAAACGGAGTAGGAGCACATATGTGATATGTGCGGGACCGAGATTAATGCATGTATGTGATACCACATTCCATTCTCACGATATGTGATATCGGTCGGTTATATATGATATAGCTGGGTTATCGGATCAAGTGTTGATTCGATAAGTTGATTCATATGATATTAGTTGGTTGTATATGATATGACCGGATTATTAAATCAAGAGTTGATTTAATAATTTAATGTATAATTATATATTTGATATATTACTTATATTAACTAGTATTAGCTCACTTAAGATTTCTTTTCTCACATTTGATACACTTTACATATATGTGATATATGTATTGTTTTCTATTTGCACACAAAATATATATGTGATATATATTGTTGTGTCATGCTAGGTTAGACATGCAACATGTATGTATGAGACTTATACCATGCTAAGGTTAAAGCTAGGGTTAAATCTAGGGTTTGATATTTATCAATTAAGTTATCACAAAATAGTGTAGACTTAGTCAATGTTTCAAGCTTGGATGAAGCTTGTAGAACATTGACCAAGTCCACTCTTTTGTCATTGCTTAAGATATTTGTTAACCCAATCTAAACCCTTGACCTTGGTTTATTCTCTACATGAGTTAGGCATGATACTTACTCACCCATGGTTGCAATTCTAACCTCACTCTCTCATGAGTTTCTTTTCTTCTTCTTCTTCAACAAAAGAAAAAGCTTGCTAGGTTTTTTCCATGTGAAGAATTAGTTTGAGAAAAATAAAACTAAAGTGAGCCCACTTCATACTTCATCATCCTCTACTACTTGGCATTTAGTTTAGGGTGTTTTCTTCACTAATATCACAATTAGTGAAGAGATAGCTTGGGTTAGTGTCTCCTCGACGTAGATCATCTTCGTCCACGAATTCTTCGATGCATGCTTGTTCATTTCTTCATGGGAGCCTCTCTAGAGTCCGGCTGTTCATGATCGCAGCGAAAAGCCTACTACACAAAACTATTGAAGTGAAGGACCGGTCTATAAAGTTTGTATTCCTTATTCACTTTTGATGTAAAGTGTTTGCATTTCATTTCGTCGGATTTTCTAGTATCGATTCTAGGGTTAGAATTTACTAGAACGGAAAATTATTAAAATTGGCATGGACGATGCCTCCCGAAAACTTGCTGCCGTGCTAGACATCCCAACAGTGGTATCAGAGCCATGCTAGAAAATTCTACGATGTTTGTTAGATTATGAAACCGAAATGAATCCGAAACTTGAAACCCTTTAAACTAGTTTCTGTCGAATTTCATTTGAGCTCAAAATTTTTTTTAAACAACTGCAGAATGTTGTATGTGATATAACATGAACACCATGCAAATTTGAGGCGTTTCCACTAGCTTTTGACCGGCCACATTGTGTTAGTTATATGTATGCCCTAGAGGCCATTACTATACATAGGATGTATATTGTAGTGGATGCTTGGACATATATAGGGAGGACTTTCTTGCTCGACATGATAGTATGCTATCTGGTTGCTCTTTATCTTAACGTGTACACTGATTCTCTCTCTGTTACATATTGGTAAAGCCCTTAGGATGTGTACCTGACTACCTGGACTATGATGCGGATCATACTAGTGGCGACATGGTAGTCCATAAGTACATCCTTCAAGGTCCCTGGTCGTGGGTGTATCGAGACGAGGCATCGATATACCAGAGTAGACTAGGGTATACCTTCTCGACCCATACAGATGGGCGATGGATGATCCCATATCCATTGGTGTTTGACATCAGAGATGATATACGGGTGCTCAGTGGAGACTGGGTACACCGGAAGGACTCGCCGAGAACTCTCAGATGGTATTATACCTTACGTCAGATGGCAGTTCTCTGGTGACACTAGTACAGGTTGGTCTGTAGACCCGAGATCGTCATAGAGTCTTGTGTGATTCCCACTGTGCTTTAATTTCCACCTTACCACGTCCAAGAGGGCATGCAAAACGGTGGTTTTTGGGTACAGTCCCGAATCACATGGAGGCAATAAGCGATAGGAGGGTATTCGTCTCTCCCGGTATAAGGAGTTGATGTTGCGCTGTATGTGATACTGAATTATATTCTCGTGATTTGTATCATCGGACGGTTATATAAGATATAGCCGGGTTACCGAATCAAGTGTTGATTCGATACATTGATACACTTGATATTACTCGGTTATATGCAGTATGACCGGATCATTAAATCAATTGTTGATTTAATGATTTAATGTATAATTATATATTTGATATATTACTTTACATTAACTAGTATTTGTTCACTTAAGATTGATTTTCTCACTTGATGTGCACAAGTTGTATATGTGATATATTTTTGTGCACTAGTTTGTATCAAGTTTGATGATACATGCAAACTTGGGTGTGTGTATCACTATACCCATGTTTAGGTTAATGGTTAGGTTTTATTTATCTTATTTATTTATTTTTGCAAAAATAAAATGGTGGCTTTCTTTTTTTATGCTTGAAGCTTCATGAAGCTTTGAAAAGTCTAGCCATTTTGTTTTATGCCTTAACCTAACCATTACACCTAAACCCTAGTTTATTCTCTACATGTGTTAACTTCACCCATAGTTGCATTATGATAAGATTCACTTGAATTTTCTTTTAAGTAAATTCAAATTGATTTTCTTTCTTCTTCTTCTTCTTCATGAAGAAAAGAAAAGCTTGCTAGAAAATTCTAAGTGAAGAAATTAAGTGAGAAATCCAAATCCAAAGTGAACCCACTTCCTATTTCTTCATCCTCTACCACTTGCCATGTTGTATAGGGTATTTTCTTCACAAGGTTCATGACCAAGTGAAGATGGAGCTTGAGTTTGAGTTGCCTCGACGTAGATCATCTTCGGCACCGAAGTCAACGACCTAGCCCGCTCGTTTCTCCGACGAAACCATCGCTAGAGTCCGGGATTCCGATGATCGCAGTGGAGGGACGTCAACACGGAGCTAAAGAAGTGGAGGACCAGATCCACAAAGGTTGTAATTCTTTTCACTTGTAGTTAAAGTTGTTAACTTGCATGCTTTCGCCTTACCTCTAGTTACGATCTCAATTAGGGTTTCTCGGAACATGGAAAATTTTGATTTTGGCATGGTTGATGCCTTGTGGAACCTCTTGAGTATGCCTAGGAACCATACACATTGGCCTCAAAACCGAGCTCACCGGGTCTTTTGGGGAGTTTGGGCTTCAATGTTTCAGGATGTTCCAGTCTCTGGGTTTTAGGGTTTCAGGTGTTGTTTGTTTTTGCTAAATTTTCATGTGATGTTAACTTTCTGCAAAAGAAACTCGGAGTGTTTCGCAGTCATAATTCTAACATGTATTCTGGTTATTTAGATGATGTTAAAAAGTTCGAATGGATATCAATAACCCAATTTTTCCCCGCTGGATAATTTTCAAGAGTTGGATTTTTTCCGAGTTTATAACTTTCAGAAAACTTGCAAGCGATTCTGTGGACCTTCTAGAAGAACGAAACCCTAACTCAATTATATGACCGTCAGAACCGCCATCAAACCCTAGGGTTTTTGGTAGTTCAGCGGTGCCACATGTGAGGCATTGGTTGACCCTTCTACGGCTGGTTTATAGGAGTTGTGGCAGTTTCTGGGTACTTTTTGAACTCCGCTCAAGTGTTGAGATTCACGGGAAATTTTGGGTGTTTGTTTATTCGATCGAAAAGTTTAACTTCATCTAATTATCTGTGATTGTGATACAATATTTGGAATCCACAACTAGTTATGAGATAACTAGTTTGAATTTTATAAATCTAGCAGTTTAGTCTCATTTGGTCGGTTGCCACGGAATTTTGATGTGGATCAAAAGTCCGTCGCAATTACATAGTGTACGAGGATACTCGTCGGGTAACCTTACTAGATAGCCACACCCCATAGCCCCGATCAAGTGACTGCAGAAGAACCCCGTCGCCAAAAGCATCTGTTCGGGTGCTCGTGGCAGTGGTGTTCCGCCTTAGTGCACTTCGTCGATGGCACCGGAGGGTGCGGCCGTCTACTAAAGTTTCCAACGAGCATTCGATCAGGCTATCGGGAATCTTGTTGAATTACCCGACAGGTTATTGGAAAGTGTTTTCAATATCTAGACTAAAATGCGGGGTTTATAATTGTTAGGCATGTGATGTCTAAGGAATTCATTTTGTTGGGCATGAAATCCAAAGTATGTGATGCGTTGGGTTTATGATGTCTAAGGTGGTTACGGATTCCAGCTGTTGTAGTTTTTCACTTTATTTTCTGCGACCGTAAGTGTAATATGTGGTGTATTTCCAGTTTCGTTGCTATATGTCAACGACAATTGGGATACGCATATTTACTTACGTTGAAGACATATGATTTTATGTGTTGCTGTGATATGTTATATTGGATCGTCGTGTTTTGAATAGCCGGGGGTTTTATATGAGATGCGGGTTTTTATTTTCATTCATGTAAAATTCATCGTATGTAATATTCTTTTATTGGGGAACTTCCGGGTTGAGGATAATGTCACTATTGATGTATATTATTTAGTTTTCCATATTAGGATAGACTCAAGGCGGGGAGCACAAGTAACCGGGTTCTACGGTCCAGTGGGAGACCATCTCGAGGAGTCGAGACTGGGTCTCCTAACTTTAGAATTGGTAGGGTTGCTTATTGCTCTCGTACGGGTATAGGGATGTGGGTTTGGCTATTCATCATGAACGTGGGATCCGTGTTTTATACTGGCTTAAATAAAACACGGAAATCCTAGTATATCCAATATTTCATATTCTTCTGCTGCTGATATTCTGTGATGTGATAACTTGATATGTTCTGAGACGAATGCCTATATATTATATATATGAGATATAATTAATATTGTTGCTTTCGTTTCTTATGTGATGCTTAGGAAGCATATATTGATGGGACTTCATTAATGAGATTAATGAAATAAAAGAAACCTAAAGATATTGTAGAAACTTGTTTAAAAACCAGTAGCTCTAGTTCTTACTTTGCATAGCGATATTCCTTATAGAATATCCAACACCTTATTCGATAAGGAAAGTGACGAGATCCCTTCACCGGGAGTGACCTCTTTAGCGAAACTAGCAGATGTTACAACTCACTCGGTTTGTCTTTTGATTGCTTCTATAGGTTTTGCTTTGCACAGCGGTATTTGTGAAATATCTTGCACCTTATTCGATAAGGAAAGAGCCAACGATCCCTTCACCGGGAGTGACCTCTTTAGCAATACTAGAAAAGCCTCAAAAACACTCCATTTAAAATCACTCGATTCTACAACGATATCAAGTTCATTACGCAAAAGTTTTTCTTAAAAACCTGTCGTAACCCTCCGTCATTTTAAGAAGTAGAGTACTTAGTATTCGTGCTACGTTTGTTGACCATAGTTAAGGAGTAGTGTGCGGTAGCTAAGTGATGTCTTCCTACACAGCATATGATGCGATTAATTAGGACAGTCATATGACTTTGTTGATCATAGTTAAGAGTCATGTGGGTGGGTCTAATTAATCAGGAAATGACGGGTAGAACTTGACTAGTGCTTATGATTTGTTGACCATAATTAAGGTCATAAGTCACTAGGGGTAAAATATTATCAGGAATTTCAAGTGTTGAAATTTGCAATGAGATTGCATACCTTCTATGAGATAGTTGGATCCCGATACCCACTGCGAGTAAGAGTTACTCCTGCGAGAGTTTTACACATTTCAATTAGTCGATCAAGTAGGTGTTTAGAAAGGTGTTAACGGGGTTACGCCCCTGGGAAAACGAGGTTTATTTTAATTAGGTCCGTGCGAAAGCACAGGAAACCTCAAAGTACCGACACTGGCCTGGCCGAAAGATTGGCGAACTTGAGTGTAATTAATCCCGGCTAGTCTTACCTTTTAGGGTTTGAAGGTAGATTTGACAAAAACAGTGGGAGCCATCCTGATTAGATAAAATAATAACCAATCTAATCCTACAAGAGCGCACGCAGAGTGTTTTCTTCTCCCTCTCTCCTGGTAGTGACCATGTCACGCATTAATCAAGATAATAATATGGATGCATTGAACGAACCTGCTTATTATACTGAGCTAGGGAACGTTGGTTCCGCTCAATCTTATAATTGTTATAAATCCGAGCAGGAAATAGGGGAATATCCGGATTCCCATGCCACCCAATCGAAGAAAGTGCATGTTGATGCATATTCTTCAGGTGTCCTTATTACCGAGAACTGTTTTTCAGTATTCTCTATGTCCTGGGTATGAGATACCGGATTAGGATCTCGCATATGTAATATCTACATGGGCTACAGATAGGTAGAGAACTGAGAATGGTGATATGTCTCTTAAGTGTTAGAGAATGGTGCAATTGTTGCAGCCAAGTCTGTTGGCAGATATCACCTTGTATTAATACATTGATTCTGAACAAATGTTATTAAATACCGAACCTGATATACAACATTACATCATATTCTTTACCGAGTTAAAGAAGGATATAATTATGTATTGTAGGATAATGTTGTGAACATTTTCCTGAATCAAGAGTTGATTCGATCAGGCACGTTAGATAATAGCATATACATTCTAAATCAAATTACAGTTTAAAGTATATAAAACACACACTCAAGAGGAGTAGTTTAGAAATAAACGAATCCTTCTTGTGGCATTGTAGACTAGGTCATATCAATGCGACATGACCAGCTAAGTTACATAAGGATGAATATGAGAATCTGTTCGAATTTTCATCTTATGATACTTGACAGTCTTGCCTCAAAGATAAAATGACCAATACTCCGTTTACTGGAAATAGAGATTGAGTTAGTGAACTCTTAGGACGCATACATAATGATGTATACGGTCCTATGTCTACAAATGCCAAGGTTGGTTCTTGTTACTTCATTACATTCATCGACTATCTCTCAAGATTCCGACATGTGTTCTTGTTGAAACACGGGTCTGAAACTTTTGAGAAATTCAAAGAATATAAACTTGAAGTTGAGAACCTAACGAGTAGAAGTATTAAGTCCTACGATGTGATCGAGGAGGAGAATACTTGCGCATTGAGTTCCTGGAGTTTCTAAAAAGAGAATGTGATTCTCTCTCAGCTTACTCCTTCGAGTACACCAAAGCACAACGGTGTATCGGGGCGGAGGTATCGCACCCTATGAGATATGGTGCGCTCTATGATGAGTAATGCTGAGTTACCTGTTTCCTTTTAGAGTTATGCACTTGAGAAGTTGCATACCTATTGAATGGGGTTCCGTCCAAATCAGGGCCTACCATTACATATAAGATATGGTGTGGGAAGAGACCATGTCTTAAACGAGTTAAGATATGGGGTTGTCCGGCCTATGTTGAAAAGAAAAATCCGGACAAGCTCGAGGCAAGATCAGGACTGTATAAGTTTGTTAGGATATCCCGAACATTCGCAAGGGAATATCTTCTACCACTATGAAGAGCAAAAGGTGTTTTGTTTCTCAGCATGCCACCTTTTTAGAAAAGGAATTTTTTGTGAAGAAAGTTGTAGTCATGAGGTAGAACTGGAAGGAGTTCCAGCTAGACCAACTAACAGCTGATGATTTGGTAAAACCAAAGGATTCAATAGTCTCTAACGAACCTCAGCTTCTCCGCGAATCTGGTAGGGTTCCTCATCCACTTAAGAGATACTACAGTCTTCTCGGTGACAGTGGGAGCGAGGATTGCATCATGGAAGGCCATCACGAGTGGGGACTCTGTGAAATGGCTGGATGCTATGCGATCAAAGATGGAATCCATGTACATCAACAAAGTATGACTTTGAATGTTGCACCTGAAGGGGTAAAACCCATTGGGAGCAAATGAATCTTGAGAAGATTCTTGGTGTAAATGAAATAGTTGAGACTTTCAAAGCTATGCTTAAGTCCATCAGGATCAATGCAAGTATCGCGGAGTTGGAATATCTGTTTTGATATGGCAGTCAAAGAGTTTGATTTCATCAAAAAGGTAGATGAACCTTGTATATACAAGAAGGTTGTAGAGAGTGAGGTTGTCTTATACGTATTGTACGTAGATGACATACTCTTGATAGGAAATGGTTTCCTATGAAACACTCGGTCAAGCTCCTCTTATCACGGGGATTCTCAATAAAAGATTTGGATGATACCTATTACATCTTGTGGATTATGATCTATGATGATAGATCTAAGTGGATGTTGGGGGTGTCCCAAATCCAGGTACATTAACACCATACTAAAGGGGTTTAGTATGGAAGATTCTAACCGTGGTGGTTCGCCCACTTACTCATGGATCACTCTCTCTAAAAAGATGACTTTCAAGACTGATTTGGAGAGAGCTAGCGTGCAAGGGATAGCCTATGCTTAGGCAGTAGGCTCTATCAGAATATGCGATGTTTTGTACTAGACCAGATGTAGATGACTCACTAGGTGCAGTGATCAGGAATCAATCAGATCTTGGGAGAATCACTGAAAAGCTGTGGAGGACATTCTTAAGTACTTGAGAAGCACTATAAGAAAGTTCTTGGTTCGAGCTTCGAGAGTGATAAGGTCTACTGAGAGTCAGTCACAGGCATTGTCTTTACCCTCAGTGCAGGGACGATATGTTGGAAGAGTTCCAAGCTAGATACCATGACATATTAGACGATAAATGCTGAATACTTGTAACCATTAATGCTGCCAAAGTGGCTGTCTGGGCATTTCTTGTTCATGAGATGAACAAGGTTCCTACCATTGAGCGTCCAATAACTGTTATTATGAAAACAATGGATTTGTGGCTTTGGCCTAGGAACGAAGGTCCCATAAGCATTCCAGACATATTCTGAGGCAAGTATCACCTGATCATGGAGATGGATGATCTCCAAGGGATCGAGGATAGAAGAGTTGACACGAAGGATAACACAACGGATCCACTCACAAAGGCCTTACCCCTAGAGAGAGTTCTATGGGATGGTTAAGTATGGGATACTATAACCACTGCTGATTGTTGGGTATTGGATACTACAATAGATGGTCTTAGTGCAAGTGGGAGATTGTTAGTTATATGTATGCCCTAGAGGCCATTACTGTACATGCGATGTATATTGTAGAGGATGCTTGGGCATATATAGGGAGGACGTTCTTGCTCGACATGATAGTATGCTATCTGGTTGCTCTTTATCTTAACATGTACACTTACTGTCTCTCTATTACATGTTGATGAAGCCCTTAGGATGAGTACTTAACTACCAGGATTATGATGCAGATCATACTAGTGGGGACAAGGTAGTTGGTAAGTACATACTTCAAAATGTTCCTAGTCATGGGAGTATCGAGACAAGGCATCAATACTCTAGAGTAGACTAGCGTATGCGCTTCTCGACCCATATGATGGGCGATGGATGATCCCATATCCATTGGTGTTTGACATCAGAGATGGCATACGGGTGCTCAGTGGAGACTAGGTATACTGAACGGACTCGCCGAGAACTCCTAGATGGTATTATACCTATCGTCGGATAGCAGTTCTCTGGTGACACTGGTACATGTTAGTCTGTAGACCCAAGATCGTCATAGAGTCTTGTGTGATTCCTACCGTGCTTTGATTTCCACCATACCACGGTCAAGAGATCGTGAAAAAAGGTGGTTTTTGGGTACAGTCCCAAGTCACATGGAGGCAATGAGCGATAGGAGGGGTTTCGTCTCTCCCGATATTGGGAGTTGATGTTGCGCTATATCCGATTGGCCATAACATGAAATCCCTGGCCAGGGTTGCTGAGATTTACTGGTAAGTGTTATCAGTAGTTTCTCGAACCGTTATGGACCTTGCATCGGAATGACTTATCAAGCTATTGGGGTCTGATGTTATACCACTCCCAGGCTGTGATATGCGACATATCAGACGAAGAGACCGGACTGTACGGTAGTTTTACTGATTAGATTCGTAGGAGTACGAGCAGGCTTGCTTGTTTATCTTCTGATCGCTCAATACCCGGATGGCCGTTACGTTTAGAAGACCGCTTGCGGCTTGTTGGTATTTGATATGATCATCACCTACTGCCGGCTTATTGACGAGTCTTTAGAGTCCTACACAAAGTTTTCCATGCTCAAGAGAAACGGAGTAGGAGCATATATGTGATATGTGCGGGACTGAGATTATTGCGTGTATGTGATACCGCATTCCATTCTCGCGATATGTGATATCGGTCGGTTATATATGATATAGCCGGGTTATCGAATCAAGTGTTGATTCGATAAGTTGATTCATATGATATTAGTCGGTTGTATATGATATAGCCGGATTATTAAATCAAGAGTTGATTTAATAATTTAATATATAATTATATATTTGATATATTACATTACATTAACTAATATTAGCTCACTTAAGATTTCTTTTCTCACATTTGATACACTTTACATATATGTGATATATGTATTGTTTTCTATTTGCACACAAAATATATATGTGATATATATTGTTGTGTCATGCTGGGTTAGACATGCAACATGTATGTATGAGGCTTATACCATGCTAGGGTTAAAGCTAGGTTTTGATATTTATCAATTAAGTTATCACAAAATAGTGTAGACTTAGTCAATGTTTCAAGCTTGGATGAAGCTTGTAGAACATTGACCAAGTCCACTCTTTTGTCATTGCTTAAGATATTTGTTAACCCAACCTAATCCCTTGACCTTGGTTTATTCTCTACATGAGTTAGGCATGATACTTACTCACCCATGGTTGCAATTCTAACCACATTCTCTCATGAGTTTCTTTTCTTCTTCTTCTTCTTCTTCTTCTTCAACAAAAGAAAAGGCTTGCTAGGTTTTTTCCAAGTGAAGAATTAGTGTGAGAAAAATAAAACTAAAGTGAGCCCACTTCCTACTTCATCATCTTCTACTGCTTTCCCTTTAGTTTAGGGTGTTTGCTTCACTAATCTCACCATTAGTGAAGAGATAGCTTGGATTAGTGTCTCCTCGACGTAGATCATCTTCGTCCACGAAGACTTCGATGCAAGTTTGTTAGTTTCTTCATAGGAGCCTCTCTAGAGTCCGGAAGTTCATGATCGCAGCGAAGGGACTACTACACGGAGCTATTGAAGTGAAGGATCGGTCCACAAAGGTTGTATTCCTTGTTCACTTTTGATGTAAAGTGTTTGCATTTCATTTTGTCGGATTTTCTAGTATCGATTCTAGAGTTAGGGTTTACTAGAACGGAAAATTTTTAAAATTGGCATGGACGATGCCTCCCGAAAACTTGCTGCCGTGCTAGGCATCCCAACATTCTATTTGTAAAAGAGATCTTTCTTGTTTTTAACAAGATTGGGAAAATATTTTCCAATACAGAACTAATTCTGTATCTTGGTGATTTTTAATCACCATAGGATCTTTGATCCAACGGTGCTCTGATTTACAGAGCACAATCTTTCTTGGTTGGAAAGATTTGAGGAGTATTTCTCAACAGAATTTAATTCTGTAATTTGATGATTTATTCATCTTCGTTGGATCTTTGATCCAATGGTGGGGAACATTTAGTTCTAGTGCTGGCGCTCTCGTGCTTTGCACGTGAGGCGCTGCCTCAGAATCTTTGACTCTTGGCACTGGCGCTCTTGGCGCTGGCGCTCTTGGTGCTAGTGCTCTCGTACTTTGCACGTGAGGCGCTGCCTCAAAGCCTTTAGCGCTGGCGCTCTTGGCGCGAGCATTCTCGTGCTTTGCACGTGAGCGCTGCCTCAGAGTCTTTGAATCTTAGCGCTGGCGCTCTTGTCACAAGTGCTCTTATGAGGAGCTGCCTCATTTCAAATTTCAAATTTTGAATAGAGTTTTGCTCTGATTAGGGGAAACAAATGCCCCCCACCATTGTGCTCACGTAGATTACACGTGAGTGCAGCGGTGGCAGCCTTTCCACCATTAGATCAACTTGGAAGTTGAATCGACTTCCCCTGCCTATAAATAGGGCCTTTGGCCCTTTGAGATGACCTATGTTCATCTTCTTGTTTTCTTATTCTTGAGAATTTTATTGTCCTTCAGTGCTAAGCTCTCTGCCTTAAGAAATTTCTTAGAGTCAAAACTCTGCCCAAATTTGGTAAGGATTGAACTTATTAACAGAGCTTCGCTCTTTTTAGATCATAGATCTTAAAATGTTTTAAGGTTATACCCATTAACAGAGTCGTGCTCATCATTAGATCATAGATCTTCAAGATATAATCTTATTTTAGGGTAATTTTAACCCATGAACTGGAATACTGTTCATCTTCCATGAAAAAATCTTAGAGTTTGTTCACAGATCTTGAAGATCTTGGAGTTTTTTTACTCTGCAAAAGGTTTGCTTTTTTAGGGTTTTGATGGATGATTCCATCGTCTTCTAAAATTTTTAGGTAATTTTATTCCTCTCATGATTAGAGTTGACAGATGTCACTCCTGTTCTGCAACGCGTTGCTCTCGAGAGAGTTTAACTCCTTGGCCCGAGGGGCCTCTCATTAAATAAGAATCCTTTTAGGATTTCCTATTTAATGAGTGACTGTCTCATCAATGATGAGCCGTCATTTGATTTTGTGGGTCCCTCTGGTCCCTTTCCACTGAAGGGTTCCGGCAGCGCCCCGGCCATCGAAACGCGGCCAAAATACGGAACAAAAATTTCTAAACCGGCGCTACCGCTACCCTAATTACGGATCGACCTTAAACCCTAAACTAGCATGCTAACTAAGAGTTAGAATCGCTATACCGAGTTGATCCGTGTCCTTCGGTCTTCATTTCAAGCTCCTAGTGGCTCCTTGATGTGGTTTGGTCGCCGGTCTTCCTCCATCTCCGATGATCCACCAGAGGGAAACGGCGCAAGCTCCAACCTCGTCGAACGAGGCAACCGACGCCCCAAAGTCGCTAGAGATAGAGAGTAGAGGTGTATGAAAGTGTCACTACAATTTTCTCTCATCCATGTGCTCCATGGAGCAACTCAAGAAGAAGATGATGTAGGTGAAGAAGCTTTTGCATGAACAAAGGAAAATGGCTAAGTGTTTTTCTTTTGTGAACTTGAGAGAGTGTGAGAGTGGGCTAGCTTGTGATGATGTAATGTATCAAAAACTGAAATCAACCGCTCATCAAGTGTGGCCGGCCCCTCTCTCTCTCCTATCATAAAATCTCAATTTTCTTTTCACAATAAAATAATTGCACACCATACTTTGAACCATGCCATGGTCCATCCCTCATGCCACCTCACACCCTCCACCTCATTATAAAAAAAATGAATTTCCATAAATGGAAAATCAATAATGAGGTGGCAAAACTTCTAGAAGCTATTCCGTATAAAATACAGAATACTTCCCGGTACATGTGCCGAAATACATATACGTGTATTCGTACCAAAATACGAATAGCCAAGAGAGAAAATGAATAGTGAACAATAATACTAGAATACATATACATAAATACTTATGTAAATTATTAAATCAAAAACCCAATTTAATAATCCGGCTTAATCCTAAGCCGCTAGTATTATCAACCTTCCGATTAAAGTCTACGCAGCATGCACATATTTAATCGGACACCTGTATGTACCAGCATACTTCATGTATACCATATTGCCAGAATCGTGAAAACCCTCTGTGTGGGACTCTAAAGACTCGTCAATACGCTGGCAGTGGGTTTAACCACAAGCAAGTCAGCGGCACTAGCTGTACGTAACGGCTACCCAGGTATTGAGCGAAAAGGAGGCCGACGAGCAAACTCATCCTGAACCCCTACTGAGCCTGACAGTGACAATATCTGTACAGTCCGGTCTGTTCGTCTAAGAGTATCGCATATCGAGTCTAGGGGGATAGATAAAGTCAGACCCCTAACAACGCGATATTTAGTGTCGGCATGATACCCATTACCTTCTGAGAAACTATCGATCCTGGATCCATAATCCTCGTCTACCATGGCCATGGATTTGTGGTGATGGCCACCCGTACACAATGCTGCAGGGTTGCTGGGCACTGCCACAAGGGTCTACGAGGCATCAACCATGCCCGATTAAAAAATTAGCCGTGCCGAACAACCCGAAGCCGGATCTTTAAACTAGAGATTAGGCGAAAACTAACATGCTAAACATTTTAACACTAAGTGAGAGGGATTACAACCTTTGTAGATCCGGTCCTTCACTTCATAAGCTCCGTGTTGTGGTCCCTTCGCTGCGATCATCGGGTTCTGGACTCTCGAGAGGTTCCACGAAAAGAAAGATGCGGTCTTGCTTCCGATCTTTGATACAAAGATGATCTACCTTGAAGTTTCATTAACACAAGCTAACACTCACTTAAATTGAGTGAACACTCTCATCTAAAGGGCAAGGGAAGATGAGGATGATGAAGTAGGATTTTTGCTCTCTTTATTTATCTTTTTCTCACATATTTTCATCACTTTGAAAAAAGCTAGTAAGCTTTTTCATGAAGGAAGAAGAAGGAAGAAGATGAACAACATGATAGAAAATTCCTTTTGTGATGAATAATAGAAAAGAGATAATGATGAATTATGCAACCATGGTCAAGTAACCATTGTAGAGATTGAACTAGGGTTAAAGGGTGTGGTTGGATTAAGAAATATCATGCTAAAATATTTTTTCCAAAACAAAAAAGAAAACCTTCTAGAAACATCTAGAAAGGTTTAACCCTAATCAAACCCTAACCATGTTTAATCTCTACTAAACATGTTGCATTAGTAATCATATCATGTTACAATATTATATATCACATATATAATATTTATCGTAACAAAATAAAATAATACAATTAACATATATCGCATATATATCAATGTATTACCCGAGTGAGAAAAAGAATCTTTTAGTGAGCAAATATTAGATAATGTAATTTAATATATCATATATATTATTATACATTAAATTATCGAATCAACATTTGATCCGACAATCCGGCTATATCGCATATAACCGACTAATATTTATCCGTACTGATTCATCGAATCAACACTTGATCCGATGACCCGGCTGATATCAAATATCGCGAGAATAGAATATGGTATCTCATATCGCATTATCCTCGGTCTCGCACATATCACATATGTGCCCCTACTCCGTTTTGCCTGAGCCAAGAAACCTCTGTGTAGAACTCTAAAGAATCGTCAATACGCCGGCAGTAGGTGATGATCATATCAAACACGCACAAGCTGCAAGCGGTCAGCTAAACGTAATAGCTACCCAGGTATTGAGCGCTCAGAAGATCAACAAGCAAGCCTGTACATTCTCCTGAGAATCCAAACAGTAACACTCCCGTACAGTCCGGTCTCGTCGTCTGATATGTTGCATATCTCGCCTAGGGGTGGTAAACGTCAGACCCCAGTAGCTCGATAAGTCGTGTCGATTTGAGGTCTATAACAGTTCGATAAATTACTGATAACACTTACCAGTAAATCTCAGCAACCCTGGCCAGGGATTTCCGGTTATAGCCAATCGAACACAGCACAACATCAACTCCCTATACCGGGAGAGACGAATCCCCTCCTATCGCTCATTGCCTCCATGTGATTCGGGACTGTACCCAAAAGCCACCTTTTTGCACGCCCTCTTAGACATGGTATGATGGAAATCAAAGCACAGTGGGAATCACACAAGACTCTATGACGATCTCGGGTCAACAGACTACTCTGTACCAGTGTCACCGGAGAACTGCCATCTGACGTAATGTATAATACCATCTGGGAGTTCTCGGCGAGTCCGTCCAGTGTACCCAGTCTCCACTGAGCACCCGTACACCATCCTTGATGTCAAACACCGATGGATATGGGATCATCCATCGCCTATCATATGGGTCAAGATGCATATACGCTAGTCTACTCTGGTGTATCGATGCCCTGTCTCGATACACCCTCGACTAGGAACAGTTATAGGATGTACTCGTCGACTACCGTGGCCCCACTAGTATGATCTCATCATAGTCCCAGTAGTCGAGTACACATCCTAAGGGCTTTATCAACATGTAACATAGAGACAATCAGAGTACATGTTAAGATAAAATACAACCAGATAGCATACTATCATGTCGAACAAGAAAGTCATCCCTATATATGTCCTAACATCCACTACAATATACATCGTATGTACAGTAATGGCCTCTAGGACATACATATAACTAACAATCTCCCACTTGCACTAGGGCCATCTGTTATGGTATCGCATACCCGACAATTAGCTGCGGTTGAAGTATCTCATACTCAACCATCCCATAAATGTCTCTACTGGGAAAAAGGCCTTTGTGAGTGGATCCGCGCTGTTGTCCTCTGTGTCTACTCTTCTAACCTCGATCTCCCTGGAGATCAACCATCTCCATGATCAGGTGATACTGCCTAAGAATTATATCTGGATTTCTTATGGGACGGTAGTTCCTTGGCTAAAGCCACAACTCCATTGTCACACAATGGTAGGAACGAAGTTCATCTTATGAACTTATATCTATCCAGACTGCCTCTTTGGTAGCATCCTTGGTAACGATGTATCTTGCCTTTAATCGTCTAGTATGTCACGGTATCTTGCTTGGAACTTTTCCAACATA
Source organism: Agapanthus africanus (assembly GCA_030015575.1). NCBI lineage: Eukaryota > Viridiplantae > Streptophyta > Magnoliopsida > Asparagales > Amaryllidaceae > Agapanthus > Agapanthus africanus. The sequence continues at coordinate 121,934,027 of CM057345.1, forward strand.
TCGTCCCTCCATTGAGGGTAAAGACAATGCCTGCGACTGACATTCAGTCGTCCTTATCACCCTGGAACCTTTCCAGTGATTCTCCCCAGGATCGATTGATACCGTCTCACTACAACTAGTGAGTATCCTAACATCCAATTAGATCCATCTCATAGATCCAAAACCCAGGATTTAGGAGGTATCACTTTGATCCTATATGAAGAATCCTTGTGATAAGCGGAGATTGACCGTGCGTAGCATAGGAAACTCCTTCCCTATCAAGAGTATGTCATCCACGTACTCTACGAGGATCTCCACCATACTCTCTACTACCTTTTTGTATATACAAGGTTCATCTACCATTTTGATGAAGTTAAACTCTTTGACTACCACATCAAAACAGATGTTCCAACTCCGCGATGCCTGTTTTATCATATAAAACATCTTGTACACGTTTCCGCTGCTCCCACTGTCTACGAAGCCCTCTGGCTGTGTACTTATAGACGTTCTCTTCTAAAATATCATTTAGAAAAGCAGTCATGACACCCAACAACCAGATATCGTAGTCATGGTATGTAGCCGTGGCAAGTAGGATCTGGATGGACTTAAGCATAGCTTTGAAAGTCTCAACTTTTCCATGTACACTAAGTAATCTTCTCAAGAAATACTCGCTCCTGATAGGGATTTAACCCTTCAGATAAAGCAACCAAAGTCCATACTTTGTTGGTGTATAAGGATTCCATCTCAGATCGATAAGCATCCAGCCATTCTTACAGAGTCCCACTCTTGATGGCCAGCTCGAAACCAGTTGGGTCATCATCTCATGATGCAATCCTCGCTCCCACTGTCATAGAGAAACCAAAGTATCTCTCAGGTGGGTGAGAAACCCTACTAGATCGGCGGAGAGGCTGAGCGTTGGAAACTATTGAATCCTTTGGTTCTACCAAATTATCAGCTGTAGTTTGTATAGCTGGAACATTTCCAGTTTTACATAACAGACCTTGCCTCGAGCTTGTCCGGATTTTGCTTTTAGACATAGGCCGGACAACCCCAAATCTTAACAAACTTAAGATATGGGCTCTTCCCTTTCCATATCACATATGAAGTGGTAGGCAACTGATTTGATTTGAACCCTATTCAATAGGTATGCAACTTCACAAGTGCATAACTCCCTAAAGGAAATAGAAAACTCAGTAGTACTCATCATAGAGCACACCATATCACATAGGGTGCTATTGCTCCACCCCGATACACTGACGTGCCGTGGTGTATACGGAGGAGTAATGCTGAGAGAGAATCTCATTCTCCTTTAGAATAGTCCAGGAATTCCATGCTCAAGTATTCTCCTCCTTGATCTCATCGAAGGACATAATACTTATACCCGTATTTTGGTTCTCTACTTCTAACTTATATTCTTTGAATATCTCAAAAGGTTCGGACTTGTGTTTCAACAGGAACATATGTCTGAATCTTGAGAGATCATAAGAGAATGTAATGAAGTACAAAGAACCGGTCTTGGCATGTGTAGACAGGGGACCTACATACATCAGCATGTATCAATCCCAAGAGTTCACTAACTCTTTCTCTGTTTCCAATAAACAGAGCTATGGTCATCTTATCTCTGTGACATGACCGGCAAGTTTCATAAGATGTAAATTTAAACTAATTTAAATATGCATCTTTGTACAACTTAGCTAGTCGGGTCGCATTGATATGACCTAGTCTACAATACCTCAAGAAGGATCCGTTCATTTCTGAACTATTCCTCTTGTGTGTATTCTGTATACTAAGAACTGTAGTTTGATTTAGAACGTGAATGCTTTTAGATAACGTGCCTGAACCGATCAACTATTGATATAGGAAATGTTCAAAACATTATCCAACAATACAAAATTATATCCTTTCTTTACTAATAAAGAGACTGATATGATGTTGTATATCAGGTTCGGTATCTAATAACATTCGTTCAGAATCAATGTATTCTGGTAATACAGGGTGACAGTGACCAACAGACTTGGCTGCAACACTTGCACCGTTTTCTGTCTCATGAAACTTATCACCCGTTCTCAGTTCTTTACCTTTCTGTAGCCCATGTAACAGATTACATATGCGGGATCCTGATTCGGTATCTCATACCCAAGACGTAAAGGACATTGAGAAACAGTTCTCTGTAATGAACATACCCGAAGAAGACGCATCAACATGCACTTTCTTCGTTTGGGCGGCACGGGAAATCTGGTATTCCCCAATTTCCTGCTCTGTCTTATAACAATTATAAGTTGGAATGGGACCAACGTTCCCCAGCTCAGTATAACAAGCGGGATCGGCCAATATATCCGTATTATTATCTTGATTAAGGCGTGATATGGTCGCTACCTAGAGAGAGAGAGAAGAAAGCACTCAGCGTATGCTCTTGCAAGATTAGATTGATTATCTAATATATCTAATCAGGATGTCTCCCACTATTTTAATCAAATCTTTCTTCAAACCCTAAAAGGAAAGACTAGCCGGGATTAATTACACGCTACAAGTTCGCCAATCTTTCAGCCAGGCCAGTGTCGGTACTTTGAGGGAGGTCCCCCGTGCTTTCGCACGAACCTAATTAAAGTAAACCCGTTTTCCCAGAGGCATAACCCCGTTAACACATTTTTAGACACCTACTTGATCAGCTAATTGTAATGTGTAAAACTCTCCCAGGAGTAACTCTTACTCGCAGCGGGTATCGGGATCCAACTATCTCATAGAAGGTATGCAATCTCATTACAAATTTCAACACTTGAAATTCCCAATAATGTTTTACCCCTAGTGACTTATGACCTTAACTATGGTCAACAAATCATAAGCACTAGTCAAGTTCTACCCGTCATTTCTTGATTAATTAGACCCACCCACATGACCCTTAACTAAGGTCAACAAAGTCATATGACTGTCCTAACTAATCGCATCATATGCTATATAGGAAGACATCACTTAGCTACCGTACACTGTGCCTTAACTAAGGTCAACAAACACAGCACGAATACTAAGTACTCTACTTCCTAAAATGACGGAGGGTTACGACAGGTTTTTAAGAAAACCTATTGTGTAATGAACTTGATATCGTTGTAGAATCGAGTGATTTTAAATGGAGTGTTTTTTAGGCTTTTCTAGTTTTGCTAAAGGGGTCACTCTAGTTTTGCTAAAGGGGTCACTCCCGGTGAAGGGATCGTCGGCCCTTTCCTCATCGAATAAGGTGCAGGATATTTCACAAATATCACTATGCAAAGCAGAAACTATAGAAGCAATCAAAAGACAAACCGAGAGCTGTAGCATCTGCCAGTTATTGCTAAAGGAGTCACTCCCGATGAAGGGATCTCGGTCCTTTCCTTATCGAATAAGGTGCTGGATGTTCTACAAGGAACACCGCTATGCAAAGCAAGAACTGTAGCTACCGGTTTTTATTAAACAAGTTTCTACAACATATTAGGTTTCTTTTATTTCATTAATCTCATTAATGAAGTCCCATTATATTTATGCTTCACAAGCATCTGATACGAAACGAAATCTGCAATATAACATATATCTCATATATATAATATAAACATTCGTCACAGGCAGTAATATGATCTCATCACAGAACATTGCAGCAGAAGAACATATATGAAATATTGGATATACTAGGACGTCCGTGTTTTCAATACGAGCCTGTATAAAACACGGATTCCACGGTCGCGATGAATAGCCAAACCCACATCCCTAGACCCCTACGAGAGCGGCAAGCAACTCTGCCAATTCTAGGGTTATGAGATCCGGTCTCGACTCCTCGAGATGGTCTCCCACTGGACCCTAGAACCCGGTTACTTGTGCTCCCCGCCTTGGGTCTACCTAATGCGGAAAAATAAATAATATACAACGGTGACATCTTCCGCAACCTGAAAGTGCCCCAATAAAAGAATATTACATACAAAAGAATTTTACATGAATGAAAAAAAAACTCTCATCTCACATAAAACCCCCGGCTATTCAAAACGCGACGATCCAATATAACATATCACAGCAACACATAATATCTCATATCATCAACGTAAGCAAGTATGCGTATCCCGATTGTCGTTGATGTATAGCAACGAAGCTGGCGATACACCACATACTACGCTTACGGTCACAGAAAAGAAAGTGTAAAACTACAACAGTTGGAATCCGCAATCTCTTTAGACATCGCATGCCTAACCAAATGAATTCCTTAGATATCGCATGCCTAACATTTATAAACCCCGCATTTTAGTCTCATTATCGAAAAGTCTTTTCAATATCAAGTCGGGCAATTCAACAAGATTCCCGACAACCTGATCGAATGCTCGTCGCAAACTTTAGTAGACGGCCGCACCCCCGATACCGTCGATGAAGTGCACCAAGGCGGAACACCGCTACCGCGAGCACCCGGACGGATGCTTTCGGCGACGGAGTTCTCCTACAGTCACTTGGTCGGGGCTATGGGGCGTGGCTGTCTGTTAAGTTTACCCGGCGAGTATTCGCGTACGCTATGTGATTGCGACGGACTTTTGATCACATCTTCCGTGGCAACTGATCATTTGAGACTAAACTGCTATGTTTATAACATTCAAATTAGTTATCTCATAACTACCTGTGGATTCCAAATATTGTATCACATTTCAGATAAATAGACAAAGTTAAACTTTCCGATCGAATAATCAAACACCCAAGATATCCCCAATATATCTCAACACTTGAAATCAGTTTAAAAACATCCATCACATGCCACAGTACCAATGGTCCAGCCGTAAAAGGGTCAAGCCAACGCCTCACATGTGGCACGCCGTACTGCCCCAAACCCTAAGATTCAAAAGGCAGTTCAAGACGGTCACATAATCGAGTTAAGGTTTGTTGTCTTCTAGAGGGTCCACCGTGTTACTTGCACGACTTAGAATGTTCTTAAACACGAGGAAAAATCCAACTTTTGAAAAATTTTCCGTCAGGGGAAAAAGTGAGTTATTGATATCCGTTCTAACTTTTTAACGGTTTCTAAAATTATCCGAACAAACTAAACAAAGTTATAATATCCGATCGAAACAACGAGTCCCCAATACAACCCAGAAAACACAACACTGGACTGTAAATAAAAAAAAATACCCAGAAGAATCAGGAAGTACAGACGGTCATTACTGTGCAGAAACTAACCATCAATCAACAGTAACGGCCGCGGAACCGCCGCCAATGCCTTGGTTTGGCCGCGGTTCCGCGGTGCAATAGTTGAGTTAGGGTGTTGTTTTTCACAGTAATTCCTAAAATACCCTGCTGAATTTTTTGAGCATTTTTAATATGGAAAAATCACAGTTTTGAAAAAATTTCCAGAAACTAGGGTATATCGGGTTTTCCGGGTTCGATCGGACTTTAAACTTCGTCTAGACTTCGCCTAAAGCTCTAGCTTGTCTTTGATACCACTGTAGGGTTGCTGGGCACTGCCACAAGGGTCTACGAGGTATCAACCATGCCCGATTAAAAAATTAGCCGTGCCGAACAACCCGAAGCCGGATCTTTAAACTAGAGATTAGGCGAAAACTAACATGCTAAACATTTTAACACTAAGTGAGAGGGATTACAACCTTTGTAGATCCGGTCCTTCACTTCATAAGCTCCGTGTTGTGGTCCCTTCGCTGCGATCATCGGGTTCCGGACTCTCGAGAGGTTCCACGAAGAGAAAGATGCAGTCTTGCTTCCGATCTTCGATACAAAGATGATCTACCTTGAACTTTCATTAACACAAGCTAACACTCACTTAAATTGAGTGAACACTCTCATCTAAAGGGCAAGGGAAGATGAGGATGATGAAGTAGGATTTTTGCTCTCTTTATTTATCTTTTTCTCACATATTTTCATCACTTTGAAAAAAGCTAGTAAGCTTTTTCATGAAGAAAGAAGAAGGAAGAAGATGAACAACATGATAGAAAATTCCTTTTGTGATGAATAATAGAAAAGAGATAATGATGAATTATGCAACCATGGTCAAGTAACCATTGTAGAGATTGAACTAGGGTTAAAGGGTGTGGTTGGGTTAAGAAATATCATGCTAAAATATCTTTTCCAAAACAAAAAAGAAAACCTTCTAGAAACATATAGAAAGGTTTAACCCTAATCAAACCCTAACCATGTTTAATCTCTACTAAACATGTTGCATTAGTAATCATATCATGTTACAATATTATATATCACATATATAATATTTATCGTAACAAAATAAAATAATACAATTAACATATATCGCGTATATATCAATGTATTACCCGAGTGAGAAAAAGAATCTTTTAGTGAGCAAATATTAGATAATGTAATTTAATATATCATATATATTATTATACATTAAATTATCGAATCAACATTTGATCCGACAATCCGGCTATATCGCATATAACCGACTAATATTTATCCGTACCGATTCATCGAATCAACACTTGATCCGATGACCCGGCTGATATCAAATATCGCGAGAATAGAATACGGTATCTCATATCGCATTATCCTTGGTCCCGCACATATCACATATGTGCCCCTACTCCGTTTTGCCTGAGCCAAGAAACCTCTGTGTAGGACTCTAAAGAATCGTCAATACGCCGGCAGTAGGTGATGATCATATCAAACACCCACAAGCTGCAAGCGGTCAGCTAAACGTAACAGCTACCCAGGTATTGAGCGCTCAGAAGATCAACAAGCAAGCCTGTACATTCTCCTGTGAATCCAAACAGTAACACTCCCGTACAGTCCGGTCTCGTCGTCTGATATGTTGCATATCTCGCCTAGGGGTGGTAAACGTCAGACCCCAGTAGCTCGATAAGTCGTGTCGATTTGAGGTCTATAACAGTTCTAGAAACTACTGATAACACTTACCAGTAAATCTCAGCAACCCTGGCCAGGGATTTCCGGTTATAGCCAATCGAACACAGCACAACATCAACTCCCTATACCGGGAGAGACAAATCCCCTCCTATCGCTCATTGCCTCCATGTGATTCGGGACTGTACCCAAAAACCACCTTTTTGCACGCCCTCTTGGACGTGGTATGATGGAAATCAAAGCACAGTGGGAATCACACAAGACTCTATGACGATCTCGGATCAACAGACTACTCTGTACCAGTGTCACCGGAGAACTGCCATCTGACGTGAGGTATAATACCATCTGGGAGTTCTCGGCGAGTCCGTCCAGTGTACCCAGTCTCCACTGAGCACCCGTACACCATCCTTGATGTCAAACACCGATGGATATGGGATCATCCATCGCCCATCATATAGGTCAAGATGCATATACGCTAGCCTACTCTGGTGTATCGATGCCCTGTCTCGATACACCCTCGACTAGGAACAGTTATAGGATGTACTCGTCGACTACCGTGGCCCCACTAGTATGATCTCATCATAGTCCCAGTAGTCGAGTACACATCCTAAGGGCTTTATCAACATGTAACATAGAGACAATCAGAGTACATGTTAAGATAAAGTACAACCAGATAGCATACTATCATGTCGAGCAAGAAAGTCCTCCCTATATATGTCCTAGCATCCACTACAATATACATCGTATGTACAGTAATGGCCTCTAGGGCATACATATAACTAACAAATGCGATATCAACTCCCAATACCGGGAGAGACGAATCCCCGACGATCCGATCACTGCCTTCATGTGGCTCGAGACTGTACCCAACTAAAACCTGTTTGCACGACTCCTTTGAGCCGTGGTAGGGTAGTAATCAAAGCACAGTGGGAACTCACACGAGACAAATGACGATCTCTGGTCGACAGACTAACCTGTACACATGTCGCCTGGGAACTGCTATCTGACAATAGGTATAATACCAACTAGCAGGTTCCCGGTGAGTCCGTCCAGTGTACTCATAACCCAATGAGCACCTGCATACTATCTTAGGTGAACAAACTAACACAAATGGCTTGTGAGACCTGGCCACCGCCCCTCGTCGGGGTCCCGATCAGTATACACTAGTCTACACTCGAGTATCGATGCCCGGTCTCGATACTCCTTCGACTAGGGACATTTAAAGATGTTCTTATAGACCCCAGCTCCTACATATATGATCGCCATCATAATGCTGGCAGTCAAACAAGAATCCTATGGGCTTTATCAACATGTACATGATGATAAAGACAAACCAGATAGCAGACTATCATCTTGAGTAAGACTGTTTTATCGGTGTAGGTCCTGCCTCAATCATCATAATCATAAGTCCGCAACTATGATAATTGCCTTAAGGGCACTATAGCCAACAATCTCCCACTTGCACTTAAGGCCAATTATTATGATGTCGCATACTCACAGCCCGTGTGACACCGAACACCCAACTTCTCTACTAATCAATTTCCCAAAGCTCGTTTTCGAAAATGATTGCGTTCGAGAAATAGACTCAGTGAGTGGATTCGCTCCAATGTTTCTTTCTGTATCTCTCTGTATCCCAACTTCGCGGAGAAAGCTATATCCCGAAATGAGCAATACATGTCTTAGTATTTGTCTGGATATCTGATGGGATCCAGTTCACAAATGAACTCCAAATCCAGTAAACTTCTTAGACTGTATCATCCACTGAATTTAATCAGTATCCCGCACCATGCATTTCCTCAGTATTCGCTTGGACCACCCGTCTAACATACTGTCCTTCAAAAGAGGGAAAACTATAACTCTGACAGTCACTCTGTTATCCAGGTCACCTTGGAAGCCTGAAATGATAACCGTCTCCTGAAGGAGGCTGCTGTAATCATTTCCCAAGAACAATCACTTATGTTCAATAACTTCTTCCCAATGTTTCTCCAGGATTGGATTAATATATCTGCTTATTTCATCTAGTGCAAAAGCAATATCTAGTGTGGTACTTAACATTTCATGATTAACTCAATTGCCTAAGCAAATGATATGTTAATCATGTATATCCCTCTCCCCTTTAGTCTGTAAGACACCTTTAGAGAGGTTGACTCCATCACCTGCAGGAAGACCACCATGCCAGCAGTCGTCCATTTAATGTCAAAATACCCAGATTAGGATACTTCCCAAATCTAGATCTAAAACCATAGATCTAGTAACCAGAAACCCTGATATTACATCCATATCCTGTGTAGAGAAACAACTTTGTAACAACCATAGTATAACCAATCGTAGTATAGGAATATCTTTTCCTATCATGTGCATGTCATCCTAATACCAGGACATCACACCCTACTACCTTCTTACCAGATCCATCTCCTATTCTGATGAGGTCAAGATCTATGACCGTCACATCAAAAATAGATGATCTATTTCCGCTATACCTACTTTAGTCTATAAATAGACATAAGCTACTTGCCTACTATGCTTACGCTGCTCCCACTGACTACAATAACCCTCTGGCAGAGTCATATACACGTGCACTTCTAAAGCTAGTTTAGAATGACGCTATGCTTATCCTCCTGCCGGGTCTTATAGTCTAGAACAGCAGCAATGGCACGTCTGGGTAAACAAGAACCTCCCTGTCACCGTCACTGAGAAGACCAAAGTACCTCTCGGGTGCCTGAGGTTACCCACCAAATCTGCGGAGTGGCTAGTGGAACATCAAATCCAATTGAATCCTTAGGTTTTATTAAATTTCCAGTAATCGTTTGTGGTTCTGGAATAACTTCCAGTTCTACCATACTCCCACTTCTGTTTTCTGAAAAAATCCATTTTATTAAAACTGTGGCGAGTGAAGAACAATATAAATATTGATCTTCCTGATGGTAGAAAGTTAACCCTCGTCAAAGCCCGGGATAACCCACAAACAACCATTACTGAAACATGCCTTGAGTTTATCCGGATTCTGGTTTTAAGCATCAGCCGGACAACTCCCTATACCTTAACATCGTTAAGATATAAATTGATTCTATATATATCTAATATAGAAACAAAAGCACTAATCTAATTTGAACCAGATTAAAAATCATGCAGCTGTCTCCAGTGCATATCAACTAAATGGAAAGAGGACAATCAGCATTACTCATCTAGGAGTGCATCCATATATGAGTAACCTGAAAGAGAAGCAAGTTCTCAAAACCATTACTATTAACTGAATACCAAACACAAGTATCTACATCTTCGACTACATCGAAGAATCCTGATACTTCTAATAAATGGTTCTCTACTTTATTCTTATATCTATAACTTCTCAAAATCTGAACCATGCACTTCAACGAAATACATGTCTAGAATCAGAGAAGTTATGAGTAAACAGAATACAGTGCGAGTACCAACCCCATTGTCCTAATGGACACTGTACAACATACAATATAAGTCCCCTGAGTTCAATAACTCAAACTCTGTGCGTCGTAGGTTGAAAAAATGTACTTTGGTTAAGAAGAGTTACACCGCTGTTGAATGCACCTTACCTAATCACCAACTGATATAGGTAAATGTCATAGACACAATATCAAAAATTTATATCTCACTTTATAAAATAAATGTACAGATATATCAGTTTGAAATTGGTGCATAACAACGGATATTCAAAACCAAATATTTGCCATCCGGCAAAATCCAGATGATTTCCTCAAATACCACCAATTACTACGAATTCCGATATAATGAGGATCTAATCACCCAATTCCCAATATCTTACTCCCACTCACCATTTGTAATAACATACAGATATGAGAAACTGATCTGGTAAATACATACCCTGGAGTTAGATTCTTATTGGGAAAACAGTTTTAAATTAATATCGCACAGTAAAACTGAAACATGAAAATGTTTCAAAAGGGTTAACTGGTATTCCTAGTAACGCCTCTTCCATTACCCTGATTCACGACAGTAACCATATACTATACCTGTCCTCACTCCAATCTCTTTATTATGTCTTTACTTATTACCTTCTGTACACCTTCTTTAGGCTAATTGGTTTTCTTCCTTCCCTACCCATCGGCACCAGCCTAAGGTTTGGAAGAAGACTATCCAATAAGCGTAATAGGTGTACTCTCCTAATCCTAGGAGCCCTCACAACCTGAGAGAAGGTAATGGGAAAAGACATCTGAATAATCCTATTCAATTTCTCCTGAAACAGAATCCATCCTCGAAAATGTTCCTTCGAGTTCGTATGTAACTATACGATGGATTTATCCAACGAAAGTGGATATCCGTAGTGATACGAAGTGTCCTAGAGAAATGCAAAGTGGATGTAGGAGTGGCAGGGGTATACACGGTCTTTCTCGTGAATGATGGTGATCGCAATTTTCTTTGCCATTATTCTAATCCCTTTATATGTCTTTACTTATTACCTTCTGTACACCACAGTTAAGCTTGTTGGTTTTCTTCCTTCCCTACCGTTCAGCACCTGCCTATGGTTTGGAGGAAGACTATCCAATAAGCTCAATAGGTGTACCCTCTCCTAATCCTAGGAGCCCTCACAACCTCAGAGAAGGTAAAGAGGAAAGACAACCGAATAATCCTATTCAACCTCTCCAGAACCAGAATCCATCCTCGAATCAGATCCTTCGAGTTCGTATATAACCATACGATGGATTTATCCAATGGAAGTGGACATTTGTAGTGATACGAGGTGTTCTGGAAAAATGCAAAGGCGATATAGAAGTGGCAATGATGTATGCAACATCGTGACATTTCAAAAGCCAAAGTGTTTTAAGAAGGTTCGGTCAACTTGGTTTCATGAGTTTTAGTCAAAGGTCGGGTCATAGTCGCAGCCAGAGAGAGAGAGAAGAAACACTCAGCATGCACTCTAACCTAGATCAGAATGGTTAATCATTTTATCTAATCCGGATGTCTCCTACTGTTTCCTCGAATTCTCCTCCAAACCCTAAAGAAGAATTAGTCGGAATTACCCGAGGAGTAATCCTACTCATCAGTGGGAATCGGGATCCAACTATCATCGCATGATAACCTGATGGAAGCCACTCAAGTCACCACACTCCAGAAGGTATGCCCAAACCTGGGAAGTTTCCTGTATGTTTGAAACTCCCGATATAAGTTTTTACCCCTAGGACCCAAGTGACCTTGACACAGTCAACATATCAAAGGGTCCTAGTCAAGTTCAACCCGTCATTATCTTGATTGCATTAGACCCACCCGTACGAGTCCTTGACACAGTCAACATGACCGTACAACTGTCCGAACAAATCCACATATCCATGCGACAGAAAAGCATTATAGAGCTACCGCACACTACGCCTTGAAACAATCAACATACGTAGCACGGATACTAAGCAATACTAGTCTGAAATGACGGAGGGCTACGACTGGTTTTTGGCGAAAAACCTTTAACGTAATGAACTTGATATCATTGAAGGAATCCAAGTGGTTTATAAATATATATAGTGGCGAAAACTTTTGCTAAAGAGGTCACTCCCGGTGAAGGGATCTCGGCTCTTTCCCCGTCGAATGGGGTGCAGGATATCCCAAACTGAATATCACGATGCAAAGCAAAAATAATCGACTATAGTAAAGTTATTACGTTGACGCAAACTTTTACTCAAGGGGTCACTCTCGATGTAGGGATCTCGGCCCTTGCCTCGTCGAATGAGGTGCAGGATATTCCAAAATGAATACCACGGTGCAAAGCAAAAGAGAACGTCTGTAATGTCAGTTTTTAAAAGCTTGGTTCCAACAACATCATATATAGGTTTGTTTTATCCTTGCATTAATAAGAATCAATGCAGTCCCATCAATTAATCACACCAGAAAAGAATGAAAATGTATGATGTACGTATATGCCATCCGCATTCGCTACTGGGTCCCGTCATCACCCGTTAGGTTACTTAACTAACGACAGAGCGGGGACTGGACTAGCGCGGGTGCAAAATATATACAACATCTACTAGTATATATATAAATATATAACAATCGTCCCAGGCATGATATAAGCAACATCACAGAAACATCACAGAATACAACACAGAATGGTGGATAATCTGGAGCCCCGGGTTTCACTTGAGCTGCAAGTGAGACCCGACGTTCCCTGTCGTGTGGATAGCCTGTGTAATGAAAACTTAGACCCCCTACGAGTGCGGTGAATAGCCCGCCAATTCTAGAGTAAGGTCCCCTCCGTTTCAACGCCTTAAGATGCGGACCCGTTGCCCTCTAGAATCCGGTTATTCGTGCACCCCACCGCGGGGTAATACTAGTATAGAAAAGAAAATAATATACAAGGGTGACATTGACCTCAACCCGGTCAAGGCCCAAAAAGAATAATATACAAACAGACAGTGACGGCAGTCCACATGTCGGACGCTCTCCCCGCAATATCAAATGTACAAATGAAATCAACTGTACTATCATTGCACCATTGCTATCCACCACGATGATCCAACCAACATCACAGCACAACACAGAATATCAACGTGAATGTCACGTTCACAAACCCGTTTAAAAGACATTTAGCAATTAGACGAGTTTACCGATCAAGTGACATTCACGGTCGCAGATAGAAATGTGTGTACTGTTAAATGCACACTTAAAATATCGATCGACTAAGTTCCAAATTGTCCCCAATAGCAAAACTAACACTTCACAGAAACCTGGGCCAAAACAAGATATCAAAAAAATCACAATTCCAAATCAGGGGGCTACAGGAAAAATTTTGAAGCCCGTCGCCACTAAATGGTAGCGGATCCGGCGCCAATAGGGGGTAAGTGCGGCGGTTCCACGGCGCTTTAGAGGAATCAAAAGCCCAAATTTTTTCTGTACCCCTAAAATCGCCTGCACGGATTTTTAAGATGCCTGAAATAATTTTTTGGCCACTTTTGAAAATCGACAGCAACTGTGAAAATGGAATCGCGATTTCGGAAATTTCCATCGATCGATCTTTCAAGCACGTTTAAACAAGCTAGTAAGAGATTTAAAGGGTGGCTCTGATACCATGAAGGGTTCCGGCAGCGCCCCGGCCATCGAAATGAGGAACAAAAATTTCTAAACTGGCGCTACCGCTACCCGAATTACGGATCAACCTTAAACCCTAAACTAGCATGCTAACTAAGAGTTAGAATCGTTATACCGAGTTCATCCGTTTCCTTCGGTCTTCATTCCAACCTCCTAGCGGCTCCTTGATGTGGTTTGGTCGCCGGTCTTCCTCCATCTCGATGATCCACCCGAGGGAAACGGCGCAAGCTCCAACCTCGTCGAACGAGGCAACCGACGCTCCAAAGTCGCTAGAGATAGAGAGTAAGGGTGTATGAAAGTGTCACTGCAATTTTATCTCATCCATGTGCTCCATGGAGCAACTCAAGAAGAAGATGATGGAGGTGAAGAAGCTTTTGCATGAACAAAGGAAAATGGCTAAGTGTTTTTATTTTGTGAACTTGAGAGAGTATGAGAGTGGGCTAGCTTGTGATAATGTAATGTATCAAAAAATGAAATCAACCCCTCATCAAGTGTGGTCGGCCCCTCTCTCTCTTCCCCATCATAAAATTTCAATTTTCTTTTCATAATAAAATAATTGCACACCATACTTTGAACCATGCCATGGTCCATGCCTCATGCCACTTCACACCCTCCACCTCATTATAAAACAAATGAATTTCCATAAATGAAAAATCAATAATGAGGTGGCAAAACTTCTAGAAGCTATTCCGTATAAAATACGGAATACTTCCCGGTACATGTACCGAAATACATATACGCGTATTCGTACCAAAATACGAATAGCCAAAAGAGAAAATGAATAATGAACAATAATACTAGAATACATATATATAAATACATATGTAAATTATTAAATCAAAAATCCGATTTAATAATCCGGTTTAATCCTAAGCCGCTAGTATTATCAACCGTCCGATTAAAGTCTGCGCAGCATGCACATATTTAATCGGACACCTGTATGTTCCAACATACCTCATGTACACCATATCGCCTGAACCGTGAAAACCCTCTGTGTAGGACTCTAAAGAATCGTCAATACGCTGGCAGTGGGTTTAACCACAAGCACGTTAGCGACACTAGCTATACGTAATGGCTACCCAGGTATTGAGGGAAAGGGAGGCCGACGAGAAAACTCATCCTGAACCCCTACTGAGCCTGACAGTGACAATATCCGTACAGTCCGGTCTGTTCGTATAAGAGTATCGCATATCGAGTCTAAGGGGGTGGATAAAGTCAGACCCCTAACAACGCGATATTTAGTGTTGGCATGATACCCATCACCTCCTGAGAAACTATCGATCCTGGATCGGTAATCCTCATCTAACATGGCCATGGATTTGTGGTGATGGCCACCCGTACACAATGCGATATCAACCCCCAATACCGGGAGAGACGAATCCCCGACGATCCGATCACTGCCTCCATGTGGCTCGGGACTGTACCCAACGAAAACCTGTTTGCACGACTCCTTTGAGTCATGGTAGGATAGTAATCAAAGCAGAGTGGGAACTCACACGAGACAAATGACGATCTCAGGTCGACAGACTAACCTGTACACATGTCACCTGGGAACTGCTATCTGACAATATGTATAATACCAACTAGCAGGTTCCCGGCGAGTCCATCCAGTGTACTCATAACCCAATGAGCACCTGCATACTATTTTAGGTGAACAAAGTAACACCAATGGCTTGTGAGACCAGGCCACCGCCCCTCGTCGGGGTCTAGATCAGTATACACTAGTCTACACTGGAGTATCGATGCCCGGTCTCGATACTCCTTCGACTAAGGACATTTAAAGATGCGCTTATAGACCTCAGCTCCCACATATATGATCGCCATCATAATGCTGGAAGTCAAGCAAGAATCCTATGGGCTCTATCAACATGTACATGATGATAAAGACAAACCAGATAGCATACTATCATCTTGAATAAGACTATTTTATCGGTATAGGTCCTGCCTCAATCATCATAATCATAAGTCCGCAACTATGATAATTGCCTTGAGGGCACTATAGCCAGCATCCACTGCATTGCAGTGTGGTACAAAATTTAAAGTACAAAGTGTCAGAATTTGAACTGTAGCCTTGACAACTAACTCTTGTTCTTTTTCGCGTAGGTACTATGTCTTTTGACACTTCCTTCCTATTTGTTCATCCGGAAAGCGCATTCCCTGAAGCACCAGTGGATAGGGAAGTCTTCGCGCTGATCAAAGATCACGACCCGGAGCAAAAGTATCTTCATTTATGGGGATCGTGGTACAATCAAATCATCCGGGGTCGACGCAGCTTCACTTGTGCAGCGCCTTCGGAGCTCATTCTGGCGATCCACTACGCCGACTCACCCCTAGTGAACTATGCCATAGAGGAAGTCAACTGGACCTCGGAGGGTTGCCTTCAGCCCTCTTTGGCTGCAATCCCGTACAACCTCCAATGGCTTTAGATATCTTGGGGAGACGTATATGTCAAGGCGAGTCGCGCCCTTGGGGACATCCATACATGATAGGCTTGACTCCCCGCCATTCAGCCTGATATCTGCAGTGGGCTTGATACATCTTATCGGCCATGAAATCACAGCTGCTGAAGCTTGGGTTGTATCCCAAGATTTATGCTTCTCTCTTCCAGTATTCCACACCACCTGTATGGTGGGTCAAACCTTTTTTGGAACAATGGAACGTCCTGACTCATACCTTTCTTCTATCAGATTGGGAAGTTTCAATCTCTTTGGAGGAGTTCGCGGAGATCTCCGGCTTTCCTGTCAGAGGGGAACATTACGAGGAGATATTACCCCCTGACGAGTACATTTTTGCCACCCGATCAGTAGTGATGGGTCTGACCCTGGAGAATGCCATTCAACACCGATTCCCAAGCTTAATCAAGGTGTTAAACATTTATGAAAGTCTGTTCCAGGAGTCCGGAAGCCACGGGGTTAGCTTCATAGATTTCATCGCCCGGAAGTCCTGTCGAAACAAGGTGCGAAGTTCGCCAAACTCGACGATCCTTTTGGCTTTGGTTCGGAAAAACAGCAGGCAGCGGAGGCGGATCAGAGGAATTTCTTTCTCCCGGACACCCCGGTCGTCTCTTTCGCAAAGCTCACAGCTTCCGAAGTTGACGAAGAGATGTTCTTTTTGGGGTTCCTTGGCCTATGGCTAAGCTGGTTTGTGCTCCCCATGCACCCTCGCCACATGAGGCCATCCGTTTTCTACCCGGCTAACCAATGGTTGAAGGGACACGGGTTGCCGTCGGGATTGCTAGGATGGCTCATTTGTATCTGCTAGAAGCTTCATGTTGTTTTCTAGCATCTTTGAAAAGTCTAAACCATTTTGTTTTTATTCCTTAACCCTAATCCAAACCCTAACCAAGTTTAAACCCTAGTTTATTCTCTACACAAGTTACTTCACCCATGGTTGCAACATGATAAGTCTTCACTTAAATTTTCTTTTTAGATAATTCATTTTTCTTTTCTTCTTCTTCTTCTTCTTCATGAAGAAAAGAAGAAAGCTTTCTTGAAAAATTTCAAGTGATGAAATCAAGTGAGAAATCCAAATCCAAAGTGAACCCACTTCCTATTTCTTCATCCTCTACCACTTGCCATGTTGTATAGGGTGTTTTCTTCACAAGTTTCATGAGCTAGTGAAGATGGAGCTTGAGTTAGAGTTGCCTCGACGTAGATCATCTTCGGCATCGAAGTCAACGACCTAGCCCGCTCATTTCTCCGACAAAACCATCGCTAGAGTCCGGGATCCTGGTGATCGCAGCGAAGGGACGTCATCACGGAGCTAAAGAAGTGGAGGACCGGATCTACAAAGGTTGTATTTCCATTCACTTAATAGCAAAGTTGTTTGCTTGCATTTGTTTTCTCCTTACCTCTAGTAATCGATCTAGTTTAGGGTTTCTCGGCACCGGAAAATTTGAATTTGGCATGGTTGATGCCTTGTGAAAGCTCTTGAGTGTGCCTAGTAACCCTACAGTATCGCGAGAGGATAATGCGGTATGTGATACCGTATTGGATTCTCGCGATACTGTAGGGTTACTAGGAACACTCAAGAGCTTCCACAAGGCATCAACCATACCAAATTCAAATTTTCCGGTGCCGAGAAACCCTAAACTAGATCGATTATTAGAGGTAAGGCGAAAACAAATGCAAGCAAACAACTTTGCTATTAAGTAAATGGAAATACAACCTTTGTAGATCCGGTCCTCCACTTCTTTAGCTCCGTGATGACGTCCCTTCGCTGCGATCACCGGGATCCCGGACTCTAGCGATGGTTTCGTCGGAGAAATGAGCGGGCTAGGTCGTTGACTTCGATACCGAAGATGATCTACGTCGAGGCAACTCTAACTCAAGCTCCATCTTCACTAGCTCATGAAACTTGTGAAGAAAACACCCTATACAACATGGCAAGTGGTAGAGGATGAAGAAATAGGAAGTGGGTTCACTTTGGATTTGGGTTTCTCACTGGATTTCATCACTTGAAATTTTTCAAGAAAGCTTTCTTCTTTTCTTCATGAAGAAGAAGAAGCAGAAGAAAAGAAAAATGAATTATCTAAAAAGAAAATTCAAGTGAAGACTTATCATGTTGCAACCATGGGTGAAGTAACTTGTGTAGAGAATAAACTAAGGTTTAGGTAAATGGTTAGGTTAAGGAATAAATACAAAATGGTTTAGACTTTTCAAAGATGCTAGAAAACAACATGAAGCTTCTAGCAAAGAAAAGAAAGAAACCATTATGTTTTTATAAAATAAATAAAGAAGACAATAACCTAACCATTAACTAAACAAAGGTGTAAGTCACACACCCACCCATGTTTGCATGTATCATCAAACATGATACAAACTAGTGCACAAAAATATATCACATATACAACTTGTGCACAATCTAGTGAGAAAAATAATCTTAAGTGAACCAATACTAGTTAATGTAAAATAATATATCAAATATATAATTATACATTAAATCATTAAATCAACACTTGATTTAATAATCCGGTCATATTGCATATAACCGACTAATATCAATAGTAACAATTTATCGAATCAACACTTGATCGAGATAACCCAGCTATATCGCATATAACCGATCAATGTCACAAATCGCGAGAATCAAATACAGTATCACATACTGTTATTATTCTCGGTCCCGCACATATCTCATATGCGCTCCTATTTCGTTTCGCTTGAGCCAGGAAACCTCTGTGTAGGACTCTAAAGACTCGTCAATACGCCGGCAGTAGGTGATGATCATATCAAACACCCACAAGCCGCAAGCGGTCTGCTAAACGTAACGGCCACCTGGGTATTGAGCGATCAGAAGATCAACGAGCAAGCCCGCTCACACTCCTGTGAATCCAACCAGTAACACTTACCGTACAGTCCGGTCTCGTCGTCTGATATGTCGCATATCTCGCCTAGCGGTGGTAAATGTCAGACCCCAGTAGCTCGATAAGTCGTGTCGATATGAGGTCTATAACAGTCCGAGAAACTACTGGTCACACTTACCAGTAAATCTCAGCAATCCTGGCCAGGGATTTCCAGTTATAGCCAATCGAACACAGCGCAACATCAACTCCCTATACCGGGAGAGACGAATCCCCTCCTATCGCTCATTGCCTCCATGTGATTCGGGACTGTACCCAAAAACCACCGTTTTGCACGCCCTCTTAGACGTGGTAAGGTGGAAATCAAAGCACAGTGGGAATCACACAAGACTCTATGACGATCTCGGGTCTACAGACTAACCTGTACCAGTGCCACCAGAGAACTGCCATCTGACGTAAGGTATAATACCATCTGGGTGTTCTTGGCAAGTCCATCCAGTGTACCCAGTCTCCACTGAGCACCCGCATATCATCTCTGATGTCATACACCAATGGATATGGGATCATCCATCGCCCATCTGTATGGGTCGAGAAGGTATACGCTAGTCTACTCTGGTATATCGATGCCCCGTCTCGATACACCCATGACTAGGGACCTTGAAGGATGTACTTATGGACTACCATGTCCCCACTAGTATGATCCGCATCATAGTCCAGGTAGTCAAGTACACATCCTAAGGGCTTTACCAACATGTAACTGAGAGACAATCAGTGTACACATTAAGATAAAGAGCAACCAGATAGTATACAATCATGTCGAGCAAGAAATTCCTCCCTATATATGTCCGAGCATCCACTACAATATACATCCTATGTACAGTAATGGCCTCTAGGACATACATATAACTAACAATCTCCCACTTGCACTAGGGCCATTTGTAGCAGTGGTTGCAGTATCTCATACTCAACCATCCCATAAAAGTCTCTCTCTGGGAAAAGGCCTTTGTGAGTGGATCCGCCGTGTTGTCCTCTGAGTCTACTCTCCTAACCTCGATCACCCTGGAGATCAACTATCTCCATGATAAGGTGATATTGCCTAATAATTATATCTGGATTTCTGATGGGACGGTAGTTCCTTGGCAAAAGCCACAACTCCATTGTCACACAATGGTTGGAACGAAGTTCATCTCATGAACTTATATATATCCAGACTGCCTCTTTGGTAGCATCTTTGGTAACGATGTATCTTGACTTTAATTGTCTATTATGTCACGGTATCTAGCTTGGAACTCTTCCAACATACCATCCCTCCTCTGAGGGTAAAGACAATGCCTGTGACTGACATTCAGTCGTCCTTATCACCCTGGAACCTTTCCAGTGATTCTCCCCAGGATCGATTGATACTATCTCACTACAACTAGTGAAAATCCTAACATCCAATTAGATCAATCTCATAGATCCAAAAACCAGGTGGCCATTACGTTTAGCAGACCGCTTGCGGCTTGTGGGTGTTTGATATGATCATCACCTACTGCCGGCGTATTGACGATCAGAAGATCAACGAGCAAGCCCGCTCACACTCCTGTGAATCCAACCAGTAACACTTACCGTACAGTCCGGTCTCGTCGTCTGATAAGTCACATATCTCGTCTAGGGGTGGTAAACGTCAGACCCCAGTAGCTCGATAAGTCGTGTCGATATGAGGTCTATAACAGTTCGAGAAACTACTGGTAACACTTACCAGTAAATCTCAACAACCCTGGCCAGGGATTTCCGGTTATAGCCAATCGAACACAGCGCAACATCAACTCCCTATATCGGGAGAGACGAATCCCCTCCTATCGCTCATTGCCTCCATGTGATTCGGGACTGTACCCAAAAACCATCGTTTTGCACGTCCTCTTGGACGTGGTAAGGTAGAAATCAAAGCACAGTGAGAATCACACAAGACTCTATGACGATCTCGGGTCTACAGACTAACCTGTACCAGTGTCACCAGAGAACTTCCATCTGACGTAAGGTATAATACCATCTGGGAGTTCTCGGCGAGTCCGTCCAGTGTACCCAGTCTCCACTGAGTACCCGCATATCATCTCAGATGTCAAACACCAATGGATATGGGATCATCCATCGCCCATCTGTATGGGTCGAGAAGATATACGCTAGTCTACTCTGGTATATCGATGCCCCGTCTCGATACACCCACGACTAGGGACCTTGAAGGATGTACTTATGGACTACCATGTCCCCACTAGTATGATCCGCATCATAGTCCAGGTAGTCAAGTACACATCCTAAGGGCTTTACCAACATGTAACTGAGAGACAATCAGTGTACACGTTAAGATAAAGAGCAACCAGATAGCATACTACCATGTCGAGCAAGAAAGTCCTCCCTATATATGTCCCAGCATCCACTACAATATACATCCTATGTATAGTAATGGCCTCTAGGGCATACATATAACTAACAATCTCCCACTTGCACCAGGGCCATCTGCAGCAGTGGTTACAGTATCTCATACTCAACCATCCCATAAAAGTCTCTCTCTGGGAAAAGGCCTTTGTGAGTGGATCCGCCGTGTTGTCCTCTGAGTCTACTCTCCTAACCTCGATCACCCTGGAGATCAACTATCTCTATGATAAGGTGATACTGCCTAAGAATTATATCTGGATTTCTGATGGGACGGTAGTTCCTTGGCAAAAGCCACAACTCCATTGTCACACAATGGTAGGAACAAAGTTCATCTCATGAACTTATATATTTCCAGACTGCCTCTTTGGTAGCATCTTTGGTAACGATGTATCTTGCCTTTAATCGTCTAGTATGTCACGGTATCTAGGTTGGAACTCTTCCAACATACCGTCCCTCCACTGAGGGTAAAGACAATGCCTGTGACTGACATTCAGTCGTCCTTATCACCCTGGAACATTTCCAGTGATTCTCCCCAGGATCGATTGATACTATCTCACTACAACTAGTGAGAATCCTAACATCCAATTAGATCTATCTCATAGATCCAAAAACCAGGTGGCCGTTACGTTTAGCAGACCGCTTGCGGCTTGTGGGTGTTTGATATGATCATCACCTACTGCCGGCGTATTGACGATCAGAAGATCAATGAGCAAGCCCGCTCACACTCCTGTGAATCCAACCAGTAACATTTACTGTACAGTCCGGTCTCGTCGTCTGATATATCGCATATCTCGTCTAGGGATGGTAAACGTCAGACCCCAGTAGCTCGATAATTCATGGCTATATGAGGTCTATAACAGTTCGAGAAACTACTGGTAACACTTACCAGTAAATCTCAGCAACCCTGGCCAGGGATTTCCGGTTATAGCCAACCAAACACAGCGCAATATCAACTCCCTATACTGGGAGAGACGAATCCCCTCCTATCGCTCATTGCCTCCATGTGATTCGGGACTGTACCCAAAAACCACCGTTTTGCATGCCCTCTTGGATTTGGTAAGGTGGAAATCAAAGTATAGTGGGAATCACATAAGACTCTATGTCGATCTCGGGTCTACAGACTAACCTGTACCAGTGTCACCAGAGAACTTCCATCTGACGTAAGGTATAATACCATCTGGGAGTTCTCGGCGAGTCCGTCCAGTGTACCCAGTCTCCACTGAGTACCCGCATATCATCTCAGATGTCAAACACCAATGGATATGGGATCATCCATCGCCCATCTGTATGGGTCGAGAAGGTATACGCTAGTCTACTCTGGTATATCGATGCCCCGTCTCGATACACCCACGACTAGGGACTTTGAAGGATGTATTTATGGACTACTATGTCCCCACTAGTATGATCTGCATCATAGTCCAGGTAGTCAAGTACACATCCTAAGGGCTTTACCAGCATGTAACTGAGAGACAATCAGTGTACACGTTAAGATAAAGAGCAACCAGATAGCATACTATCATGTCGAGCAAGAAAGTCCTCCCTATATATGTCCCAGCATCCACTACAATATACATCCTATGTATAGTAATGGCCTCTAGGGCATACATATAACTAACAGTATCATGGGCTGAGCTCGGTGGTAGACACCATTCAGCCGGGGGTACAGCAAGTAAACTTCCCGCTGCATTATTTTACGTCGTGGATCGAGCTTCATGTGCTCGGCGCTTTCGGAGTCCACAAGCGTCCCCACTTCTATGACAGTTATAACTTTCCTCGGGTTATGCGGCTAGTTGACTCTTCCATTTTGGAACCGACTCAGCGAGAGGCTCGGGGTCTAGTTCTTCGCCCGCGTATGGTCGGGGATGGCATGACCTTCGTCGATAAGGTTTTAATCATCGGCAAGGAATCCACAAAAATGGTGCAGCCGCTGCGCGATACCTTCAAGGACGGGGTTTCTACCTTGAAAGCTCGGGAGATTCTTCATTTATATTCGATCAGGCCGGTCTACTTGGTGTTCAGGAAAAATGACTCAGCGCTTTTCATGAGGCACATCCCGCACCGTTTTGCCCAACAGTCGGGTTACAATCAGGGTGTCCCGCTAGAGGCCTTCTTGGCAGAACCGGTTGCTATTGAAGAGGGTATCCGGAGCGTGTTGCACCACTTCATGTGCCTAAACACCGGGTCCAACTTTTTGATCAATGAGCCGAGCTGCGTTCCAAAAGCTTTGAACGCATACGTGGTATGGTACCAGCATGCGACGGGCGCTGTCATTAGGGAAGAAAAACGATTGCTGCTCGATCGCAAGGGTGAAGCCCCTGCTGGTAATCCAACCGTTCCCCTAAAGCGGCAGACTATCGTTCGTCCTCCCTTAAGAGAAGTTGCTGCGGATGCAGTTCCGCGCGCTCTTCCTGAGAAGCCTCTGCCCCATGCTCCTGTAGAAGCGGTAACTGCAACATCTCCTGAGTCTGGCGTGGGTACAAAGATCGAGACTCGTCACCCAAAATTTCCTACCAAGCTCAAGCTCCTGTTGCCGAATGCCGGCGGCCGCTCGCAAAAAAAGAAGAATTCGTTGTTTTCTGCCGACCTCGTACTTGGACAAGAGCCTCATGCTCCTTACAGCGAAGGCCTGTGCGAATATGGCACTAATGATAACTTGTTCGACACGCCGGTGACTGATACTGATCTCTAGACTGCCCTTCTGGCCTTTGAGGAACTGTCTCTTGAAGAGGAGGCACTGATATCGCTTGTGGCGACGGGTATGCTCTAGACACATCTCTTTAGGTTTATTCCTTTTATTTTATTACGCTCTTATTAATACTTCCCTCTTTGCCAGGTATTTCTGCTGAAGAGGCTCTTGCGGCTTCTTTTCGGAGTTTTGAGGAGGAAGAGAGGCTCTGTGCTTCCTTAGGCTTAGGTATACCCCATTTTATCACACTTTTATTATATATATATATATATATATATATATCTTTTTTTTATATTTGTGCTCTAACGTTTCCTTTCGCCTTACTGCAGGGACTACTTCAGCTCGAATTATTCCAGGTGTAGCGCCGAACACAAGCGGTGATGTAGCAACATCGCTAGAGCCGGCCACCACAGTCATGGTTATCCCTAAGCCATCGCAGGAGGCTTCACTAAAATAGCCGATGATGGACGCCGTAGCGGCGCTGGAGGCAGAACTTGGCTCAGATGACGGCGACGGCATCCCCTTGTCAGAAGTCTTGAGGAGATCGGTCCTCACGGCTCAAACCGAAAGGAAACGCAGGAAGCGCACAACAAAGAAACGTGATGCCGCCTTGGCCGTAGGTGCGGGCTCGAGCACTATTCCATTTGCTGCTATTCCTTCATAGGGTGCTTTAGCTATCCTGTCTACCGCCCATAGGAAGGTTGCGCGCGCGGCTCGTGAAGCAACCGAAAAGATGCCCGAAGGTAACGTAACACTGAGTCTTTTATTAAAACTCGATCTTCAAATTCTTATATATCATATCCTGTAGGGCCAAGTCCTGGCGATGAGATGGCAGGTGAGATGACGGCGACCACAGAGCCCAAAATAGTTACTCTCTCTCGGGAGTCCGGGACTGCCCAAACTGCCGCTCTCTCTCCTTGTGGCTCCCTGTTATCAGCGGGCATTGTGAGTGTCACGATGGCCCTCGTCGAATCAGGAGACGAAGCCATGGGCGCAGAGACTACTCTTCTGAATGAGAGCGGAGAAGCTGCAATGTCTGGCAATGCTTCCGTCGCGGTCTTGGTTGATGACCCGTCAGGTAAGTCTTGAGTCATTGCTCTTTTTCATAATCTCGTTCAGCTTCTTCCAACGATTTTTATTTGTAGGTGCCGCGAACGTAGAAATTGTTCCATCTGAAGCACCTCCGGTTGCCGTCATGACGGCCGTTGTTCCCTCGCCTTCTCCTATGTCCTCCGAAATGATAGAAGGTATAGATCCGTGATTTATTTATTTGAACTATGAACACCGTCTTCCCTATACTGAATGTATATTGTCGCAACTCTGCAAGAGTTCTTTTTGACCATTTGTACCAGGTGCTGAACCCGCATTTCTCCTTCCAGTCGGAAGTCGCTCTACCCGCTGGTATTGGTTAGTATATCCTTCAGCTATTGTTTCTTTCTTTCTTTTATAAATAGCTATACTATTGCTAAGCCATCTTTATATTGATCACAGCGTCATGGATCGGTGGAGGAGACGAGGGGATATCCGCACCTCCGGTACTTCCATTTCTGCCATCCGCCACAGCCGGTATAGTAGGCTCCATCGCTCGTGTATTTTC
Organism: Agapanthus africanus; assembly: GCA_030015575.1. NCBI lineage: Eukaryota > Viridiplantae > Streptophyta > Magnoliopsida > Asparagales > Amaryllidaceae > Agapanthus > Agapanthus africanus. Next base: position 121,959,902 of record CM057345.1, read on the forward strand.
TTTACCTCCCAAGTCGACACCTGATCATGATTTGTTTTGCAGCAATCGCACCGACTCCGGCTCACTTCGAGTCTCGAATCCCAATGCCGGCAGGGCCTTTTGCTAAACGCCCATCTTCCAGGGGCGCTGCGACGAGCCTGCGAATGTTGAGCGAGTTTGTCGAGGATCTTGAGGCCGAAGCCCTCGCATCTGCTGCAGACTTTGCTGCTGAGGTTAATCTCATGCTGACGATACTCGTGAACTTTCATGATGAAGGCATCGTCGAGTCTTGGGTTAATTACTGCAGGTAGATCGAGGCTTGCCTGCATGAGATTGAGCTCAAGCGTCCCGCTCCCGAAGTATTAGCTTTGAACTCTCAGCGGGCTGCATGGGTTGAGCAGAGCCGTTCCTCTCCTCCACCATTTTGAACAAGAGGTGACCCTGAGGTGGAAGGAACATGAGGCGGCTTTCACAAAGTCTGTCCAATTGCATGCCCAGGTCAAAGCGAACGCTGCACAGCTGAATGCTATTTTTGAAGGTCTTCAACAATGTATTTCCGACGGGCTGGTGCTAAGGAAGAAGCTTGACTTCAGTGAGCGGGTTACGCAGAGTCATGAAGCCGCTCAACAGAAAATCGATGAGAAGGTTTCATCCTGTTTGCAGCAACGGGCTCGAATTGAAGCGGAGTTGGCCGCGGCGGCTGCTCATGAAAAGGAGTTGAGAGGAGTGCGCGAGCGGCTTGCTGATTTATTAAAAATGCCTCCTTCTCAGTAGCCATCTTTGTATAAACCAAAAATTTGTAACCTATGAATAACATGCTTTCATTCATTCAATCATTTTTTATTCTTTTATGTGATGTATCTTGTACTCAATTGAATTCATGAATAAAAGACATATTTTTTTTATCTTGCACTATCACCTTCTTTTCTTTGCTATGTCATTGGTATGTTACTTTAGCAAATGTGGCCTGTACATAGTAGATAGCAGTCCATCTTAACCTCCTTGTAGGGTAGTGATGGCTTAGGAAACAGGTTCAGGTCTGCTGCCTAAGACTTTTCAGCTTTATGAACCGTGAGGGTCTCATAAAGACTTTTCTCCCTACGAGTCATGAGGATCTCGTAGGTGTATTTTCTCCTTAGGAGTCGTGAGGATTCCTAAGCGCATTTTTTCTTGAGAGTCGTAAGGATTTCACAAGAGAATTTTCTCTCTTACAGGTCAAGAGGACTCATAAGTGATTGTTTTCCTCCTTGTTGATGTTCGACTTTGGAGAGTGTGGCCCGTAGATAATCTATCTTGACCTCCCTGCAGGGCAATGATGGCTTAGGAGATAGGGTCAGGATATGCCACATAAGACTTTTCAACTTTACGAGCCGTGAGGATCTCATAAAGACTTTTCTCCCTACGAGTCGAGAGGATCTCGTAGGTGTAATTTCTCCTTAGGAATCGTGAGGACTCCTAAGTGTATTTTCTCTTGAAAGTCATAAGGATCTCATAAAAGAATTTTCTTTTCATGTGCGGGGACACTAATTTCCCTGAGGTCGAGACGAATCGAGAGATTCCTGCCAAGACACTGATTTCCCTGCGGGTAGGAAAGAATCGAGAGGTTCTCGTCAAGGACGCTGATTTCCCTGAATCGAGCTATTTTTCCAAGGACACTGATTTCCCTAGCGTAGAGACGAATCGAGAGATTCCTGCAAAGACGCTGATTTCTTTATGGGTCGGAACGAATCGAGAGGTTCTCGTCAAGGACGCTGATTTCCCTGAATCGAGATATTTTGCCAAGGACACTGATTTCCCTGGGGTTGAGACGAATCAAGAGATTCCTGCAAAGGCAATGATTTCCCTGCGGGTCGAAACGAATCGAGGTTCTCATCAAGGACGCTGATTTCCTTGAATCGAGAAGTTTAGCCAAGGACACTGATTTTCCTAGGGTTGAGACGAATCGAGAGATTCCTGCAAAGACACTGATTTCCCTGCGGGTTGAAACGAATCGAAAGCTTCTCATCAAGGACGCTGATTTCCCTGAATCAAGATATTTTGCCAAGGACACTGATTTTCCTGGGGTTAGAAGGATCGAAAGATTCCTGCAAAGACACTGATGTCCTTGTGGGTCGACGCGAATCGAGGTTACGCTGATTTCCCTGAGTCGAGATATTTTGCCAAGGACACTGATTTCCCTGGGCTTGAGACGAATTGAGAGATTCATGCAAAGACACAGATTTCCTTGCGGGTCGACGCGAATCGAGGTTCTCGTCAAGGACGCTAAATTCCCTGAATCGAGATATTTTGCCAAGGCCACTGATTTCCCTGGGGCTGAGACGAATTGAGAGATTCCTGCAAAAACACTGATTTCCCTGCGGGTCAAAACGAATCTAGGTTCTCGTCAAGGACGCTGATTTCCCTGAATCGAGATATTTTTCCAAGGACACTGATTTCCCTGGGGTTGAGACGAATCGAGAGATTCCTGCAAAGGCGCTTATTTCTTTAGGGGTCGAAACGAATCGAGGTTCTCGCCAAGGACGCTGATTTTCCTGAATTGAGATATTTTGCAAAGGACACTGATTTCCCTGGGGTTGAGACGAATCGAGAGATTCCTGCAAAGACACTGATTTCCTTGGGGTTGGTTGACTTGTTCTGCTTTTCGCGGTGACTAGGTGACGTGCTCCACTTTCTGCGGTGTACTCCACTTTCTGCGGTGTACTCCACTTTCTGCGGTGTCGGAGCTGACGTATTTTCGAGTCGCGGTCATTGGATGACGTGTTTCCGAGATGGAGGTCATTTGAAGACGTGTTTCCGGGACGGAGGTCGTTTGCTGACGTGTTTCCGAGATGGAGGTCGTTTGATGACGTATTTCCAAGACAGAGTCAATTGCTGACGTATTTCCGAGATGGGGTCATTTGTTGATGTATTTCTGTGACGGGGTCATTGGATGACGTGTTTCCGCGACGGGCTCATTGGATGATGTATTTCCGAAACGGGGTCATTGGCTGACGTATTTCCACGACGGGGTCATTTGCTGACGTATTTCCGAGACGGAGTCATTTGCTGACGTATTTCCGTGACGGGGTCATTTGCTGACGTGTTTCCGCGACGGGGTCATTTGCTGACGTGAGGTTGTCTGTGAACCGTAGAGTCTTGGAACTGAGGACTTTGTCGTGGCTCAGATTGATGATGTTGCGTCCGTATTCTGCTAGAATGAGGAGGAACGTCGTTGTCGGTCTTCTGGGATGCATATGTTGCTGTCGAGATCTGACTTTCCCTTTGACAAAGTCTTGTCGGGAAATGTGGTTCCCTTTCCGTTTATGCCCATGGATTGTATACAGGGGTCAGTATGGACTTACCTGCAGGGCAAAAGTTTCATTTTATATATTTTTTCGTTTTCTTTTCGCGATGCTCTATCATTTCAGCTTTTTACATCGCGAAGGTCGCGATTGCCCAATCATTTCGGCTATTTTTCATGGTGCCCAATCATTTCGGCTATTTTTGTTTTCACTCGCTGCTTTTTTTTATTGCGAGTTGCCCAATCATTTCGGCTGTTTTTGTATGCATATCTTTTACTTGCTGATTTTGTTGCAAGTTGCCCTATCATTTCGGCTATTTCATATGCATTTATAGATCGCTGACTTTTTGCTGCGAGTATGGAACCTGAGATCCGATACCGATTTAGGCATCAGCATCGCTACTACTGGAACGTTGCCGGGAGAGAATCATCATTTGCCATTGTCGGTTCGAACAAAGGTGGCTTAGCAAACAGGGTTAAGATCCTGTCGACTAAGGCTTTTGACTTCATGAGCCGTAAGGGTCTCATAAAGTATTTCTCCCTACGAGTCGTGAGGATCTCATAGGTGCATTTTCTCCTTAAGAATCGTGAGGATCCTTAAGTGCATGTTTCCTTATAAGTCGTAAGGATCTTATAAGAGTGTTTTCTCCTAATAAGTTGAGAGGACTTACAAGTGTTTGTTCACCAAATAGGGGTATTTCACGCTATTGGTGGAACTTGGTAGGGGAGATGTTTATTTGTGCCCGTGGATTGTATACAAGGGTCAATATTGACCGCCTGTAGGGCAATTTGGGAAATGTGATGGCTTAAAAACATGTTCAGATCCCTATAGCTTAAGGCTTTTGAATCCTATGAGCCATGAGGCTCTCATAGGGGGGATTCTCCTTACGAGTCGTGAGGATCTCGTAAGTGTATTTTCTCCTTAGGAATCGTGAGGATCCCTAAGTGTGTTGCTTCCTTTTGTGAGTCGTAAGGCTCTCACGTAGGTATTTTCTCCTTACAAGGTCGAGGGGACCTTGCAAGTGTGCATGAATTTCCTTTACGAGTCTGCGCCCTTTCGGTTTTTCACAAACTCGCCGGTAGCCCTGCTGTTTTTACTCACGGAGCCCTTTCGGGTTTTCATCCGTGCCCATTTCGGTTATGGACGTATCATTTTTTTGTCAGCTCTAGGATGCTATAGTTTGTAGTAATTTAAGGACGTTTCGGTCCGTAGTTAGTTTTAGGACATCTCGGTCCGTTGTTAGTTTTAGGACATCTCGGTCCGTCATTCATCTTGTATGCACGTGTATTTGTTACGTGATGGGATACATGACGATGATGTGGAATACACCCATTTAGGGTGTGATTTGATTTGGTTGGAGTGTCTTGTGACCCATCCCTATCACGGCTTCTCCAACTTGACGCCGACGCCTGGCCCCTTCGATTAGGGCCATTTCACTTTCTCGATCAGTTTTGCTCTTCTGACGGGCTTGGCTCAGCAGCATGTTAATCATCTTGTCTGACGGTTCCAAGGATTTTAGTGCCAAACCTGCCCCCAGCTCCTCTATGTTATCTTCTAATGCCGAGTGAGCTTCTTCGTTATTTAGCAACGAATGAGAGATCATGTGGCAACTTGCCACATAATCTTCGGGTTCCTATGACGAGTCATCTCTCTCCTCATTGTCGTTATCTCCACCCTCAAGGATGTGGCTGAGAAACTCTTGGAGTGTGACCGGGGTTCGCGCCTTCTGGTTATATTCATCCAGCGCGTCAATATGCTTTTGTAGGTCCGTGCGTTTGTTGTTAGACTGCGCGGGTTTTTTGGTCTTCTTCTTTTTCTTCGAAGACTTTGACGGATGGGCTTGAGTTTTTTGCCCATCGCTACCAACACTCAATGTTGGGCGCGGTTTCAGCATCCCTTCGATGATCTCAGGGTCTAGCGGGCTTTTCCACCTAATCGCTGGACATGCTTAAAGATCCTTCAACATTTTCTTGGTCTTAGCCGAAAGAACAACTTCCCATGGAGACTCCTCTATAAATGAGCATGATGCCCCTGACGTGTCCACTCTTTTAGGACCGTGCGGTTGTGGCGGGTTTACCCTCCAGTTTTCAGACAATGCGAATTTGCCTTGCTGGTACTGGTTTTCAACCCAGTTTTTGAAGACGTAACAATCTTCAATTGGATAACCCACTACTCTATGGTAAGGACAATAGTTAGGATGGTTGTCGTCACCAGGTTGCGACGGATGTCTAGGATCTGGAAGGGTGATGAGCCCGTTGCGCAGCGCTAGCTCGAATAACCTCTTTGTTTTATCCTGGGGAAATAAGTAAGGACGTCTCAACTTCTCATCGAGGGATCGCGGCTTGTTGCTTTGGAGAGCAGTTGGTTTCGGCTCACTTGGCTGTTGTTGAGCGTTGGCGATGAAGGTCGCTTTCCCTTTGCCTTTCTCATTCCGAAAATCTGTTTTCAAAGAGGACGGTCTGTGGCCCATCTGATCCATCTGGGCCATCTTGTCGATCAAGGCCTGGAAGGTGGTAGGCTTGAAGAACATCATAAATTGGGAAATGGTAGCCTGAGGGTCGAGGGTCCCCATGAACATGCCCATGGCAGGAGCTTCCTCTATGCGTTGTTCACACTTTGACCATAGGTTCCTCCACCGAATGGAGTATTGAACCCAGGTTTCTCCTGGCTTCACCTTGGCGTTGATCAATGCCGTGATCGGGGTGCGTTCGCTAGCGCTTACGAAACGCTGGGTGAATAGCAACTCCATTTCAGAAAACGTCTTGACAGAGTCATTCGGGAGCTCGGAGTACCATTCGAATGCTGTGTCTGACAAGCTGCCAACAAACTGGCGGAGCAGCAGTTTGTCGTCACCCCCAGTATTGCCACAGAGAGCCCTGAACTGAGCGATGTGCTGGTGTGGATTACCCGTCCCCTTATACACATAGAATTTAGGGACCGTATATCCCGACGGGTACTTTATTTGATCGTACCAACCCGGATAGGGTCGTCCAATCTTGACAATTTGGCCAGCCGCTTCGCTCTCCTGATGAGCTCGTATTTGTTGAGCTATATAGTCATCAAGCGCAACTTTCGAGATTGTCTCCTCTTTGGCTTCTTAAAATGCCGAAAGATGGTTTGATATCTCCCCTCTGTCGTATTCAAGGATTATTGGAGGGTCTTCAGCTGGGGGATCCGCTGTATCATCACCCCGACTATATCTTGGAACAAGAGCGCCATTTGTTTTATGTTGGTCGCTTGTTCCGCAGCCTCTTTGCCTTTCTTCTCGAGCATTCTTCGGAGGAACTTGGTGTCGGTTTCCTGCTCCTGGCGCTGCTCCGACGATGTCTCCGGGCTTTCTTTTGGCCCAGTGAGTACGACCATCTTTGTCAGCATCTCCTGGAGCTTTTGCGGTTTTTGCTCTTGAGCCTTTGTCACAGACCGCGTAAGTGGTCGATGACCCGTGGAAACACGACTATCCTCTTTTCCGGAAGCAATGAAAATGGTGTGCACCACCATGCCCCCAGACTTGGGGCATTTAGGTTCAGTGCCCTAGAGATTCGTCGCAGACACGGGGATTTTCTCCAGCCTTCTCCTTTTGTGAGCGGTCGAAGTTGAGGGGGCCGTTGCAGTAGGCACCCAAGTAGACGACACCTTCTATGGTAAGACATGGTGGTCCTTCTCTTGCCGAACCTTCATATTCTTCGGTCGGCGGGAGTAGTTTTGGTTAATCACAGAGTTTTGGACCCTTCGCCATACCTTATCGATTTTGGAGGATAGCCGCTGATGGAGCTTCCCTGGCATTGCCTTTGTAACATTCTCGAGAGGTGGAGGAGAACTTTTCAACACGACAGTTGGAGAGTTCTTGCGCACCCTCCTAAGCGTCTCAAAGTTGTTCCCAGTTGGAACAGCAGCATCGACTTCCACCATTGGAGCTGGCGGAGTTAGTCTAGAAGGGGAACTGCCCCCAGCTTTCTTCACTCAGCGCCAGTGGCGACATCGAGCATGTCGTGCGGTCAGGATCACCAACGTTGTCGGGGTAACTTCATCGTGCCCCATGTTCTAGTGAAGGGTTGTTGTTGGTGCCAGCCTATCAAAGACTGACATCTGCTGAGAAGAAATGTCCAACCTGTCGAAGATTGACTTTCGGGCAGGGGAAGCAGCCCTGGCAATCTGTCGAAGACTAACTTACTGGGGTCTGACGTTTACCACCCCTAGACGAGATATGCGACATATCAGACGAAGAGACCGGACTGTATGGTAGTGTTACTGATTGGATTCGCAGGAGTATGAGCAGGCTTGCTTGTTGATCTTCTGATCGCTCAATACCCAGGTGGCCGTTACGTTTGGCAGACCGCTTGCGGCTTGTGGGTGTTTGATATGATCATCTCCTACTGCCGGCATATTGACGAGTCTTTAGAGTCCTACATAGAGGTTTCCTGGCTCAAGCAAAATGGAGTAGAAGCACATATGTGATATGTGTGGGACCGAGATTGATACGATATGAGATATCGTATTCTATTCTCGCGATTTGTAACATTGGTCAGTTATATGAGATATAGCCGGGTTAACGGATCAAGTGTTGATTCGATAAGTTGTTACGCATGATATTAGTCGGTTATATATGATATAGCCAGATTATTAAATCAATTGTTGATTTAATAATTTAACGTATTATTATATATATTTGATAAATTAATTTACATTAACTAGTATTAGCTCACTTATGATTTCTTTTCTCACTAGTTTTGTGCACATTGTATATATGTGATATATGCAAGTGTACATTATTATGTGTCATGCTTGATGATACATGGACATGGGTGTGTGTATGACTTACATCATGTTAGGGTTGATCTAGGGTTTTATTTATTTAAAGTTATTCAAAAATGTGTTGGATTTTGTCATGGCAAGACGCTTTGAGAAGCTTACGGTTGCATTGACTTAGTCTTCCATTTTTGTTTAGCTTAAGATATATATAAACCCAGCCATCATAGCTAGCCATAGTTAACTCTCTACAAGGGTTAAGGGATAGCATATACTCACCATGGTTTATTTTCTAACCTCATGATTTTATTCTTTCATTCACTTGATAATTATCATGAGAGTTATCTTCTTTTTCTTCCTAAAAGCTTTCTAGCTTCAATGGAGGTATGAGAAAAAATGTGAGATAATCAAATCTAAAGTGAGAACACTTCCTACTTCATCATCCCTTACTACTTGCCATTTAGTATAGGGTGTTTGTTTCACTAATTCTACAATTAGTGAAGAGATAGCTTGGGTTAGTGTCTTCTCGACGTAGATCATCTTCGGCCTCAAAGACATCGAAACAAGCATGTTCGTTTCTTCATGGGAGCCACTCTAGAGTCCGGAGTTCACGATCGCAGCGAAGGGACTACTACACGGAGCTATTGAAGTGAAGGATTGGTTTAAAAAGTGTTTGCATTTACTTTTCCATAGATTTCTAGTTAATGATTCTTTGTTAGGGTTAGCAAGAACGGCAAATTTTTGAATTTGTCATGGACGATACCTCCCGAAACCTTGTTGGTGTCCTAGGTAACCCTGCAGTGATATCAGAGCCATGCTAGAAATTTATACGGATATTGTTAAGATTACGAAACCGAAATATTCCAAAACTTTAAAAGCGAAAATGCAGTTTCTGTTTATTTTAAATAATTGTCAAAAATTGTTTTAAACAAGTACGGAGTGCTATATAGGATATAACATGAACACTGGAGAAATTTGGCCGGCCACCCCCCCCTCCGCATCTCGGGCCAAATCCGAGCACCCACCTCAATTTTTCCAGTGTTCCAATGACTGGGTTTTGGTGTTTCAGGTGTTGATTATTTTTGCTAATTTTGCATGTAATGTAATCTTACACTATAAGCAATTCGGATTGTTTCGTATTCATAGTTTTAACATTGCTTCAGGTTATTCGCATGTTGTCTAGACGAAGTTAGAAAGTTCAAACGATTGTCAAAAGCCTATTTTTCCAAGTTTAACGTATTCGAAAAAATATGCAAGTGATTCTGTGGACCCTCTAGAAAAACGAAATCTTAACTCGATTAAGTGACCGTCAGAACCGCCATTAAACCCTAGGGTTTATGGTAGTTCAGCATTGTCACATGTGAGGCGTTGGTTTGACCTTTCTACGGCTGGTTCATAGGTACTGTGGCATCTTCTGGGTATTATTGAACTGTGCTCAAGTGTTGAGCTGTCGGGAAATTGTGGGACTTTGATGAATCGATCGAAAAGTTTAACGTCGTCCGGATATTATGTGATGGGATACAATATTTAGAATCCACAAATGTATTAATGAGATAACTAGTTTGAATTTTATAAATCTAGCAGTTTAGTCTCATTTGATCGGTTGCCACGGGATTTTGATGTGATCAAAAGTCCATCACAATCACGCAGCGTACGCGAATACTCGCCGGGTAACAATATTAGATAGCCACACCCCATAGCCCCGACCAAGTGACTGTAGGAGAACCCCGTCGCCAAAAGCATCCGTTCGGGTGCTCGCGGCAGCGGTGTTCCGCCTTAGTGCACTTCGTCGACGGCATCGGAGGGTGCGGCCGTCTACTAAAGTTTCCGACGAGCATTCGATCAGGATGTCGGGAATCTTGCTGAATTTCCCGACTTGATATTAAAAGTGTTTTCGAGATCGAGACTAAAATGCGGGGTTTATAATTGTTAGGCATGCGATGTCTAAGGAATTCTTTTGGCTAGGCATGTGATGTCTAAGGTGGTTGCGGATTCCAACTGTTGTAGTTTTTCACTTTCTTTTCTGCGACCGTAAGTGTAATATGTGGTGTATCGCCAGTTTCGTTGCTAAATGTCAATGACAATTGGGATACGCATATTTAATTACGTTGATGACATGTGACGTTATGTGTTGCCGTGATATGTTATATTGGATCGTCGTGTTTTGAATAGCCGGGGGTTTTATGTGAGATGATAGTTTCTTCATTTTCATTCATGTAAAATTCATTGTATGCAATATTCTTTTTTGGGGCACTTTCAAGTTAAGGATGATGTCACCATTGTATATTATTTACTTTTCCGCATTAGGATAGACCCAAGGTGGGGAGCACAAGTAACTGGGTTCTAGGGTCCAGTGGGAGACCATCTCGAGGAGTCGAGACTGGGTCTCCTAACTCTAGAATTGGTAGGGTTGCTTGCCGCTCTCGTAGGGGTTTAGGGATGTGGGTTTGGCTATTCATCACGACCGTAGAATCTGTGTTTTATACAGGCTTAAAATAAAACCCGGAAATCCTAGTATATCCAATATTTCATATGTTGTGCTCTGCTGCGATATTTTGTGATGTGATCACTCTATATGTTGAGATATATACTTTATATAGTATATATGACATATTATATAGACGTTTCTTATGTTTTACACCCGCGCTAGCCCTGCCCTGCTCTGCCGTTAGTTACCTAACCAAACGGTGAACGAAGGGACATCGAGATGAATGCGGATGGCATAAGCGTATGTTGTATTTATCTGTGATGTTTAGGTAACTTAAAATGATAGGACTTCATTAATGAGATTAATGAAAGAAAATAAATCTAAAGATGTTGTGGAATCGAATTTTCAAAAACAGGTAGCTCTAGTTGTTGCTTTGGAAAGCGGTATTCCTTGTAGAATATCCAGCACCTTATTCGATAAGTAAAGAGCCGAGATCCCTTCATCGGGAGTGACCTCTTTAGCGAAACTAGTAGATGCTACAAACTCGGTTTTGTCTTGTGATTGCTTTTCTAGTTCTTTCTTTGCATAGTGGTATTGTGAATATCCTGCACCTCATTCGACGAGGAAAGAGCCGAGATCCCTTCACCGGGAGTGACCTCTTTAGCAAAACTAGCAAAGGCCTAAAAAACACTCCATTTTAAATCACTCGATTCTACGATGATATCAAGTTCATTACGCAAAAGATTTTCTTAAAAACCTGTCGTAACCCTCCGTCATTTCAGATAAGTACCACTTAGTATTTGTGCTACGTTTGTTGACTATGTTAAGGCGTAGTGTGCGGTAGCTAATTAGTGCTTATCTGATAAAACATGAGATGTGATTGGATTAGGGTAGTCGTACGACTTTGTTGACTATGTTAAGGGTCGTGCGGGTGGGTTTAATTCAATCAGGAAATGACGGGTTGAACTTGGCTAGCGCTTATGATTTGTTGACTATGTTATGGTCATAAGTTGCTAGGGGCAAAACATTATTGAGAATTTCAACTGTTGAAATTTGCAATGAGATTGCATACCTTCTATGAGATAGTTGGATCCCAATACCTACTGTGAGTAAGAGTTACTCCTGGGAGAGTTTTACACATTACAATTACCCGATCAAGTAGGTGTCTAGAAAGGTGTCAACGGGGTTATGCCTCTGGGAAAATGAAGTTTATTTTAATTAGGTCCGTGCGAAAGCACGGGGAATCTCCCTCAAAGTACCGACACTGGCCTGGCTGAAAGATTGGCGAACTTGTAGGGTGTAATTAATCCCGGCTAGTCTTTCCTTTTAAGGTTTGAAGGAAGATTTGATAAAAACAGTGGGAGCCATCCTGATTAGATAAATTAATAACCAATCTAATCTTTCAAGAGAATACACTGAGTGTTTTCTTCTCTCTCTCTCCAGGTAGCGACCATGTCACGCCTTAATCAAGATAATAATACGGATGTATTGACCGAACCCGCTTGTTATACTGAGCTAAGGAATGTAGGTCCCGCTTCAACTTATAATTGTTATAAGACCGAGCAGGAAATAGGGGATTACCAGGATTCCTGTGCCGCCCAAACGAAGAAAGTGCATGCCGATGTATCATCTTCGGGTGTGTTCATTACAGGGAACTGTTTCTCAGTATCCTTTACGTCCTGGGTATGTGATATCGGATCAGGATCCCGCATATGTAATCTGTTACATGGGCTACAGATAGGTAAAGAACTGAGAATGGGTGATAAGTTTTAAGAGTTGGTGTGGAGCAATTACACCCTATGTGATAAGGTGTGCTCTATGATGAGTACTACTGAGTTGCCTATTTCCTTTTGGGAGTTATGCACTTAAGAAGCTGCATACCTATTGAATAGGGTTCCAATCAAATCAGGTGCATGCCACTCCATATGCGATATGGTATGGGAAAAGCCCATCTCTTAAGTAAGTTAAGATTTAGGGTTGTCCGTCCTATGTCAAAAGCAAAATCCGGACAAGCTCGAGGCAAGGTCAGTTCTATGGAAGTTTGTTGGATATCCTAAGCATTTGCAAGGGAATATCTTCTACCACACTGGGGAGCAAAAGGTGTTTTGTTTTCTCAGCATGCAACCTTTTTGAAAGGGAATTTCTTGTGAAGTAATTAGTGGTTATGAGGTAGAACTGGAAAGAGTTCCAGCTATAGAAACTACAGCTGATGATTTAGTAGAACCAAAGGATTCAATAGCTTCCGACGAACCTCAGCCTCTCCGCTGATCTAGTAGGATTCCTCATCCACTTGAGAGATACTTCAGTTTCTCCATGACAGTGGGAGCGAGGATTGCATCATGAGATGATGACCCAACTAGTTTTGAGTAGGCCATCAGGAGTGGGGACTCTGTGAGAATGGCTGGATGCTAAGCGATCTGAGATGGAATCTGTGTACACCAACAAATTATGGACTTTGGTTGCTTTATCTGAAGGGTTAAATCCCCATCAGGAGCAAGTATATCTTGAGAAGATTACTTGGTGTACATGAAAAAGTTGAGACTTTCAAAGCTAGACTTATTGTAAAAGGTTCTCGTCATTGACCAGGTATGGATTATGATGAAACCTTTTCTCCAATGACTATGCTAAAGTCCATCCGGATCCTACTTTCCATTGCTACATACCATGACTACGATATCTGACGGTTGGGTGTCATGACTGCTTTTCTAAATAGTGATTTAGAAGAGAGCGTCTATAAGTACACAACCAGAGGGCTTCGTAGACAGTGGGAGCAACGAAAACGTGTGTTGGTTGCTTTATGAATTAAAGTAGGCATCGCGGAGTTGGAATTTCTGTTTTGATATGGAAGTCAAAGAGTTTGACTTCATCAAAATAGTAGATGAACCTTGTATATACAAAAAGGCAGTAGGGAGTATGGTGGTGATCCTCGTATAGTACGTGGATGACATACTCTTGATAGGAAAGGAGTTTCCTATGCTACACTCAGTCAATCTCCTCTTATCACAAGGATTCTCCATATAGGATCAAAGGTGATACCTCCTAAATCCTGGGTTTTGGATCTATGAGATAGATCTAAATGGATGTTAGGATTCTCACCAGGTGTAGTGAGATGGTATCAATCGATCCTGGGGAGAATCATTGGATACTTTCCAGCGTGGTAAGCTCGACTGAATGTCAGTGACAGGCATTGTGTTTACCCTCAGTGGAGGGACGGTATGTTGGAAGAGTTCCAAGCTAGAAACCGTGGCATACTAGACGATAAAGGCTGGATACATCGCTACCAAGGATGCTACCAAAGAGGTAGTCTGGATGTATATTAGTTCATGAGATGAACTTCATTCCTACCATTATGTGACAATGGAGTTGTGGCTTATGCCTAGGAACCTCCGTCCCATCAGAGATCCAGACATATTCTTAGGTAGTATCACCTGATTATAGAGATGGATGATCTCCAGGGAGATCGAGGTCAGGAGAGTAGACACAGAGGAGAACATGGCGGATCCACTCACAAAGGTCTATTTCCCAGGAGAGACTTTTATGGGATAGTTGAGTATGAGATACTACAACCACTGCTAATTGTTGGGTATGAGATACAGCAACAGATGGCCCTAGTGCAAGCGGGAGATTGTTAGTAATATGTATGCCCTAGAGGCCATTACTGTACATACGATGTATATTGTAGTGGATGTTTGGACATATATAGGGAGGACTTTCTTGCTCGACATGATAGTATGCTATCTGGTTGCTCTTTATCTTAACATGTACACCGATTGTCTCTATGTTACATGTTGATAAAGCCCTTAGGATGAGTACTTGACTACCAGGATTATGATGCAGATCATACTAGTGGGGACAGTGTAGTCACTAAGTACATCTTTTAAATGTTCCTAGTCGAGGGTGTATCGAGACAGGGCATCGATATACCAGAGTAGACTAGCGTATATCTTCTCGACCCATGTAGATGGGCGATGGATGATCCCATATCCATTGGTGTTTGACATCAGAGATAGTATACGGGCGCTCAGTAGAGACTGTGTACACTGAACGGACTCGCCGAGAACTCCTAGATCGTATTATACCTCACGTCAAATGGCACTTCTCTGGTGACACTAGTACAGGTTAGTCTGTAGACTCAAGATCGTCAAAGAGTCTTGTGTAATTCCTACTGTGCTTTGATTTCCTCCTTACCACATTCAAGAGAACGTGCAAAACGGTGGCTTTTAGGTACAGTCCTGAATCACATGGAGGCAATGAGCGATAGGAGGGTTTCGTCTCTCCCGGTATTGGGGGTTGATGTTGCGCTGTGCTCGATTGGCTATAACAGGAAGTCCCTGGCCAGGGCTGGTAAAGAGATATACTGGTAAGTGTTATCAGCAGTTTCTCGACCCGTTATGAGCCTCACATCGGCACGATTTATCGAGTTACTGGGGTCTGACGTTTACCACCCCTAGAAAAGATATGCAACATATCAAACGAAGAGACCAGACTGTACGGTAGTGTTACCGATTGGATTCGCGGGAGTATGAGCAGGCTTGCTTGTTGATCTTCTGATCGCTCAATACCCGGGTAGCCGTTACGTTTGGCAGACCGCTTATGGATTGTGGGTGTTTGATATGATCATCACCTACTGCTGGCGTATTGACGAGTCTTTAGAGTACTACACAGAGGTTTCCTGGCTCAAGCGAAATGGAGTAGGAGCACATATGTGATATATGCGGGACCGAGATTGATAAGAAATGAGATACCGTATTCTATTCTCGCGATTTATGACATTGGTCGGTTATATGAGATATAGCCGAGTTGTCGGATTAAGTGTTGATTCGATAAGTTGTTACACATGATATTAGTCGGTTATATGTGATATAGCCGGATTATTAAATCAATTATTGATTTAATAATTTATTGTATAATTATATATATTTGATATATTGATTTACATTAACTAGTATTAGCTTACTTATGATTTCATTTCTCACTGGTTTTATGCACATTGAATATATGTGATATATGCAAGTGTACAATATTATGTGTCATGCTTGATGATACATGGACACGGATGTGTGTATGACTTACACCATGCTAGGGTTGATCTAGGGTTTTATTTATTTAAAGTTATTCAAAAATGTGTTGGATTTTGTCATGGCAAGAGGCTTTGAGAAGATTACGATTGCATTGACTTAGTCTTCCATTTTTGTTTAGCTTAAGATATTTATAAACCCAACCATCATAGATAGCCATGGTTAACTCTTTACAAGGGTTAAGTGATGGCATATACTCACCATGATTTATTTTCTAATCTCATGATTTTATTCTTTCATTCACTTGATAATTATCCTGAGAGTTATCTTCTTCTTCTTCTTCCTAAAAGCTTTCTAGCTTCAATAGAGGTATGAGAAAAAATGTAAGAAAATCAAATCTAAAGTGAGCCCGCTTTCTACTTCATCATCCTTTACTACTTGCCATTTAGTATAGGGTGTTTGCTTCACTAATTCTACAATTAGTGAAGAGATAGCTTGGGTTAGTGTCTCCTTGATGTAGATCATCTTCGGCCTCAAAGACATTGAAGAAAGCATGTCCATTTCTTCATGGGAGCCTCCCTAGAGTCCGAAGTTCACGATCACAGTGAAGGGACTACTACATGGAGCTATTGAAGTGAAGGACCGGTCTACAAAGGTTGTATTCCTTGCTCATTAGACTTGCAAAGTGTTTGCATTTACTTTTCCGTAGATTTCTAGTTAACGATTCTTAGTTAGGGTTAGCTAGAACGGCAAATTTTTGAATTTAGCATGGACGATGCCTCCCGAAACCTTACTGCCGTCCTAGGTAACCCTACAGCTGTCGATCGATTCAGTGATGAGGGCATTGGACAAGAAGATTTTTAAACCGTTCAAAGCATTTCCAAAATGGTTCGTTGGGAAGCTGAGTAAACTGGTTAATCTCGCTTCGAACACGGGCGGCCTTGTGATGATGATAGAATTTCTTAAGAAATGCTATAACGAATTCATCTCATTTAGCAATAGAATGTGCGGTAGTACTATAAAGCCATTTTTCTGCTAGGTCGCACAAGGTAAAAGGAAGAAGACGTAATCGCAGTGCATCCCCTGAAAATTGGGTTGTGCTCATCATTGCACATACGTTTTCGAATTAGGTTATAAAAACGTATGCGTCTTCGGATTCAAGCCCGTGAAATT
Organism: Agapanthus africanus; assembly: GCA_030015575.1. NCBI lineage: Eukaryota > Viridiplantae > Streptophyta > Magnoliopsida > Asparagales > Amaryllidaceae > Agapanthus > Agapanthus africanus. Next base: position 121,976,527 of record CM057345.1, read on the forward strand.
TGGGCAACAGGTTGATGAAGTGGGGCTTAATTTTGAAATTATCCTCATTGGACGGTGGAAGAGACAGACAAGTAGGAAGGGGTCAATGTATGAGGTAGCATATTTCTTGAAGAGAGATGCGCGGTGGATTCTACGCACCTACGGGTGGTGGCAGGGTGGTATCGTTAAATCCTGATGGACATCCGTCCATTTCGTGAGATGTCGTAGGTGGAGGGGAAATAGAAGATGAAGAAACCGACTTTGGAGTCAATATCAAAAACGCGGACAAGACGGGCACTAGAATCCCATGTCCAGCCGATCATGCACTAAGCGGGTTTAGTGCACGTGGTAGCGTGTGTGAGAACGATTTTAAGAAGGTTTGTTTTGAAAAAGAAAAAAAATAGTCGGACGTGAGGCTTGACTCAACAAATCACAAAATGCACACCAAGGTCAAGTCACTAGACCGCTCCTAGACTTCCAAAGGACAAGTAGCAAGATCAACTCTCTACCACCTCTTTATCACCCTTGTGGCCAGGTAAGTGGGAGGTATCCGCTATAGCGGGCCTAATTAAGTAACCACTTTCCTAAGTCATACTTGCCTAGACACTACAAGAGAAATGCGGATAAGCGATAGATTACCCACGACCTTCCTCTGTCCTAATTGAGCGCGACGGTCCTTAGAGGATTGGTCTAGATATTTTTTAATTAATGTAGGCTGATAGTATGCTCGTTTTGTGATTTGTGGGGCCTAAGAAGGGTGATGATATCCCCACTTAATCTGGATTTGGGTTATTTCCTCTTAATGTCTGGTTTAAATATACACAAACAAACCGATATTAAAACATACAAAAAGATTTTTTTTAGTCGGCGATATTTGCAAAGAATCCTGCAGAAAAAATCAAATTATTCGAGCTTAGAAGAGAGAGAAATATCTAAGAAAAATACCAGAGGATTTTGGGGGCCCAACTCCACTAAGCCGCCACAGTTCCGCCGCCAAACCTACACTTCTGCCGTGGTTCCGCCGTAAGTTGAGGAGTTCTTCCTTTCAAAATTCTTCAGAGAGCTCCAATATTTCTCTGGTTTAAGTTCAAATCTTCTGAGTCTATGTTGTCTTGCTCCAGTTACTCTAGATTCCCTTGCAAAACTCGCACAATAATCGTTAAATACACAAGATGCGATTTTGATTCTCGTTTATATTATGTTCGCTGGATTTTATAAGAAATCAACACGAATAATAAGAAAAAAATTACGACCGTGTCCCCGGCAACGACACCATTTGATTGATCATGAAAAAGTGTGTTCGAAAATAACTGCAATCAAGATGGTGTCGCTAGTAGCTAGCCGCGATGAGTACGGGTCATCCGCAGGTAAACGTGAACTCTTTTCTTTCTTTAGACGGGTTGATGAAAGAAGTGTGATTGTTTGTCGTTATGGATATACGATTTATAATGAAAAGGCTTATAGGGTTCATAGGACATAGTATTAATGGATGAATAATTAAAAATGAATCCTTTATCTTTTAATAGTTTAAAACTAGATCGATAGTGATGAATGTAGATTAGGGTTTTTGGAAGAAACTAGTGTTTCCCCACTACTAACCCTTGTCCTTGCATTGATCTCTATTCATGTCTAGCCCGTAATAAAACAAGTGTTAAACCAATCTCAAATCGTGGTCGTGACTATCAATAAATTGGTAGCGCGCCCGATAAGGAGGTTAACAATTTGTTGGGTTTCTCTTGCACCTAATCTAGGGTTTGGAAGCATCACACATGCCACATTAAAATTTAGAGAGGTGCAAAGCAAACTAACCTGAATCTTTAACTAGAATATTTAGGATAACAAGCAAAGTATCATATACAAATAAGAAAATATCACTAAGTGAAGAAATTACAACCTTTGTAGACCTCCCTTGGTGACTCCTTGGACCATTGAGAGTTTGGAACGGATCGCTAGAGTCCTTCCTCATCCACGATGATCCACCGGATGTCCCTTTGCCCAAAACTCCTTGCTCTACTTGATCATTCAAAGAAGTGTAGCAAACACCCTACACAAATGGGCTAGATGTGTGTAGAATGATGAGCTAGTATGTATTCTCTAATCAAAACCCTTTCTTTTTTACTACCTCACTCAAAGAAAATCTCAAGAGAGAGAGAAAGAAGAAGATAATGGCAAAGATTTATCTCAAAGTGTTTTGTGATGAATAATAATATGAAGATGAGAATGAATAATCTATATTATATCATTCTCACTTCAAACCATGGTTAGTAAATATCTAGATATTTACAATTGAGTTAAAAAAGCCAAAAGAAAATTAACTCAAGGTTAGAAGTTAAGTCAAGAATGGTCAAAGAAGATAAACATTAACCATGAGTGAATTATCTCTTCTTTAACTCAATATAAATAAATATATACATATTTATAACCATGTGAGTCTTGCATTGCCACCATCCATTGTATCAACAACCATGATACAATGTATGTATGTATGTATGTGTCCATGCACATCATCATGTGCATACATAGATACGTCAACAAAGAAAAGGGTTTAATAAAGAATTAATCTAAATGTTAAATGTTAAATCAATAACCGGTCATATCACATACGACTAGACCAATAGAAAAATGCCCAATTAAATATACGGTATCACATACACGCATTTAATCGGGTCCCCGCGCATATCTCATATGCACAGCACATCTTTTCGCCTGAGCCAGGAAACTTCATTGTGGGACTCTAAGACTCGTCAATACGCCGGCAGCATGTGATGATCATATCAAACACCCACAAGCCGCAAGCGGTCAGCTAAACGTAATGGCCATCCGGGTATTGAGCGATCAGAAGAAAACCAGCGAAGCTGTCAAAACTTCTATCGAGCCAACTAGCAACACTTACCGTACAGTCCGGTCTCTTCGTCAGATATGCTGCATATCGAGTCTAGGGATAGAATCGTCGACCCCAATAACACAATAAGTCATGCCGGTGTATGGCTCATAACAGATCGAGAAACTACTGATAACACTTATCAGTAAACCTCAGCAGCTCTGATACAAAAGAACCCACCTAACCAAGCAAGTCACCCGAGGGAAGCAGTATGCCCGAAATGCCGCTAAGGAATCTGTACGGAAAAAACCTGCAAGAACTGGGGCACAACGGAGGTGAGTTGCCAACTCGTGAATAGAGATATATCTACAAGCAGAGATCGAATGCATGACCCAACCTAGGTCAATACGATCAGATATAAATAAACCTCAATATGAATAAAGCTGAAACATGCTAAACTGGCAATGTAATCTCTATACATGAGTATAATGCCAAGAGCTCGTGCTAGTGCCTCAGGTAATAGCATGTCAAGAATATGAGGTATGATCAATGTAATCAAATCTGCACACACATGGATCCCGTCCACTCGTCACCCACTGACAATAACCATCATGCAAGTAAATATCATAACCTGTGCATGGAAATATGAGGATATAATCCACCCGTGTCCCTCGCGACACATCAAAATCATGGAACCAGGGTGCCCAGCATCGACACCCGAAAACATCATGAAAACCGTGCCCAGCATCGGCACGTAAATCCTCATATATCGGGCTCCGTCAGTCCGGATCAGCCCGCGGGCTCTGTCTACGGTATCGGCCCTCGGCCCCGGCAGTATGCCCAAACATCTATCGACTCTGGTCGGTATCCTCCGGATAACCGCCAGGTCCAACCAATCACCGGTAGGTGCTCGCCCGCCTCCAGGCTCAATCGGCAAAGCTCATCGATCATCTTGCCGAGGGGAACCATACCGGGTCCACCATGTACCCGCAATCGGCTCATCCACTCCTCGATTCGGGTTACACATGTCGCTCTCAGCACCGAGAAAACACATGGTGGACGCACTGAAATATCATATCAAGGGTAACCGGGTTTTTAAAGTAATGATATATTCTCTTTTTAAAACACCCTCGGTTCCCAAATCCAGAAATATCATAGAAACAACATATCTCAATGCGTAAAATCAAGCATGAAGCATGCTACATGTGAAGGAATGTATGTACATCATCATGTCATGCAAGGATCATATACTGAATGCAATAGTACTACAGTGTAGTGACATGGCAATTATCGATGATAAGTGTGTGAGCCGACAACAAGTGTACGTGGAGCATATGCATCATCGATAATGGTGCTGGTGTCCTAGCAGCATGGCTGAATATCACAACAATACAAGCGATGCAATGCAGATTGCAGGAATAATGCGGAAACGAATAATCAACGCAAAAACACAGAACCTGCCTCACAAGATATGTCATGCAACCTTGCCTTTTGAAATAAGACGAATCAGGGCTTTTGGTAAAGTAAGGGCTACGGTGTTTTAAGAAAAGATGCATCATTTGAAAATATCCGTATAACCCTTCTGCTTATCTTTAAAATATCCCCGATTCGTTACTTTTGAAATAGGTATGACTCGGTCTAGTCCAATGCCCACTAAGAAATCTGGACCGGAGGGGTATGAAACCACCTAATCTGAGTCAATATATAAGTATAGATATGATAGTCGGTGATCTCGCCTCAATAACATATCGTAAGATATCCTCGAATCATGAGGGCGGATCTATCATCAATATCGGCTCGTACGGTAAATCGTCGTATGTCATCCCAATAGCTGGGTAGGGGTCAATGTCACACTATCTCATCACATATCAGGTATCACCATCATCAGATCACACATCTGGGGTACTACTGTAAGTCTAGTACAAATCGATACCATCTATAAAAATATGAATGCGGGTAAAGCACATGTCCAAAGGCCCGCTAAACTATCATATCGCACCTCAAAAGGCGACTGTGTCACACCGCCGATCTCACGGCCTCACATCAAGTAACACCTCAAACCCACGTATCATCACCAAACCCGTATATGAACACATAGTCCCATACCCATGTGTAGATATACGCACCAACATATGAGAGAATGAATGCAAGAATGTGTGTAAATATAAGGGTAAGTATAGGTATGAGTGCAATCGCTACCCTAGGGTTCGCACTATACTACACCCAAAGATCTCAGCATCAAGAATACCATTATTACTATCAATGATCCTAACCACACATAATAATATATGTGTGTATACGTATTCGTATACAACACCACGGACTGCGGGGGGTGCTATACGCCATCCACCCGACTTCTCCCCGTAGATATAAATCTACTCACCTTGCTTCTCATGTGTCGGTGCCGATGTCGCCATCTTCATCTTCTTTGCCTCAACATCTCGTAGGGTACCTACAAGTATATCACAATGCTAAAGCACATGAAAATCACATCGGAAACCAAAATAGCACACGCTACCCGCATAGGTAAAAACCTATCGACTCGCATGTAAACACAATCAAAATCCACTTGTCGTTGACGTCCAAACGCCACCCGACAGGAATGAATCACCAAATACCAAAATCCATGCTAAAACAAGTCCCAAATTATACACCAACATAGGAAAATCAACCCAGATTTCACCCTAGATGGAATCAGTCAAAACTAGACATACTCAGGGTCAAAACTAGAGGAAATGGGGGCATGCACAGAAAACGAGGCAATTCCTTAAAATACCTTATTTTAGAATTTTCCATAATTTTTCCCATTTATCTGTATTTAATTATACCAGAATATTAAAATATTCATTAAAATAATATTAAATTATAAAATTTCCCAAAAATCATATTTTATTATTTTGAAGACGTTACAAAAACTTTTCCCAAGAAGGCACTGTACGGCCGCGGAAGCGCGGCCAAAGCCATGCTTTGGCCGCCCTTCCGCGGCGCTTTGAAGAGAACATTAAAAAAAAATTTTATGGTAATTTCTAAAATTGCCTGCTGATTTTTTTAGGACCTTTAAATTTCAAAAAATCCAATTTTCAGAAAATTTCCAGAGAGCTGTCAAAGATTGGTTTTTCGCGGTTCGATCGGACGTTTAATTTCGCCTACGCATCGCCTAAAGCTCTAGCTTGGCTCTGATACCACTGTAGGGATGGCCTAGCACCTCGTCAAGGGTTCGGTGGTATCACATATGCCATAATCAAAAATTTTAGAGGTGTTAAGCTAGCCCCGGCGAGAATCGTAGCTAGAAGTTTTAGGGATTCATACAAATAAGCATCACATGCAAATGTAAAAATATCACTAAGAGGAAAGCTTACAACCCTTGTAGATCTTCCTCGGTGACTCCTTGGCACTATGAGAGTTTGTAACGGATCGATGGAAGCCTTCCTTGTCCACGATGATCCACCCGAAGTCCCGCGGAATGTCCGGTCTCCATCTCATCGCTGGAAGGGCACCACATCGCCTACGTTTTTTACGGGCTCCCACCTCAATGCCGAGGCAACTCGGGCGCGAAGTTGGCTAGCCGACGCGTCCAAGATTTGATGTAGAATGTGTATTGGATTAACTTGAAATCCTAAGCTTTTGATTCACATCTCATGTGAGGGTTAAAGCTAGGAAGAATGATCACCATCATTTTTCTTTCTCTCTTCTTATGAACTTGTTATGATACACTTATCATAACTTTGTTAAGGAATTGAATGCCTTGATTTCACATCTCATGTGAAGGTATTTATAAGAAGAAATGGAGGAGAGAATAATTTCATTTAAAACTAAAAAGTTTAAGCATGATAGAAAAGTTTAAGCATGATAGAAAAAAGAAAGAAAAGAATTTAGCACTAAGTAAAGCATGCAATATGAAAGAAGTATCATGCTTTAAATAGTACATCCACTTCAACAAACATGTTATCATGCTTATACCTTTTAATTTACACCTCACTTATTTATTTTCACAAAATAAATGATGTCATAATTATGTCATTATGAGGTGGCATCTTCTAGAAGGTATTTTGTAACAATTACAAAAATACCCCTCCTCCGTATACCGTATACCGTATACTGTATACCCGTATCCGAATTCCGAAAAATACGAATACCATTAATCCAATAATATAATACTGGTATCCGTCTAGTATTATTCTTTCGATTATTATTCCTGTAACAATTACCGAACATAATCGAAAACCTGCCGCAACACTTTACGGCTGCAGTAACAACTTACGGTCTCTACATCTTTTCGCCCGAAAACTTGAGTAACTAAATGTGGGGGACTCTAAAGACTCGTCAACATCTTAGTTGTGGATTTAACCACTAGCACGTTAGAGGTATAAGCCAATACATAACGGGCTACCAGGTATTGACAAAAAGGTGGCCGACGAGCGAACTCATCACAACCCTTACGAGCCTGTAAGCAACACTTACCGTACAGTCCGGTCTCTTCGTCTGATACGTCGCATATTCAGTCTAGGGGTGGTAAATGTCAGACCCCAGTAACTTTATAAGTCATGTTGATTTATGGCTCATAACCGGTCGAGGAACTACTGATAACACTTATCAGTAAACCTCGAGAACCCTGGCCAGGGATTTAGGTGTTATAGCCGATCAAACATAGCGCGACATCAACCCCCTATACCGGGAGAGACGAAACCCCTCCTATCGCTCACTGTCTCCATATGATTCGGGACTGTACCCAAAATCCACCTGTTTGCACGACTCAGTAGAGCCGTGGTAGGGAGGAAATCAAAGCACAGTGGGAACCACACAAGACTCTATGACGATCTCGGGTCTACAGACTAACCTGTACAAGTGTCACCAGAGAACTGCTATCTGACAATAGGTATATATACCATCTAGGAGTTCTCGGCGAGTCCGTTCAGTGTACCCAGTCTCCACTGAGCACCCGTACACCATCCTTGATGTCAAACACTGATGGATATGGGATCATCCATCGCCCATCATATGGGTCAAGATGTGTATACGCTAGTCTACTCTGGTGTATCGATGCCCTGTCTCGACACACCCTCGACTAGGAACAGTTATAGGATGTACTCATAGACTACTATGGCCCCACTAGTATGATCTCATCATCGTCCCAGTAGTCGAGTATATATCCTAAGGGCTTTATCAACATGTAACAAAAGAGACAATCGGAGTACATGTTTAGATAAAGTACAACCAGATAGCGTACTATCATGTCGAGCAAGAAAGTCCTCCCTATATATGTCCAAGCATCCACTACAATATACATCGTATGTACAGTAATGGCCTCTAGGGCACACATATAACTAACAAAAAGTGTCCCACTAGTATGATCTACATCATAGTCGTAGTAGTCAAGCAAATATCCTTTGGGCTTTATCAACATGTACCAAATGAATAAGATGCATGATCAAATGAACATGTCAAGATAAATTAAACTAGATAGCATACTATCATGTCGAGCAAGAAAGTCATCTATTTACATATATACATGTCCAAGTATCCACTATACATATAATGGCCTCTAGGGCATACATATATCTAACAATCACCCACTTGCACTAAGGCCAATTATTGGTGTATCTCATACCCAACATCTCAAAAAGTCACTCATGTTGCGGCTGTTGAAGGGCCTTGGTGAGTGGATCCGCGGTGTTATTCTTTATATCTACTCTCCGAATCTCGATCTCTTGGCGATCTGCTATCTCCCGGATCAAATGATATCGCCTCAGGATGTGTCTGGACTTCTGATGGGACCTCAGTTCTTTGGCTAACACCATTGCCCCATTATTATCACAATACAATGGTATTGGATCAACAATGGATGGAACTACTCCTAGTTCCGCGATGAACTTCCTCATCCAGACGGCTTCCTTGGCAGCATCATTTGCAGCAATATACTCAGCTTCCATCATGGAGTCTGCAACGGTATCCTGTTTGGAACTCTTCCAACTAACCGCCCCTCCATTGAGGGTAAATACAAACCCTGCGATAGATTTGTTGTCATCCTTATCACTTTGGAAGCTGGAATCGGTAAAGGCCTCCATTTGGAGATCCCCATTACCATACACCAAGAACAATTCTTTAGTCCTTCGTAAGTACTTAAGAATGTTCTTCACTGCCATCCAATGTTTCTCTCCTGGGTTGGATTGATACATGCTTACTACAGCTAGTGCATAAGCTACATCAGGGCGAGTACATAACATCGCATACATTATAGATCCTACGGCTGAAGCGTAGGGTATAATGCTCATGCGAGCTCTCTCCTCATCAGTCTTCGGACAGAAGTCCTTAGAGAGAGTGATTCCATGGCAAGCGGGCAAGGCACCACGCTTGGAATCTTCCATACTAAACCTTTTTAGGATGGTGTCAATGCACTTCGATTGGGACAATCCCAATAACCTCTTGGATCTATCTCTATAGATCCTAATGCCCAAAATGCAAGAGGCATCACCCAGGTCCTTCATGGAGAACCTTTGTGATAAGAATAGTTTGACCGATTATAGCATAGGAATATCATTTCCTATCAAGAGAATGTCATCCACGTATAATACGAGGAATGTGACAGTACTCCCTACAATCTTCTTATAAATGCATGGTTCATCTATATTTTTGACAAAATCAAACTCTTTGATTGTGTCATCAAAACAGATGTTCCAGCTCCGTGAAGCTTGCTTTAATCCATAAATGGATTTAAGCAACCTACATTCCTTTCCGCTGCTCCCACTGTCAATGAAGCCTTCTGGCTGATCCATATAAACGCATTCATTAAAATCACCATTTAGAAATGCAGTTTTAACGTCCATCTGCCAGATTTCATAGTCGTAGTGAGCAGCTATAGCAAGTAGGATCCGAATGGATTTAAGCATTGCTACTGTAGAGAAAGTTTCATCATAGTCCAATCTTTGTCTTTAACGAAAACCTTTCGCTACAAGCTTTGCTTTAAAGGTCTCTACCTGTCTATCTACACCAATCTTTCTCTTAAAGATCCATTTGCACCCTACGGGTTTTATCCCAGGAGGTGCAACGTCCAAAGTCCATACTTTGTTGGTGTACATGGACTCTATTTCGGATCTCATGGCTTCCAGCCACTTCACTTAGTCACCACTTGTGATAGCTTGCTGAAAACTAGTAAGGTCATCATCATCCATGATGCAATCTTCTCTATCACCATCAATGAGAAACCCATAGTATCTCTCCGGTAGGCGAAAAGTTCTACTAGATCTCCGGAGCGGCTGAGGTTCTTGAAGTTCTACTGCAACATCAGTTTCAACCAATTCGTCCTGAGTAATTTGTGTCTCTAGAATCTCTTCTAGTTCTACTGCATTGCCATCAGAACCTTTTGTAAAAATCTCATTTTCTAAAAATGTGGCATGTTGAGAAACAAACACCTTTTGTTCCTCCTTGTGCTAGAATAGATATCCATATGAATGTTTTGGATATCCCACAAATTTACACATGACCGATCGTGTCTCGAGTTTATCCGAATTCTTCTTTTTGACAAAAGCCGGACAACCCCATATCATAAATCTTTTAATAGATGGTCTCTTTCCATACCATATCTCATATGGAGTGGTAGACACGGTCTTGGTTGGAACCCTGTTTAACAGATACATTGCTGTCTCCAATGCATGTCTCCAAGAGGAAAGTGGTAACTCGGCATCACACATCATGGACCGTACCATATCTAATAGTGTACAATTCCTCCGTTCTGACACACCATTGTGCTGTGGTGTGTAAGGAGGAGTGAGCTGAGAGAGAATCCCATTCTCTTTTAAGAAGTTACTCAAATACTCTCCACCTCGATCTGATCGAAGTTTCTTGATACTCAAGCCTATTTGTTTTTCTACTTCAAGTTTATACTCCTTGAATTTCTCGAAAGCTTCGGATTTTTGCTTTAACAAAAACACGTGTCCGAATCTTGAGAAATCACCGGTAAAAGTAATGAAGTATGAAAAACTGCCTCTAGCATGTGTAGGCATTGGTCCGCATACATCACTATGTATGAGGCTAAAGAGTTCCACAGCTCTTTCTCTGTGTCCAGTAAACGGAGTTTTGGTCATTTTACCTTTGATACAGGACTTGCAAGTCGCATAAGATTTTATTTAAAAGGATTCAAATATCCATCTTTATGTAACTTGTTTAGTCTTATTTCATTAATATGACCAAGTCTACAATGCCAAAAAAAAGCTTCATTTATATCTGAAAACTTTTTTTTATTAGTATGTTGTATATTGAAAACTGTGTGTTGGTTCAGGACGTAAATACCGTTATTTAGTGTACCATACCCAATCAACTGTTGATTCAAATTAATGTTCATAACATTATTCTGCAACAAAAAATGATATCCTTCATTATCCAACAAAGAAACGGATATTATATTACATAGCATACTAGGTACATAATAACACGGGTTCAAAATCAAAATACAACCCGAAGGCAACCTCAGATGATACTCTCCTACGGATACAGCATGTACATTGGAACCATTTCCAACCAGCAGAGAATGGTCACCAGTCTTCAAAACTCTACTGTTTCTCAACCCCTGCATACAATTGCAGATGTGAGAACTAGAACCGGTATCTAATACCCAAGATACAGAGTTTATAAAAAACAGTTTTTAGTTACAAACACACCTAAAGCGGAAGTATCAGCATGCTTCTTCTTCTTGAGATCAGTAAGATACAGTGCACAGTTGCGTTTCCAATGTCCCGACTTGTGGCAGTAAAAACATTCTCCTTTTCCACTTCCCGCGGCCTCGGATTTGTCTTTCCCCTTCGCCTTTCTAACTCCACCTTTCGGTTTGATGGGTTTCTTCTTCTTCTTTCCCTTGGCCTTGGCTTTTGGGACGGAAGAAGAAGATGGCCCATATAACAGAGCGGGAGTTTTCGCTGTCTTAAGCATTCTCTCTGCACTTCTCAACATATTGAGAAGTTCAGGCAATGATTTCTCCAAATCGTTCATATTGAAATTCACTATGAACGGAGCAAAGGCAGGGGGAGAGATTGCAGAACAATATCTGTATATTTCTTATTATCCATAGTCCATCCCAGTTTCTCAAGTTCTTTTATAAGACCAATCATCTCCAGAACATGTTCTCCTACTGATGTGCCAGGGGCCATACCCATCTGAAACAACTTTTTAGATACCTCGTATCGTAAAGTCCGAGATTGCTCTGCATACAACTTTTTGTATGAAGCAAGATGGATTGTACATCCATATTCTCGTGTTGCTTCTGTTGAATACTGTCCATAGAAGCAAACGCGAGCCACTTGGCCGTGTCACAGTCAATATCCCATATTTTTCGGATCTCCCTATCCGAAACAGATGATTCAAGTCCTGGGACAGGTGGGGCTTTGGTAGTGAGGACATATGATACTTTATCATATGTGAGTATAATGTTCAAGTTCCTCAACCATTCTTTATAATTTGGTCATGTCAGTTTATTTTTCTCTAAAAGAAGCTTAAGTCCCGTCATTTGTATCTTCCATTAGGAGAGAGAAAAGAATACACTCAGCGAAATACTCTTGCAAAGAATTAGATTGGTTATTATCTTATCTAATCGATGTCTCCCACTGCTTTTATCAAATTTTCTTTCAAAACCTGAAAAGAAAACTAGCCAGGATTAATTACATTCTACAGTTTCACTAACCGGTCAGCCAGGCCAGTGTCGGTATGAGGGAGATTCTCCGTGCTTTCGCACGGACCTAATTAAAATAAAGCTCGTTTCCCAGAGGTCATATCTCGTTGACACCTTTCTAGACACCTACTGGATTAACTAATTGTAAAGTGCAAAACACTCGTGGGAGTAACTTTTACTCACAGTGGGATCGGGATCCAACTATCATATAGATGGTATGCAATCTCATTGCAAATTTCAATTCTTGAAACTCCCGATATGGTTTTTACCCCTAGATGCTTATGACCTTGGCTATGGTCAACATATCATAAGCACTAGTCAAGTTCTACCCGTCATTTCAAGATTAACTAGACCCACCCATATGACCCTTGACCATGATCAACATAATCACATGAATGTCCTAACTGATCGCATCATATGCTTTGTAGGAAGACATCACTTAGCTACCGTAAGAAACTTGATAACAAGAAGAAAAAAAAGTGAAGTGTTTACCTCTTGGAGCAACTGAAGAAAATTCCAAGATGGTGCAAGTTGCTCAAAATCCAAACATGAGCTTGCTTGGGGTGTAGGATGAGGCGGTTGTTATTTTTTGTGAAGGAAGCAATGGGTTTTGATGAGGTTTTGGAGATGATTTGGAGGTGGTAGTGGAGGTAGAGGAGGAGGAGATGAAGATGATGGAGGAGTTGAAGAAAATAATGAAGTGAAGAAGGATGGGGTAATGAGATGTGAGCAATGGTTAAGGGCCATCCTTCTCTCTCTCTCTCTCTCTTTCTCACTCTCATGTCCATGCCTTTTGTCCCCTCTCACAAAATATCTTTTCTTTTTCTTTCCTTTTTCTTTTCCTCTCTCATTTACAAAACAAAGTCCATAAATACAAATGGAATCATGCATGAAAATGAAATGTGTCATGCTACACTAGCCTTGGTTATTTAAAAGATGGATTTGGCTTAATGCATGATTAGTAGTGCACTAATCATGTTTAACATAAACGTGCATATAATTAATTGCATAATTATTTATAAAATGTCCAAATCCAATAAATGCCTTTATAATTAATAATACATATTAATCTCCAATTATTTTCTAAATATTGGTATATATATAATTATACCATTTTACGAAAACCCCAAATTCATACTGGAATAGTTTTCGCGAAATTTATTATTTTATTATTTAAATTCCAAAAATAATATTTTATATTTCTGAAATGTTATAGTATGGGGATTAAAATTTTGAATAAAAGAATTAAAATTGGTGTTAGTTAGGGATTTGAAAAGTCTCTATTTGATTACAGGAAAATCAAACAGTGCAGGAGAGTTGAGTGGAGCTGAAGGGGTGTGTGGGTAAAGCACGGAGGTGATTAGAGCAATCAAGACCGTCGGCGGTGGGCAAACATGAGAAATAGATGGTCGGATCTTGATGCCTTGCCTCGAGATTCATACCAGGTGTTTTAATCAGTGTTAACTCCTCATTTATCCCGTTTGATTTTTCTTAAACTTTTCAATTCTTCGTGTATTGCATGTGCAACTCTTGGGCTTCCGAAAAGTTAAAAGGAAAAATATTAAAAATAATTGGGACTGATGGGACTTGAACACACAAGCTATGTCACAGCAGTAGAGACGTTTTACCAATGAGCTACAAGTTATTTCTTTCTTTTATTGAACAACAATAACTTATTACTCCTACTCAGGCTGAAATACCCTTTCTATGTATTAAACAAGTTAATTTTGTACATGGATTTCAGAGTCGTTACATTCTACCCTCCTTATAAAAATTTCGTTCTCGAAATTTATAAAAAAGTTTAAACTTCAAACAGATGAGGATATCGTGGACGCATATCGTCTTCTCGCTCCCAAGTCGATTCTCTCGGCGAATCTTTCCTCCACATCACACGGACCAAGTTCACCTCCTTGTTCCGCAATGTCTTCACCTTTCTGTCTAGGATCTCAACTGGTTGCTGCTCGCAAGTTAAATTAGTCTATACAGTGAGCTCTGAGTGATCAAGTATGTGGTTGGGGTCGCTCACATATCGTCGTAGTTAGGATATATAGAACACATTGTGCATTCTTTCTAATGAGGGGGGTAGTGCCAAGCGAAATGCCACTTCTCCAACTCGTTCGAGTATGTCGAACGGTCCAATGTATCTTGGACTGAGTTTACCCCTCTTACCAAAACGTATCACTCCTTTGTTTGGAGATATCTTCAGGAATACATGCTCTCCGGGTTGAAACTCCAGATGTCGTCACTTTGCATCTGCCCAATGCTTCTGTCAGTCTTAGGCTATGCACATCCTTTCCCTGATCGTGCGAACTACATCCACGGTTGCCACGATCATCCCTGGTCCAAGGAGTTCACGATCTCCAACGTCTTCCCAACTCAGCGGTGAAAGACACTTCCGTCCATAGAGTGCTGCGTATGGTGTTATCCTAATGTTTGCCTGGTAGCTGTTGTTATATGAAAACTCCACAAAGTCTAGGTGATCTTCCTACGAACCTCCGAAGTCTAACATACAGGCTCTCAGCATATCTTCCAGGATCTGAATCGTTCACTCGGACCGTCCGTCTATTTGTAGATGATACGTCATGCTGAAATTCAGACTCATTCCCAGGCTGGCTTGCAGATTCTGCCAAAACCGTGATCGGAATCTAGTATCATAATCGGAGACGATGTAAACAGGTACCCCATGTAATCTCACGATCTCCTGCATGAGTTTATGTATATGAAGACAAGTATGGTACATCTTTAAGGTATAAATCTTACTTTAGATTTCTACTCACCTTCATGTACTTCATGTCCAATGTCTCGGTTGACTGGCCAATTCTGAATGGGATGAAGTGAGCCGACTTGGTGAGTCAATCCACAATAACCCAAATTGCGTCGTTATCCTTCGTGCTGCGAGGGAGAGCAGTCATGAAGTCCATGGTAATATGCTGCCATTTCCATTCAGGGATTGGTAACGACTGAAGTAAACCAGCAGTTCTGTAATGTTCAGCCTTCACTTGCTGACATACTAAACACTTTGCTATGCTCCTTACTACTTCTCGTTTCATTCCATGCCACCAGTAATGTTGCCGCAGATCTTTGTACATCTCCGTGCCGCCGGAGTGTACCGAATACGGAGAGCTGTGAACTTCTTTCATCAACTCTTCTTGAACAGGGCCGGCTGGAACGTATAAACGGATCCCATACCACAAGGATTCATCTTCATGGATGAGGAAGTCAGTTCGAAGTCCATACTACTTGTTCTCGGATCTTTTGTAGCTTGGCATCAGTTGCTTGAGCTGCTTTGTTTTAATTGACAAGAGTGGACTAGACTTGTAAGTTCATCAAAGATGAGGTGTTACCTAGCATAACTACTTCAATGCCAAATCCGTGCAAATCTTGTTGTGCATCAAGAACTACGTTCTCTTTTTGAGGATGATATTGTAGGTTGATGTCAAAGTCCACCATGAGTTCTAGCCATCTTCTCTGTCACATGTTGAGTTCTTTCTAAGTAAATACATACTTCAGATTTTTGTGGTCAGTGTATATATCCACTCGTTCTACCAAAAGATGGTGACACCAAATCTTGAGTGCGAAAATCACAGCTGCCAATTCTAGACCATGTGTTGGATAGTTGCGCTCATGAACCTTAAATTGCCTTGATGCAAACGCCACAACTTTTCCATGCTGATGTAGAACACATCCTAATCTTTTACCGAACGCATGACAATGTACATCAAATCTGCCAGATTGATCCGGTATTACAAGAATAGGTGCAGAGGTTAACCTCGACTTGGGTTCTACAAAAGCCTTCTCACATACTTCTGACCACACGAATGCTTCGTCTTTACGTGTGAGCTTGGTCAGGGGTGCTGGGATTTTTGAGAATCCTTTGATGAAGCATCTGTAATATCCTGCTAAGCACAAGAAACTTCTTATATCTTTCACCATCTTTGGTGTCGGCCACTCGCTGACAAATGACACCTTAGCTGGATCTACAGAGATTCCTTCGCCTGAAACGATATGTCCGAGAAATCCGAATTGATCTAGCCAAAATTCACACTTGCAGTACTTGGCATAGAGCTGGTGTTGTCGTAATGTCTCCAGGACAATGAATAAGTGCTCGGCGTGCTTTGTCCGATTCTTTGAATACACCAGGATGTCGTCAATGAAGATGACCACAAACCTGTCTAAGTACTCTCGGAAAACTTGGTTCATCAGGTTCATAAAAATGGAAGGTGAATTGGTCACTCCAAATGGCATTACGAGATATTCGTAATGGACATAACGAGTCCTAAATGTCGTCTTCGGAATGTCAGACTCTTTGACCTTCACCTAATGATAACCCGAACGAAGATCTAACGTTGAAAACACACAAGATCCACTTAACTGATCAAAAAGGTCATTGATGCGAGGTAATGGATACTTGTTCTTAATCTTTACTTTGTTCAGACCTCGATAACCTACGTACATCCGGTAAGTACCTTCCTTCTTCTTCACTAATAACACTGGTGATCCCCAATTTGAAGTACCGGGTCTGATCAAACCTTTCTTCAGAAGCTTGTCTAACTGGATATGAATTTCTTTCAATCCTTCCGGACTTAGTCGATATGGCGCTTTGATTACAGGCCGTACACCAGGTTGTAAATCAATACTGAATTCAAGAGCCCGATCGAGAGGCAAACCTGATATGTCTTCAGGGAACATATTCTCGAACTCTCGAACTACCTCAGGTTTTTCTTCTTCAGCTGGTAGAGAGAACACTTCTGCATTCTTCGGTCTAGCACGGTAGCTTCCTGGCTCCAAGGTTCTGTCTCCACTTTTTAAATAAAAGACTGGGTGATCTGGTATCTCAAATACTACCTTCCTTTGACGGCAGTCAATGGTAGCATACAATACTCCCAGCCAATCCATTCCTAACACAACATCCAAATTTGGTATGTCCAGCACTTTGAAATTTGCGCAGAATTCTCGGCCGCAAATTACAACTTGGCACTGATCATACCCAAAGTTGCCTTCCAGACTCTATTCCAAGAACTGACATTCCAGCTCGAAATGAGTGGCTTCACGGGAATCGCGTGCGTTCTCATGAACCGTTGTGACATGAAGCAATATGAAGCTCCAGTGTCGAAAAGTGCTAGTGCAGGAAGGGTGGATACTAGTATAGTACCTAACTTATATGAGGTTGTGTTTAGATATAGGGGAAAATATAACGATGCATAATAATTAAAAGGTTGAAAGGATGGGAGAATTTACCGGTGATGACTTGTCATATGGCTTTGGCCAGCCTCGCACATTCCTCCTCGCCGGAGGCACATTCCTCTGCTCTTGAGAGGCATGTTTCTCTATGCTTGATGGAATTGATGCTGAGGCTGTGCTGGCGGTTCTCGTGGAGCTGGTGCAGGAAGAGCTAGGCGGGGTGCAGATGGCTGAATGGATGGCCTCTGCGGAGCTGGAATTGCAGGTCTGGGTATTGTTGCTGTGTTACTACGATATGGGCAGGCGCCTATAGAATGAGTAGATGTGCCACAAATCAAACACAGGCCATTTGCAAGCCTGCGGTCCTTCACCAAGTGTCCGGTTCTCTTGCAGTAGAAACAAAAATATGGACCGGACCGGTTAAACGATCCTCCTGGCCTCTTGGGGGCAAAAGTCATCCTAGAAGAGGCTCCTCCTGTCATCTGGGTAGTGGGGCGTTTGATTCCGGCTGCTTGAGGCTTACCCTTCTTCTTGACCACAGCTTCATAACGGCGCACTGCCTTCAGGGAAAGTTCATGAGTTGGATAGTCGCATATGGCTAATGCCGCCTGAATCTCCGGTTCTAAGCCCTTTTGGAATCATCCAGACTAAATCTCATCGGTCGGGATCAAGTGTTCCGCAAACCTGATAAGATGTTGATGTCAGGATAGTTACATGTTTTACAGAACATAATTTGAGACGAATTCTTTACCTGCTAAGCACGATGAATTCGGCATCATATTCATCCACCGATTTTACCCACATGAAGACTTGTTGCAGGAGGATGAACTATTGTTCCATCTCAAAATGAACAGTCTCGGGGAAAAATTTCGCATCGAACAGATCGTGGAATGTCTTACACTCTATTGGTTGTTTAAGACGACTTTCCTCCACTTTCCACCAGACTATTGCATTGTCGGTGAGCTGGAGCTTGGTTACATGAACCCAATGTTGGATATAGTGCCCTCTAAGTCAATTATTGGATCGCAGGTACGTGATTGCAATGATTGAGGGAGGACGTATACCGATAAACAGTCTTACTCGAGATGATAGTATGCTATTTGGTATGTCTTTATCATCATGATAAAGCCCATAGGATTCTTGTTTGACTACCAGCAGTATGATGGCGATCATATATGTGGGAGCTGGGGTCTATAAGCACATCCTTAAAGTGTCCCTAGTCGTGGGAGTTTCGAAACAGGGCATCGATACTCCGAAGTAGACTAGTGTATACAGTCGAGACCCCGACGATGGGTGGTGGCCGGTCTCACAAGCCACTGGTGTCAGTTGGATCACCTAAGATGTATACAGGTGCTCATTGGGTTATGAGTACACCGGACTGGACTCGCCGGGAACATGCTAGTTGGTATTATACATATCGTCAGATAGTAGTTCCCAGGTGACAAGTGTACAGGTTAGTTCATTGACCTGAGGTCGTCATTTGTCTCGTGTGAGTTCCCACTGTGCTTTGATTTATACCCTACCACGGGTCAAAGGAGTCGTACAAACAGGTATATTTTGGGTACAGTCCCGAGCCACATTGGAGGCAAGTGAGCGCATCTTCGGGGATTCGTCTCTCCCGGTATTGGGGGTGAGATCACACTGTGTTTAGGAGAGCCATTACACGAAATCCCTGGCCAGGGTAATCGAGATATACTGGTAGGTATACCAGTAGAATCTCAGGGTGTTCTGGGCTGCTCTCTGACACGACTTATACCGCTGTTGGGGGTCTGATATTTACCGGCCCCCTAGGCCGTATATGCGATACTCATAGACGAATGTTCCGGACTGTACGGTTATTGTTACTGTCAGGCTCAGTAGGGTTTATAGATGAGTTCGCTCGTCAGCTTCCCTTCCAATCAATACATAGGCAAAACGTTACGTACAGATAGTACCTCTGACGTGCTAGTGGTTATACCCAGTACCAGTGTACTGATGAGTCATTAGAGTCCCCCACCGACACTTTCCCAAGTTCGGGCGAAACGTTGTAGAGGCCGTATGGGTTTATGGCAAGGTTCGGAAAATGCACGTGCGTTTTCGCACGTGTCAGTTTTCGGGCAGATAATACTGGTAGGCTTTGGTTTAAGCCGGAACCCAGTATTATACTGTGTAGATATAATATTTTTGTCTTAGTTGTATTTGTATTCGGTCATAATATAAATGCGGGTATGTTTATACCGATACGGGGTTATCCTGAAATTCGTTTCGGGATGATTTTTGGAAGTTGCCAGTTTCAAGTTTTCTATCAGCCGTATTTTGACATTCGGTTAAATACGGATTTTTCTTTTCGTCTTCGGAGTGAGTCATGCTTCTAGAAGGTTCTAGAAGTGATGACAAGACTTGGGTCATTAATGGTTCATTAATGATGGAGGATGACTAGGTTTAATGTGATTGGTTCCATTTAATGATAGTTGATGATTCATTCTTTCATTATTGTTATGATAACTATCATTTGTTATGATCACCACTTGAAATCTCCTACACTCACCTCCCTCCTTTGATATATATGGCCGGCCATTTCTTTGTGGGAGAGAGGGATTTGATTCATTCATTTTTGGCCAAAGATTTCATATAGTTTAGTGTATGGAAATTCCTAGTTCAATTTCCATTCACCCGATTCCAAATGGCAACTTCTTTTAACCGTTCGTCCATAGTCTTGGACGTAACGAGACAAAGTATTCTACTCATTCTCTACTTCATCTTGGTCGTCTATTTTGGCAAACTTGACGATCGAGTTGCCTCGGATCAGAGGCGGGAGCCCGTTTAAAGATCCGTCGACGTGGTGCCACCTGGACGATGAGAACGGAGATCAAGCAAGTTCGGATCGGTTACAACATAGCGTGGGATGATGGTTGAAGACCGAAGGACTCGGATCATTCGGTATAACAATTCTACCCTCCTTACAATTTGTTAGTTTAGCTTTAATGGACGATCCGGGATAAAGTACGCGATAGCGCCAGTCGTAAATGTTTTGTTCCGCATATTGGCGTCTGTTAGACGGCCGGGGCACTGCTGCGGACTTACAGTGGTATCAGAGCCTCACCATTAAACTATACTAACTTGTGCTATCACGTTTAAAAGATCGATCGAACGGATTTCGCGAAATCACAATTTTCTGTACATGATGTTTCTTTCGATTTTTAAAATGTTCTAAATTTCATTTTGAGCATTTCAGAAAATCATGCAGGGTTTTTGAAGAATACTGGTGAAATTTGGGCACGTGATCCCACAAAACGACCGCGGATCCGCGGCCCAAACCATGGTTTGGCCGCTGATCCGCCGCTCTTTTGTGGGAACAGTGTGCCAAATTTTTTCAGTGGGTTTCTCATGGGAAATGGTGGTTTTTGGTATATGTCTTTTGGGCCAAAAATTTGTTACTGTACACCAGATGTATGTGGGGCCCATTTCGGGAAATTTAGTCTATCGAAATTTTAAACTTGTTAGTTTTTCAGTACTTTCATTATATCTCCGACCGGGAATGTTATTTGATCAGTAAACCGCGTCTGATTGCTATAGTTCTTTTAGACGGGTTTGCGAACATGACATTCACGTTGATGTTCTGTGTTGTGCTGTGATGTTGCGGATTTGTCGTGGTGGATAGCAGTGTGCAATGGTAGTGCTTTTCGGATTTATTTGTACATTTGATATTGCGGGGCGAGCGTCCAACATGTGGACTGCCGTCACTGCCTGTTTGTATATTATTCTTTTGGGGCACGACCAGGTTGCGGTCGATGTACCTGTTGTACTATTTTTATTTCTGTACTAGGTTTACCCCGCGGTGGGGTGCACGAATAGCCGGGTTCTGGAGGGCAACGGGTCCGTATCTCATGGCTTTGAGAGGTAGAGGGGCCTCACTCTAGAATTGGCAGACTATTCGCCGCACTCGTAGGGGGTACAAGTTGACCCAAGGAGGGGTGCTCAATTTACCGGATTCCATGAAGTACCGGGTATTCCATTCACTATGTTGTGGGGACTACCTCGCTTCAGGTTTTGGCGGGTAACTTTCCGCACCCGTAGGGGTCTAGGTTTCATTGCACAGGCTATCCACACGACCAGGGGAACGTCGGGTTTCAGCAGCGGCTCTGTGAAACTCGGGGATCCTAGATTATCTGTATTGTTCTGTGATGCTTATTACTTTTTTGTAATGTTGCATTTTATCACGCCTGGAGCGATTACTGTATATAAGTATATATACTATTAAATGTTGTATATGTTTTACACCCGCGCTAGTCCAGTCCCCGCTCTGTCGTTAGTTAAGTAACCTAACGAGTGATGACGGGACCCAGTGACGAATGCTGATGGCATATACAACAACAACTGAGCCTTTTATCCCAAGCCTTCTATGACATGAATGCTGATGGCATATACGTATATTTTATTTTCGTTCTTTTCTGGTATGATTGATTGATGGGACTGCGTTGATTCTTATCAATACGAGATAAAACAAACCTATATTTGATGTTTTTGGTACAAATTTTAAAATTATTACAAAGACGTTTCCTTTTGTTTTACATAGCGGTATTCAGTTGGAATATCCTGCACCTCATTCCAGGAGGAAAGAGTAGAGATCCCTTCACCGGGAGTGACTTCTTTAACAAAAGGTTTTCGCTACTATATATTTTTATAAAGCTATCAGGTTCCTTCAACGAGATCAAGTTCATTACGTTAAAGGTTTTTCGCCAAAAACCAGCCGTAATCCTCCGTCGTTTTTTATGGATGGTCAGTAGTATTCAAGTTATGTTTGTTGGCCTACGTCAAGACATAGTGTTTGGTAGCTGCTGGGTATTCATTTGTTGCATAGATAGATGCATTAGTTTAAGTCAGACGTACACCTTGTTGGCTTACGTCAAGGGCTTGTACGATGACTTAAGTTGATCGGGACAACGACGGGTAGAACTTGACATGTTGCTTATGACTTGTTGGCCTACGTCAAGGTCATAAGAGCATGGGATAAAAATTATATCGGGAGTTTCAAACATACAAGAAACTTGCCAAACTTACGCATACCTTCTGGAGTGTGATGACTTGAGTGGCTTCCATCAAGTTATCATGCGATGATAGTTGGATCCCGATTCTCACTGATGAGTTGGTTTACTCTTCGGGTGACCCCGACTAATTCTTCTTTCAGGTTTGGAGGAGAATTTGAGATTACAGTGAGAGGTTTCCTTATTAGATAAAGTGATAACCATTCTGATTTAGGCTAGAGTGCACGCAGAGTATTTCTTTTCTCTCTCTCTCTTTGGCAGCGACTTTTGACCGACCCTACACTATAACTCAGTGACCAAAGTTAACCGAATCTTCTTAAAATACTGGCTTTTGGATTGTCTATAGTTGCATAAGTCATTACCGCTCCTTCTTTTACCCTTTGTATTTCTCAGAACACCTCGTATTACTACGGACATCCACTTCCATTGGATAGATCCATCGTATGGTTATATACGAACTCGAAGGGACTTCTTCGAGGATGGATCCAGGTTCAGGAGAAATAGAACTGGTTTATTCAGTTGACTTTTATTATCACCTTCTCTCAGGTTGCGAGGGCTCCTTGGTTTAGGAGAGTACACCTATTACGCTTATTGGATAGTCTTCTTCCAAACCATAGGCAGGTGCCGAAAGGTAGGGAATGAAGAAAACCAATTAGTCTAAGTAGGGTGTGCAAAAGGTAATATGTAAAGACAAGATAAAGCAATTAGAAAGAGGGCAAAGTAAATTGCGACTATTAACATTCACGACCAAACCACGTATTTCATCGCCACTCCTACTTCACCTTTTATTTCTCCAGAACAACCCGTATCACTACAAACATCCAATTCCATTGGATAAATCCATCGTATGATTATATACGAACTCGAAGGATATTTTTCGAGGATGGATTCTGGTTCAGGAGAAATAGGAATAAGGTATTGTTTAGTTGTCTTTTATCGCCACCTTCTCTCAAGTTGCGAGTACTCCTAGGATTAGGAGGGTACACCTATTATGCTTCTGGATATTCTTCTTCCAAACCATAGGCTGGTGCCGAATGGTAGGGAAGGAAGAAAACCATTTAGCCTAATGATGGTGTACAGAAGGTAACGACTAAAGACAAAATAAAGGGAATTGGAAAGATGGCAGGGAAATATACGGTTAAAGTCATGATATGGATTATGGAAGAGGCATTACTAAGAATACCAGAATACCCCTACAAAACATATTTATGTTTCATATTCACTGTGCATTGTTAATAGAAAACTGATTTCCCGATTGGATACTTACTCCACGGTATGTATTTACCATGAACGATTCTCACATCTGCATGGTTTTACAGATGTTGAGTGGGAGCGAATTATTGGGAATTAGGTGATCATACTCATTATATCGGAATTCGTTGTAATTGGTGATATTTGAGAAAATCGCCTGGGTACAGTTTTTCAACCTACGATGCACATGTTTTGAGTTATTCAACTCGGAGGACTTATACAGAATATTATATGTTGTCCAGTGTCCGTCAGGACAAAGGGGTTGGTCCTCATACTATATTCTGTTTACTTGTAACTTCTCTAGTTTTTAGACAAGTGTTTCGTAGAAATACAATGTCTAAGTTTTGAGAAGTTGTGGGTATAGGAATAAAGTAGAGAACCATGTATCGCAAGTATCGGGATTCTTCAAAGAAATCGAAGATGTAGATTCTTGTGATTAGTATTCAGTTGATAGTAATGGTTTTGAGAAACTTGTTTCTCTTTCAGGTTACTCGTAATTGGATGGATTCCTAAGTTGAATAATGTTGATTAGCCTCTCTCCATTAAGTTGATATGCACTGGAGACAGCTGCATGATTAGAATTTGGTTCCAAATTAAAATAAGTGCCTATGTTTCTATATTGGATATAGATTGCTTCATATCTTAACGATGTTAAGGTAAGGGGAGTTGTCCAGCTTATGCTTTAAAACAGACACTGGGAAACTCAAGGCACGTTTCTGTAATGACAGTTTGTGGGTTGACCCTAGTTTTGACTGTAAGTCCATATTGCGACCCCCGGTGCTTACGGGGAGGCGGAAACGGTATAAAAAACGAATTTTTATCGCAAGAGGCAACATGGACTAAACATGGTCGGGATCGTTGTCTAAACTAAACTAGCAAATACACTAAAAGGAGTTAGCTACTATGGAAGATGGTTATACCTAAACTTGAACTCCTTCTTCTTCAAACCTTGTAGAGGTTGATGGTTCTCTTTACGTCGCCTTCTCCCGTCGAAGATGGATCCACCTCGAAGGTTCGACTTTGGGCTCTTCCTCGATCTTTGAGTGAACTAGGGTTTCCGGTTTGCTAAACCTTCATCCTAGAATGAGTAGAGAGAGATTAGGGTTTGCTTTTCTTTCTAAAGAGAATGATTCTCAACACATGAGAAGGTTTCTCTTTTCAAGAGGAAGAAGAAGAAGAAAATGAGGAGAGAGAGAGGTTATGATAGAATGAGCTCAATTATTTCTTTCTTGCAACCATATTGCAAAAGAAAAGAATTATCTAAATGATAATAATTGAAATAAGAATAGTTGATGGTAATTTTGGAATGACCACTATCATGCTTCTTTAAATGAAGTGTAAGCATGAATCAAGGAAGACTTTCAAGGCATGAAAGTGGTCAATGGTCAACAAGTCAACCAAGGTCAACAAGTCAACAAAAAAACAACCATAACATAATTCTCATTTAATTACTATTATTAATAGATAATATATAAATCCATTAGGGTTTGGAAAATGATAACTGTCAACTGTGCATACGCACCCGATCCGAAACCCTAATGAAAAACCTCATTCTCCGCCTCAAGCAACTGTGCATACACACCTGCATTCTCGTTCCGAGGAACAAGAATACCAAGATATAAAAGCAACCCCCAAAACATATACCAGTATCTGGCTCAAACCAGAGCCTGCCAGTATAATATCTGTCCGGACTCCAAACGTACACAAGTGCGCGGATGAGAACGGACCCTGTCGCAAAACCATGCGACCTCTACTCTGTTTTGCCCAGAGGCGAATACCCTCTGTGTGGGACTCTAAAGACTCGGCACTACGCTGGCAGTGGGTTTAACCACAGACCGCAAGCGGCACTAGCTGTGCGTAACGGTCCCCAGGTGGATGCCGACAAGAAGGCTGACGAGGTGAAACCCCATCTGTACTCCTACTGAGTCTGAATGTGACATTCTCCGTACAGTCCGGTCTGTTCGTCTGATACATCGCATGGCGGGCCTAGGGGGCGGTAAACGTCAGTCCCCCAATAGCGGTACAAGTCGTGCCGGAGCGAAGCCCAAAACACCCTGAGATAACACTGGAAACCTACCAGTATATCTCGTTTGCCCTGGCCAGGGACTACTCGTGTAATGGCTCTCCTAGACACAGCGCGATGTCAACCCCCAATACCGGGAGAGACGAATCCTGTCTAACCGTCACTGCCTCCAAGTGCTTCGGGACTGCACCCAACCACCACCTGTTTGCACGACTCCTTTGAGCCGTGGTAGGGTAGTGATCAAAGTGCAGTGGGAACACACTCGAGGCGAAGTGCCAGTGTCAAGTCAGCGGACTAAGCTGTACTCATGTCACCTGGGAACTGACGACTGACGATAGGTATAATACCAACCTGTCAGTTCCCGACGAGTCCTGTCCAGTGTACTCGTAACCCAACGAGCACCCGTATACTATCTCCAGTACGACGTACTGATGGCTGTGGGACAGACCATCTCCCACACTGGGATGAGAAGCGCATACGCTAGTCTACTCCGGAGTATCGATGCCCTGTCTCGATAGTCCTGCGACTAGGGACCTGTATAAGGATGTGCTTATAGATTACCCAGCCCCCACTAGTGTGACTGCCATCACAACGCTGGTAATCAAGCAAAGATCCTAAGGGCTCCACTAATGCGTATAAGTGATATAGTAAAATAAACACAAGTACACATTGAAGTAGAGACAAACCAAGTAGCATACTGCTATTTTGAGCAAGATTGTATATACAAGGTGAATATCCCAAGCATCCATTAAGTAATATACAAACTAGTATGATACAGTAATGGCCTCTAGGGCATATACACTAACAATCTCCCACTTGCACTAAGGCCATGTACTGGCGTATCGAAGACCTATCATCTCGATCAGCCGCTCGAACTGAGTCTGGGGCAGGGCCTTGGTGAATGGATCTGCAGTGTTGTCTTCTGAAGCTACTCTCCGAACCTCGATCTCCTTGCGATCCACGATCTCCCTGATCAGGTGATACCGCCTCAAGATGTGCCTGGATCTCTGATGGGACCTGGGTTCCTTTGCTAAAGCTATAGCCCCATTGTTGTCGCAATACAGAGGTATTGGATCAACAATGGACGGAACCACTTGAAGTTCTTTCAAGAACTTCCTCATCCAGACAGCTTCTTTTGCGGCATCAGATGCAGCGATGTATTCCGCTTCCATCGTCGAGTCTGCAACGGTTTCCTGTTTGGAACTCTTCCAACACACCGCCCCTCCATTGAGGGTAAAGACAAAGCCCGACATGGACTTGGAATCATCCTTGTCACTCTGGAAGCTGGAGTCAGCAAAGGCCTCGATCTGGAGGTCTTTTCCGCCATACACCAAGAACATCTCCTTAGTCCTTCTCAGATACTTGAGAATGTTCTTTACCGCTATCCAGTGTTTCTCCCCAGGGTTTGACTGATACCGGCTTACCACACTCAGTGCATAAGCTACATCCGGTCTGGTACACAACATCGCATACATTATAGAGCCTACCGCAGAAGCGTAGGGTATAATAGACATGCGATCCCTCTCCAAATCAGTCTTGGGAGACATCTCTTTAGAGAGGGTGATCCCGTGACAAGCCGGTAGGTTACCGCGCTTGGAATCTTCCATACTGAATCTCTTCACTATGGTGTCGATGTACCTGGACTGAGAAAGTCCCAATATCCTCTTGGATCTATCACGATGGATCCGGATCCCCAGGATGTATGAGGCATCACCCAGGTCTTTCATGGAGAACCTGTGTGACAAGAACCCCTTGACAGATTGTAGCATAGGAATGTCATTTCCTATTAAGAGAATGTCATCCACGTATAAAACGAGGAATACTACAGTTCTCGCTACAAATCTACTATAGATGCATGGTTCATCTGGATTTTTGATAAAGCCAAATTCTTTGACCGTCTCATCAAAGCAGATGTTCCAACTCCGCGATGCCTGCTTTAGTCCATAGATGGACTTAAGCAACTTGCACACCTTTCCGCTGCTCCCACTCTGAATGAAGCCCTCTGGCTGGTCCATATAGACACACTCCTCTAAATTTTCATTTAGAAAAGCTGTCTTTACGTCCATTTGCCAGATCTCATAATCGTGGAAGGCAGCGATGGCAAGAAGGATCCGAATGGATTTCAGCATGGCTACTGGAGAAAAGGTTTCGTCATAGTCCAAGCCAGGTCTTTGACGGAAACCCTTTGCTACCAGCCTAGCTTTATAGGTCTCAACCTGTCCATCTACACCAATCTTCCTTTTGAAGATCCACTTGCATCCTACGGGTTTTACCCCGTCTGGAGCAATGTCCAACGTCCATACCTTGTTGGTGTACATGGACTCCATTTCGGTCCGCATTGCATCCAGCCATTTCACCGAGTCAACGCTCTGAACGGCCTGCTGGAAGCTAGTAGGCTCATCATAATCTATGATGCAATCCTCTCTATCCCCGTCTATGAGAAAACCGTAGTATCTCTCGGGCGGATGAGACTGCCTACTACTTCTGCGGAGCGGCGTAGGAATGTCCTGTTCTGTTGAACCCTCTGGTTCCACTAAGCTTTCAGTAACAGTCTGTGGTTCTGGAACTTCTTCCAGTTCTACTGCGCTCCCACTAATTTCCTTTTCCAAGAACTGGTGTTCTAGAAAGTGGGCATTGCGAGAAACAAGGACTTTTTGTTCCTCTGCGTAGTAGAAAAGATACCCCCTGGTGCTCTTTGGGTATCCCACAAACTTGCACAGCACTGAGCGTGCCTCGAGTTTGTCCGCATGCTGCTTTTTGACAAAAGCTGGACATCCCCAGATCTTCAGATATTGAAGATATGGTTTCTTCCCACTCCACATTTCATATGGGGTGGTAGGCACAGTCTTAGTCGGAACTCGGTTCAAAAGGTATGCAGCTGATTCTAGCGCATACCCCCAGAATGATCGCGGTAACTCAGCGTTACTCATCATGGACCGCACCATATCCAATAGGGTGCGGTTCCTTCTCTCCGATACACCGTTATGTTGCGGGGTGTATGGAGGAGTAAGCTGAGAGAGAATTCCGTTCTCTTTTAAATAGTCCAGGAACTCGGCACTTAAGTATTCTCCACCTCGATCCGATCTTAGAATCTTAATACTTTTGCCGGTCTGTTTCTCTACTTCATTCTTATACTCCTGGAATTTTCCAAAGGCTTCGGACTTATGCTTCATTAAGAAGATATGACCGTACCTTGAGAAGTCATCCGTAAAAGTAATGAAGTAAGAATGTCCGCTTCGGGCATGTGTAGACATTGGACCGCACACGTCACTGTGTACGAGTCCCAAGAGCTCGCTCGCTCTTTCTCCATGTCCAGTAAACGGAGTCTTTGTCATCTTTCCCTTGAGACAGGATTGACAAGTGGCATACGACTGATATTCGAACGCATTCAAATACCCTTCTGTATGTAACTTGGTCAACCTTCTCTCATTGATGTGACCCAATCTACAATGCCATAAGAAAGTCTGGTTTATTTCTGGAGACTTTCTTTTGTGTGTATTCTGGACATTAAAAATCTGTGGTTGGTTCAATACGTATATACCATTACTCAAAGTACCTGACCCAATCAAAACTTGATTAAGGCGAATGTTTACAACATTACTTACAAACGCAAATTCATAACCTTCTTTAGAAACTAAAGATACAGAAATGATATTACAAGTTGCGTTGGGTACAAAAAAGCAATTACGCAAAACCAAAACATGTCCATCTGACATTCCCAGGTGATAGTCCCCCACGGCTTTAGCATCCATGCTAGCTCCGTTTGCAACTCTGAGGGTCATGTCACCTGCTTTCAAAACACTACGGTTTCTCAACGCCTGCAAAGAATTACAGATATGAGATCCTGATCCGGTATCCAATACCCAGGAAGTAGAGTTTATAGAAAGACAGTTTTCAATAACATACACACCTGAAGCTGAAGCTGCAACCTGCTTCAATTCCTGTGTTCTGGCCTTCCAGGCCCTGCAATCATTCTTCCAGTGTCCTTTCTTATGACAAAAGAAGCATTCTTCCTTATCCACAAGCTTCCCTGCTATCTTTGTTGCTTTTCCTTTTCCCTTCGTATCCACTTTACTAACACTGCCCCTTGGTTTGGCGGGGGCTTTCTTCTTCTTTCCCTTGGCTTTCGCCTTGGACCTAGAAGAAGATGTTCCTCCTACAAACAAAGTGGATGTTTCCCTACCTTTCTGTAGGGTGCCCTCTGCGCTCCTCAGCAGGTTGAGGAGCTCTGAAAGTTCAACCTCCTTTTCTTGTAGGTTGAAGTTCATTATAAACTGGGCGTAAGTGGAAGGAAGGGACTGGAGAACTATATCTGTATATAGCTCACTCTCCAATGTGATCCCTAGGTCAGCGAGCTCCTCAATGTAGCCGATCATCTTTAGCACGTGCTCGGCTACTGATGATCCGACGGCCATTCTTGTCGAAAACAACTTTTTCGACGCTTCGTATCTTGCGATACGTGATTGCTCCCCATACAGTTCTTTTGTATGAAGCAATATGGACTCCATGTCCATATTCTCATGCCTCCTCTGATGTTCGTTGTCCATCGAGGCAAGCAAGAGGCACTTGGCCTTCGCGCTATCAATCTCCCAAGTCTTGCGGATTTCCTTATCCGCGACGCTGGAAGTTGGACCAGGGACAGGGGGAGCTTTGGTGGTAAGAAGATACCCCAGCTTGTCATAAGTGATTGCTATCTTGACATTCCTGAGCCAATCTTTGTAGTTTGGCCCTGTCAGCTTGTTTTTATCTAGGAGTAACTTAAGTCCAGTCATGTTGATTGGTCGCTGCAATTAGGAGAGAGAAGAAGAAACACTCAGCATGATGCTCTTGCAAGTTTAGAGTGGTTTTTAATTTGTCTAAACAGGATGGCTCCCACTGTTTCTCGAATCCCTCCTCAAACCATAAAGGAAGAATTAGTCAGGATCAATCCCACCGTACAATACTTGCTTAACCGTTCAGCCAGGCTGGTGTCGGTACTTCGAGGGAGGTTTTCCAACGCTTTCGCGAAGTTCCTTAATTAAAGAACCTCTTTTCCCTGGGGGCGTAGCCCCGCTAACACCTTTCTAGGCACCTACTAGGTTTATAGCATTGATCGTTAAGTGAGAAATTTCCCGAGGAGTAGCATATACTCACAGTAGGATCGGGATCCAAATATCATCGCGTGACGAAACTGAAGGAATCCTACCAGAATCATCACACTCCAAATGGTATGCAAATCTAGCAAGTTTCAGTACTTATGAAACTCCCGATGTGGATTTTTGCCCCATGCTCTTATGACCTTGGCGTGAGGTCAAAATGTCATAAGTCACATGTCAAGTTCGTCCCATCATTATCCAGGTTAATTTGAATCCACCCGTACATACCCTTGACGTAGGCCAAAATGGCAGTACGACTGTTTCAAACCAACGCATTCTATCTATGCAACAGATAAATATCCGGCAGCTACCAATCACTATGCCTTGGCGTGAGGTCAAAATACATAGCTTGAATACTACCGAATATTTAACTGAAATGATGGAGGGCTACGGATGGTTTTGGCAAAACCGTGAACGTAGTGAACTTGATTTGGTCGATGGAACGAGATAGCTTTTAAAAGGAGTGGCTCAAACTCCGCATTTAAAAGTTGGTTTTGAAAAGAACCGAGTGGTTTTTCGAAAGTGTTCCAACGACTTTAACTTGGTTTATTATCTTTCATTAGTTCTTTTAATGCGTGATATTCTTGCATTAGTACTTTTAATGCGTCCCATCATTTAATCCTACCATTGCAGAAAACAACCAAAATATGACGTACGCTTATGCCATTCGCATTCGCCACTGGGTCCCGTCATCACTCGTTAGGTTACTTAACTAACGACAGAGCGGGGGCTGGGCTAGCGCGGCTGTAAAACATAAGCAACGCCTAAATAGAAATCAATGATAGACATTACAGATCACAGATGAATACATTGGATATACTAGCAATCCGCAATCCTTTCGAGCCTGAAACGAAAAGCGGATAACACGGTCGCGGTGAATAGCCAAATACCCCACCCAAGACCCCTACGGGTGCGGCAAACTACCCGCCAAGTACTCGGTAGTTTGTGCACCCCCTCCATGGGTCTATCCTAGGAGCAAAAACAGTAAAAAGAATTATACAATGACGGCTACAACCCCGACCCGGTTGTGCGGCCAAACAAATAATATTATTACATCAATTTACATTTACAATGAATGAAAGAAAAACAAAAGCTCATCTCACATCCAACCCCGGCTATTCACCCGCGACAGTCCAACACATTCATATACACATTCCAGCACATTACAGATCATGTATAACCCCGACTAATCGACCTATAGCGATTAGCCGACGTTCAATACATGCAAGCATCACAGATATAACCATCATAGTCAAAGTGCAGTGAAGTTCGGAAAAATACGGAATTATAGGACCCCAAAAGGAAATTTCTTTTCTGGAAAATCTGGGCACATATAATATATCTCAAAAATCCCAAAACCAACACCTACAGACACTGCACGAAAAACGACGCGCAGAAGACGACAAAGCGCGGCGGTTCCGCAGCACGAGCCTACCTCGTGCCGCGGATGCGCGGCGCTTTGAGCTCAACACTGGATCGTTTTTCATGGGTGTTTTTAGAAAACCCTGAGATGATTTTACAAATATAAATTTTTTCATTTTGAGCCCAAAAAATTTCAACAGAAACTCAGGTTTTTGAAAAATACGGTTTTTGGGTTTTTTACGGTTCCGAACTTCGTTACACTTCACTACCAAGCTAGTTTAAGTTTAGTTAGGCTCTGATACCACTGTAAGTCCATATTGCGACCCCCGGTGCTTACGGGGAGGCGGAAACGGTATAAAAAACGAATTTTTATCGCAAGAGGCAACATGGACTAAACATGGTCGGGATCGTTGTCTAAACTAAACTAGCAAATACACTAAAAGGAGTTAGCTACTATGGAAGATGGTTATACCTAAACTTGAACTCCTTCTTCTTCAAACCTTGTAGAGGTTGATGGTTCTCTTTACGTCGCCTTCTCCCGTCGAAGATGGATCCACCTCGAAGGTTCGACTTTGGGCTCTTCCTCGATCTTTGAGTGAACTAGGGTTTCCGGTTTGCTAAACCTTCATCCTAGAATGAGTAGAGAGAGATTAGGGTTTGCTTTTCTTTCTAAAGAGAATGATTCTCAACACATGAGAAGGTTTCTCTTTTCAAGAGGAAGAAGAAGAAGAAAATGAGGAGAGAGAGAGGTTATGATAGAATGAGCTCAATTATTTCTTTCTTGCAACCATATTGCAAAAGAAAAGAATTATCTAAATGATAATAATTGAAATAAGAATAGTTGATGGTAATTTTGGAATGACCACTATCATGCTTCTTTAAATGAAGTGTAAGCATGAATCAAGGAAGACTTTCAAGGCATGAAAGTGGTCAATGGTCAACAAGTCAACCAAGGTCAACAAGTCAACAAAAAAACAACCATAACATAATTCTCATTTAATTACTATTATTAATAGATAATATATAAATCCATTAGGGTTTGGAAAATGATAACTGTCAACTGTGCATACGCACCCGATCCGAAACCCTAATGAAAAACCTCATTCTCCGCCTCAAGCAACTGTGCATACACACCTGCATTCTCGTTCCGAGGAACAAGAATACCAAGATATAAAAGCAACCCCCAAAACATATACCAGTATCTGGCTCAAACCAGAGCCTGCCAGTATAATATCTGTCCGGACTCCAAACGTACACAAGTGCGCGGATGAGAACGGACCCTGTCGCAAAACCATGCGACCTCTACTCTGTTTTGCCCAGAGGCGAATACCCTCTGTGTGGGACTCTAAAGACTCGGCACTACGCTGGCAGTGGGTTTAACCACAGACCGCAAGCGGCACTAGCTGTGCGTAACGGTCCCCAGGTGGATGCCGACAAGAAGGCTGACGAGGTGAAACCCCATCTGTACTCCTACTGAGTCTGAATGTGACATTCTCCGTACAGTCCGGTCTGTTCGTCTGATACATCGCATGGCGGGCCTAGGGGGCGGTAAACGTCAGTCCCCCAATAGCGGTACAAGTCGTGCCGGAGCGAAGCCCAAAACACCCTGAGATAACACTGGAAACCTACCAGTATATCTCGTTTGCCCTGGCCAGGGACTACTCGTGTAATGGCTCTCCTAGACACAGCGCGATGTCAACCCCCAATACCGGGAGAGACGAATCCTGTCTAACCGTCACTGCCTCCAAGTGCTTCGGGACTGCACCCAACCACCACCTGTTTGCACGACTCCTTTGAGCCGTGGTAGGGTAGTGATCAAAGTGCAGTGGGAACACACTCGAGGCGAAGTGCCAGTGTCAAGTCAGCGGACTAAGCTGTACTCATGTCACCTGGGAACTGACGACTGACGATAGGTATAATACCAACCTGTCAGTTCCCGACGAGTCCTGTCCAGTGTACTCGTAACCCAACGAGCACCCGTATACTATCTCCAGTACGATGTACTGATGGCTGTGGGACAGACCATCTCCCACACTGGGATGAGAAGCGCATACGCTAGTCTACTCCGGAGTATCGATGCCCTGTCTCGATAGTCCTGCGACTAGGGACCTGTATAAGGATGTGCTTATAGATTACCCAGCCCCCACTAGTGTGACTGCCATCACAACGCTGGTAATCAAGCAAAGATCCTAAGGGCTCCACTAATGCGTATAAGTGATATAGTAAAATAAACACAAGTACACATTGAAGTAGAGACAAACCAAGTAGCATACTGCTATTTTGAGCAAGATTGTATATACAAGGTGAATATCCCAAGCATCCATTAAGTAATATACAAACTAGTATGATACAGTAATGGCCTCTAGGGCATATACACTAACATTGACGAGGGTTGATTTTCTACCATCTGGAAGATCAATAGTGATATTGTTCTTGACTCGCCACAGTTTTATTAAAATGGATTTTTTTCAGAAAAACAGTAGTGGGAGCATGGTAGAACTGGAAGTGATTCCAGAACCGCAAACGATTACGGAAAGTTTTAATAGGACCTATATATTCAATCAGGTTTGACATTCCAATAGCCACTCCGCAGATATGGTGGGTAACCTCAAACACCCTAGAGGTACTCCGGTAGCCTCAAGGACGGTGACAGGGAGGTTCTTGTTTACCCAGACTTGACACTACTGTTGTTCCAGACTATGAGACCCGGCAGGAGGAAATGTATAGCGTCGTTCTAAACTAGTACACGTATATATTATTCTGCCAGAGGGTTGTTGTAGTCAGTGGGAGCAGCGGAAGCATAGTGGGCAAGTAGCTAGTGTCTATTTATAGACTTGAGCAGAAATAGCGGAGAAAGATCATCTATTTTTGATATGACAGTCATGGGTTTGACTTCATCAGAATAGGAGATGGATCTGTTAAGAAGGTAGTAGTAGGGTGTAATGTCATGGTATTTGGATGACATACACAGAGTAGGAAGTAAAATTCTTATACTACGATTGGTTGTACTGTGGTCGTCACACAGTTGTATTTTCCACAAAGGATATGGATATAATATCTGACATTCTGGTTACTAGATCTATAGTTTTAGATCTAGATTTGGGTAATTTCCTTATATGGGTACTTTGACAGTATTCTAATAGTATTTTGGAATAAATGACTCTTGGCATGGTGGTGAACCTGCAGGTGATGGAGTTACCCTCTCTAAAGGTGTCTTACAGACTAAAGGGGAAAGGGATGTGCATGATTGGCAGATCACTTGCTTAGGCAATTGAGTCAATTGGGAGATGTCAAGTACCACACCAGATGTCGTTATTGCACTAGATGCGATAAGTTTATATTAATCCAATCCTGGAGAAACATTAGGAAGCAGTTATAGAACATAAGTACATGTTCTACGGATTAGATGACGGCGGCCTCCTTCGGGAGACGGTTATCATTCCAGGCTTCATAGGTGACATGGATAATAGAGTGATTGTCAGAGTTATAGTTTTCCCTCTGACGATGGACAATATTATGGACAGGTGGTCCAAAAGGATACTGTGGGAGGCATAGTGCTCAACACTGATTAGTTTCAGTGATCGATACAGTCTAAGAAGTTTGGATTTGGAGTTCATTTATGAACTAGGTCCCATCAGATATCCAGACATATTCTAAGACAGGTATTACTTGATCCGGGAGATGGTTTTCTCCGTGAACTTGAGATTAAGAGAGACATAGAAAGAAACTCCGGAGCGGATCCACTCACTGAGGCTATTTCTCGAACACAAGAGTTTTACAAACGAGCTTTGTGAAACTGATTAGTAGAGGAGTTGGATGCTCGGTATCACACGAGCTGTGAGTACACGACATCGCAATAATTAGCCTTAAGTGCAAGTGGGGGATTGTTGGATATAGTGCCCTCTAAGTCAATTATTGGATCGCAGGTACGTGATTGCAATGATTGAGGAAGGACCTATACCGATAAACAGTCTTACTCGAGATGATAGTATGCTATCTGGTCTGTCTTTATCATCATGATAAAGCCCATAGGATTCTTGTTTGACTACCAGCAGTATGATGGCGATCATATATGTGGGAGCTGGGGTCTATAAGCACATCCTTAAAGTGTCCCTAGTCGTGGGAGTTTCGAGACAGGGCATCGATACTCCGGACTAGACTAGTGTATACAGTCGAGACCCCGACGAGGGGCGGTGGCCGGTCTCACAAGCCACTGGTGTCAGTTGGATCACCTAAGATGTATACAGGTGCTCATTGGGTTATGAGTACACCGGACTGGACTCGCCGGGAACATGCTAGTTGGTATTATACATATCGTCAGATAGCAGTTCCCTGGTGACAAGTGTACAGGTTAGTTCATTGACCTGAGGTCGTCATTTGTCTCGTGTGAGTTCCCACTGTGCTTTGATTTATACCCTACCACGGGTCAAAGGAGTCGTGCAAATAGGTATATTTTGGGTACAGTCCCGAGCCACATTAGAGGCAAGTGAGCGCATCTTCGGGGATTCGTCTCTCCCGGTATTGGGGGTGAGATCGGGCTGTATTTAGGAGAGCCATTACATGAAATCCCTGGCCAGGGTAATCGAGATATACTGGTAGGTATACCAGTAGAATCTCAAGGTGTTCTGGGCTGCTCTCTGACACGACTTATACCGCTGTTGGGGGTCTGATGTTTACCGGCCCCCTAGGCCGTATATGCGATACTCATAGACGAATGTTCCAGACTGTACGGTTATTGTCACTGTCAGGCTCAGTAGGGTTTATAGATGAGTTCGCTCGTCAGCTTCCCTTCCAATCAATACATAGGCAAAACGTTACGTACAGATAGTACCTCTGACGTACTAATGGTTATACCCAGTGCCAGTGTACTGATGAGTCATTAGAGTCCCCCACCGACACTTTCCCAAGTTCGGGCGAAACGTTGTAGAGCCCGTATGGGTTTATGGCAAGGTTCGGAAAATGCACGTGCGTTTTCGCACGTGTCAGTTTTCGGGCAGATAATACTTGTAGGCTTTGGTTTAAGCCGGAACCCAGTATTATACTATGTAGATATAATATCTTTGTCTCAGTTGCATTTGTATTCGGTCGTAATACAAATGCGGGTATGTTTATACCGATACAGGGTTATCCTGAAATTCGTTTCGGGATGATTTTTGGAAGTTGCCAGTTTCCAGTTTTCTATCATCCATATTTTGACATTCGGTTAAATACGGATTTTTCTTTTCGTCTTCGGAGTGAGTCATTCTTCTAGAAGGTTCTAGAAGTGATGACAAGGCTTGTGACTCACTTGGGTCATTAATGGTTCATTAATGATGGAGGATGACTAGGTTTAATGTGATTGGTTCCATTTAATGATAGTTGATGATTCATTCTTTCATTATTGTTATGATAACTATCATTTGTTATGATCACCACTTGAAATCTCCTACACTCACCTCCCTCCTTTGATATATATGGCCGGCCACTTCTTTGTGAGAGAGAGGGATTTGATTCATTCATTTTTGGCCAAAAATTTCATATATTTTAGTGTATGGAAATTTCCTAGTTCAATTTCCATTCACCCGATTCCAAATGGCAACTTCTTTTAACCGTTCGTCCATAGTCTTGGACGTAACGAGACAAAGTATTCTACTCATTCTCTACTTCATCTTGGTCGTCTATTTTGGCAAACTTTACGATCGAGTTGCCTCGGATCAGAGGCGGGAGCCCGTTTAAAGATCTGTCGACGTGGTGCCACCTAAACGATGAGAACGGAGATCAAGCAAGTTCGGATCAGTTGCAACATAGCGTGGGATGATGGTTGAAGACCGAAGGACTCGGATCATTCGGTATAACAATTCTACCCTCCTTACAATTTGTTAGTTTAGCTTTAATGGACGATCCGGGATAAAGTACGCGATAGCGCCAGTCGTAAATATTTTGTTCCGCATATTGGCGTCTGTTAGACGGCCGGGACGCTGCCGCGGACTTACACCCAAGCTATGCCTGGTACCTATACTGCTGCAAGATCGTCCTCGATACTTTAGGCCCATTCTTTAGCCTCAAGAGGACTCTCTCTTTCCCGGAAAAGTTTGTTGGGTGCATCGCATGAAATTTCTTTACTCCAGATTCTTCGGCATCAGGACGGTTCATGAGAATAGCAGTCTGCTACTGTTGGCCTTCCAAAAGGCTTTTGATGGATTTTAGAAGCACCGTTTGTTCATTGATCGGAGCAACAGTAGGGAGATGTGGTAAGGTAGATGATAGTGTGTTTCCATTGACGTTGGTGCTGGTGCTGGTGTTGTTTAGAGAATCCATCACCTTGATAGAAAAGACAGATTAGGATAGATTCAAGAAATTTGAAATGCAAGGAATGTATAGTTGGTGATTCTTACAATTCTTGGGATATATTGCTTAAGACTTCATGCAGAACTGACCTGTATGGGCCGCCAGCAAAACCTATCACGTCTCACTTCACAATAGACGGAAACGGAGATGTAGCAAGCCCACAACTATTTACTATGAAAATGCGCTAAGCGTAATTAAGCAATATAACAATGTGCAAGAATGATAAGAGTAATAAAATGAAATGACAACTTAATTTACATTCAACCTTACATACAACTGTCTGGAAATAAAAGATACAATAATAATGCAAATGCCTAAATAATGACATAATGAAAGTAAGTACATGCAGGAAGAAGCCAGTAGTCTGGCTGAGTAGCAAACTGGTCCTAGTCCTCCTAGCCCGGCTCTATGTCCTCAGAGTCCGGTCCTCCTGACGAACATTCCCAAGAAAGAAAACAGGGAGGAATGTCGTCAGCGAACTAGCGCTTGGTAAGTCCCAAAAGAAATAAAAGAAGATAGTATATAATGTGAAAATAAACCAAATGAACAGTGGACAGGTAAAGTTGTATATGATCATTCACAGGTATAAAGTAGTTATTCTAACGTGGTTATTTATAGTTTGATAAAAAAAAAGTATTCATGTATACGAGAAGAGTCCATCTTACCTCGTGGACTATGGTATCATGTAGTACAGGGCCCTGTCATAACCCACGGAATAATGGCACGTGAATTCATGTAGGTGTTTTTTAAAGTGACCTCTTATGACATGATATACGTTCTGTACCAATCTACCCCTTTATCCCCGCATATTGTATTGTATAGATTAAGATTACATGTCTTAGCTGAATCCTTGAATATAAGAAAATACAAGTTCATGTTCAAGATATAATCATTTGTCAAGTATTCTTGTATAGTTTATGTCAAGTTATATCCATGGTTCGGTCAAGTCGATCCAGGTATTCAAATTTGAGTTTGATATTTGAATTCGAGTGTTCAGGTTCATGATCAAGTATTCCAGTTTGTGTTTGATTTCGGATTACGATTTGAGTTTGGATTCATGTTGGAGTAAGTATCTTATAAAAGGATTAAATTCTTGAATTTCTTAAGTTCGGGAGTAATCAGACAACTGCTGCATATGGACGGCAGAATTTGTGTCTTTTTCCAAGACAATTATCATTGATAACTCCGTTAAGTTGTCTAACTTAAATAGGAAAGCACTCACTTTCTCCAGATCCCTGGAGCTCAAAATAAGTGATACCGCTTAAACCTATATTAATCTAGAGTCCTTAAATATTTATATTTTGTTGTTTATATTGTATTTATATTATTTGCATTTCTCAAGGGGGTTTTATGAAAAATATTTCAATATTGTTTAAAAATAAACCTCGAGAGTGATTTATAATATTTGCTTTTATGAATATGTATTTTAATTTTTGTGGTATTTTAGTGATAAAACCTAGTTTTTAAAAGTTTATGGTATTTTAATAAAAACTACTTCTTTTGGAAACTTGATGGTATTTTCATTTAAAACTTTAATCTTTCAGTTAAAAAATATACTTTCTCAATTTGTTTTTTATTGAAAATACGGATTCATAGTTTTATATAATTTTCCAAAGTTTAGTTTTGTTTAGTAAATCCGTATTTCTTAAAAACTGTATTTTTATTCCTTTCGAGACCGAATACTCCGTGAAGAGTTCTGCATCTCGCTCTACTATCTCAAGGATGTGCGATAATCCATATTATCCAATAGCGGGTCTCCTAACGAGGGTTGTAGAGGCGCAATTGCCAGGGATTTTAAAATACCGATTAAAAGAAAACCTTTTTTTGTAAAAACTATGGTATTTTGATGAAAAACTTATTCTCTTGAATTAGCTATATATCTAAATCTTGTGCTATGAAATCATAGTGTGCGTGTGGGGTAGGTCGTTACCCCATGAATTTCCCAGAGAAATATTTGTTAGTTATCGAAGGAACGGTTATACTAAAGTTCATGGTATGTTTTTGAAAAAAAATCATTTTATGATTATTTCTCTTAGAAAATTTTATTACACTAAAAGCTAAATAATGTGAATGATATGTTAAACTGGTTTTAGAGAGTTTGAATGAACTATTAACATAGCAAGGGCAACAAAAATTATTTTAAGAAAATAGAGTACATGGTAACTCCGCTTTTCGATTATTGTTTCAAAAATTATACTGAAGTGAAAGGAGAGAGAGATGAAGGGACTTGTGGTTTTGTAGTGTCGAGAAAAAAGCAAGGAAGAGGGAAAAGTTGTCGTGGCGTCGCGGTAGCTCCGGGAACAACTCTGATCTTCAACAAAAAGAAATTGGTTGCTAACTCCACTTGACTCCACTTGCACTTAGAGAATTTTGAGAATTTTGGATAGAATTTTCAGAAAGGGGAAGGGTTAGGGCATAGTGTGGTATTTGTAGTGAAGAATTTAGGACATGTGAATTAAACTTTTGAATAAAAGAATTAAAATTGGTGTTAATTAAGGATTTGAAAAGTCGCTGTTTGATTGCTGGAAAATCAAACAGTGCGGGGGAGTTGAAGGGAGCTGAAAGGGTGTGTGTGCAAAGTACGGAGGTGATTAGAGCAATCAAGACCGTCGGCTGTGGGCAAACAGGAGAAACGGGCGGTCGGATTTTGATACCTTGGCTCGAGATTCGTGCTAGGTGTTTTAATTAGTGTTAACTCCTTATTTATCCCGTTTGATTTTTCTGAAACTCTTCGATTTTCCGTGTATTGCACATGCAACTCTTAGGCTTCCGAAAAGTTAAAAAGAAAAATATTAAAAATAATTGGAACTGATGAGATTCGAACACACAGGCTATGTCACAGCAGTAGAGAGGCTTTACTAGTGAGCTATAAGTTGTTTCCTACTTTTATTGAGCAAAAATAACTTATTAAAACTCCTACTCATGCTGAAATACCCTTTCTATATATTAAACAAGTTAATTTTGTACATGGATTTCAGAGTCG
Source organism: Agapanthus africanus (assembly GCA_030015575.1). Classification (NCBI taxonomy): domain Eukaryota; kingdom Viridiplantae; phylum Streptophyta; class Magnoliopsida; order Asparagales; family Amaryllidaceae; genus Agapanthus; species Agapanthus africanus. The sequence goes on from CM057345.1 coordinate 122,018,271, forward strand.
TTACAATATGATACATATACTTATTTTTCATTTAGTGGCAAGCATGCATGTGGGTGGTAGGGATCACTTGAGAAGATATTTTCTCAAGCCCTCCCATGACATATGTGTTAGAGGAGAGAGAGAAAAAGATGGATAATTCATTTTCCTCATCATATTCTCTCTCATGTGATGAGAACAAAAGAGAAGAACCGGAGAGAAAAAGAGAGAGCTTTTCCACTTCATCTTCTACCTTTTGCTTACTAGCAATTTGTGGGAGCTAGTTACTTCACAAAGAAGAGTTCTTTGATGGAGTTGAAGCTTGTAGTGAATTTTTTTCAAGGTAGATCACCTTTGGAGAGGAGGTCGACAATCAAGGTCGATCCTAACACCCAGAGGCGTAGCTTAGGTCTTCCACTTGAGTGTGGACACGCTACAAAGGTTGTATCCCTCTATAAACTTTTAGATTGCTTAGTTTTGCTCTCTTGAGTTATTACAATTGCTAGTTTATGGATGATCTTGGTTGTAGTTTATGGTGTTATTGTTAGAAAAATTTTGTTCAATGTTTCCGCCACGGCCCGCAAGTGTTGCGACCCTAGCACCGTAGAATTACACACTCTACACCAATATGTAAAATTCAAATTTGGTGATGATGTTTGTATCATACCTACTTGAGAGGAATCCACGTGTTCTAGTACATCTTTCAAGGGTCTATCTCTTCAAAACCAATCTATCCTGCTTATGGAGGGCAGTGATAACTTGAGTGAGTTAGATGACGAAGATTACAACATCCTCTTGGAACTTCAATATGAGTCTGATCTTCCTGATAGTGAGAGTGATCTCCTTGAACAATACTATGTCAAACTTGAGCATGAATGCAATACTACTATTTTGAATGATCAGGAACTCATATTTGATGATCCTATTGTCATTCTTCAGGAGGCACATCCAGATCAGATGATTGCTGCCTTGTGTAGTTGGTGGGAATACTAAGACGGTCAAGGACTTGGTATTCGAAGCCAGGGTATTACTGAACCTATTGACCCTCTGGTCAATGAAAGGACTTAGGTTCTCGGGTATCAACCCACCAGCCATAATTTCCACAGCAGACATAAGATGAAAAAGATGAAGTTTCCGCTAATTCATAAAACCTTCATTCCATGGTCGGCAAATCCCATCATCATTTTTTCGGATGACGAAGAGGAAGCAGAGCAAAGAAAAGAGCAGATCGGAATTGTTGACGATAAGCTCGACGATAGTCAACATATCTTAATTGGAAATCTCTTCGGAAATGGCGAGGACGACAAGAAGAACGAAAACGTTTGCGAGGCATCTACCGAGCAAATCGACGACATCAGTAAGTGGTTGGCTCAATTTGATCTCAAGAAGGAAAATCTCGGAGATACCGAGGTCAATCATCTCTCTTCCATGATTGAAATGGATGGTGAATCCGTGGATCTCGACCCTCATAGATCCATTATGCTCATACACTTTTCCCCCAAAGCAACACATGTACCAGTCAACTGTTTTTGTTCAAATCCACACTAATATTCTTGCATCAAAATGGATTGATGACAAAACCTAGGAGATGTTTCTCCATTGCACGAAAGATCCCTAAAGAGATTTGCAAAATGAATTTTAAAAAGAATATTTTGAAAAAGTTTTTGAGATTTTAAAATATTCACTAGACCCCACAAAAACCATAGACATCTGTGATAGTTTCTTTAACTCCATGATGCGACCTCGGGTGATCCCTGCAGATTGTGACATGGAGTTGATGGATATCGACCTAGAACAATGAGATGCGAATATAGATCCCAGTCTAGTCGATAGTTTGAGAAAAAGTGAGCGACCGAAGGACTTGACGTATGATGACACCGAGAGCATAAACCTCGGTGGGCCCGATGAATCAAATATCATGAAGATTGGAGCATAACTATGACTTAAAATCAAAGAGCGCTTGATCTCATTGTTGTACGAATACTCCGACATCTTCGCTTGGACATATATAGACATGCCAGGATTGGATCCGGAGATCGTGACTCACCATTTACCACTAACCAAAGAATCAAAACTGATGAAACAAAAACTGAGGAAACTTTGAACAGAGCATTCTATACAAGTCAAAGAAGAAGTCATGAAGCAACTCAATGTCAGGTTCGTCTGAAACATGAATTCCAGTCTGGATAGAAAACATAGTGTCTATGCCAAAGAAGAATGGAAGTGTAAGAGTATGTGTCGACTTCAGAGACCTTAATTGCTTTAGTCCGAAGGATGAATTCCCACTGCCCATAATTGACATCCCAGTAGATAACACTGCGGGGCATGCGATGCTATCCTTCATGGACGGATTCTCCGGTTACAATCAAATCAAGATCGCGGCAGAAGATTAAGAGAAGACAGCCTTTATCACTCCATGTGGTACGTTCTGTTACCGGGTAATGTCATTCGGACTGAAGAATGCAGGTGCGACATATCAAAGGGCAATGACGACTTTATTTCATGATATGATGTAACGAGCTAGTGGTGTACGTCAACGATATGATCGCTAAATCAAAGGAACCCGCACACCACGTCGATGATCTAAAGAAGTTGTTCGTCCGTTTATGAAAATATAAATTGCGTCTAAATCTGGCAAAGTGTGTGTTTGGGACAACTTTGGGAAAGATTTTAGGTTTTATCGTTACTCAAAGAGGAATCGAGGTAGATCCATCCAAAATTAAAGCTATATAGGAAATGTCATCGCCAATGATAGAAAAAGAAGTCGATGGCTTTCTCGGAAGAATCCAGTATATCGGCCGATTTTTAGCTCAATTTGCTCCGACTTATGAACCCATCTACAGCCTACTAAGAAAACACGCCCCTATAAAATGGAATGAAGATTGTCACATAGCGTTTGGCAAAATCAAATCTTATCTATCCAATCCCCCAGTTTTGGTGCCACCAGTTCTAGGAAAATCGTTCATCATGAATATCGCGATTTTTGACACATCTATGGGTTGTGTGCTTGGGAAACACAACAAAACAGGACGGAAAGAAAAGGCAATATATTATCTGACCAAGCGGATGACTACATATGAAGCAAAGACTTGTTCATTGAAAAATTGTGTCTAACATTGGTATAAGATGTACAACGCCTTCGTCACTACACACTTAGTCATACTACCCTACTCATCGCCAAACACGACCCTCTACGATATATCTTTGAGAATCCAACCCTCATTGGAAGAAACACAAAATGGCAAAGGATACTCACACAGTATCATATCTAGTTAGTCACTTGGAACGCTATCAAGGAGCAAGCAATCGCAGACCACCTCTCTAAACATCCTATCGAGAATTACAAACCTTTAAAAGTAGATTTTCTATATGAAGATATAATTTCATCTACCGAAGATATTGAAGACGATGATGTATGGATCGGATATTTCGATGGCGCAGCCAACAAGAATGGCAAAGGTGTGGGAGCGGTGCTTATTTCTTCGACAGGAAATCAACTACCAACAGCCCTCCAAATCAATTTTGAATGCAACATGGCAGAATATGAAGCTTGTATTCTGGTAGTACAAATGGTGATACAAAACAAAATCAAGAAGCTGAATGTACGTGCCAATTCTCTACTCATGATTTCTCAAACCACCGGAGAATTCCAAATCCTAGATGAAAATCTAACCCCTAATCATGATTTTCTAATCCATCTCAAGGAAAACTTTTCACTTCGAATTCATACCACGCACTAATAACCGCTTCGCTGATGCTTTAGTTACTTTGGATACATGGTGTGACATACTAAAAAGCGGAACCTTTAAAATACAAATTACCAAGAGGAAAACTCCTATCTATTGTTGCAGGTGCAGAGCAGGTCACTCTGAACAACAAAGGAAAATCCTAGTTCTATGATATCAAGAGATTTCTAAAGGATTTCACTTTACCGGAAGGAACTTCAGCAAATTGAAAGACGCTCGTCAATTTCACCCGAAATTTTGTAATCTGCAAGGAAGAACTTTATAAGAGATCGTTTGAAGGAATACTATTGCAGTGCTTAGACGAAGAAGAAGATCAGAAAGTGATGAAAGAAGTGCATTTCGGAATCTGCGGAGCCCATACAAGCAGCAACACACTCACAAAGAAGATCTGATGACAAGGGTATTTCTGGATGACCGTGGAAACAAATTGTCATGAACTTTTAAAGAAGTGTTACCAATATCAAATACACTCAAATCTCATCCACGTACCTTCGGCTGAGCTTCATAACCTCTCTGTGCCATGGCCTTTTGCAATAAGGGGCCTAGATGTGGTCCCATGATATCACCGAAAGCTTCAAACGGTCATGAGTTTATACTGGTCGCAATCGATTAGTTTATTAAATGGGTTATGGCCGCATTATATTCAAACATCAAAGCTAACCAAGCTGTCAAATTCTTAGAAAACTTGATTTGCTGATTTAGACTCCCTCACGAGATCATAATTGACAACGGGACAAATTTCGCCACGAAGAAAGTTCAAGACTTCTGTGAAGAGCACAAGATCAAATATCGCTTCTCATCACCTTACAGACCATAAAAAAAATGGAGCATTCGAAGAAGCTAACAAGAATATTGTGCGGAGAAGATGGTCATAACTCATAAGAATTGGTACAAGAAACTCCCTTACGCTTTATAGGCATATCAAACGACTATTAGAACCTCCACCGAAGCCACACCAAACTCACTTGTTTACGGAAACGAAGCAGTCCTCCCTGTAGAAGTAATGATACCATCTTTGAGAGTCTTGATAGAAGATGAAGGTATTAACGAGCTTGAATGGTTCAGAAATAAATTCGACAAATTGGACTTCATGGAAGAAAGGAGACTAAAAGATTTATGTCACGTACAGTGCTATCAACGAAGAATGTGAGAGCATACAACCGGAAGGCTCACGAGAGATCATTTCAAAAAGGTGATCTAGTCTTTAAGAAAATATAGCCGACAAGCACCAAAGGCAAATTCGCGCCGAATTGGAAAGGACCGTTCGTGGTCGATCATGCGTACTCTGAAAATGCCTACCTACTCATCACTATGGACGGAACAGATAACTTTGGGCTTATAAATGCTGGACATCTTCAGAAATACTATATTTAATTCGAGTCTCCACTATAAAGTTTGTTGGATGAGCCCTTCATTTGACCGTTACTTTCCCTAAAAAATACCATTTACGAATTATTTCCATTTGCACATCACTTTGAGCCTTTTTAATTTCTTTGATACACCCTTGTACATATTGAAAAAAAGTTGTCATCCCAAAAATTTCAAAAAATTTGCAAAACGAAAGAAAAATTTTAGAAGAAAAAGAAAAAAAAAGAAAAAAAAATGAAAGTGGAAATAAAGGGAAGAGCAAATTATCAACAATTTTGGTTGCTGAAATTACTATTTTCTTTTGAGCCTAACTAACACACTTTGATCATCTCTAGCTTTGTTACAACCGAAAAGGTCCTCATAAATCCGATAAGCAATATAGTGAGATATAATAGTTATGACGTATCCGATCCCAGCTTTTGTAGTCTTTAAGTTATCTTTCAAGGAAATCATATTGGGAGCATGACAGCTATCATTGTATATATTTATTTTGTTACTATTTAAAAAAATAAAAAATAAAAAAGATGGTTACTCCATAAACAAAAGGGGCACGAATGAAAACCTGAAAAGGTTTCGTGAGTAAAAAGAGTGAGACTACCCTCAGAATTGGGAAAACCCGAAAGGGCGTAGACTCGTAAAAAAAGAAAAATAATAATACCACTACTGGGTGAAAATATGTAAAGGCCCTAGTAGCATTTGCAACATTCGTATATTTGGTACTCTTCCAATATGACCAATAATGCACAGAGTCGACAAAGAAGAAAGCATATCGACTGGTTACGGTTTTGATAGGGGCAATGTGAAGCAACGATTAGAACGATTGGTAGATTTCAAACAAGCCTCATCTATTAAGAGTCTGAGTTCTCTCACTTTTACTCAAACACGTACCACATGCTCTACATCGATAACCAGTGAATCTATTGCATCTTATCTATGATATTTCAAATGCACATTTTCGAAAATTACAACACGCGTCTTAAAATAAACGTTGGATGACGCTACTCCAGGAATCCAACATGGATTCGTTCTTGGACCCAGAACCAAGAATTTGAAATTCTACAACTTCTCAGGTTGACAAAGTTCCCATCAAAAGCATGGTTCTTCCGAAGAAGTAAAACTACAGCCTTTAATTCGGTGAGCATGTCTTCCTGGCTGGCGTAAAATAGATCCAGTGCCCTTATTTGTTAGACAATCATGGTACTGCTATATGTTAAGAAGCAGAATATTACTATATGATGTACATATATATTAAAAAAACGTTTTCAAAAAGTTTTTGTTTCTCTTTCTTCCAAAACAAAAAAATCATTCGAAACAATAATGTATATTTTCAAGACTTCCTAAACTTCAAAAAAATTCCCTTCACGGGATGAAGTGCTAACTAGTTGATTCTCCATATCAATTAGTTAGTCTTCGTTTCCAAAATTCAAATTCAAATAAGTTGGTATTTTTTGAAGGTGTAGATCCCAATCCATAGGATAAGCCTCCAACTCCGTACCCACGAACCAATAAGCTCTCATCTATTATCTAGTTATAAGAATGTATCCCTTTCCATTGGATAGTTCCCCTTGCTAGGTTTCGGCCCATCATTATATCATCTTTGTATCATTTAGAATAGTTGTATCATATAGAATAGCTGCATCATCTGTGCACCGCATAGATCAGTAGCATCCTGCATCCTAGCACCCGACAAGGGACGATGTTTGAGATCCACTCACCCTAGATGAATTTCTCTTGCAGCTAATCTCCTTTCTGAAAGCGGGAAGCTGCTCTTTTTCTATTTAAATAGGATTTTTGCACGCATTTGCATCTGCATATCTTCAAAAAAATAATTTAAAAAACCATTTTGCTGCTTCTTTGTGGTGCCTCTAGATTTTGCCTATCGATTGCCTTCATTGATAGCCAACTTCTATCCAAGAGGGCATATGTAGATACCCCAACAAAGCAGTAATTTGCGAATTTACCCTTTTACCCCTACATCATTTTTTGCATCATAACCTTGCATCCTCATAATACCAGTGCATCTGCATCATCTCATTCGCCTCATTTTTGCATAAAAATAAATGTTTTGTGTACATGAAGGCAACTTAAGTGCATGTTTATGATTCGTTCAAATGACCGAAATACCCTTTTCGAGATGCTCAAAAATCCATATCTCATGAATTTTTGCACAACTCATCATGTGGATTTTGTAGAGGTTCTTAATGATTTATCATGAATTACCAAAGCATAAAATTCAAATTGATTTGTCAAATTCTATGAAAACTTTCAAGATTATCCATGAAATTTAAGGTTATTTGGACATCGTTTGTTATAGGTTTGAATATGTGCGATTATAGGTTCATTAAGCTAGTCATCTTATCAAACACTTAATTAGCGATAATTAATGGCCACTTGACTTGTCAAATCTAAAGCATAAGATTCTCTCCTTAGTGAACCATTAACCTAACTTCCATCTCATGAAAGCTAAAACATGCATATTTTACCTAAAAGCATACCTAACTTTCACATTTTTTGTTCTATTATGAAATGATTGGTGTCTAAGCATTTCATTATGAGATAAACTTAAGTGATGGTCAGGATTAGTGATCTCTATAACATCTCAACCATTCTATTCTCTAGAATCAATCACAACCCTTCATCTCATATCCTAACCATTCTTTCTTCTACAAATAAGCCCTCTCTCATGAGAATGGCTCCTCTCGTTCTCCCTCTTTTTTCTTCTTCCCCTCTCTTGCTCTTTTCTTGAAGAACTCAATCCTCACACTCATTTCTCAACTGAAATAAACATTAGATTAGCTTAGAAAACCCTCAAAAATCCCCAAAAAATCCTAAAAAATCGCAAGCTATAGAAAGAAAGACCTGATCTTTTCCATTTAGGAGTGAAGGCCCTACTTTCTAGTTCTAGATTGTCTTGTTTAAGTTTGAATCCTTCAAACAACAACAAATTTGAAAAATCGGGGATCCAAGATCCCATACTTGTGTTTTCTTCACTTTTTATGCATTTCTAGCTTGTTTTCCTTGTTTATGCAAGTAGAATGGTTCTTCTCTTTATTTTTATGTTTTCTTCTTGATTTTCTTGATTTTTCCTTGAGACTAAGATCTATTCGATAAAGAGAAGAGGATTCATCCTAGGACTCTCTTCATAGATAAAAAAAATCTCCAAAAAACCCAAAAAAATTTGTTAAATGTTGTAGTTTTTCGGTTCTCTTCTTGTTTTTTGTTTCATTTCTTTATGGACTTTGATTGAAAAAGCAAAGAGAATAGGATTGTATCCAAAGACCCTCTGTTATCAAGGTTTTGTAGATCAGATTCCAAGAAAAACATTAAAAAATGTTTAAAATGAACGAGCGTCGGCAAGTACCGATATGGAGTTTTCTGCATAGTATGTACATTTTTACCATATCTACCTCTATAGACCTTTAAATCTGTTAGCGACTTTTTTTGTTGGAAAGTAGACTCGATAATCTTTCCAACAACATGAATTTCATCGAATTTGGATATCTGGATTGAGAGATATCGAGTTTACAAGTCAAAATTGTGCTGCAGAAATTGATCTCTGGTTCATGTACCCCAGGAGACTTGTCACATGCCTCCCAGGTACCTGACACCCAGGAACTGCAAAAACAACCTCCGTTTCAGTTCTCGGAACCTCGATCTGACCTTATTCCATCATTTTCACTGCTTATATGCATCAGTTGCCCTCACATATGTGTTTTCATATGTTTTGAGGGAATTCGCATGAGTTTTCATATTTGAAAAGCAAATTAAAGCCGAGTTGTGCTCAATTGGGATATTCTTGTGGGTAGCCAATTATGTCAGGTTTTCACTAGAATATTGTGATTCCTTACCCGTGATTCGCTGTTTCTTCCTCTCCCCTTTGCTGTTTCTTCCTCTCCCCTCCCTTTTTTCTTGTGTTTTGACCAAGTGGCGACTCCGGTTAACTAACCTGCTTTTCACCTAGTTTTTAGCTTCTCGGTTTCCTTGAAGGTTGGTGGCTACACTCATCAAACGCTCATGTTACAGTTTTTCAAATGCGTGCAGTTTCTAGTGACATTGGTGTGGTAACAAGCTGGTGTCATGACATACCAGGTTGTGTATACTGATGTTGGTCCAGACACTTATCAGAATCCTTGTCAAGAAGGTGTCCTACTTATGAGGATGTTCAAGCTTGAACTCATTGACATGGAAACAATATATGAAGGGGAACGTCTGCTCAATGTTCAAACTTGATCTCATTAATATGGAAACGATATATGAAGGGTCAAGTCTGCATGATCCAATTGATGTGGAGGAGCTAGAGAGTGGCTGAAATGCTAATCAAGTGTTTCTTAGGACCTTTAATAAAGGATTGGGAATGAAATCGGTTTCAGCAAGAGGATTAGATGAAGGGGGTCGACCCCGTGTAATAAGAGATGGCACGGGTCCCAGTGGGTTAAGAGATAGGGCAGGTTGCAACAGGACCAAAGACAACAAGGGTAATGCAATTGAAGAAAATAATGATATCAAGCCGGCGGATTATTGACAAATAGTGTCATAGATGGTCGACCCCCGACCGCATATTACACTAAAATAGGAAAACATATAAACATAAAAACATTAAATATTATAATGTACAGAAACAGGGAATAAGTGTTTTAAACTTTCGACCGCCGACCGCATAGGATAACTAGTGCATAAAAGGTTGACAGTCAATCTAATGAGGCTAAGCGGAGATATATTTGATATTCTCCGCATTCTTAACAAAGTTGTAATAGTAAAAGGTGTCTTAGACGATCGATGATTGACCGCATAGACCGTCTGTTGTTAAAATCTCAACGGTTTTGGACTTTAACGCTATTAAATTATCAAAAAAGTATCCAAACGGTTGATCGTTAACAGTTTAGTGAATTATGAACAGTCCGTGACAAGTAAATTTCTCTAGATTTGATCCTAAATGTTATAAATAGAGCCATAGACCATCTCATTTGTCTCATCCCGAAATTATCAAAGACTCTGAGTAGTTCAAAAGCCATAAAACTAAAAAATATTAGGAAGAATTGCTATAGGCTCTACGGGATCCGTGTTACATCCCGTTTCACAAAGTACGTAGAGAAGACGCGACGAGGTCCGCGACGTATCCATACCGAGAAGCACTTCTTTCCGATACAGACACGCTAACCAAAAAATAGTGCAGGGTAGTAATACAAATATAAGAATAAATAAAATAAAATATTTATCCATAACTAATCCTTTATTACAATAAAATCAAACTTCATCGTTGATTTGTATCATCGAAAAGAAACCTAGAAAGCGAGTATAAACAAGTGTCTGAAATAAAAGACAAATAAACTAAGCCTAAAAAGTCGCCAGGTAATGAACATGGTTCTCCACCGTAGGCTCAACCTCAGTAGCCTCGTTCTTGTCTGCTTCCAAGTCTAACGAATATTTTTGAAGAGAAATATTCGTCAATGAGTTTACACTTAAGTAGGCTCCCCAAGGTTCAAAGATTAAAAGGAATAAAGGCCAAGTGTAACATGTGTACAAGATAAGTGAAACAAGAAAGAGTGATAGTAGTGACCCATGCAGTTATTTGTGTGTGTGGTATGTCTTTACAGGTTTTCATATTTTAGTTAGAGTTTGTTTCATAAGAGTATTCGTATTCTCGAAAGTATTCTGTTAGTCCCACAGAACAACCACAACAGGACAAGAGGGTTGGCATTCCGTTTCGGCTATGATGATGCTCAATAATGGTAATTCCTTAGATCATGACACATGGCGGATGACGTGTCACATGCGTAAACCAGTTAGGCTCCTGAGAGCCACGGAGGGGGAACCAGTATGCTACAGTAGGGGCTTCTCTCGAACCCTGTCTCTAAGGTTGCACCCCACTCCTTACCCCCGAGCACTTCAGCAGCCAAGCCAACTGTCCCTTTACTCGACTCCGAGCTATCACAGGCCCGAGCCTCCTCGGCCATCCGGCTCGCCTCCGAGCCTTCCTTCGGGCTGAGCTTTCTTGCCCTCTCAGCTCGCCTCCGGGCTACCACAGAACCAAGATAGCTCGGCCACCGCTCGGTCCCGAGCCTCCCGCTGAGCTCATCTTCCTCGGTCCCATCGACCGACCAATGGCATCATCCGCAGGCGCTTCCGCCTCACCTCCGTGAATCTCGCCATACGCGAGATATCCGCCGGCCACATCCCACGTTCCACGCCATCACGATCCCCCATTAACGAGCCTGTCTCGCCATTAATGGGAGATCCCGCCTATCACGCAGGCGTGATGCCGGGAGCGTAACGGCCGGTGTGATTCCTGCGCCTGCCCGCCCGTTGCCACCACTATATAAACCCCTCTCCAGACGGATCCAGTAAGTCATTTTCCACTCACTAGGCCGTTACTCTGCTCGGATTTCCTGTCTAACTTGATCATCGGAGGGTCCTCGGTGGTACAACCACCCCGAGACTTCCTTGCAGGTAGCTCGGCCCCAACAACCTCAAACCCATTGAGATCCACACGCTTCAGGAAATCCTCCAACTCAAATCTCGGCCGTCCATCATCGCCAACAGCAGATCAACGGAAGGTAACATCTTGACGCGATTCTGCCCGCATCAGTTGGCGCCGTCTGTGGGAACCTTGATTCCACTAAGACAAAGTTCATCTTCCGATCTCAACCCAATGGCGAGCGGTCACCACGACGATCAAAGCACTACCCCTGCCTCCCCCCACAACGGAGGTGCGGATGAATCTCCTCCCCCGAACGCCATCAATGCCCTAACCGTCCAGATAGATCGACTCGCGTCCGTCGTGGACGCACTCGTCCGTGTCCAAATGGAGGGGCAAGCTCCCCAGGTCGCCGCTCCCCCACCTCAGGACCGGGACCCCTACAGAGGGAGAGAAGACTCTGCTCGCGTCGGCACTGCCGACCACCGCCTCACTACCTCCCACGGCCGCAGATCTCCCGAGCCAATATATTCTACAACTCGCTGGGTCCCCCACAGTTCAACACCGAGGTCCGTCGTCAGAGCGCCTCGCCCTAAGCCCCTGCGTGCTCCTGTCCCTTCCGAGGAGATGTTGGTCAGCTTTCCTGCTCCCAGGCATGACCGACACCCCCTCCCTCGATGGGGTCGCATGGACGAGACTCGTCACGGCAGCTTAAAGACTACCTCTCCAGGGGACCTAAGGAACCTCATCGAGAGGAACTGTGACCGCGTCCAGACACGGATCTCCAACAGCGGAGACTAAAGATCAGAATGTGCCGAATTGTCAGGATACCACGGCCGACTCGACGCCCTCGAAAAGAAGATCGAAGGTATGCATCAGGAAGGTCGTCATTCGACGGGGCTAAGTACGCCTCCGACTCGCTCAAAAAACCTTTCACCGAGGAGCTACTCGTCGTCCATGTCTCCCCCGGGAACAAGCCCCCAAAGGTCTCTCTCTTTGACGGTAAGTCTGACCCGAAAGACCATTTGGACGCATTCACCGTAGGAATGAGCTTCCAAGACAATCCTGATATCACGCACTCACTACAGCACTCAGGTCAGGTCTTAGGCATAAGGAGTGGCTACGCTCCTTTGCATTAGCGCAACCTAAGGCCATGACCGAGGTAAAAGCCTGGACCGAACGTGAGATCCAGTTTGAGTCTGAGGTGAACACCAACTTGCCCCGAACAGAGCAAGCCGATCAAAAGAAAAGAGGCAGGGAAGAGAAGAAGAAGACCGAGCGGCTACCCTTCTCGGCTATTCCTGGCTGGTAGTTCCCTACCCCACGATGCCAAGGATCAAAGCCCTCACTAAGAGGCGGCCGAGCGGCTACCCTACTCGGCTATCCCTGGCTGGTAGTTCCCTACCCCAGGACGCCAGGGATCACAGCCCTCGCCAAGAGGCACCGAGCAGCTTCACTACTCGGTCCGTCCTTAGCAGACCTCTTACGGCACTTCCAGCGTTAGGGATCAAATCCCTCACCAAGAGACAGCCGAGCGGCTACCCTGCTCGGCTATCCATGACTGGTAGTTCCCTACCCCATGACGTCAGGGATTAAAGCCCTCGCAAAGAGGCGCTGAGCAGCTTCACTGCTCGGTCCGTTCTTAGCAGACCTCTCACGGCCCTTCCAGCGCCGGGGATCAAAGCTCTCGCCAAGAGGCACTGAGCAGCTTCACTGCTCGGTCCGTCCTTAGTAGACCTCTCACAGCCCTTCCAGCGCTAAGGATCAAAGCCATCACTAAGAGGCAGCTGAGCGGATACCCTGCTTGGCTATCCCTAGCTGGTAGTTCCCTACCTCACGACGCCAGGGATCAAAGCCCTCACCAAGAGGCAGCCGAGCGGCTACCCTGCTCGGCTATCCCCGGCTGGTAGTTCCCTACCTCACGATGCCAGGGATCAAAGCCCTCACCAAGAGGCAGCCAAGCGGCTACCCTACTCGGCTATTCCTGTTGGTAGTTCCCTACCCCACGACGCCAGGGATCAAAGCCCTCAACAAGAGGCACCGGGCAGTAACCCTGGTCGGACCGTCCTTAAGGAAAAAAACCCTCGCCAAGAGGCACCGAGTAGTAACCCTGCTCGGCCCGTCCTTAGTAGGCCCCTTACGGCCCCTCCCGCGCTAAGGATCAAAGCCTTCACCAACAGGCAACCCGGCCCGCCCTTGCTCGGTTATCCCTGGCTGGTAGCTCCCTACCCACAACGCCAGGGATCAAAGCCCTCGCCAAGAGGCGCCGGGCAGTAACCCTGCTCGGCCCGTCCTTAAGGATCAAAGCCTCGCCAAGAGGCACCGGGCAGTAACCCTGCTCGGCTCGTCCTTAGTAGGGATCCTACGGCCCCTCCCGTGCTAAGGATCAAAGCCCTCACCAAGAGGATGTTAGTTATATGTATGTCCTAGAGGCCATTACTGTACATAGGATGTATATAGTAGTGGATGCTGGGACATATATAGGGAGGACTTTCTGGCTCGACATGATAGTATGCTATCTGGTTACTCTTTACCCTAACGTGTATACTATTTGTCTTTCTGTTACATGTTGGTAAAGCCCTTAGGATGTGTACTTGACTACCTAGACTGTGATGCGGATCATACTAGTGGGGACATGATAGTCCATAAGTACATCCTTCAAGGTCCTAGTCGTGGGTATATCGAGACGGGACATCGATATACCGGAGTAGACTAGCGTATACCTTCTCGATCCATACAGATGGGCGATGGATGATCCCATATCCATTGGTGTTTGACATCAGAGATTATATACGGGTGCTCAGTGAAGACTGGGTACACTGGACGGACTCGCCGAGAACTCTCAGATGGTATTATACCTTACGTCAGATGACAGTTCTCTGGTGACACTGGTACAGGTTAGTCTGTAGACCCGAGATCGTCATAGAGTCTTGTGTGATTCCCACTGTGCTTTGATTTCCACCTTACCACGTCCAAGAGGGCGTGCAAAACGGTAGCTTTTGGGTACAGTCCCGAATCACATGGAGGCAATGAGCGATAGAAGGGGATTCGTCTCTCCCGGTATAAGGAGTTGATGTTGCGCTGTGTTCGATTGGCTATAACCGAAAATCCCTGGCCAGAGTTGCTGAGATTTACTGGTAAGTGTTACCAGTAGTTTCTCGAACTATTATAGACCTCATATCGACACGACTTATCGAACTATTGGGGTCTGACGTTTACCAGCCCTAGGCGAGATATGCGATATATCAGACGACGAGACCGGACTGTACGGTAAGTGTTACTGGTTGGATTCACAGGAGTGTGAGCGGGCTTGCTCGTCGATCTTCTGATCGCTCAATACCCGGGTGGCCGTTACGTTTAGCAGACTGCTTGCGGCTTGTGGATGCTTGATATGATCATCATCTGCTGCCGGCGTATTGACGAGTCTTTAGAGTCCTACACAGAGGTTTCCTGGCTCAAGCGAAACGAAATAGGAGCGCATATGAGATATGTGCGGGTCCGAGAATGATACCAGTATGTGATACTGTATTCGATTCTCGCGATTTATAACATTGATCGGTTATACGCGTTATAGCCGGGTTATCGGATCAAGTGTTGATTCGATAAATTGTTACTATGGATACTAGTCGGTTATGTGAGACATGACCGGATCATTGAATCAAGTGTTGATTTAATGATTTAATGTATAATGATATATTTGATAAATTACTTTACATTAACTAGTATTAGTTCACTTTAAATGGATTTTCTCACTTGAGGTGCACATTGTATATGTGATGTACTTTTGTGCACAAGTTTGTATCATGTTTGATGATACAAGTTAGTTTGGGTGTATGTTTGGTTTAAACCATGGTTGGTTAATGGTTAGGGTTTCACTTGATTTATTTGCTTATTTATTTATTTATTCATTCATTTTTGGCAAAGGGAAGAATGGTGGCTTTGTTTGTTTTTAGTTGAAGATTCATGAAGCTTTGATTTAGTCACCATTCTTGTCTCATGCTTAACCCTAACCATTTGAACTAACCCTAGTTTATTCTCTACACCTAACTATGGTTGCAATATGATAAGTATTCATTTTATTTTCTTTTTGGAAAATAACTTATCATATATTCTTTCTTCTTCTTCTTCATCTTCAACATGAAGAAATCTTGACTTCATCAATGGTGACTTGATGAAATGAGTGAGAAATCCAATTCTAAAGTGAACCCACTTCCTATTTCTTCATCCTCTACCTCTTGCCAAGTAGTATAGGGTGTTTTCTTCACAAGTTTCATGACTTGGTGAAGTGGAAGCTTGATCTTGTGATGCCTCGACGTAGATCATCTTCGGCATCGAAGTCGACGACCTAGCCCGTCCATTTCTCCGATGAAGCCGACGCTAGAGCCCGGGATCCAATGATCGCAGCGAGGAGACATCATCACGGAGCTATGGAGGTGGAGCACCGGATCTACAAAGGTTGTATTTCCGTTACACTTTAGTTAAGTTGTTAACTAGCTCTTTGTTTCGCCTAAAATTCTAGTTAACGATCCGTATTAGGGTTTCTCGGCACTTGTAAAATTTGAAATTGGCATGCTTGATGCCTTGTGAGACCTCATTAGTGTGTCTAGGAACCCTACAGTGGTATCAGAGCTACTAGGCATTGGATGTCGACCTATGGGGGTTCTCACTGTGTGACAGTGTGGCGAAGCATAGGCTCTTACCCCCAGGGTATCCCGAGACCGGAAGGTATTCCGGCGGGTTGTAGTCCTCGCGATGGGGCATGCGTAAAAAGTAGCGGCTGAGGGACCCGTTGGTGCCACGGCGACCCCATTGGATGGGGTGGCTGCCTGACCTACAGTGGTATCAGAGCCTAGCTAGAGCCTTAGGCGATGTATAGACGACGTTTGAAACCCGATCTAACCGAAACCCTAACCCAAAAATGCTCTCTGGACTTTTTTCAAAAACTGGGATTTTTCCAGATTAAAAATGCTTAAAAAATTCAGCAGGAAATTCTAAGAATTACGGTGCAAAATTTTTCAAATGAAAAGTCCAACGTGCGGCGGAACCGCGGCAGAAGCCTGGCTTCTGCGGCGGTTCCGTGGCCATATAATGACGTCACCCTTCTAAATTTGCACAATAATTCATGTTTTCTGTTACTGGGTTTTCTGGGAATTGTTAATCAGTACTCAAGAGTTGAGTATTTTGGGTTGTATTGGGAGTTCGTACATTCGATCGGATTATCAGATTTTGTCTATGTGGCTTTCCGGATATTCTGGAATATGTTAAAAAGTTCGACCGGATATAAATACCCAATCTTTCCCCTGCCGGAAAATTTCCAAGTGTTGGATCTTTCCGTGGTTTAATGACATTCTAAGTAGTGCAAGTAACGCGATGGTCTCTCTAGAAGACAACAAACCTTAACTCGATTATGTGACCGTCTTGAACTGCCCTTTGAACCTTCGGGTTTGGGGCAGTACGGCGTGCCACATGTGAGGCGTTGGCTTGACCCTTCTACGGCTGGACCGTTGGTACTGAGGCACGAAGTGAATGTTTTTAGACTTATTTCATGTGTTGAACTGTATCGGAAAAACTTGGGTGTTCGAATGTTCGATCGGAAAGTTTAACATTTTCTATTTATCCGGAATATGATACAATAATTGGAATTCACAAGCAGTTATAAGATAACTGAATGAATGTTGTAAACATAGCAGTTTAGTCTCATTTGATCGGTTGCCACGGAATTTTGATGTGATCAAAAGTCCGTCGCAATCACGTAGTGTACGCGGATACTCGCCGGGTAAACTTAATAGACAGCTTCGCTCCATAGTCCCGACCAAGTGACTGTAGGAGAACCCCGTCGCCGAAAGCATCCGTTTGGATGCTCGTGGCAGCAGTGTTCCGCCTTGGTGCACTTCGTCGACGGCGTCGGGGGTGCAGCTGCCTACTAAAGTTTGCGACGAGCATTCGATCGGGATATCGGGAATCTTGTTGAATTGCCCGACTTAATATTGAAAAGTGTTTTCGATAATGAGACTAAAATACGGGGTTTATAATTGTTAGGCATGCGATGTCTAAGTATTTCATTTGATTAGGCATGCGATGTCTAAAGAGGTTGCGGATTCCAACTGTTGTAGTTTTACACTTTCTTTTCTGTGACCGTAAGTGTAATATGTGATATCGCCGGTTTCGTTGCTATATGTCAATGACAATTGGGATACGCATGTTTACTTACGTTGATGACATGTGATGTTATGTGTTGCTGGATATGTTATATTGGATCGTCGTGGTTGAATAGCCGGGGGTTTTTATGTGAGATGAGTGTTTTTCATTTTCATTCATGTAAAAACTTGTATGTAATATTCTTTTATTGGGGCACTTCCAGGTTGCGGAAGTTTTCACCATTTGTATATTATTTACTTTTCCGCATTAGGATAGACCCAAGGAGGGGAGCACAAGTAATCGGGTTCTGGGGTCTAGTGGGAGACCATCTCAAGGAGTCGAGTTCGGGCCTCCTAACCCTAGAATTGGTAGGGTTGCTTGCCGCTCTCGTAGGGGTTTAGGGGTGTGGGATTGGCTATTCATCACGACCGTGGAATCCGTGTTTTATACTGGCTCGTATTGAAAACACGGACATCCTAGTATATCCAATATTTCATATGATATTTTCTGCTGCGATATCTGTGATGTGATCATTTGATATGTTCTGTGATAGATATAGTATATAGTATATATGATATATTATATAGACGTTACTTATGTTTTACACCCGCGCTAGCCCTGCCCCGCTCTGCCGTTAGTTACCTAACCTAACGGTGCACGAGGGGACATCGAGGCGAATGCGGATGGTATAAGTGTACGTCGTATTTATCTGTGATGTTTAGATACTTAAATGATGGGACTTAATTAATGTGATTAATGAAAGAAAAGAAACCTAAGATGTTGTGGAATCGAATTTCAAAATAAAACGGGTAGCTACAGTTCTTACTTTGCACAGCGGTATATGTGATATATCCTGCACCTTATTCGATGAGGAAAGGACCGAGATCCCTTCACCGGGAGTGACTCCTTTAGCAATAACTGGCAGATGCTACACACTCGGTTTGTTTTTGATTGCTTCTATAGTTTCTGCTTTGCACGGTGATATATATGATATATCCCGTACCTCATTCGACGAGGAAAGGGCCGACGATCCCTTCACCGGGAGTGACCCCTTTAGCAAAACTAGAAAAGCCTCAAAATCACTCCATTTTAAAACTTCTTTTGATTCTACAATGATATCAAGTTCATTACGCTCATGGTTTTTCTGAAAAACCTGCGTAGCCCTCCATCATTTCAGATAAGTACTACTTAGTATTCATGCTGTGGTAGTTTGGCCTCCGTCAAGACGTAGTGTATGGTAGCTAACTAGTGTTTATCTGCAAGCATATGATGCGATTGGATTAAGGTATTCGTACGGCGTAGTTTGGCCTCCGTCAAGGGTCGTACGGGTGGGTTTAATTCAATCAAGAAATGACGGGTTGAACTTGACTAGCGCCCTGTGGGTAGTTCGGCCTCCGTCAAGGTCATAGGACGCTAGGGGTAAAATATTATCGGGAATTTCAAGGGTTGAAATTTGCAATGAGATTGCATACCTTCTATGAGATAGTTGGATCCCGATACCCGCTGCGAGTAATTGTTACTCCTGAGAGAATTTTACACATTACAATTAGCCGATCAAGTAGGTGTCTAGAAAGGTGTCAACGGGGTTACGCCTATGGGAAAATGAGGTTTACATTAATTAGGTTCGTGCGAAAGTACGGGGGACCTCCCTCAAAGTACCGACACTGGCCTGGCTGAAAGATTGGCGAACTTGTAGTGTGTAATTAATTCCGGCTAGTTTTTCCTTTTAAGGTTTGAAGGAAGATTTGATAAAAAGCAGTAGGAGCCATCCTGATTAGATAAGATAAAAACCAATCTGATCTTGCAAGAGCATACGCTGAGTGTTTTCTTCTCTCTCTCCAGGTAGCGACCATATCACGCCTTAATCAAGATAATAATACGGATTATTGACCGAACCCGCTTGTTATACTGAGCTGGGGAACGTTGGTCCCGCTCCAACTTATAATTGTTATAAGACAGAGCAGGAAATTGGGGATTACCAGAATTCCCGTGCCGCCCAAACGAAGAGAGTGCATGCTGATGCATCATCTTCGAGTGTGTTCATTACAAAGAACTGTTTCTCAGTATCCTCCGCATCCTGGGTATATGATACCGGATCAGGATCCCAGATATGTAATCTGTTACATAGGGCTACAAAAGGGTAGAAAAACTGAGAAAGGGTGATAAGTTTCATGAGACAGAAAACGGGGCAAGTGTTGCAGCCAAGTCTGTTGGTCACTGTCACCCTGTATTATCAGTACATTGATTCTGAACAAATGCTATTAGATACCGAACCTGATATACAAAATCATATCAGTCTCTTTATTAGTAAAGAAATGATAAAATTTTGTATTGTTAGATAATGTTTTGAACATTTCCTATATCAAATGTTGATCGGTTCAAGCACGTGATCTAAAAGTATTGACGTTCTAAATCAAACTACAGTTCTTAGTATATGGAACACACACAAGAGGAAGAGTTCAGAAATGAATGGATCCTTCTTGAGGTATTGTAGACTAGGTCATATCAATGCGACCCGACTAGCTAAGTTACATTTAGATGCATATTTAAATCAGTTTGAATTTACATCTTATGAAACTTGCCAGTCATGTCACAGAGATAAGATGACCACAGCTCTGTTTATTGGAAAGAGAGAAAGAGTTAGTGAACTCTTGGGATGATACATGATGATGTATGTAGGTCCCCTGTCTACACATGCCAAGACCGGTTCTTTATACTTCATTACATTCTCTGATGATCTCTCAAGATTCAGACATATGTTCCTGTTGAAACACAAGTTCAAACCTTTTGAGATATTCACAGAATATAAGCTACAAGTAGAGAACCAAAATACCGGTATAAGTATTATGTCCTTTGATGTGATCGAAGAGGAGAATACTTGAGCACGGAAATCCTGGACTATTCTAAAAGGAGAATGAGATTCTCTCTCAGCATTACTCCTCCGTATACACCATAGCACGATGGTATATCGGGGCGGAGCAATTGCACCCTATTTGATATGGTGCGCTCTATGATGAGTACTACTGAGTTACCCGTTTCCTTTTGGGAGTTATGCACTTGAGTAGTTGCATACCTATTGAATAGGGTTTGAATCAGATCACAGCCTACCACTTCATATGTGATATGGAAAGAGAAGAGCACGTATCTTAAGTTCTTTAAGATTTGGGTTGTCCGGGCTATGTCTAAAAGCATAATTCGGACAAGCTCGAGGCAAGGTCTGTTATGAAAAACTGGAATGGTTCCAGCTATAAAAACTACAGACGATGATTTGATAGAACCAAAGGATTCAATAGTAACCAACGAATCTCAGCCTCTCCGCCGATCTAGCAGGGTTCCTCACCCACCTGAGAGATACTTCGGTTTCTCTATGACAGTGGGAGCGAGGATTGCATCATGAGATGATGACCCAACTGGTTTCGAGCTGGCCATCAGGAGTGGGACTCTGTAAGAATGGCTGGATGCTTAGTGATCTGAGATGGAATCTTTATACACCAACAAAGTATGGACTTTGGTTGCTACATCTGAAGGGTTAAATCCCCATCAGGAGCAAGTAAATCTTAAGAAGATTACTTGGTGTACATGGAAAAGTTAAGACTTTCAAAGCTAGACTTGGTAAAGGTTTGCATCATTGACCAGGTGTGGATCATGATGAAACTTTTTCTAAAGATCTATGCTTAAGTCCATCCAGATCCTACTTGCCACGGCTACATACCATGACTACGATATCTGGTGGTTGGGTGTCATGACTGCTTTTCTAAATGATGTTTTGGAAGAGAGCGTCTATAAGTACACAGCCAGAGGGCTTCGTAGACAGTGGGAGCAGCGGAAACGTGTGCAAGATGCTTTATAGGATAAAGCAGGCATCGCGGAGTTGGAACATCTGTTTTGATGTGGTAGTCAAAGAGTTTGACTTCATCAAAATGGTAGATGAACCTTGTATATACAAAAAGGTAGTAGAGAGTATGGTGGTGATCCTCGTAGAGTACGTGGATGACATACTCTTGATAAGAAAGGAGTTTCCTATGCTACGCTCGGTCAATCTCCGCTTATCACATAGATTCTCCATATAGGATCAAAATGATACCTCCTAAATCCTGAATTTTCATCTATGAGATAGATGTAGTTGGATGTTAGGATACTCACTAGATGTAGTGAGATGGTATCAATTGATCCTGGGGAGAATCACTGGAAGGGTTCCAGGGTGATAAAAACGACTGAATGTCAGTCACAGGCATTGTCTTTACCCTCAGTAAAGGGATGGTATGTTGGAAGAGTTCCAAGCTAGATACCGTGGCACACTAGACGATAAAGGCTGGATACATCGCTACTTAAGATGCTACCAAAGAGGCTGTCTGGGTATATATATAAGTTCATGAGATGAACCTAGTTCCTCCCATTGTGTGACAATGGAGTTGTGGCTTATGCCAAGAAACGTCCGTCCCATCAGTCATCCAGACATATTCTAAGGCAGTATCACCTGATCATGGAGATGATTGATTTCCAGGGGATCGAGGTTAGGAGAGTAGACTCAGAGGACAACACGGCGGATCCACTCACGAAAGGCCTTTTCCCAAAGAGAGAGACTTTTATGGGATGGTTGTGTATGAGATATTACAACCACTGCTATCAGATGGCCCTAGTGCAAGTGGGAGATTGTTAGTTATATGTATGCCCTAGAGGCCATTACTGTACATAGGATGTATATAGTAGTGGATGCTGGGACATATATAAGGAGGACTTTCTTGCTCGACATGATAGTATGCTATCTGGTTACTCTTTACCTTAACGTGTATACTATTTGTCTCTCTGTTACATGTTGGTAAAGCCCTTAGGATGTGTACTTGACTACCTAGACTATGATGCGGATCATACTAGTGGGGACATGGTAGTCCATAAGTACATCCTTCAAGGTCCCTAGTCGTGGGTATATCGAGACGGGGCATCGATATACCGGAGTAGACTAGCGTATACCTTCTCGACCCATACAGATGGGCGATGGATGATCCCATATCCATTGGTGTTTGACATCAGAGATTATATACGGGTGCTCAGTGAAGACTGGGTACACTGGACGGACTCGCCGAGAACTCCCAGATGGTATTATACCTTACGTCAGATGGCAGTTCTCTGGTGACACTGGTACAGGTTAGTCTATAGACCCGAGATCATCATAGAGTCTTGTGTGATTCCCACTGTGCTTTGATTTCCACCTTACCACGTCCAAGAGGGCGTGCAAAACGGTGGCTTTGGGTACAGTCCCGAATCACATGGAGGCAATGAGCGATAGGAGGGGATTCGTCTCTCCCGGTATAGGGAGTTGATGTTGCGCTGTGTTCGATTGGCTATAACCGGAAATCCCTGGCCAGGGTTGCTGAGATTTACTGGTAAGTGTTACCAGTAGTTTCTCGAACTATTATAGACCCCATATCGACACGACTTATCGAGCTATTGGGGTCTGACGTTTACCACCCCTAGGCGAGATATGCGACATATCAGACGACGAGACCGGACTGTACGGTAAGTGTTACTGGTTGGATTCACAGGAGTGTGAGCGGGCTTGCTCGTCGATCTTCTGATCGCTCAATACCCGGGTGGCCGTTACGTTTAGCAGACCGCTTGCGGCTTGTGGGTGCTTGATATGATCATCATCTGCTGCCGGCGTATTGACGAGTCTTTAGAGTCCTACACAGAGATTTCCTGGCTCAAGCGAAACGAAATAGGAGCGCATATGAGATATGTGCGGGTCCGAGAATGATACCAGTATGTGATACTGTATTCGATTCTCGCGATTTGTAACATTGATCGGTTATACGCGTTATAGCCGGGTTATCGGATCAAGTGTTGATTCGATAAGTTGTTACTATGGATACTAGTCGGTTATGTGAGACATGACCGGATCATTGAATCAAGTGTTGATTTAATGATTTAATGTATAATGATATATTTGATATATTACTTTACATTAACTAGTATTAGTTCACTTTAAATGGATTTTCTCACTTGAGGTGCACATTGTATATGTGATATACTTTTGTGCACAAGTTTGTATCATGTTTGATGATACAAGTTAGTTTGGGTGTATGTTTGGTTTAAACCATGGTTGGTTAATGGTTAGGGTTTCACTTGATTTATTTGCTTATTTATTTATTTATTCATTCATTTTTGGCAAAGGGAAGAATGGTGGCTTTGTTTGTTTTTAGTTGAAAATTCATGAAGCTTTGACTTAGTCACCATTCTTGTCTCATGCTTAACCCTAACCATTTGAACTAACCCTAGTTTATTCTCTACACCTAACTATGGTTGCAATATGATAAGTATTCATTTTATTTTCTTTTTGGAAAATAACTTATCATATATTCTTTCTTCTTCTTCTTCTTCATCTTCAACATGAAGAAAGCTTGACTTCATCAATGGTGACTTGATGAAATGAGTGAGAAATCCAATTCTAAAGTGAACCCACTTCCTATTTCTTCATCCTCTACCTCTTGCCAAGTAGTATAGGGTGTTTTTTTCACAAGTTTCATGACTTGGTGAAGTGGAAGCTTGATCTTGTGATGCCTTGACGTAGATCATCTTCGGCATCGAAGTCGATGACCTAGCCCGTCCATTTCTCCGATGAAGCCGACGCTAGAGCCCGGGATCCAATGATCGCAGCGAGGAGACATCATCACGGAGCTATGGAGGTGGAGCACCGGATCTACAAAGGTTGTATTTCCGTTACACTTTAGTTAAGTTGTTAACTAGCTCTTTGTTTCGCCTAAAATTCTAGTTAACGATCCGTATTAGGGTTTCTCGGCACTTGTAAAATTTGAAATTGGCATGCTTGATGCCTTGTGAGACCTCATTAGTGTGTTTAGGAACCCTACAGTGGTATCAGAGCTACTAGGCATTGGATGTCGACCTATGGAGGGTTCTCACTGTGTGACAGTATGGCGAAGCATAGGCTCTTACCCCCAGGGTGTCCCGAGACCGGAAGGTGTTCCGCCGGGTTGTAGTCCTCGCGAGGGGGCATGCATAAAAAGTAGTGGCTGAGGGACCCGTTGGTGCCACGGCGACTCTATTGGATAGGGTGGCTGCCTGACCTACAGAGGCAGCCGAGCGAGTACCCTGCTCGGTTATTCCTGGCTAGTAGTTCCCTACCCCACGACGCCAGGGATTAAAGCCTTCGCCAAGGGGCACCGGACAGTAACCATGCTCTGCCCGTCCTTAAGGATCAAAGCCTTTACCAAGAGACACCGAGCAGTAACCCTACTCGGCCCGTCCTTAGTAGGCCCCTCTCACGCTAAGGATCAAAGCTCTCACCAAGAGGAAATCGGACCCGCCCTTGCTCGGTTATCCCTGGCTGGTAGCTCCCTTCCCACAACGCCAGGGATCAAAGCCCTCGCCAAGAGGCACCGGGAAGTAACCCTACTCGGCTCATCCTTAAGGATCAAAGCCCTCACCAAGAGGCACTGGGCAGTAACCCTGCTCGGCCCGTCCTTAGTAGGCCTCCTACGGCCCCTCCCATGCTAAGGATCAAAGCCCTCACCAAGAGGCAACCGGGCCCGCCCTTGTTCGGTTATCCTTGGCTGGTAATTCCCGGCTACCCTTCTTGGCTATCCCCGGCTGGTAGTTCCCTGCCTCGCAACACCAGGGATCTGAGCCCTCACTAAGAGGCAGCCCAGCGGCTACCCTGCTCGGCTGTCCCCGGCTGGTAGTTCCCTACCTCGCAACGCTAGAGATCTAAGCCCTCACCAAGAGGCAACTAAGCAGCTTCACTGCTCGGTCCATCCTTAGCAGACCTCGTATGGACCTCTCGCGCTAAAGATCAAAGCCCTCACCAAGAGGCGACCGGGCTCGTCCTTGCTCGGTTATCCTTGGCTGGTAGTTCCCTATCCCGCAACACCAGAGATTAAAGCCTTCGCCAAGAGGAAACTGAGCAGCTTCACTGCTCGGTCCATCCTTAGCAGGCCTCTTACGGTCCGTCTAGCGCTAAGGATCGAAGCCCTCGCCAAGAGGCAATCGAGCAGCTGCCCTGCTCGGTCATCCATGGCCGGTAGTTCACTACCCACTGACGCCAAGGATCAAAGCCTTCGCCAAAAGGCCACCGAGCAGCTACCCTGCTCGGCCAATCCTTAGCGAATAACTTCTTACTCATCAACGCTGAGGATCTGAAGCCCTCATCGCGAGGCCGTCGATTTCCTAACTACTCGGCGCATCCCCAGCGGGCAGCCTCCTGCCAATCAGACACTGAGGATCCGAAGCCCTCTTCGCGAGGCCGCCGGGTTCCTACCTGCTCGGTGCATCCCTAGCGGGCAACCTCCTGCCCATCAGACACTGAGTATCTGAAGCCCTCTTCGCGAGGCTGCCGAGTTTCTTCCTGCTCGGCGCATCCCCAGCGGGTAGCTTCCTATCCTATAAAGACACGGATCCAAGACCCGCCGAATAAACTCATACTCAACATGCGATCAACTCCGACAAAGGGAGGATACCGACCTTCCCACACTCGTCCTTCGTTCGACTCATACTCGATGCGCGACAACAAGAATGCCGTGTCATCACCGAACAATCCACCATGAGGAATTACCAGCGCCAAGCCGCACAGAAAGTACCAAGCAGTCCACTCTCGACCTGACCCATAAATAGATCGGAACGAGAGTGGGGGGCTAATGATGATGCTCAATAATGGTAATTCTTTAGATCATGACACGTGGCGGATGACGTGTCACATGCGTAAGCCAGTTAGGCCCCTGAGGGCCACGGAGGGGGAACCAGTGTGCTACAGTGGGAGCTTCTCTCGAACCCTGTCTCCGAGGTTACACCCCACTCCTTGCCGCCGAGCACTTCAGCAGCCAAGTCAACTGTCCCTTTGCTCGACTCCGAGTTATCACAGGCCGGAGCTTCCTCATCCATCCGCTCACCTCCGAGCCTTCCTTCGGGCTAAGCTTCCTCGCCCTCTCAGCTCGCCTCCGGGCTACCACAGAACCAAGATAGCTCGGCCTCCGCTTGGTCCCGAGCCTCCCGCCGAGCTCATCTTCCTCGGTCCCATCGACCGACCGACGGCATCATCCGCAGGCATTTTCGTCTCGCCTCAGCGAATCTCGCCATACGTGAGATATCCGCCGGCCACATCCCGCGTTCCACGCCATCACGATCCCCCATTAACCAGCCTGTCTCGCCATTAATGGGAGATCCCGCCTATCACGCGGGAGTGATGCCGGGAGCGTAACGGCCGGTGTGATTCCTGCGCCTGCCTGCCCGTTACCACCACTATATAAACCCCTCTCCAGACGGATCGAGTAAGTCATTGTCCACTCACTAGGCCGTTACTCTGCTCGGATTACTTGTCTAACTTGATCGTCGGAGGGTCCTCGGTGGTACAACCACCCCGGGACTTCCTTGCAGGTAGCTCGGCCCCAATAACCTCAAACCCATTGAGATCCACACACTTCACGAGCTATCCTCCAACTCAAATCTCGGACGTCCATCATCGCCAACAGCAGATCAACGGAAGGTAACATCTTGACGCGATTCTGCCTGTGTCAGGCTCAGAACTACAGGAATCATGACCACGACAGTTTGCATTCCGTAAATGCCCGGAATCACGGTAACACGACAAGGGGGCTCTCGAGACACAATATACGTCCTTACTATCCAAGCTACCCAGCTCCATATTGTAGTGTCAAAGCTTAGGTGATTTACTTGAGGATTAACACATGGAACCAACAATACATGGAAACAGTTTCTTTCTTTCAAGAGAGTTAATGAGTTCCATCCATGTCTCGCGTCCATGGCTCAAGCACAACGGCTTCATGTTTAAGGTAAGGTGGTACTCATGTCGTGTCATGTTGGTGTTCATGTAAAGTTGCATTCAAGTTCGGCTATCGTATTAGAAAGTAAGTGAGTATGTAAGGAGTACATGCTCAACACGTGACGAAATGTCATTATAGGTATGGTATCTGAAGAGTGAGTCTTTGTGTTCTCAAGCAACTAGAGTTATGGTATGAGTCACTAACTTTCTGAGAGAAAAACGATTCACCAGAGTTCTTCTTCTCTTCTCTCGAATCAGATTCCCATATTGTTGTATATCTAGAATAGATCATGGTGGTCTTATTTCATATAGATGTGTGATCAAACAAATATAAGTTTAATTGCAAGCGTTCAGGTGAGTTCAGGTGAGTGCATACGGCAAATAAACATGGATCTAAAGTAAAATGGTATCATACGGGAAGAAGATTGACAATAACCTCTTTCATCAATATGGCATTATTGAAAAGCGAGAATTTAAAAGTTGAACGATAATTGATTTCGAGTTTAATAAATTGATAGTAAAGGAGTTGGATTCAAGTTTAATAAATTGATTTCACATAACAATAGTTTAACAATGATTAAAATAATGTAATTTTAGGAGAATTTCATGCTGGATTACTTGATAGACTTCGCATTGACTCTTGAAAAAATTGAATTTGTTCAAAAACATGAACTTCTCATAAATTGAGCAGCAAAAAGATGAATTTTTTTCCATCATACCCGAAAATTGCAGCTTAAGGAGAGAAAAATTCGATTAGGATTTTAGAGAAAGATGAGAGATGAAGAATAGGAAAAGTGAAAACGGGTCGCTTTCCGATCCGATTCAAGCAATATATCTCAACTTGAATCTGTTGAAGGAAAGAAAATCAAGGGCGAGTTCAGACACTGGGATCCGAGCCATCCGACTCAAATACATGCACCATTTCTCTTCAGAAACATTTCTCATGTCCATACTCTATATTCATGTATTTTATTTTTGGTGAATGTATGGATACATGTACACAAATATGTGCATTCTATCTAAGGAATTATATTGAATTTGGATTTTTCATAAGAGATTTGGAGAATCCAACATGAATGTCTAAATTCATATTATTGAAGCATGCTCCATACTATAAATTGAAGGGTTTGGACACCCCCAACCCATGCATTGAAATGAGAGGTGAAACAGATTATTACAAATGATGGATAGTTCCATCTTAATCTGTTTAGTGAGTATTGCTTTATTTATAGGGGACCACATGTCCATTCTGAAGGCAGGGATTCAGGCAGTGATAGAAGGATTTGTTATGATTTGTCATACATTTAAATCTTTTAGGAGAGAAAGTTACAGATTTAGATTTAGATTAGATCTAAATTTAAATTATTAGTTGAATGAGATTAATTATGAAGATATTTGAAAATTTGTTTAGAGATAAGATTTAATTAGTTATTTAGAGATAAATCCTAATTAAATCAATATTATCTCTAAGCATCATTGTCTAGGCCTATAAATATAGATTGATTAGGGTATTTTATATAGAAGAAAAGAAGAAGAGTTGAAGAGAAGTTTTTTGTAGGAAGAGAAATTTTGTATTTCGTATTGAAGTTGAATAAAGAAGCGAAGTTGAAAGTTTTTTTTGTGTTTATTGTTCTTTCTTCTTCTCAAAGATCTTGTTTTATTTTCTAAATAATTTGGGACCTAAAAATCCTAACAAATTGGTATCAGACCTTTGTTGAAAGAAGGACGAAAATGGAGACAACTCAAATCGCAGCAAAGATAGTGTGTTTGAATAGCATAAATTGGCTAATATGGAAGTCGAGAATGAAGGACATGTCGTGCCTCAAAAATTTAGACGTGCCTCTTTATGGGATTAGCGGCAAACCTCACAAGAAGTTCGATGAAGATTGGGTAAGGATGGATCGAAAAACGAGAAGTCTTATTCGCGGATGGATAGAAGATTCGGTGTTCCACCATTTATCGTCAGAAAACACTGCAGAAACTTTATGAAAGAAGGCGACAGATCTCTACGAGAGAAAGACACCTGCAAACAAGGCTTTTCTATGAGAGAATTGATGAATTTGAAGTTCCTAGAAAATTCCTCAATAGCGGAGCACTTGAACGAAATTCAGAATATTGTGAATCAACTTGTAGCCATAAAATACCGATTGAAGACGAGATGCAAGCGCTTATAGTGTTGAGTTCCCTTTCGAGTAGTTGGGAAACTCTAGTACCTTTTTTTTTTTAGCAATTCGTCTCCTAACGGAATTATTTCGATCGATGGGCGCAGTAACAAACTGTCTCCTAAATGAAGAATTAAGAAAGAAATTATAAAGTAGATCATTTGATTCATCTGCACTTGTTGCAAGAGAAGGCCCGAAGTGGAGGAAGGAACAAAGTAATGATAGAAGAAATCATATATAGTGGTCTGCAATAAATATGTCGAAAATAAGGTGTCATTACTGCAACGAGATGGGTTACTATATGTCTGATTGCCTCAAAATGAAGGAGGACTTAGATGATCTAAAGAGACGTAGAGAAAGTGAACATGGCCCATGATGTCGGAATATAACGCGATTTGCTTATGACTAGGGATGAAAAAGTCAAAAAGAAAGATATGTGGTATATGGATTCGGGAGCATACTTTCACGTATGTTCAAATAAAGAGTGGTTCGATGAACTTAAGGAGGAAAAAGAGACGGTGACATTAACGGATAATTCTGAAGTAGAAGTAGAGGGCGTGAGCACCGTGAAGATGAAGATGTTCGATGGGAAGCAGAGACTTTTTGGAAATATCAGGTATGTCCTAAAATAGAAGAGGAATCTAATTTCACTTGGAAGATTGGATACGAGAGTTTACATAATTATTGCTCAAGGTGGAGTGATGTATGTGTGCCAGAAGAATTGTGTCATGATGAAAGGAGTCAAAACCTCAAGCGATATATATCAAGTTATGGAGAAGCCTGTGTATGGAAGAACAACCTTGAAACAGGGTGGAGAAAACTTGAGTCGAGGTGGAGCTTTGTGCAGAACTCAGAAGATGTCGTGGGCAGAAATTGTGAAAAGAAGATAAAAGACGGCTTATTGAATGCATATATACCAAGGTGGAGATTGTTAAGATTTGTCATACATTCAAATATTTTAGGAGAGGAAGTTACAGATTTAGATTTAGATTGGATCTAAATTTAAATTGTTAGTTGAATGAGATTAATTATGAAGATATTTGAAGATTTGTTTAGAGATAAGATTTAATTACTTATTTAGAGATAGATCCTAATTAAATCAACATTATTTCTAAGTATCATTTTCTAGGCCTATAAATATAAATTGATTAGGATATTTTATGTAGAAGAGAAGAAGAAGTAGAAGAATTTGAAGAAGAGTTGAAGAGAATTTTTGTAGGAAAAGAATTTTTGTATTTCATATTGAAGTTGAATAAAAAAAAGAAATTGAAAGTTTTTATTGTGTTTGATCGTTCTTTCTTCTTTTCAAAGATCTTGTTTTATTTTCTAAATTGTTTGGGACCTAAAAATCCTAACAAGATTTAGGTGTTAACTTAAGACTTAGCGTTCAATCCTTGGAAACTGAAGGAAAATTTAGGGGTGAATTGTAGAAATCGCCCCTCAATCAGATAGTATCGAGGGTGTAAAACTTGAAGTGAAATTTCTCTCTCTCTCTCTCACAATTATATTTTATATGTTATTTTATTGATTAAGCACTATGTTTCACCTTTAGTTTGTAGAGCGACAAGAGATTAATTCCATGTATCCCTTTTAATGTTAATAAAAGTTATTTTTGTTTTTTATATTTTTCGTCCATTTTTCTTTTGTTATTTTATTGTACAATTAGATTTCGAGTATTTGTATAAGAACATCCTATTCATAAAAAATGCCAAAGTTAGCTTAAGATATTGTAGCATCAGTGATTGTTGGTATTCGGGTTGGGTTATTCGTTCGGCCCGACCCGAAACCCATCCAATCAAGTGGGCTAGGGTTTTAATCATAGTCGTCGATCTAAACCCCCTTGCTATATATATGGATATACAAGGCTAGGGCTAAATAATCGGATAATAGATGATTACTAGGGTTTCACATGTGTTGTGATACCTTCTCATATTCTAGAGAGAATTACTCCTAGGGTTTCAAGAGAGCTCTTCCTCCTCCCTTTTGCAAAGAGGCTAGTAGCTGCTGTGGAGAAGGAGACCTTCCGCTTAACATGTGATTTTCCTCCGCCAATCATCATCATCATCATCAGAAGACATCGTAGGCATCATCGATCAGGAGATCTCAACCCTGCTAGGGTATGTGAGATCCCAACGCCGTGTAGGTTAATTATATGTTTCTGCTTCTATTTACTTGTGATGGATTTGTATCCGTTGTGAGGTGATCCACGACTTTATGTCGTGCTTAGTATAAACCTACATTGGTATCAGAGTTGATTACGCTCTTAATCTATTTATTCTTCTTTATTTTTAAATCAAAAATATATATTTTTATCATGTATTAAAGATTAAATCTGTAAAGATCTATATTTTTTATTATTCTTGTATGTTAGATCTTGACTGTGAGGGTTTCCAGATCCATATAGATAACCGCATTGTAAAATTTATGGCTTTTTTTTTATAGTAGATCGGACATTGAACTAGATGGGTTAACTAAAATTGAATTCAATTGTTTAAATTTAATTTCTATGCATTAGAATAAAAAAATTGCATATACCACACCATGACAAAAGGTTGATGGCGGCCGTCATCACAATTTTTTTTCATGAACCCTAACCCTAAATTTGTGTTTTATAAATTTAGCAATCCTTTAAAAGGATGTGTTATTTTTTTTTTAAATTGCTTAGAGATATGATATTTTTGGGTTTTATTTGTTAAAACTAAAAGATTTGCAAAATCTAATTTTCTGTGGATTTTCAGAATTTTTTAAATAGTTTCTCCAGGATACTTTTTTTAAAAATAAGATATCTGAAATTAATTTTTTTTTATAAAAATTCAAGCCGGAGCCGCGGCCTAAGTCGGGCCGAGCCGCGGCTCGCTCGGAGCTGGGCCCTGAACTGGCGGTTCAGACCTGGGCCTTGTAGGAAATGGTCATGGGGTCGCAACACTTACGGACCGCGGCGGAATTTGAAAACATCAATTTTTCTAAACATAGAACCATTTCCAATAGCCAAGATCACATTTACTAAATAGATTGCAACAAACAACAAGAGAAGGCAGGGATGCTACAACCATTGTAGCGTTTCCGTCCAATTGCAGAAGACCCTTTTTGAACTCCGTCGCCTCCCAGAATGAGCTTGCATGCCAATCGTCTCACCGAAGATGCTTCACATCGAGGAAACCCCTCTCAAGCTATAACTTCACCAATGCATACAACTAGTGAAGTAACTCAATCTAATAGTTTACCATGCTATTAGATTAAGAGATGTAGAATTGTATCTCTTCTTTTTCTTCTCTATTTTTATCTCTTTCTTTTCTTTTGGGAGTTATGTTAATAAGGAGAGAGAATGAGTAGAGAAGAAAATAACCGAGCCTTAGAGATATGATAGCATAGATTACTCTCATATATCCATCACTTCTCTCTCTACCACTTGTCACAAATAAAAGGGTGGGTAAGGCCCCCCGTGTGCCATCACTCGGCAAAGTCATGTCTCCTTAAAGAAAAAGAAAAGGAAATAATATGTATCATACAAATACATAAATATATGTCCATATCATTATACAAACATAAAAAGAGAATGAGAAGAGAAACATAATACTAGTTTATATATATATATTATTAAATCAACAATTAATTTAATAATCCGGTTTAAAATTAAACCGGCTAGTATTAAAAACTTCCAATTAATATACATGTATCCAATACACATATTTAATCGAACTCCCGTACGTATCACCACACGCGCACTACATCGTTTCGCCTGAGTGGGAAAAACCTCTGCATGAGACTCTAAAGACTTAATCAATATGCTGACAGTAGGTCAGGATCATATCCGAAAACTCGTCCGAACCCAATCAGAGCCTATCAGTGACAGTCACCGTACAGTCCGGTCTCTTCATTTGAGAGTGTTGCATACCGGATCTGGGAGGTGGAAACCGTCAAACCCCCAATAACCTGATAAGTTGTGCTGATTTCAAACATATAATCACCTGAGATACAATTGATAACACTTATCAGTTTATCTCCACCGCCTCGACGCCAAGGGTTTTTGGTTATGGTCAATCATGCATAGCGCGACATCAACTCTCTATACCGGAAGAGACGATTTCCTCGATGTTATATCAAAATAACAAAAGAGTAGAAATACAAGAACATGAAACAAGAAGAAAGAATGAAAAGTGCAAGTAAACAAAAACAAAAAAGATGCCAAGTGTTATTAACAAAATGGAAGGATTTGAGCTACAAGTTAGATTACAACTTCAATCTCTTTAATGGTGCTCTCAAATGAGAGCTCCAAGAGGGAAGAAGAAAAGTAATTATGAAGTATACAATCAAAATTCTAACTCAAAAACCAACCCAGACTTCATCTATGATCTTCTACTTATAGATGTTCTTCCAGACAAAAAGAAATATAAAAGTGGCATGATATGAAAGAGATAGAGCTGTGTCAGGAGCATAAAGCAATTTTGGCAAAGCCAGGCCACTTCAGGTGGCTAGGATGATTTCTTAGCCGGACAAGTTGTGGTCTTTGGGGCCTAGCTTCTTTCAGCGTTTTTCTGACATCCTCAATTGATTTATAGGATATTTCTTTTCTTCTGAATCTCACTCGTTTGCTCATTGGTGTTTGAAAGTTCGACATAGTGTCAAGTGGGTATGCTTTTCACATTTCACATCATCTCTTTACATTGTGATCATTGCACACCATGATTCATGCCCACTTGTGGACCATGGCTGATCCACTTGCATCCAAGTTGCTCAAAAATGATTATTTGGTTTGCAAAACTCATATCTTGATTATTTTTCCATCCGGTTGCAGTTTGGCCTGAATTTGTCGTAACTATGCACAATGTGTTGTGTTTTCCACTTAATTTCTCGGAGTACCTGAAACCTGTACTTATATAGTAGTCACAGATTAATAGAACTTTTTTTATTAACAAAATGATATAGAATAAGCGGTATTTAAATGCAATTAATCGTGATGAACAAATACCCCCAAACCTATCTTTTGCTCGTCCTGAGCAAAACAAAATCATAATCTCACTTTCGCAGGAAAATCGATTGCACTGAGTATGTGCAACAAGTCGTTAAACCCCTAGGTTACCCTAGAGGAGGAATGTTATCTCCTGAGGGTTTTCAGCGGATTACACCCATAAAATAGCGTCAAGTTGGTTTCATGAGTTGTCTGCTCTAATCCTAGAGTTCAGTATCTAAGCTAGAAATTCTATTATCCTAAGTTAGAAACATTCAACTCTTATTCTTCACACCTCACTTCTTCATTTAACTTAATCATCTTTACGTCTTTATGTGCTCATGCAAATAGCGTCGTTTTGTTTCAAAAACTTCGATTAAAATCTTCATGCCCCCATTAAAGACCAGGAAAAACTTCAAAAGTATCTCGTGAATTTGTTAAGTCGTAAGCTTTTCTTGAGTTTTCATTCTACAGCTTGGTCTCAAATTTAGGATTTCTATAATCTTTAACAAATAACTTAGTCTTATTTTTTACTCTACCTTTCACCTGTTTTGGTTCATACACACCCTCGTGATTGTGCAAAAAGT
Source organism: Agapanthus africanus (assembly GCA_030015575.1). NCBI lineage: Eukaryota > Viridiplantae > Streptophyta > Magnoliopsida > Asparagales > Amaryllidaceae > Agapanthus > Agapanthus africanus. The sequence continues at coordinate 122,053,401 of CM057345.1, forward strand.
CTTTTAATCTTCTAATATCAATCCAAACCTTCATATCTTCATTAAAAAAATTATTTTTGAAACTCGTCCCTGACCAAGATTATTCTCCCACAAAGAACCGTAAGGACTTTTAACTGGGAGGGAACACTTGCTTGACCTGTTTTATTAGGATTTCTAGGTTTCTTAGCGAGCTTTGGATCAACGACTCCCAAACCAAATGGTTTTAGGGTATTAAGTGTAGAAACACCCCTGAAGACTTAATTGCCCAAGTCACCAAGGCCATAAAACAATGACTTATTTTATTGCGTGAAATTTCTTAGAAAGAAAACCAACGGAAATATATCCAGTTATTCTTTTTCATCCCAATACGTGTTCGTGTGGATAACATGTGTAATCACTCTAATCAAACTCAAGATGTGTTATTTTTCAAACTTAGCCTCCATTAAAGATTTTAATACTTTCCCTTCATATCAACTTCACTCATGAATTATACTCAGTATAACTTATTTCTAAACAAATCTGTTCGACCTTAAGAAAATTCTCAATTTTAAAACAATTTTTAGACATTTCAAACTTGTCATCTAATTTTCAAAATTCACGACACATGTAGTGTGATGCAAAGACGTAAATTTTCTACGGTTAAACTCAAAGGAGAGTTATTTTTTAGGTTTTTAGTTTCTAATTCTAGAATTTAGTTATTTCTAACCTATCAAGCTAAGCCATCAGACTTTGAGTCTAAGTTTCCCTACTAGCTTGACGACAAAGTTTTTATGTTTTGAAAATTTTTCAAATTTTTGTGGGTTTTCTAATATATATGCAAATACGGAATTTACATATGATGCTAATGCGGAAATTACAAAACAAACGGAGTGCTCACTCCCAAACCTGAGATTGACGATATCCTCATCGTTGCTCCCGTCTCCGGTTGCTAGACTAAGACACACATGGTGAGATTTTATTCACAAAAGAAAACCTAAGAACTAAGAAGCTAAAAAGATATTTACAAAATGTTAACTAATTACAGTAGTTGAAGTTTAGGAGATTGTATTAGTCCACAAATTAGTACCATCCATTCAAAAAATTTGTCAATGTAAAACTAGGACTGATAAAACAAATAGTATATGAAAAAGAAAAAGAAAATGTTAGTGGTATGGTTAGATATTAGTGTTGGACATAGGTGCATGAATGGAGGGATCAAAAAATGTTGAAGATGAAAACGAAATTTTGAAGGAGTCAAAGAAATATTTCCCGAATGAATTTTGTGTACAAGAATCATGTGCTGAGTTTTGTAGTCAAGTTCGTTTAAACACCGGAGTTCATCCTCAAAAAGTTCAGCAAACGAAAGGTCTTTAGGATGTTCCAAATTAATCGTGACTCAAACTCATTAAGAATACCAAGCTCATCCGCATAATTTCCTCAAAACTCGGCGTGAAAGAGTATTTATCAATGTTAACTTTCTCCATATACTCTTCTAATATCATATTCTCATCAATATTACCATAGCTCCCATTTCTCAATTCAAGTTCTCCCTCCTCACACTCATTTATGGATAGATCAATGTCATCTAGGAATGTAGGTTCCCACTCTAAAGTTTCGTCAAAAACTATATCAATCGGTAAAACTAAATTCGTGGGTTCCTAATCATTGATTTCCTTACATGTTCCTAATCAACTCGGCGTGAAAGAGTATTTATCAAGTTCAAGTATTCATGTTAGATTTTGGATTCATGTTTGAATTGGACTCTGATTTGAGTTTGGATTCAGGTCTGAGTTAGACTCAGACTGAGTCAGACACTTATAACTGATTTAGATCCTAAATTAGGTTCAAGAGTCATCGGTAACGGCTGCACATGGATGGCAGTATTTGTGTCTTTTTCCAAGACAATTACCATTGATAACTCCGTTAAGTTTTCTACCATAAATAGGCAATCACTCACTTTCTCCGGCTCCCTGGGGCTCAAGAGAATTGATCCCGCTTAAACCTATATTTACTAAAGTCCTTAAATATTGTTTTATATAACTCGAGGGGGTTTTATGAAAAATATTTTTAATAAAATTTCAAAATAAATCTATAGTATTTATTTATATTATTTAGGGTTTTCATGTATATGAATTTTAAGGATTTGAGGTATTTTAATGATAATTGCATAGTTTGGAAAGTTCATGGTATTTTATTGTAAAATTTGTCTTTTGTTGGTATCTTATGGTATTTTAGTGAAACTTGTAATTCTTTCATTTTAAAAAATATAAATTTATTATATTTTGAAAATATTTGGATTTTGTAATTTTATATAATTATTAAAAATTAATTTTTATTTAATTAGAAAAAATTTGTTTTTCTTAAAAACCGTACTTAAAACCTTTCGAGACCGAATGCTCTATGAGGAGGTCTTCATATCGCTCTACTAGCCTAAAGATGTGCGATAATCCACACCATCCAATAGTAGATCCCCTAAAGAGGGTTGTAGAGGCAAAATCATAAAGGAATTTAAAATACAATTTAAAAGAAATCCGGTTTTTATAGTAAGTGGTATTTTCTTGTAATAATATCTTCGCAACGAAAAATACATTCAAAGAGTATCGTGCTATAAAACCAAGTGTGTATGTGAGCGGTAGATCGTTACCTCGTGAAGTTTTCCTAAAAGTATGTTTGTGACAAAAACTAAAAGAAGTGATATTTAAAGTTCATGGTATTTAAATGAAAAAGTGTTACTATTGTTATTTCACATGAGAATTTTAATGAAAATTTGATTCTAAATATTAGGGTTTAAGGTTACAAGTATTGTATAAAAATTTGTTTGACCAAAAGATAATAGGAATTGGAGTTATAGTAGTTGGAAAAAGTGATATCGGTATTAACTCTACTTTTACCGAATTTTATGAAAAGATAAATTCAATGAAGAGAAAAAAGTTTAGGAGGGACTTACTACTTGGTTATATTAAGAAGAGGTAGAAGAAGAGATTATTGTTGTCGTCGTGGCGTCGCGGGAGCTCCGAAATAGTTTCGATTCTTTGCCGAAAGTTGACCGCTTGCTAACTCCTGTTTACTCCACTTGTACTAAGAGAATTTTTGAGAATTTTGGCTAGAAATTTCAAAATGATGCTGAGCCAAAGTGTGGGATGGTATTTATAGTGTAGAATTAGGGTTTTGGAATTAAAATGGTGAATTAAAATGCATTAAAAAGATGATAAATGGTTAAATGAAAGGTCTTTGATTGATTGCAGGGAAATCAAACAATGCAGGGGAGTTATGGGTAGGGGAAGAGTCAAGTGTGCAAAGCCCGGGCCTTATTGGCCACAGTTGAATCTTCGGTGCCGGCCATTATGACATTTTCGCCGGCCGATCTAGGGCTTCGTGCCTCTGGATTTGTGTCACGTGTACAACTCAGTGTTTAAACCCTTTTACAGATGTTTGATTTTCTGACTTTTCATTTTTATGTGTATTGCAAGTGTAAAATTTTGGGCTTCCAAAAAGTTAAAAAGAAAAATCAGAAAAAAATAATGTGTCTGATGGGGATCGAACACAGGAGCTACGTTACTATAGTGCAAGGGCTTTACGAGTGAGCTACAAGTTGTTTCTTGCTGTTATTTAACAAAATTTACTTATAACTCAAACTCAGGTTGTATAACTCATTTTCTGTATATTAAACTGGAAAATTCAGTACAGTAAATTCAGAGTCGTTACATTCTACCCTCCTTATAAAAATTTCGTCCTCGAAATTTACATTTACATAGGACCTAATTTACAAATAAGTAAGGGTATCTTACATGCATGTCTTCTTCACGTTCCTATGTTGATTCTCCTGGCAAATCTTTTTTTCATATCACTCGGACCAAGTTTACTTTCTTGTTCCGTAATGTCTTCACTTTACGATCCAGGATCTCAACGGGTTGTTGCTCGCAAGTCAGGTCAGTCTGGACTGTGAGCTCTGAGTGATCAAGGATGTCGCTGGGGTCGCTCATATATCTTCGTAGTTGGAATATGTGGAACATGTTGTGCACTCATTCCAATGAGAGTGAAAGTGCTAACCTGTATGCCACTTCTCCAACTCATTCGAGTATGTCTAACGGTCCTATGTATCTCGGACTTAGCTTACCCCTCTTGCCAAAGCCGATCACTCCTCGGTTTGAAGAGATCTTCAGAAAAACATGGTATCCAGGTTGGAACTCCAGGTGTCGGCGCTTTGCATCAGCCCAATGCTTTTGTTGATCTTGAGCTATGCGCATTCTTTCCCTGATTGTGCGAACTACGTCTACAGTTGCCACGATCATCTCTGGTCCAAGGAGTTCACGATCTATAACGTCGTCCCAACTTAATGGTGAACGCCACTTCCTTCCGTAGAGTGCTGCAAATGGTGCAATTCTAATGCTCACCTGATAGCTGTTGTTGTATGAAAACTCCACAAGGTGTAGGTGATCTTCCCACGAACCTCCGAAGTCTAACATACAAGTTCTTAGTATGTCTTTCAGAATCTGAATTGTTCGCTCGGACTGTCCGTCCGTTTGTGGATGGTAAGTCGTACTGAAGTTCAGACTCGGTCCAAGGCTAGCTTGCAAACTCTGCCAGAATTATGATCGGAATCTGGTATCACAATTGGAGATGATGCAAACTGGTACTCCATATAATCTCACAATCTCCTGCATGAGTTCATGGGTATCAATATAGTATATTTTGAAGAGTTAAATCTTACTTTAGATTCATGCTCACCTCCATGTACTTCTTTGCTAATGTCCCAGTAGATTGGCCAACTCGAAAGGGAATAAAGTGAGCCGACCAGGTGAGTCGATCTATAATAATCCATACTGTGTCGTTACCCTTCGTGCTACGAGGAAGGGCAGTCACGAAGTCCATGGTGATGTGCTGCCATTTTCATTATGGGATTGGTAACGGCTGAAGTAGACCAGCAGTTCTATGATGTTCAGCTTTTACTTGCCGACACACCAAACACTTTACGCTTCTTGCTAATTCACGCTTCATTCCATGCCACCAGTAGTGTTGTCGTAAATCCTTATATATTTTTGTACCACCAGGGTGTACAGAATAAGGAGAGCTGTGAGTTTCTTTCATCAACTCTTCTTGAACTGGGCCATTTGGTACACACAATCTACTTCCATATCGCAAGGATCCATCTTCGTGGATGATGAAGTCAGTTTGAAGTACACTTTCTACTTGTTCTCGGATCTTTTATAGCTTGGCATCATTTGCTTGAGCTGCTTTGATCTGATTGACAAGAGTGGACTGGACGTGTAAGCTCACCAAATACGAAGCGTTACCTGGCATAACTACTTCGATCGCCAATCCGTGCAATTCCTGCTGTAGCTTCCACTGAGTGGTGAGATTCATTGCTAATGGCAGGCGGCTAAGTGCATCAGGAACTACATTCACCTTCGTAGGATGATATTGTAGGTTGATGTCGAAGTCCTCCATGAGTTCTAGCCATCTTCTCTGCCGCATGTTCAATTCTTTCTGAGTAATTACACAGTTCAGACTCTTGTGGTCAGTGTATATATCCACTCTTTCTCCCAGAAGATAGTGGCACCAAATCTTAAGTGTAAAGATAACGGCTGCCAACTCCAGATCATGTGTTGGATAGTTGCGCTCATGAACCTTCAGCTGTCTCGACGCGAAAGCCACAACTTTTCCATGCTGATGTAGAACACATCCTAATCTCTTACCGGACGCATCACAATGGACGACGAATCCTCTAGATTGATCCGGTATTACAAGTATAGGAGCTGAAATTAATCTTGACTTGAGTTCTACAAAAGCGTTTTCACATGCTTCTGACCACACGAATGCTTCATCTTTACGTGAGAGCTTGGTCAGGGGTGCTGCAATCTTCGAAAAGCCTTCAATGAATCTTCAGTATCCTGCTAATCCCAAGAAACTTCGTATATACTTCACTATCTTTGGTGTCGGCCATTCGCTGACAGCTGACACCTTAGCTGGATCTACTGAGATTCCTTCGCCAGAAACGACATGTCTGAGAAATCCGACTTGATCTAACCAAAATTCACACTTGTTGTACTTGGCAAAGAGTTGATGTTGTCGTAATGTCTCCAGGACAATTCGTATGTGCTCGACGTGTTCTTTCCGATTCTTTGAATACACCAGGATATCGTCGATGAAGATGACAACAAACCTGTCTAAGCACTCTCGGAAAACTTGGTTCATCAGATTCATAAAGATGGCAGGTACATTGGTCACTCCAAATGGCATTACAAGATACTCGTAATGACCATATTGAGTCCTAAACGCCGTCTTCGGAATATCAGACTCTTTGACCTTCACCTGATGATAACCCAAACGAAGATCTAGCTTCGAAAATACACAAGACCCACTTAGCTGATCGAAAAGATCATTGATGCATGGAAGTGGGTACTTTTTCTTTATCATTACTTCGTTCAGAGCTCGATAATCTACACAAATCCTGTATGAACATTTTTTTCTTCACAAGCAAAACTGGAGATCCCCAACTTGAAGTACTGGGACGAATCCAACCTTTCTTTAGGAGTTCGTCCAACTGAATGCGGATCTCCTTCAATCCTTCAGGACTTAATCAGTACGGAGCTTTGATTATAGGTTACGCACCAGGTATTAAGTCAATGCTGAATTCAAGAGCTCGATCGGGAGGCAAATCTGTTATATCTTCAGGAAATATATCCTCGAACTCTTGAACTACCTATGGCTTTTTTTCTTCCGCCGGTAGAGTAAACACTATTGCATTCTTTGGTTTAGCACGGAAGATTCCTGGCTCCAAAGTTCTATCTCCACTCTTGAAATAGAAGACGGGGTGATTTGGTATCTCAAATACTACCCTCCTTTGACGGCAGTCAATCGTAGCATAGAAAACTCCCAGCCAGTCTGTTTACCGCCGAAACGGGAGATGGGACCGCATAGGCCGTTTCGCCTGAATTTGGGGGCAGATACTATTTGGTTTTATCTGTATACCTCTCCGAAGATGCCAAGTTGATTTATAGCACCATAGTTCGAAGGTTTAAAAAGATGCGACTGTTGTAGCACACTTCGTCAGATTCCCCCTCGTTTGCGAGGGGTTTTTGATTGTGGGGACGCTCTTCTCTGCAGGCGCAAGCCCCTGCAGTTAATTACGTTACCGCGTAGCGATAACCACTTTCTCCTGCTCTAGATGTTCACTTCATGTCGTGTGTGTTTATTTTATTTTTGGTTGCCCGTGGATTGTATACGGAGACTAATTCGTGTTGTTGCCCATAGGGCATGGATTAGTCAAAATCCGTATTTTCTTAGATTTGGGTTTGGGTTGATTTAAGGATGTTAATCTCGTTTGAGGTTAAGATCAACTTAAATGGTTGTTGAGGTTACGTTAGTCTAATTTTAGACTAAGGTCTACTCAACAGGATTTTTGGATCATTCAGATCTAGCAAATGAACATTTGGACTCTATTTTTTTAATTTAAGGACGTTTTCGGTCCATAACTAGTTTAAGGACGTTGCGGTCCGTTGTAGTATAAGGACATTATGATCCGTTATTAGTTTAAGGACGTTTCGGTCCGTAGATCATAATTTTTGAGGTGAGAGTTTAATATAAGGACGTTGCGGTCCACAGTAGTTTAAGGACGTTGCGGCCCGTTATTAGTTTAAGGACGTTACGGTTCGCAGTAGTTTAAGGACGTTATGGTCCGTGGTCCGTAGTAGTTTAAGAACGTTGCGGTCCGTTATTAGTTTAAGGACGTTACGGTCCGCAGTAGTTTAAGGATGTTGCGGTTCATTATTAGTTTAAGGATGTTACGGTCCGCAGTAGTTTAAGGACATTGCGGTCCGTTATTAGTTTAAGGATGTCACGGTCCGTAGATGCTTATTGTCGGGACCTACCACCTCTCTGAAGACGTTGAAGAATTACAACTGTTTCCCCCAATCAGAGAGCAAAGCTCTGTTCAAAATTTGAAATTTGAACTGAGGCAGCGCCTCACATGCAAAGCACAAGAGCGCTATCGTCAAGAGCGCCAGCGCTAAGAGTCAAAGACTCTAAGGAAGCGCCTCACGTGCAAAGCAAGAGAGTGCTGGCGCCAAGAGTCAAAGACTCTGAGGCAGCGCCCCACGTGCAAAGCACGAGAGCGCCAGTGCCAAGAGTCAAAGACTCGGAGGCAGCGCCTCACGTACAAAGCACGAGAGCGCCAGCGCTAGAACTAAATGTTCTCCACCATTGGATCAAAGATCCAACGAAGATGATAAATCATCAAAATTACAGAATTAAATTCTGTTGAGGAAATACTCCTTAAATCTTTCCAAACAAGAAAGATTGTGCTCTGTAAATCAGAGCACCGTTGGATCAAAGATCCAATGATGATTAAAAATCAACAAGATACAGAATAAGTTCTGTATGGGAAAATATTTTCCCAATCTTGTTAATAACAAGAAAAATGTCTTCTGTAAAACAGAACTCCTTGGATCAAAGATCCAACGGTGGATAAAATCCCCAAATCAATTAGAGATCTCTCAATGTGAGATTTCCTTAACTGATTCAACAGATCAGTCTCCCATATATAAAAGACCCAAGACTTCAAGTCTTACAGAGAGGAACCTCCCCATAAGTTTCAAATCGAAAGAAGAAGAACAAAAAAACTCCCCCTTAAACTTCAGAGTTCAAGGCGAGAACTATCTTTCTTCAAGGTAGGGAAATACAAAAGAGATCATAGTATCTCCTCAGAAAAGAAGAAGCTTAGTTCTTGGATCCAGGAGACAAAGTCTCTCATAAAGAATAACAAAGAGATCATAGCATCTCTTCAAAAAAGAAGAAGTTAGTTCTTAGATCCATGAGACAAAGTCTCTCATAAACGAGAATTTAATTCTTAGGGTATCGAACTGATCAGAACTGCCAAAAACAGTGCCTGGCGCTCAGCGCAGAGCGTTCTACATGCTCCTCATGTAGGCACTATTATAAAGAGCGCTTCAGCACTTCAGGTCTGGCGCTCAGCGCCAAGCGCTCCACGTGCTCCTCATGTGGGCGCTACTTTATAAAGAGCGCCTTAGCACTCCAAGTCTGGCGCTCAGCGCCGAGCGCTCCACGTGCCCCTCACATGGGCGCTATTTTATAAAGAGCGCTATGTAAATAGAGCTCAGCGCTATAAAGAGTGTTCAACACTCAATAATAAACAAAAAAAGGAGGGGTGTCAGAACCCCAAATCAATGATCAGCATTGTTGAACAAAAAGGGACTGAGCCCAAACAAATGTTTAACATTTTATTCAAAACTGAGTGGGCTGAGTCCAAACAAATGTTCAACGTTTTATTCAAAACTGAGTGGAATGAGCCCAAGTTGGCTACAAGTCTCCAATTCAGATCAAACAAGCGCATGTGCTCACAATCTCTTTAATTGGTCTTAGTCCCAAACCTGACTACAGATCTCCCAACCAACATTGGTTCAAGGGTACATTTCTTCACACCTCTGATATGTGTCGTTGTAATTCTTCAACGTCTTCAGAGGGTGGTGGGTCCCGACAACCAGAAACTCTATAGGACTTTGTGTCCTTAAACTAATGATGGGCTATGATGTCCATAAATCATGGACTATGATGTCCTTAAACTCCACGGATTATGATGTCCTTAAACAATGGACCACAATGTCCCAAAACTAATGACGGACCGTAATGTCCCTAAACTTAAACGATAGAGTCCAAATGCTCTTTCATTGGATCAAAAATGACCCTGAACCCCCGTTATGTAGATCTTAGTCTAAAACTTATACTAACGTATTCTTAACAAACATTTAAGTTGATCTTAATCTTAAAAAAGGTTAACGATATTTAAATCAACCAAACCTAAATCTAAGAAAATACGGATTTGGACTAATCCACGCCCTACGGGCGATAACATAAATTAGTCTCCGTATACAATCCACGGGCAACCAAAAATAAAACAAACACACACGACATGAAGTGAACTTCTGGAGAAGGAGAAAGTGGTTATCGTAACCCGATAACGTAATTAACTTCACGAGCTTGCGCCTGCAGGGAAAAGCGTCCCCACAATCAAAAACCCCTCGCAAGCGAGGGGAAATCTGATGAAGTCTGCTACAACGGCCGCATCTGTCCAAACCTCCGATATACGGTGCCGTAAATCAACTTGGCATCTTCGGAGAGGTGGATAGATAAAACCAAATAGCATCTGCCCACAAATTCAGGCAAGACGACCTACGCGGTTTCGTTTCCGTTTTCGGCGGTAAACAGATTCTGGCACGCCCGGTGGGAGGTTTTCCTCTTTCCACTCCACACTTCGTGTGTCGTCTTTGCGAACAAATCGCGGTTTAATATGGTTGCCTCTGAATTCAAGGTACTAAGATTTGGTGTCTTACTCCGTGCAGAAGAGAAAAGAAGATCAATGGCTTCTAACTGCAACAACAACTCCCGCTCCGTCCTGTCCGGGGGAGTAACTTACGGGCCCCAAGCGGCCTCCATCTTCACAATGCTGGTGGAACAGGTGACATAGGCCACCACTGGATTATTCTTCGGGACCATGCTCCCGCCAATGAGCTTCAACGCTCCAGTGCCGTCGCAGGAAGCTCCAAAGAAGTTGGTCTTTGATCGGCTTACCACTACTACGGCCCCTCTCAACGGGTCGTCCAAGTCCAGCGCCTCGGTCTTTAACAGACTAGGCCAAAGCTCAAGTGGGCTTGTGAAGAAGCCTACAATACCCGAAGGAGTTATCCCAAAGCGTATAGCCATTCCAGCTCAAGTAAACGAAGTCATCAGAGGGGCTTCTATTGCTAAGGGATCGGTCTTTGCAAGACTGGCCATCCCAATTCCTGCTTCGGGTGAGGTCGTTACAAGTGCTTCCCCTGCCCAAAAGTCGACCTTCGCAAGATTGACTATTCCCTCTCAGCGGACGTATGTCTTCGATAGGCTGACACCGACGACAATTTCTCATCAGATCATGGGGCATGACGAAGCTACCCAGACGACGGAGGTGATCCCGGCCGCATGACATGCTCGACGTCGCCACTAGCACCGAGTAAGGAAAGCTGGGGCAGTTCCCCTTTTGGACTTACCCCACCAGCTCCAATGGTGGAAATTGATGTTGTTGTTCCAACTGGGAACAACTTTGAGCCGCTCAGGAGGGTGCGCAAGAACTCTCCAACTGCCGTACTAAAAAGGTCTCCTCCACCTGCCGAAAATGACACAAAGGCGAAGCCGAAGCAGCCCCCTCAGCGGCTATCCTTCAAAATCCACAGGGTCTAGCGAAGTGTTCAAGACTCTGTAATCGACAAAGACTACTCTCTCCGATCGAAGAAAATGAAGGTCCGGCAAGAGGAGAATCTCACCGCCATCGTACCACGGAATGCATCGGCTGCAATAGCCCCCTAAACTTCGACCGTTCATAAAAGGAGAAGGCCGGAGAAGATCCCCATGTCCACGACAAATATCAAAGGAGCTGAATCCAAATGCCCCAAGTCTGGGGGCATGGTGGTGCACACCATTTACATGGCTTCCAGAAAAGAGGAAAGTTGTGCTTCTGGGGGTCATCGACCACTTACGCGGTCCGTAACAAAGGCTCAAGAGGAACAACAGAAACTCCAGGAGATGCTGACATAGATGGCCGCACTCACTGGGTAGAAGGAAAGCCTGGAATCGTCGTCGGAGCAACGTCAGGAACAAGAAACCGATGCCGAGTTCCTACGAAGGATGATCGAGAAAAAAGATAAAGAGGCCGTAGAACAAGCGGCTAATATAAAATAAATGGAACTTCTGTTTCAAGATATGGTGGGAATGATGATCCAGCCGGACCCTCCATCCGAAGAGCCTCCAATAATCATTGAAGACGACAGAGGGGAGACATCAAATCCTCTTCCGGCTTTATCAGCAGCCAGGGAGGAGACGATCTCGAAAGCTGCGCTTGATGACTACATAGCTCAGCAAATACGAGCTCATCAGACAAGCGAAGCTGCTAGCCAAGTCATTAGAACTGGGCGACCATATCCAGGCTGGTACGATCAAATTAAGTACCCGCCAGGATACACGATCCCTAAATTTCATGTGTATAAGGGGACAGGCAATCCCCATTAACACGTCACTCAGTTCAGGGCTCTGTGCGGCAATACCGGAGGCGACGACAAATTGCTACTTCGCCAGTTCGTCGGCAGTTTAGCGGAGACGGCTTTTGAATGGTTCTCGGAGCTTCCGAACGACTCCATCAAAACGTTTACAGAAATGGAGCTGCTATTCACCTAGCGTTTCGCAAGCGCAAGCGAACGCACCCCAATCACGGCGTTGATCAACGCCAGAGTGAAGCCGAGAGAGACTTGGGTTCAGTACGCAGTTCGATGGCGGAATCTATGATGGAGATGTAAACAACGCATAGAAGAGGCTCCTGCCGTGGGAATGTTGATCAAATGGACCAGATCGGCCATAGACCGTCCTCCTCGAAAATGGAGCTTCGAAATGAAAAAAGTAAAGGGAAAGCGACCTTCGTCGCCAACGCTCAGCAGCAGCCAAGTGATCCGAAACCAGCTGCCCGCCAAGGTAACAAACAGCGATTCCTCGACGAGAAATTGAGACGTCCTTACTCGTTTCCCCGGGATAAAATGAGGAGACTATTTGAACTAGTAGTGCGCAATAGACTCATCACCCTGCCGGATCCGAAACGCCCACTGCAGCCCGGTGATGTCAACAGTCCCAACTATTGCCCCTACCATCGAATAATGGGCTATCCAATCAAAGATTGCTTCGTCTTCAAAAACTGGATTGAGGACCAGTACCAGCAAGGCAAATTCGCGCTGTCTGAAAAATAGAGGGTGACCCGACACAACTGCACGCTCCAAAAAAGATGGACACGCCGGGGGCATCATGCTCATTTATAGAGGAAACTCCATGGGAAGTTGTTCTCTCGGCAAAAACTAAGAGAATGTTGAAGGATCTTCAAGCATGCCCGGCAATCAGGTTGAGAAGCCCGCTAGAGCCAGAAATCATTGAGGGGATGCTGAAACCGCGCCCAACACCGAGAACTGGTAACGATGGGCAAAACACCCAGGCCCAGCAGTCAAAGTCTTCAAAGAAAAAGAAGAAGACCAAGAATCCCGCACAGCCTGATGACAAGCGCACGGATCTGCAAAAGCATATTGACACGCTGGAGGAATACAACCAGAAGGCGCGAACCCCAGTCACGCTCCAAGAGTTTCTCAACCATATCCTTGAAAGTGGAGATAACGACGATGATGAGGGAGACGACTAGTCAGAAGAAACTGAAGATTATGTGGCAAGTTGCCATATGATCTCTCATTCGTCACTAAATAACGAAGAAGCTCACTTGGCGTTAGAAGATAACATAGAAGAGCTGGGGGCAGGATCGGTGCCAAAATCCTTAGAACCGTCAGACGAGATGATTGACATGCTGCTGAATGAAGCCCGTCAGAAGAGCAAAGCTGATCGATAGCGTGAAATGGCCATATTCGAAAGGGCCAGGCATCGGCGTCAAGCTGAAGAAGTCATGGCAGGGATGAGTCGCAAAGCGCTCCAACCAGATCGAAGCACGCCCGTGGCAGACAAAAACAGGCTTAAGACAAGGAAACGGTTCGCTAAATCCCTATCAATGGGAATGAAGCTGCCATCTTTCAAAGGAAATACTCCTGGCAGTATAAGCCTTGACGAAGCGGATGTACATCCTAACTACTGCTTGTACCATCGAAGGGTCACACACCTTATCAAAGAGTGCAATACCTTTAAAAACTGGTGGCAGGGATATGTTGCCCACCGACAACACATCAAGTGATTGAAGCGCAAGGCTCGTCGGGAACAGAGAAGCACGACAGATGAGTGCAAAAGAACTGTCGGCAACTGTCATATGGTTGATTCCGGGGGATCACAAGTTCTCACCTTCGGAAGCGATTCTGATGAAGAAATAGCCCTCGGCCCTCTCTTCAAAGAATCCACTTCAGAAAAAGAGGAAGAGGTAAAGAACTATGAGAATATTCAGCCGCGCAACCGTATGTTGCCCGAAAAGAATCTTGGACCTGCAAATAGGGGATCGAACAAAAAAGATAAGGGGAAGGAAAAATTCCCTGAGGATACTGCCCTCGATGATCGATTCGTCGAAGAGCTGACAGCCAAGGACCCGCCTAAGAAAAGCAAAGTGGATTACAATGTCTTGCGCACCATAGGAAGATACCCTCATAGCTAAGCATTTTGGACGCCCTTCTGTTGTCTAAAGAGGCACGAGATTCTCTAATCAGGGCATTACAAGACCCCGAGCAGTTTCAAGCTTTCCTTGCCGAAGAAAAAATGAAGGACGAGCTGGAAGAAGTGCACATAGCTGACATCACTTTCGGCGATGAAGATCTCCTCCTCGGAACGTGCGAGCATAACCGTCTCATGTATGTCACCGGGTACTGCCATGACATCAAGATAGGGAAGATCTTAGTTGACAACGGGTCCTCTGTCAACCTCCTAAATGTGAGGGTGTTAAAGGAAATCTGCATGAGCATTCAGCACCTTGCTCGGGATAAAATCACCATCTCCGAGTTCGACTCCCTGTCATCACGGACGCTCGGGTCTGTAATATTGACGTTACGCTTTGGGCTGCTTGTCACTGACATCAAGTTTCATGTCATTGATTCCAAGACCTGCTACAACGCTTTACTCGGTAGGCTTGGTTACACGAATACAACATCATCCCCTCTACACAAAATCAGTGTATGAAGTATTTCAAAGATGGTCTCGAGTATACCGTGACGGGGGAACTGAACCCATTTTCCGTAAATGAAGTCCGAAAGTACGAGGATGCAAAGTATTTCCTGCCAGACTTTGAAGACACGGAAAGATGCCATAAACCGGAGAATAAGCAAAAAGCTATCACCACTATTCCGGTCTTCGGGAGCGATACCGAGGAGGAAGAAGAGATATTCTATTCGGGGCCGCCCCAATTCAACAGGCCGGGACCATCTACCCCTATTTTGGTCTTTGGCAGTGACACTGAAGATGAAGTCAACACAGTGTTCTCGGTCCGTCCATCAATGCAGGCCCTCACTGGAGATGATCAGAGTTTGCAAATCGCCATGGTTCTGCGACTACACTACAAAGAGCTTGATGCGCTCGAGACATATAGTGTGCAAGAGCTACAGACGTTCTACGTCCCTCCTAGACGAAGAGGTGAAAAGGCGATCCTATTCTATCGATCCGAGGAAACCAAAGTCGAGAGAGAGGTCTAGCGTGGTGCCGAACCTGCGCTTGACAGGCTCCAACCAATCCGTCTGCCCAGAGACTATACAGAGGAATTGAAAAGGTTATTAAGATGCCAAGGCGTACCTTTCAAATAGACTGCTCGGCAAGCCCAGTTCTACAACAGGATCTGGAACGTCCCCGGAACTCAGCGAAAATTGCCCAATGGAAAAATGGAAACGATCGGGCTTGGATATGTCCAGTCCAAGAAACGGGAGCAGTTCCATGACTGCCATGTCATAAAGGACCTTGATGAATAAGAGGATGCTTTTTTAAAAGACGCTGGTACTGAACTAGAACGAGGTCCTACCATAAAAGTGCCGAGTCCATCGTTTGAAGAACAGATGGACAATCTAATAAGGGAAGCGAGTCAAAAGGTTCGGAACGACCACAGCCGCGAAATGACCATTTACGAGAAAGCCAAGACGCAACGCCTCCTTCAGCAGGCTATGAAGTATGATAATGCCCTTCACCGTCAACCTGCCATGCATTCCCAAGATAAGAAAAAGGCCCGACGCAGAGGCAAAAACAAGTTAAAGAACGGAAAAACGTTCGACAGAGGCAAAACGGATCCAAAAGACCAAGCGATCGAGAAAAGTCCAGCCGGAATCCATCGCTTATGAAAAAAATGGATCGAGCATATTCTCTCCCTCGAGACAAGACAAGGAGAATCTTTGACCTTGTCATGAAACATCAAATGATGACACTCCCGGAGTCTCGGCACCCCGATCAAGCAAACGAGGTTCATCACCCAGATTATTGCTCCTATCACCGAGCGATGGGACATCCTCTAGAGGACTGCTTCACCTTCAAAAAATGGGTTGAAGACCAATATCAACTCGACAGGTTCGCTCTATCCAACAGTTGGAGGGTAGCCCCACCACAAAGGCATGTGCCAAAAGCAACGTATATGGCGAGAGTAGAACCGGATCAATATCGGTCTTGGAAACGATCTCGTACCTGTCACGTGATAACGCTGTCAGAAGAAGGAGAGCGCAAGAATATGCATGACCTCTCCTGGTGCTTCGAAAACGAGGATGAAGAGGAATTGATCTCAGAATTTCCACCAGCGCTAAAAGAGTTGGAAGATGGAGTACATACTGCTGCGAACAACCTAAGGAAAATCGACTTGGGTACGGCAAACGACCCACGGCCTACGTTCGTCAGCGAGCTGCTGTCTAAAGAATAGGTGGCTATGCTAAAAGACGTGCTCATGCAGTATAAAAATTGCTTCGTATGGAACTATTCCGAGATGCCGGGACTAGACCCAGAAATAGTTGTGCATGAATTGGCGGTATCTCCGGGCGTCAAGCCGGTCAAACAAGCACCAAGAAGAATGCGGCTCGAACTTGAAATGAGTATCAACGCCGAAGTCAAGAGGCTAATAGACTCCGACTTCATCCAAGAAGTTCAATACCCCGACTGGATCGCCAACATTGTCCCAGTGATGAAGAAAAATGGGACGGTGCGCATCTGCGAGGACTTTCGGGACCTCAACAAAGCTTGCCCGAAGAATGATTTTCCTGTACCGGTTACCGAGTTGATGATAGATAACATGTCCACTCACGAAGTCTTTTCCTTCATGGACGGATCATCGAGGTACAATCAAATAAAGATGCATCTCGAAGACCAGAAGCAAACCGCTTTCCGGACTCCTCTAGGCATATTCTGCTACAAAGTAATGCCGTTAGATCTGAAGAATGCCGACGCTACCCATCAGAGGGCCATGACGAAGATTTTCGATGACCTCATACATGAAATCGTCGAATGCCATATTGACGACCTCGTAGTGAAAAGCAAATCGCACGAGGAGCTTTGGGAGCATCTGAAGATAGTGTTCCAACGTCTTCGGAAATACAACCTGAAGATGAACCCTCTCAAATGCGCGTTCGAAGTTTCCTCGGGAAAATTCCTAGGAATCATCGTACGACACCGGGGCATCGAAATAGACCCGTCAAAGATCAAGGCGATTATGGAAATGCCTCCGCTAAGAACTCTCAAGCAACTGTGGTCTCTATAAGGAAAGCTCGCATATATCCGGCGGTTCATAGCCAATCTCTCTGGCAAATGCCGTCCCTACAGCCATTTAATGAAGAAGGGGACCCCTTTCGTCTGGGATCGTAAATACCAGGGTGCACTCGATGAAATCAAGCAATACCTGCAGAATCCACCGGTACTGACCGCTCCAGTCAAAGGAAGGCCCCTCATCCTGTACAAAACAACCCTTGAAGGTTCTTTAGGCGTGCTATGGGCACAGGAGAATGATCAAGGGAAAGAGAGAGCCCTCTACTATTTGAGTCGAGTTGTCCTGGGGGCAGAAAACAACTACTCCCCTATCGAAAACACTGCCTAGCGTTAATCTTCGCGATAACGAAGCATCGGCATTATGCGTTGGCGCATGAGGTCCATCTCATATCAAAAGTGTAACCTTTCAAATATTTGATGTCAAGAGCCATACTAACGGGACGGCTCGCTAAATGGGCCCTACTCTTAATAGAATTCTCGATAACATATCGACCTTTCAAGGCGGTGAAAGGCCAGGCCATCGCCGACTTCCTCGCTAAGTATTCGATACCTGCCGATTCACCCCTAAACTGTGAATTGCCAGACGAGCACGCGTTTGACATGATCGACAGGGAGAGAGGAGGGAGTGATACCCGATGGGAACTCTATTTCGATGGAGTATCTTCCATAAAGAAGTGACAACACAACACCCCTATAATCAAATTGGGGGTAGGCCTTATCTTCGTGACTCCGTAAGGAGGGATAATGCGCTTTGCCTTTTCCCTAACAGAGCCGAGGAAAAACAATGAATCAGAATATGAGGCTTTGATAGCAGGTCTTGAGATCGCTGTCGACATGGAAATCGAAGACCTCTTTATATAGGGAGACTCCCAGGTGGTCGTTAGTCATGTAAACGACGACTATCAAACTTGCAAACCAGAGTTGGTAAAGTACGGCGAGAGAGTGCAACAATTGCTGACTCAAATCCTACGCCCTAGAAAGCATACCGTGTGCGGAAAATAGCAAGGCGGATGCATTAGCCAAGCTCTCTAAAGAACTGGCTGATGAAAACCTCGATGATGTAAGGATCATTGTACAAAGCCGTCGGGTTCTTGCACCAACAGAAATATCTCCGGAGTCTTCTGAAGAAACGGAAGCGACCAAGCAAACAACCCTACAAATAAAAGATCAGGAAAAGGCTAAGGATTTGAGAGAAGTTTTTATAGACTACTTCAAATCCTGTCGAACACCTGAAGATGCATCCTCAAGACATCAGCTCATGAAACGAGCTCTGTCTTTTGCCTTCGTCAACGATACTCTATGTAGGAGATCTTTCGACTCTCTGTGACTAAGATGCCTGGGACCGAAAGAAGCAAGGAGAGTCATTCAAGAAACTCACGATGGACTCTGCGGTTCTCATCAAGCCGGGCCAAAGATGAAGCTGAAGATCAAAAGTATGGGCTACTATTGGTCCACGATGATTCAGGACTGCCTCGAATATGCGAAGCAGTGCCACTCGTGCCAAATTCATAGAGACTTCATCCACCAGCATCCAAACCCGCTACACCTAACGGTAGCTAGCTGGCCGTTCGAAATGTGGGGAACCGACATAATTGGGCCCATCGAACCAGCGTCATCCAGAGGACATCGATTCATATTGGCGACAACCGATTACTTCTCTAAGTGGGAAGAAGCAGTACCGCTAAAAGAAGTGAAGGCAGAGAATATTCTCCATTTCATCAAGACGCACGTCATCTATCGGTTCGGCACTCTGCGACGGATTATCTCCGATAACGGGCCAGCCTACAGAAGTCACAAAATCAGCCGTTTCGCACAACAGCATAATATAGACTGGAGATACTCTTCGGTCTATAATCCCCGAGCTAACGGTCTAGCTGAGGCTTTCAACAAAATCTTGACGAAGGTCATAAAGAAGACGGTGTCCAAAAATAAGAAGGACTGGTATGAGAGACTGCATGAAGCTCTCTGGGCGTATCGGACAACGTTCAAAATGGCTACAAACACAACACCGTATGCATTGGTATTCGGCGCTGAAGCAGTACTCCCCTTGGAGATAGAGCTACCCTCTCTACGGGCGGCGGTTCATTATAAGCTAACAGACGAAGAGAATGCTCATCTTCGGCTTGAGGAGCTCGACGCCCTCGATGAAACTCGTCTCATGGCGCAGCAAAACTTGGAGGCTTATAAAGCAAGGATAGCGCGTTCATACGAAAGACTAACTAGGCCGAGAACATTTCGCCAAGGCGAACTCGTGCTAGTTGTCAAAAGACCTTTGATCTCCAATCGTGCCAAACGGGGGAAATTCAAGCCGAATTATGAAGGCCCATACATCATAGACAAGGTCTACCAAGGTGGGGCCTACCTACTCATAGATATGCATGGCGAAAGACCCTTCCGGCCAAGAAATGACCGATTCCTTAAGAAATACTATGCCTGACAAGTCAAAGCTCAGGTTAATGATAGATGACGACGCCTATGTCCGCTCGCTATCTTCTCGAGTCAAGACTTTAAAAGTAGTATCCAACGATACCCCGTCCCAAACACGGAAAACAACGGACCGAAACGTCCTGAAACTAGCTAGGACCGAAACGTCTTTAAAACTACTACGAACCGCGGCATCCTTGGGCTAACGCGGCAAGGAAAAAAAACGATACGTCCATAAGCGAAATAGGCACGGATGAAAACCCGAAAGGGCTCCGTGAGTAAAAATAGCAGGGCTACCGGCGAGTTTGTGAAAACCCGAAAGGGCGCAGACTCGTAAAAAATTCATGCACACTTACAAGGTCCTCTCTACCTTATAAGGAGAAAATACCTACGTGAGATCCTTACGACTCACAAGGGAGCAACACACTTAGGAATCCTCATGATTCCTAAGGAGAAATTATACTTACAAGATCCTCACGACTCATAAGGAGAATCCTCTTATGAGACCCCCACGGCTCATAGGATTCAAAAGCCTTAAGCTACAGGGATCTGAACCTGTTCTTAAGCCATCACATTCCCTAGATTGCCCTACAAGCGGTTCAATATTGACCCTTGTATATAATCTACGGGCGCAAATAAACGTTCACTCACCAAGTCCCACCAACGACGAGGAATGTCCTCATGTGGTGAACAACACTTGTAAGTTCTCTCGACTTATAAGGAGAAAACACTCTTGTAAGATCCTTACGACTTATAAGAGAATGTATACTTAGGAATCCATACGACTCCTAAGGAGAAAACACACCTACGAGATCCTCACGACTCATAGGGAGAAACATCTTTATGAGACCCTTACGGCTCATGAAATTAAAAGCCTTAGTCGACCGGATCCTAACCCTAATTGCTAACCCACCTTTGTTCGAACCGACAAAGGCAAATGATGATTCGCTCCTGACAATATCTCAGTGGTAGCGACGCTGATGCTTAAATCGGTATCAAATCCCAAGTCCTTTCACGGTAAGTGATGATTCGCTCCTGGCAATATTCCAGTCACAGCGATGCTGATGCTAAGATTGGTATCAAAACCCAAGTTCCGCACTCCCCGCAATAAAATCTGTGAGCCAAAAATGCATATAAAATAGCCGAAATGATGGGGCAACTCGCAATAAAAATCAACGAGTAAAATATATGCATATAAGAATAGCCGAATGTTTGGGCAACTCGCAATAAAAAGCAGCGAGTAAAAAGAAAAAAATAGCCGAAATGATTGGATAGCTGGCAATAAAAAGCAGCGAGTAAAAAGAAAAAATAGCCGAAATGATTGGGCAACTCGCAATAAAAAGCAGCGAATAAAAAGAAAAAAAATAGCCGAAATGATTGGGCAATAACAACTTTCGCGATATAAAAAGCTGAAATGATAGAGCATCGCAGAAGGAAATAAAAAAAAGAATGAAAGAATGAAACTTTTGCCCTACAGGCGAGTCCATACTGACCCCTGTATACAATCCATGGGCATAAACAAAAAGGGAACCACATTTCCCCACCGGGCTGCGTCAAAGGGAAGTCAGATCTCGACGACCACATCTACAACCTAAAGATCAACAACGGCGTTTCTTCTCACTCCAACCGAATGCAGACGTGACGTCAACAAACGACCACAGAGTCACAACAAAGCGGAGCCATGGAAAAATCCCTAGTTCCAAATCTTGACGGCCATATCTACAGCCTGGAGACCAACAACGGCGTTCCTCCTCATTCCAGCAGGATACGGACGCGAAACTACCAGTCGGAGCAACGGCAAAGTCCCTAGTTCTAAGACTCCACGGTTTACAAACAACCTAAAGTCAAACCCGACACCGCAGAAAGCGGAGCAAGTCAACCCCGACACCGAAAGCGGAGCAAGTCAACCCCGACACCGCAGAAAGCGGAGCAAGTCAACCCCGACACCGCAGAAAGCGGAGAAAGTCAACCCCGACACCGCAGAAAGCGGAGAAAGTCAGCCCCCACACCGCAGAAAGTGGAGCAAGTCAAACCCAACACCGCAGAAAAGCAGAGCAAGTCAACCCTGACACTGCAGAAAGCAGAGAAAGTCAACCCGACACCGCAGAAAGTAGAGAAAGTCAACCCGACACAGCAGAAAGCGGAGAAAGTCAGCCCTGACACCGCAGAAAGCGGAGCAAGTCAAACCCTGACACCGCAGCAAGCGAAGCAAGTCAACCCCGACACCGTAGAAAGTGGAAACAAGTCAACCAATAATCCCTCGATTCGTCTTCACTTGTAGGGGAAAGCCTTAGGCAATGGGGATAAGGACCTATTTCCTAAGCATTGGGACCCTGCAAGTCGGCCCAAGAAGGGCCATTGTATACCATTCACGGGTCACACTCTCCAAAGTTGAATCTCGACAAGGAGGGAAAATATCACTTACGAGTCTTCTCGACTTGTAAAAGGGAAAAATTCTCTTGTAAGATCCTAACGACTCTCGAGAGAAAATGCACTTAGGAGTCCTCACGACCCCTAAGAAGAAATTACACCTACGTGATCCTTTCGACTCGTAGGGAGAAAAGTCTTTATGAGACCCTCACGGCTCATAAAGTTGAAAAGTCTAGGCAGCAGACCTGAACCTGTTTCCTAAGCCATCGCTACCCTACAAGGAGGTTAAGATGGACTGCTATCTACTATCTACAGGCCGCATTTGCTAAAGTAACATGCCAATAACACAGCGAAGAAAAGAAAAGAATAGTACTAAAAAATGTGTCTTTTATTCATGAATTCAATTGAGTACAAGATACATCATATAAAAGAATAAAAAAAATGATGAATGAAAGCTTGTTATTCATAGATTACAAATTTTCAGTCGATACAGAGGTGGCTACTGAGAAGGAGGCTTTTTGAACAAATCAGCCAGCTGCTCGTGCGCTCCTTTCAATCCTTTCTCAAAATCGGCCACAGCGGCCAACTCCGCTTCGAATCGGGCCCGCTGTCGCAAACAAGATGAAAGCTTTTAATCTGTTCCCAGCATGGCAGCTTCGCAGTCCTGCACAACCCGGTCCGTAGAGTCAAGTGCCCGTCTCAGCGTCAACCTATCCGAGATGCATCGCTGGAGATTGTCAAAGACAACTTTCAACTGCGCGGCGTTCTCTTTAACCAGGGCACGCAACCGGGCATATTCGCTTGAAGCTACTTCATGTTCCTTTCGCCTCAAGGTCGCCTCTTGTTCAAAATGGCGAAGAAAAGGAACACTCTGCTCAACCCATGCAGCTCGTTGGGAGTTCAAAGCCGATACTTCCGGAGCGGGACGCTTGAGCTCAATCCCATGCAGCAAATGCGAGGGCCTCGGCGTCAAGATCCTTGATGAACTCGCTCAACATTCGCGGGCTAGTCGCAGCACCCCTGGAAGATGGGCGTTTAGCAAAGGGCCCTGCCGGCATTGGGATTCGAGACTCGAAGGGAGCTGGAGTCGGTGCGATCGCTGCAAAACAAATCATGGTCAAATGTCGACTCGGGAGGTAAAGAGAGATACGCGAGCGATGGAGTCTACGATACCGGCTGTGGCGGATGGCAAAATTGGGAGTACTGGAGGTGAGGCTATCCCCTCGTCTCCTCCTTCAATTCATGACACTGTGATCAATATAAAGAAGACTTAGCAATAGTACGGCTATTCATAAAAGAAAGAAAGAAACAATGGCTGAAGGATATACTAACCAATACTAGCAGGTGGAGCGACTACCGACTGGAAGGAGAAATGCGGGTTCAGCACCTGATACAAATGGTCAAAAAGGACTCCTGCAGAGTTGCGACAATACACGGTCAGTATAAGGAAGACGCTGTTCATAGTTCAACTAAATAAATCGTGAATCTATACCTTCTAACATTTCGGAGGACATAGGAGAAGGTGAGGGAACAACAACCGTCATGGCGACGACCGGAGGTGCTTCAGATGGAACAATTTCTACGTTCACTGCACCTGCAAACAAAAATTGTCAGAATAAGCTGAACGAGATTGTAAAATAAAAGGAGAACAATGGCTCAAGACTTACCCGACGGGTCATCAACCAAAACCGCGACGGAAGCATCACCAGGCGTTGCAGCTTCTTCGCTCTCCTTCAGAGGAGTAGTCTCTGAGCCTATGGCTTCGTCCCCTGATTCGATGAGGGCCATCGTGACACTCGCGAAGCCCGCCGATACCAGGGAATCACAAGGGGAAAGAGCGGCGGTTTGGGCAGTCCCAGACTCCCGAGAGAGAGTAGCTACTTCGGGCTCTGTGGTCGCTATCGTCTCGCCTGCCATCTCATCTCCAGGACTTGGCCCTGCGGGATATGATGTATAAGAATTTGTAGATCGAGTTCTAATAAAAAAACCGGGCAATACGTTACCTTGCGAAAGATTCTGGGTTGCCTCCCGAGCCGCGCGCGTAACCTGTCTATGGGCGGTAGACAGGACGGCTGGAGCACCCTCGGAAGGAATAGCGACAGATGGAGTGGTGCTTGAGCCTGCACCTACAGCCAAAGCGGCATCATGTTCCTTCGCTGCGTGCTTCCTGCATTTCTTTTCGGTCTGAGCAGTGAGAAGCGATCTCCTAAGGACCTCTGTCAAAGGACGTTATCGTCCGAACCAAGCTCTGCCTCTGGAGCCGTTACGGCGTCTGTCATCGGCTGCTTGAGCGAAGCCTCTTGTGGTAATACTGGGGGAGCAGGGGCCTCAATAGCTGGCTCTGGAAGTGTCGCCGCATCACCACTCGGGATCGGCACCGCACTCAGGATAACCTAAGTCAAGGTAGTCGTTGCAATAAGATGAAAGTAAGGGTCAGAGCATGAATGAAGAATAGAATGAAGACACAATGAGTTAAATTATACCAAGGCCCAAAGAAGCACGGAGCCTCTCTTCCTCTTCGAATGTTTTGAGGGAAGCCGCCAGAGCCTCTTCGGTAGAGATGCCTGTCGAAGAAGAAAGCGTCAATAAAAGCATAATAATAAGGAAGGAATGAACGGGAAAAATACAACTGAAGCATACCTGACCTCGCGATGGTGATCAGCGCCGCTTCTTCGCGAGCCAATCGGTCGGAAGCCGCAAGGGCGGCCTGGAGATCAGTATCATCCGCGGGCGCGATAAATAGACCCTCATTGGTCCCGTACTCGCACAAACCCTCGCTGTAAGGAGCATGCGGTTCCTGGCCGAGTACAACGTCAGCAAAAAAGTGCGATTTCTTCTTTTTCTACGAGCGAGCGCCGGCAGCCGATGACAGGAGCTTACGCTTGGCGGGCAATTTTGGGCGACGAGTCCCGATCTCCGTACCCATGCCAGACTCAGGAGACGCTGCAGCCACCGCTTCTACAAGCACATGAGGTAGAGGCTTATCAGGAAAGGAACGCTGGACCACAACCGCGGCAGCTTTTCTTAAGGAAGGACGATCGGTGGTCTGTCACATTAAGGGGACAACTGGATTACCGGCAGGGACTGCACCCTTGCGATTAAGCAATAACCGCTTTTCTTCCCTAATAACAGCGCTCATCGCATGCGAGTACCACGCCACGTATGCGTTCGAGATTTTCGGAACGCAGCTCGGCTCACTGATAAAAAAGTTGGACCCGGTGTTTAGCCGCATGAAATGGTGCAGCGCGCTATGGATACCCTCCTCTGTAGCAACCGGCTCAGCTAAAAAGGCCTCTAGCGGGACACCCTGGTCGTAGCTCAACTGTTGAGCGAAACGGTGCAGATTGTACCTCATGAACAGTGCCGAGTCATTCTGCCTGAACACTAAAAAGCTCGGCCTGATTGAATACAGATGCAGAATCTCCCAAGCCTTCAATGTAGAAGCCCCGTCTTTGAAGGCATCGCACAGTGGCTACACCATTTTGGTAGATTCCTTGCCGATAGTTTGAACCTTGTCGACAAAGGTCATGCCATCCCTGACCATACGCGGGCGAAGGACCAGGCCCCGAGCCTCTCGCGGTGACGGATCTAAAGCAGAAGCAACAACTAGGAACATGGCCCGAGGAAAATTATAACTGTCGTAGAAACGGGGCCGTTTATGGACTCCAAAAGTGTCAAGCAAATGAAGCTTAATCCACGACGTGAAATAATGCAGCGCGAGGTTTACGGGCTGCACCCCCAGCTGAGTGGTGTCTGCCACTAAGCTGAGGCCATGATACAAGTGAGCTAGCCCAGCAATCCCGACGGCCACTCACGTCCCGGCAACCATTCAATGAGCCGGATAGAAGACGGATGGCCTCATATGGCGAGGGTGTATTGGGAGCACAAACCAGCTTAACCATAGACCAAGGAACCCCAAAAAGAATGCCTCTTCGTCGATGTCTGAAGCTGCGAGCTCTGCAAAGGGGACGACCGTGGTATCCGGAAGGAAGAAATTCTTTTGATCTGCTTCCGTCGTTGGCTGGTTATCCAAACCAAAACCAAACGGGTCGTCGAGTTTGGCGAATTTCGCAGCTTGTTTTGAAAAAACTTCCGGGCGAAGAAAGCGGGCGATGAAATCTGCGAAGCTGACCCCATGTCTTCTGGATTCGAGAAACAGACCCTCATAAATATTCAACACCTTGATCAGACTCGGGAATCGATGTTGAATAGCATTATCCAGAGTAAAACCCATCACCACTGATTTGGTGGCGAAGATGTACTCATCAGGAGGAAGTAGCTCCTCGTAATGTTCTCCCCAGACGGGTAAGCCGGAGATCTCCACGAACTCCTCCAAGGAGATTGAAACTTCCCGATCTGATAGAAGGAAGATGTGAGTCGGGACATTCCATTGTTCCAAGAAGGTTTTAACCCACCATACAAGGGGCATGGAATACTAGAAGAGAGATGCATAAACTGCGAGGTACAACCCGAGCTTCAGCAGCAGTGATTTCTTGGTCGATAAGATGTATCGAGCCCACTGCAAGTACCCGGCTGAATGGCGAGGAGTCAAGCCTATCATGTATGGTTGTCCCCAAGGGCGCGACTCACCTTGACATATACGTCATCCCAGAATATCTAAAGCCATCGGCGGCTGTGCAGGTATCGAACCCATCGAGGGCTGGAGGCGTCCATCCATAATCCAGTTAACCTCCTCCACCGCGTAATTCACCTGGGATGAGTCAGCATAATTAATGGCAGAGATTGGCTCTGAAGGCACCGCACAAGAGAAGCTGCGTCGACCCTGGATGATTTGATTGTACCACGGCCCCCATAGATGAAGAGATTTTTGCTCCGGGTCATGATTTTTAATGAGCGCGAATACTTCCCTATCCATGGGCGCATCAGCAAATGCGCTCTCCGGACGAACAAATGGGAAAGGAGTGTCAAAAGACATAGTACTTGCGCGAAAAAGAACAAGGATTAGCTGTTAATGCTACAGTCGAAATTCTGACACTTGGTACTTTAAACTTGTACCACATTACAATGGAGTGGAAAAGGACCAAGGAGGACTGTAACATTTCAGGAAAATAAAATATTATTTTTGGGGAATTTTTATAATTAAATAATGATTATATTGAATATTTTAATAAGGCGGTAAAATTAAATACCAATAAATTTGGGGAAAATTTGGAAAATTATAAAAATTACTAATAAGATGGTACTTTGTGTAATTTATGCAAATTATGAAATTCTATGATTTATTTTGCGCCATTTTAGCGCTAATCGCGATTAAATATTGCTAATCGTGTTTTAAGCCGAATTTGTGCACATGACCCACACCGTGTCATATTCTACACTTTTTCATCTTTTCTACCATGGCTTTATTTTTTATTTGCTTGGATTTGTTTTGAATGGGAAAGAAAAGAAAAGAAAAGAAAAAGAAAAGAAAAGAGTATACAAATAAGTATGGGGGGGGGTTAGTTATGAGGCATAGTGCTTTGACCTTGGACACTCTCTCTCTTTCCCTCACTCCCTCCAAGCTTCAGCAGCAGCCCCTACCTTTCCCCTTCTCCTTCTTCTTCTTCTTCTTCTTCTCATTCAAGCTTCAAAACTTCATCCAAAGTCCACCCCATCTTCACAAAAAACTTGCATAAGCTCACAAGCTACACTATGGACCAAGAAAGTTTGCATTTTGGTGCTCTAGGGGATTCATGAATGCCAAATGAGATAATTTCATCAACATTAGATTAGTATTACATTCCATTAGCTTCTATTGTTAGATTGGAATCGATATATCGAGGTTTAGCGAACTTTGACAATTTCAAGTTAGGGATTAAGGTTGAATTGATCCCAAAGGTGAAATTGAGGTGTAATTAAGGACTACAACCCCTGTTGTGATGATGTAGTGGACTGAACCCGAGACTTAACCCCGTATTACGAACTTAGAAACCCGATATCGGAAAAATTGTGGATTCTGTGAGAGTATAATGAAATCTGCAAACATCCGGGGGACCTGAAAATTATTTAGCAAATACAGAGGAGTGTGCAGGCAACCTAGGACCCCACTGAAACCCTAGCCCCTAATTCCTTTCCTTGGCCTCCAATATATTTGTTCTGGCCGAAATTTTCGGCCATACCTGCTTCAAATTGGTTCGTATTGGTTATGTGGCTTTATCTCCAGTGAATTAGACCCTTCCTGTATGCAAAATTGGCTAATTTGACTTAGGGTAAAATCTGGAGCATATTTCCAAGTTTCTGATTGCGTTTTGCGACTTTTAATGATTTGGAATTTGGCATTTAATATTGTGTTTCCATCGTGTGGCGTTTTAACGCCAACGACTAGGGTTATTGGTTGTGTTTTGCATGCGAGACTATAGGTTTTAACCTATCGGTGTTTTGTGCGACATTTTGGTTTTCGTGCGTGATTTCGTTTACGATGCTATATGTGATATGTAGGTATCTCACGAGGACTCCGAGATGATAAGCAAGCGCGTGGCGTCATCGGCATCGGTAAGCAAAGATCAAGGTGAGTAGATTTATATCGACGGGGGAAGTCGGGTGGATGGCGTATAGCACCCCCGTAATGTCGTAAGAAATGGTATGATATGATATAGATTTACTTAGATGTGTTATTGAGGGATATGAACACTTAGCAAGAAAAGCTTTAGGAGATCATGGGTTAGTGTTAGCGAGAATTGAAGGAAGGATTTAGTTGGTTTCTTAGTCGTGAACCCTAGAGTAAGGTTGTACACATACATATACACACGGGTTTTGGTTTTGGGTGTATACGTCATATGTATATATATAGGTTTATGTGGATGTTTTGGTGCTTATACACACACACACACACACACACATATATATATATACATGTATACATGGATGTTGAGGATAGTGTATGATATTTAGAGGTGAGTCGATATGATCAGGCATGATGCCGTGAGTTGTGATATATGTTTGGGTCATGATATGGGATGCGGCAGGATATTATAGTGGATCGTTGGGTGATGTGATTTTATTCACACGAGGACATATGTATGTTGATATTGGTATCCGTTATACTAGACTTTATATCAGTACCCCCCACTTCGTAATATGTGATGATGATACCATATGGATATTGTGTTATATATGATATTCGACCCGTACCCTGATTTGGGATGTCGTGCGATGGATTTACCGTATGAGATAAAATTATGATGATAGATCCGCACTCTTGACTCGAGGATGTCATATTATTTATTGTATCGTACGTAATACTATTGAGGCGAGATCACCGACTACTAGATATTTATATATAAATCGACTCGGACTTAGGTGGATTCCCTTACCCTTTTGACTGGGCTCGAGTCATACTCATTTTCAAAAGTGGAGAATTGTGAGTAATTTAAATACCAAACTGTATGACTCGTATTTTGGGTAGGTATATTTTCAGGATTGCTGTTACTACATCACTTTCTGTATATTCATGATGTTTCATCGCATTGCATGCTTGTACATATGTTATCTGTAATTATTATGAGACCCTGCTGTCAGGACACCAACACCATTACCGATGATGCGTATGTTCCACGTACACCTGCTTGCCGGCTCACACACATCTTCATCGGTAATTGCCATGTCACGTACACTTTAGAAAATACTATTTCATTGACATAGCTTGCTAACTGATAGTTGCTACATGTTATAGCTTTCATATGCTGGTTTAATTATTGCATGATATCAGATGCACCCGTTTATTCATTGGTTATGCAGTATTATGGAGATTTATGCCGGTTTTTATTGTTATTGATATGGTGACTTGATGATTTCGGATTTTTCTTGATATTTTCTGGATTTGGAAACCGCATGTGAAAGTTTTGTAAACTGATGAAATATTTTAAAGAGAAAAATGCGGTTTTCCTTGATATGTTGAGTATTGTCCACTATGGTGTTTTTCTCTGTTTTGAGATGTTTTCGAGACCCGATTCGAGGAGTTGGATGAACCGTCTCGGGTACATGGTGGGCCCGGTAAGGTACCCCGGGGCAAGAAGCTCGAGTTGTAAACGATAAACCCGGCAGGGGCAGACTGCCTACCGGTGATTTTACCTGGCGCGGCGGATATCCGGAGGATACCGTTCGTGGTCGTGTGATTGATATTATGGGCCGATCCGGACTGACGGAGCCCGAGGTATTGAGATATTGAGACCTGAGACACTGAGATATTGAGATTTAATGATGCAGGCCAGTCCGGATAGCCGGAGCCTGAGATATTTGAGATACTGAGATTTATGTTTTGTGTCGATGCTGGACACTGTTTTATCTGTCGATTTTGTTTATGATACGCGATTTATATATATACAGAAATCTCATTAAATAAAGAAAACAGTTGTCTCATTCACGATGTATTCTGTTTCATTTGTAATGCATTCATGCATCATATATCTGATATGTTGCTATCTGAGGTACTGACACGAGCATGTAGTATTACAGTTATACATAGATGGACCAGAATATTTATTTGAGGATATTATTTGATATGATCTAGGATAGCATCATGCATGGGATTTCTACTCGTAGATGTTTTCTACTCACGAGTTAGCAACTCACCCTCGTTGTGCCACAGTTTCTTGCAGGTTTTGCCGTACAGGTTTCGTTACGGTTTTGCTGGCACACTGTTTCTTCCGGGTGATTGCTTTGGTAGGTGGGTTCTTTTGTATCAGGACCACCATTGTATATTTGTTATTTCAGTTGTATCTAGTAAAACTCCATCAATCAGACTTGTATTATTTTATAGACATAGAAGACCAGTGTATATTCTTTCGACCTTAAAGTCGCGCGCTGTATTATTATGGTTTTCTGGTGGATATGGGCTTTCTTTTGAGTTTTGATCCTCGCCCTTCGGCGTTGTATATTATATTGCTTGCGTGGTTGTGACCATCAATTAACGAAAAGCTAGCTCCTGCTTGGGGATGCCTTTATTCATTATATATGTTTTATCAGGTTTGTACCCGTTTGGGGTCAGTTTTTACTAAGGAAACTCTGCCGAAATTTTCAGAAAAGATTTGACATTTTAAAAATGCATACTTCGGCTTATATTGTTAAACTTCTTACTTTAAAATTGGTTTTTCCTTCACTCTACTGCTTTACTTGGTTTGGATTTCTGGGTTTTGGCTTACTTAGATTACGTACGCCTCGAGACGTTTCGTAGTTTAAGTGCCGGTCATGTTCCATACTTTTCGGGTCGTGACAAAGTTGGTATCAAAGCGTTAGGTTTTACCTTCGGAGTGTAGGATGACCCTTGGTTGATAGAGTAGGTGACTCAAGTAGAGTGACGTACCGTGTGTATGTTCCGCGGCATACTTACGATACGATACTCCGCTTAAGAAACCTTAGGATGTACATTTCTTTGCACAATATTATCTTCATTCTTATGATCTATCCTCATCAGTACCAGTTATTGTTTTGTTACTATGGTTGTACGGGCGTGGAGAGCTACGGCTAGAGTCGCGTCAGCACGAGCTTGTCACGGACGAGGACTGACCAGGGCGTGATTCCAAGGACATACGATTGCATAGAGGCGTCATTTTATTGTGTTTTCGCGCCATGAGCGTTTGATGGGTCGCTTTTACAAGATAACTTGGACGTGCAGATCAGCACTAGATGATTGGGCCACTGCTAGAGGCCAGCCAGATTGTGATGACCGTCAAAGCACAGATTATTTTGATGATTGAGGCACTGTTCAGCATGCGGACGAATGAGCCAGTTGTTGCTGCGAATGAGGAGATATTACCCCAGATGTTTGGAGATAATGCCGTACGAGTTGTACTTAGAGATATGATAGAAGATCGCTAGTCGCCCGAGGATGAATGACTAGGATATATGGTTCATTCGCTTACCCCGATGCGCGGTCATCAGATTGATTGATTGCAGCTAGAGATGACTATTAGTGTATATGCCCTAGAGGCCATTACTGTATCATACTAGTATGTATATTACTTAATGGAAGCTTGGGATATTCACCTTGTATTGACAATCTTGCTCAAAATGGTAGTATGCTACTTGGTTTGTTTCTGCTTTAATATGTGCGTGTGTTTCTTTTAGCATATCGCCTTTACACAATAGTGGAGCCCTTAGGATCTTTGCTTGATTACCAGCATTGTGATGGCAGTCACACTCGTGGGGGCTGGGTAATCTATAAGCACATCCTTATGCAGGTCCCTAGTCGCAGGACTATCAAGACAGGGCATCGATACTCCGGAGTAGACTAGCTTATGCGCTTCTTATCCCAGCTTGGGAGACGGTCTGTCCCACAGCCGTCAGTACGTCATACTTGAGATAGTATGCGGGTGCTCGTTAGGTTACGAGTACACTGGACAGGACTCGTCGGGAACTGTTGGTTGGTATTATACCTATCGTCAATTATCAGTTCCCAGGTGACATGAGTACAGCTTAGTCCGTTGACTTGACACTGTCACTTCGCCTCGAGTGTGTTCCCACTGTACTTAGATTACAACCCTACCACGGCTCAAAGGAGTCGTGCAAACAGGTAGTTTTTGGGTGCAGTCCCGAAACACTTGGAGGAAGTGACGGTTAGACAGGATTCGTCTCTCCCGGTATTGGGGGTTGACATCGCGCTGTGTCTAGGAGAGCCATTACACGAGTAGTCCCTGGCCAGGGCAAGCGAGATATACCCGTAGGTTTCTAGTGCTAGCTCAGGGTGTTCTGGGCTACACTCCGACACGACTTGTACCGCTATTAGGGGACTGACGTTTACCGCCCCCTAGGCCCGCCATGCGATGTATCAGACGAACAGACCGGACTGTACGGAGACTGTCACATTCAGCCTCAGTAGGAGTTCAGATGGGTTTCACCTCGTCCGTCTTCTTGTCGGCATCTACCTGGGGACCGTTACGCACAGCTAGTGCCGCTTGCGGTCTGTGGTTAAACCCACTGCCAGCGTAGTGTCGAGTCTTTAGAGTCCCACACAGAAAGCTATTCGCCTTTAGGCAAAAGAGTAGAGGTCGCATGGTTTTGCGACAGGTCGCATGGTTTTGCGACAGGGTTCGGTCACATCCGTGCACTTGTGCACGTTTGGTGTCCGGACAGTTAACACTAGCGGGTTTTGGTTTAAGCCAGATCCTAGTGTACATTTTGGGATTGGTTTTATCTCGTTTGTATTCGTGTTCCTCGGAACGCGGATGCGGGTGTGTATGCACAGTTGACAGAGAGACAGAGGCAGAGGATTCTCATTGGGGTTATTGACTGTTGACTGTTCACTCTTGACCATTGACTTTTGCTAAACCCTAATGAGAATAAGAAATATGATTAATGATAATATTAATTAAGTATTATTGTGTCATGGTTGAGATGAGGGGTTGACTTTGTTGACTTGTTGACTTTGTTGACCGGTTGACTAGGTTGGACTAGTTGACCATCATCATTACAATGGCTATCATTTCATGGCAAAGACTTTTGCTTGCTTGTTTGTTTTTGCAAAATGAGTGCATGAAATGATATGGCCATTTTGACTTGAACCATCACATAATACTCAATTACTATTATGAGTAATCATGGTTTTGGATTATGAGAGTTTGGATGGCAAAATAGTTACTGATTCTCTCATTTTCCTTTCTCTCTCTTGCTTGAGCTCTCTCTCTTGCTCTTCCTCTTGCTCTCTCTCTCTAGATCAAGGCAACACCCTCTCATGAGTTGAGAAAAATTGCCTTAGAGATAAAAGAAAGCCCAAATCACTTCTCTACTCATCCTAGTTCACAAGGTTTAGCAAACCAAGTGTTCTAGTTTCTTCAAGTTCGAAGAAGAAGCCAAAGGTAGAAGCTTTCAGGTGGATCCATCTTCGGCGCAAGGAGACGACGAGGTGAGGCCGATCCTTACACCGGAAAGAGTTGAAGACGAAGGAGTTCAAGAAAGGTATAACCCCCTAACCGAGTAGGTAAAACTCTTGTTAGGTTTGTTAGTTAGTTGTTTAACAAAAATCCGTATTTTTGAGTCCATGTTACCACCTCTAGAAAAATCGTTTTTCATCATTTCCGCAAGCCCGTAAGTACCGGGAGAGGTAACGTGGACTTACAGTGGTATCAGAGCCAGGTTAAACACTATCTAACATGTTAGCAAAGTAACTAGAAATTCGATCGGAGAATAAGTCGCGAAACGAACCCGAAAAATCAAGTTTCTGTCGATTCTGTATTCTGTTCAAAAATTAATAAATACTGCACCAAAAATCGACTCAGGATTTTTATGAAACACCCAAGAAATTTGGTCCACTGACTCGGTCAACTCGCCGCGGATCCGCGGCCGAGTTGACTCGGCCGTGGTGCAAATTTCCTGCAGAGTGTTTCTGGGGTTGTTTTGGGATTTTTAAAATATGATTTTTCTGCCCAGATTTTATAGAAAGAAAAATTTGTGTTTGGGGCATAAAAATTCGTATTTTGATCGAACTACTAAAGACTTAAGCTGACGGGTATATATCTGTGATGTGATATATGTATTGAACGTCCGCTAATCGCTATACGTCGATTAGTGGGGGTTATACATATCTGTGATCTGTAATGTTGATGGTATGTGTATATGAATTCATTGGATTGTCGCGGGTGAATAGCCGGGGGTTGTGAGATGAGAGTTTTCTTTTCTTTCAATTCATGTAAATTTGTAAATTGATGTAATATTATTTATATGGCCGCACAACCGGGTCGGGGTTGTAGCCGTCATTGTATAAATTCTTTTTACTGTTTTTGCTCCTAGGATAGACCCAAGGTAGGGTGCACAAACTATCGGGTATCTCGAAGTGCCGAGTGGCCTACTCACGTCGTTGAGGGAGGTTGCTCCGCTTCGGATATTTGGCGGGTAGTTTGCCGCACCCGTAGGGGTCTTGGGTGGGGTATTGGCTATTCACCGCGACCGTGTAATCCGCTTTTCGTTACAGGCTCATACGAATTGCGGATTCCTAGTATATCCAATGTGTTCATCTGTGATCTGAAATGGCTATCATTGCAATATATCTATATATGATATTATTTAGGCTTTGCTTATGTTTTGCATCCGCGCTAGTCCAGCCCCCGCTTTATCGTTAGTTAAGTAACCTAACGGGTAATGACGGGGCCCCGTGGCGAATGCGGATGGCATAAGCGTACGTCATATTTTGGTTGTTTTCTGCAATGGTAGGATTAAATGATGGGACGCATTGGAATTAATGCAAGAAAAAATAAACCAAGTAAAAGTCGTTGGAACACTTTGAAAACCACTCGGTTCTTTTCAAAACCAAACTTTTAAATGCGGAGCATGAACCACTCCTTTTTGAAAGCTATCTCGTTCCATCGATTATATCAAGTTCACTACGTTCACGGTTTAGCCAAAACCATTCGTAGCCCTCCGTCGTTTCACATGAATGGTCAATAAGTATTCAAGCTATGTATGTTGGCCAAAGTCAAGGCATAGTGATTGGTAGCTATTGGGTATTCATGTGCAGCATAGATAGATGTGTTGGTTTGGGGCAGTCGTTCTACCATTTTGGCCAAAGTCAAGGGTATGTGCGGGTGAGCTCAAATTAACCTGGAGAATGACGGGTAGAACTTGACATGTGACATATGATATTTTGGCCAAAGTCAAGGTCATAAGAGCATGGGGCAAAAATCCACATCGGGAGTTTCAAAAGAACTGAAACTTGCTAGCGCTGCATACCATTTGGAGTGTGATGATTCTGGTAGGATTCCTTCAGTTTTGTCACGCAATGATATTTGGATCCCGATCCTACTGTGAGTATATGCTACTCCTCGGGAAATTTCTCACTTAACGATCAATGCTATAAACCAAGTAGGTGTCTAGAAAGGTGTTAGCGGGGCTACGCCCCCAGGGAAAAGAGGTTATTTAATTAAGGAACTTCGCGAAAGCGTTGGAAAACCTCCCTCGAAGTACCGACACCAGCCTGGCCGAACGGTTAAGCAAGTATTGTACGGTGAGATTGATCCTGACTAATTCTTCCTTTTTGGTTTGAGGAGGGATTCGAGAGACAGTGGGAGCCATCCTGTTTAGACAAATTAAAAACCACTCTAAACTTGCAAGAGCATCATACTGAGTGTTTCTTCTCTCTCTCCTAATTGCAGCGACCAATCGATATGACCGGACTTAAGTTACTACTAGATAAAAACATACTGACAGGGCCAAACTAAAAAGATTGGCTCAGGAATGTCAAAATGGCAATCACTTATGACAAGTTGGGGTATCTTCTTACCACCAAAGCTCCCCCTATCCCAGGTCCCAAAACCAGCGTCGCGGATAGGGAAATCTGTAAGACCTGGGAAATCGATTGCGCGAAGGCCAAGTGCCTCGTGCTTGCCTCTATGGACAATGAACATCAGAGAAGGCACGAGAATATGGACCTTGAATCCATATTTCTCCATACAAAAGAACTGTATGGAGAGCAGTCTCGTATCGCCAGATACGAAGTGTCGAAAAAGCTGTTTTCGGCAAGGTTGGCCGTCGGATCATCGGTAGCGGAACACGTGCTTAAGATGATTGGCTTTATAGAGGAGCTCGCGGACCTTGGGACCACGTTGGAGAATGAGCTCTATACGGACTTGATTCTTCAGTCCCTTCCTTCCACTTACGCCCAGTTCATCCTGAATTTCAACTTGCAAGAAAAGGAAGTTGAACTTTCAGAGCTCCTCAACATGCTGAGGAGTGCAGAGGGCACCCTACAGAAAGGTAGGGAAACATCCACTTTGTTTGTAGGAGGATCTTCCTCTTCTAGGTCCAAGGCGAAAGCCAAGGGAAAGAAGAAGAAAACCCCCGCCAAACCAAGGGGCGGTGTTAGTAAGGTGGATATGAAGGGAAAGGAAAAAGCAACAAAGAAAGCGGGGAAGCTTGTGGATAAGGAAGAATGCTTTTACTGTCATAAGAGTGGACACTGGAAGAAAGATTACAGGGCTTGGAAGGCCAGAACACAGGATCTGAAGCAAGTTGCGGCTTCAGCTTCAGGTGTGTATGTTATTGAAAACTGTCTATCAATAAACTCTACTTCCTGGGTATTGGATACCGGATCAGGATCTCATATCTGTAATTCTTTGCAGGCGTTGAGAAACCATAGGTTTTTGAAGGCAGGTGACATGACCCTCAAAGTTGCAAACGGAGCTAGCATGGATGCTAAGGCCGTGGGGGACTATCACCTGGAAATGTCAGATGGACATGTTTTGGTTTTACGTAATTGGTTTTTTCTACCCAACGCAACTTATAATATCATTTCTGTATCTTTGACTTCTAAAGAAGGTTATGAATTTGCGTTTGTAAGTAATGTTGTAAACATTCACCTTAATCAAGTTCTGATTGGGTCAGGTACATTAAGCAATGGTATATACGTATTAAACCAACCACAGATTTTCAATGTCCAGAATACACACAAAAGAAAGTCTCCGGAAATAAATCAGACTTTCTTATGGCATTGTAGACTGGGTCACATCAATGAGAGAAGGTTGACGAAGTTACATACAGAAGGATATTTGGATCCGTTCGAATATCAATCGTATGACACTTGTCAATCCTGTCTCAAAGGAAAGATGACAAAGACTCCGTTTACTGGACACGGAGTAAGAGCGAGCGAGCTCTTGGGACTCGTACACAGCGACGTGTGCGGTCCAATGTCTACACATGCGTGAAGCGGTTATTCTTACTTCATTACTTTTACGGATGACTTTTCAAGGTACGGTTATGTCTTCTTAATGAAACATAAATCCGAAGCCTTTAGAAAATTCCAGGAATATAAGAATGAAGTAGAAAAACAAACCGACAAAAGTATCAAGACACTAAGATCTGATCGAGGTGGTGAATACTTCAGTGCCGAGTTCCTGGATTACTTAAAAGAGAATGGAATTCTCTCTCAGCTTACTCCTCCATACACTCCGCAACATAACGGTGTATCGGAGAGACGGAACCGAACCCTATTGGATATGGTACGGTCCATGATGAGTAACGCTGAGTTACCGCGATCATTCTGGGGATATGCACTAGAATCAGCTGCATACCTTTTGAACCGTGTTCCAACTAAGACTGTGCCTAGTACACCATATCAGATGTGGTGTGGGAAGAGACCCTATCTTAATCACATTAAGACATGGGGAAGTCCAGCTTTTGTCAAAAAGCAGCATGCAGACAAGCTCGAGGCACGCTCAGTACAGTGCAAGTTTGTGGGATATCCAAAGAACTCCAAGGGATATTTCTTCTATTACGAAGAGGAACAAAAGGTTTTTGTTTCTCGGCATGCCCACTTTTTGGAAACTCAGTTTTTGGAGAATCAGATAAGTGGGAGCGCAATAGAACTGGAAGAAATTCCAGAACCACAGACTATTACTAAAAGCTTAGTAGAACCAGAGGATTCGAAAGAACATGACATTCCTATGCCGCTCCGCAGGAGTAGTAGGCAGTCTCATCCGCCCGAGAGATACTACGGTTTTCTCATAGATGGGGATAGAGAGGATTGCATCATTGATTATAATGAGCCTACTAGCTTCCAGCAGGCCGTTCAGAGCGTTGACTCGGTAAAATGGCTGGATGCAATGCGGACCGAAATGGAGTCCATGTACACCAACAAAGTATGGACGTTGGACATTGCTCCAGATGGGGTAAAACCCGTAGGATGCAAGTGGATCTTCAAAAGGAAGATTGGTGTAGATGGACAGGTTGAGACCTATAAAGCTAGACTTGTTGCAAAGGGTTTCCGTCAAAGACCTGGCTTGGACTATGATGAAACCTTTTCTCCAGTGGCTATGCTGAAATCCATTCAGATCCTTCTTGCCATTGCTGCTTTCCACGATTATGAGATTTGGCAGATGGACGTAAAGACCGCTTTTTTAAATGGAAATTTAGAGGAGTGCGTCTATATGGACCAGCCAGAGGGTTTCATTCAGAGTGGGAGCAGCGGAAAGGTGTGCAAGTTGCCTAAGTCCATATATGGACTGAAGCAGGCATCGCGGAGTTGGAACATCTGTTTTGATGAGACGGTCAAGGAATTTGGCTTTATCAAAAATCCAGATGAACCATGCATCTATAGTATATTTGTAGCGAGAAATGTAGTATTCCTCGTTTTATACGTGGATGACATTCTCTTGATAGGAAATGACATTCCTATGCTACAATCTGTCAAAGGGTTCTTGTCACACAGGTTCTCCATGAAAGACCTGGGTGATGCCTCATACATTCTGGGGATCCGGATCTATCGTGACAGATCCAAGAGGATATTAGGACTCTCACAGTCCAGGTACATCGACACCATACTGAAAAGGTTCAGTATGGAAGATTCCAAGCGCGATAATCTACCGGCTTGCCACGGGATCACCCTCTCCAAAGAGACGTCTCCCAAGACTGATTTGGAAAGGGATCGCATGTCTATTATACCCTACGCTTCTGCGGTAGGCTCTATAATGTATGCGATGTTATGTACCAGACCAGATGTAGCTTATGCACTGAGTGTGGTAAGCCGGTATCAGTCAAACCCTGGGGAGAAACACTGGATAGCGGTAAAGAACATTCTCAAGTACCTGAGAAGGACTAAGGAGATGTTCTTGGTGTATGGCGGAAAAGACCTCCAGATCGAGGCCTTTGCTGAATCCAGCTTCCAGAGTGACAAGGATGATTCCAAGTCCATGTCGGGTTATGTCTTTACCCTCTATGGAGGGGCGGTGTGTTGGAAGAGTTCCAAACAGGAAACCGTTGCTGACTCGACGATGGAAGCGGAATATATCGCTGCTGCAGATACCGCAAAGGAAGCTGTCTGGATGAAGAAGTTCCTCACGGAGCTTCAGGTGGTTCCTACCATTGTTGATCCAATACCGCTGTATTGTGACAACAACGGAGCTATAGCTTTAGCGAAGGAACCCAGGTCCCATCAGAAGTCCAGGCACATCTTGAGGCGGTATCACCTGATCAGGGAGATCGTGGGTCGCCAGGAGATCGAGGTTCGGAGAGTTGCTACGGAAGATAACACTGCAGATCCATTCACGAAGGCCTTACCCCAGACTCAGTTCGAGCGGCTGATCGAGATGATAGGTCTTCGATACGCCAGTACATGGCCTTAGTGCAGGTGGGAGATTGTTAGTGTATATGCCCTAGAGGTCATTACTGTATCATACTAGTATGTATATTACTTAATGGAAGCTTGGGATATTCACCTTGTATTGACAATCTTGCTCAAAATGGTAGTATGCTACTTGGTTTGTTTATACTTTAATGTGTGCATGTGTTTCTTTTAGCATATCGCCTTTACACATTAGTGGAGCCCTTAGGATCTTTGCTTGATTACCAGCGTTGTGATGGCAGTCACACTCGTGGGGGCTGGGTAATCTATAAGCACATCCTTATGCAGGTCCCTAGTCGCAGGACTATCGAGACAGGGCATCGATACTCCGGAGTAGACTAGCGTATGCGCTTCTTATCCCAGCTTGGGAGACGGTCTGTCCCACAGCCGTCAGTACGTCGTACTTGAGATAGTATGCGGGTGCTCGTTAGGTTACGAGTACACTGGACAGGACTCGTCGGGAACTGTTGGTTGGTATTATACCTATCGTCAGTTATCAAATCCCACGTGACATGAGTACAGCTTAGTCCGTTGACTTGACACTGTCACTTCGCCTCGAGTGTGTTCCCACTGTACTTTGATTACTACCCTACCACCGCTCAAAGGAGTCGTACAAACAGGTAGTTTTTTGGTGCAGTCCCGAAGCACTTGGAGGCAGTGACGGTTAGACAGGATTCGTCTCTCCCGGTATTGGGGGTTGACATCGCGCAGTGTCTAGGAGAGCCATTACACGAGTAGTCCCTAGCCAGGGCAAGCGAGATATACTGGTAGGTTTCCAGTGCTATCTCAGGGTGTTCTGGGCTACACTCCGACACGACTTGTACCGCTATTAGGGGACTGACGTTTACCGCCCCCTAGGCCCGCCATGCGATGTATCAGACGAACAGACCGGACTGTACGAAGACTGTCACATTCAGCCTCAGTAGGAGTTCAGATGGGTTTCACCTCGTCCGTCTTCTTGTCGGCATCTACCTGGGGACCGTTACGCACAGCTAGTGCCGCTTGCGGTCTGTGGTTAAACCT
Organism: Agapanthus africanus; assembly: GCA_030015575.1. Classification (NCBI taxonomy): domain Eukaryota; kingdom Viridiplantae; phylum Streptophyta; class Magnoliopsida; order Asparagales; family Amaryllidaceae; genus Agapanthus; species Agapanthus africanus. The sequence goes on from CM057345.1 coordinate 122,094,448, forward strand.
ACTGCCAGCGTAGTGTCGAGTCTTTAGAGTCCCACACAGAAAGCTATTCGCCTTTAGGCAAAAGAGTAGAGGTCGCATGGTTTTGCGACAGGGTTCGGTCACATCCGTGCACTTGTGCACGTTTGGTGACCGGACAGTTAACACTAGCGGGCTTTGGTTTAAGCCAGATCCTAGTTTACATTTTGGGATTGGTTTTATCTCGTTTGTATTCGTGTTCCTCGGAACGCGGATGCGAGTGTGTATGCACAGTTGACAGAGAGACAGAGGCAGAGGATTCTCATTGGGGTTGTTGACTGTTGACTGTTCACTCTTGACCATTGACTTTTGCTAAACCCTAATGAGAATAAGAAATATGATTAATGATAATATTAATTAAGTATTATTGTGTCATGGTTGAGATGAGGGGTTGACTTTGTTGACTTGTTGACTTTGTTGACCGGTTGATTAGGTTGGACTAGTTGACCATCATCATTACAATGGCTATTATTTCATGGCAAAGACTTTTGCTTGCTTGTTTGTTTTTGCAAAATGAGTGCATGAAATGATATGGCCATTATGACTTGAACCATCACATAATACTCAATTACTATTATGTGTAATCATGGTTTTGGATTATGAGAGCTTGGATGGCAAAAGAGTTACTGATTCTCTCATTTTCCTTTCTCTCTCTTGCTTGAGCTCTCCCTCTTGCTCTTCATCTTGCTCTCTCTCTAGCTCAAGGCAACACTCTTTCATGAGTTGAGAAACATTGCCTTAGAGATAAAAGAAAACCCAAATCACTTCTCTACTCATCCTAGTTCACAAGGTTTAGCAAACCAAATGTTCTAGTTTCTTCAAGTTCGAAGAAGAAGCCAAAGGTAAAAGCTTTCAGGTGGATCCATCTTCGGCACAAGGAGACGACGAGGTGAGGCCGATCCGTACACCGGAAAGAGTTGAAGACGAAGGAGTTCAAGAAAGGTATAACCCCCTAACCGAGTAGGTAAAACTCTTGTTAGGTTTGTTAGTTAGTTGTTTAACAAAGATCCGTATTTTTGAGTCCATGTTACCACCTCTAGAAAAATCGTTTTTCATCATTTCCGCAAGCCCGTAAGTACTGGGAGAGGTAACGTGGACTTACAACGACTTCACGCTGATACGTTGAGAGTCGATATAGACGATCGAATGTCAGGAACCCATTTTCCAAGTTTAAAGTTTTCGGAAAACAATGCAAGTAATTCTACGGACCCTCTAGAAGAATGAAATCCTAACTCGACATAACGACCATGGGACGCCGGTGAACCTTAGGGTTTGCGGCAGTTCAGCGGTGCCATTAGTGAGGCTTGGGTTTGCCCTTCTACGGTTGGTCCATAGGTGTTGTGGCATATATTCGATACTATTAAACTGTACCCAAGATGTTGAGCTCTTGGGGGATTATAGAGCCTTGACAAATCGATCGAAAAGTTCGACATCATTCGGATATCATGTGATGTGGTACATTGCTTGGGAGACTCCAGATATGAGTATAGCCGTTGGAGCGCAGTCCATGCAGCCATGAGGAGACGAGTCCGAATCAGTCGACATTGGAGGAAAGTGGAGTAAGAGGTTCGTACAAGATCGTGACGAGAGGACGTTCCACTCCGCTGACATCAGAGATGTGATACGTAAGCAGAGGCGTTGATTATGGGTATATCTTCCAGGAGGAGTCAGGATGAACATGCAGTCGTTCCGGAACAAGAAATAGATATAGTAAAGATGATGACTTCCGGGCAGTTTGGCAGAAACGAGATTGGGGAGAGACCTTGAAAGGACCTTTCTGGAAATACTATACGAGAAGACTTGGACCCAGGATCAGCCATATTGCACACGCCCAGCAGGCCAGAGTTCAGCATCGTCGACGAGACATGTTATGAGTGACCATAAGAGTTGGCCAGAGATCTTTAGAGGATGTGCCTGGGCGGACTACTTCCATTATTGTTTCCATATTAGACCGTTGAGCCGGGGAGCTATGTACTTAGCAATTCGCAGTGAGAGACGAGAGCCTAAAGGCACCAGACGCCAGACCGTGAGCAGGAGGCAGTGGATGTTCTTGCTCTGCTAGTTTTGGGCGCACCGACACTTTTCGACATTGTAGGAGGCGTACCTCAATGTCTTTCGTTGCGATTTGCGTTGTGATCTGAATATCACGCTTATATCACTTGGATTTGAGTTTTGATGATCGGGCTTTATGGTATTGTTTTCGTGCACCATGACTGCACCTACTGAGTATTTACGTTTTGTGCATAGTTATTGCACTTTAGATATGCTTTATACACCGTTATGTTGATTTATGATTTGTGCAGGTTTATTGCACTTGATTCAGTTTTGTGCCTTGGCTGCACATGTTTATGATTTCATGGATTGCATACAGCTGATTTGATTTTTGTGCAGGTGGTATGCACTCGATTTGTTTTTTACACTCGGTATAGCTTACATATGCTTGCAGTGCGTGGATACGTATTTTGTGCACGCAGTTGCACGCGTTTATGATTTTATACACCTTGGCACACACGGTGTTGCTTTTTATATGCATTTGAGTTATTGATGCATTTCCGTGCACTTGTTGTACCCGATTTGTATTTTGTGCAGTTGTTGCACTAGGTTTTTACGCTGTGCATTGTTGCACCATATTGTATTTCGTGCACTGGATGCACTGTATTCGGCATTTCATGCACTGGATGCACTGTATTTGATATTCCATGCATTGGATGCACTGGAGTTGGTATTTTGTGCACTTGATGCACCATATTTGTATTTTTGTGCGATTGTTGCACTGTATTGTATTTCGTGCACTGGATGCACTGGATTCATATTTCGAGCATTTGTTGCACCAGCTAGGTATTTTGTGCATTGGTTGCACCGGAATTATACTTCGTACCTTGGTTGCACCCGATTTATGTCTTTGAGCATTTGTGTTACCAGATTTGTGTTTTGTGCGCGTCTGCACTTGATGTTCATTTTCATGCATGTTACTGCACTAGATACTTTTCACGGACTGACGCGTTTGGGTTGGATTTTTGCGCATATTAGGCGCTTAATATTGGATTTTGTGCGCATCTGATGCACTTGATTTAGATTTTATTCGTGCATGTTGGATGCACTTGATTTAGATTTATTTGTGCATGTTGGATGCACTTGATTTAGATTTTATTCGTGCATGTTGGATGTACTTGATTTAGATTTTATTTATGCATGTTCGATGCCCCTGATTTAGCCTTCATTCGTGCATGACAGATGTACTTGATTTGGATTTTCGCGCATGTTGAGCGCATGATATGAGATATGGTTTTGTGCACACCGGATGCACTCGATTGGGATTTCCATTTGTGCATGTTAGTTGCACTGGATTAAGATTTTGTGCACCACAGTTGCACTCGACTTCGATTGATGACATTCGAGGTGTTGATTTTGATTCCATGCTTGATATTTTGAGCGATTTATTTGCATGATTGAGATTTAGTGCACCACAGTTGCACTCGACTTCGATTGATGACATTCGAGGTGTTGATTTTGATTCCATGCCTGATATTTTGAGCGATTTATTTGCATGATTGAGATTTTGTGCACCACAGTTGCACTCGACTTCGATTGATGACATTCGAGGTGTTGATTTTGATTCCATGCCTGATATTTTGAGCGATTTATTTGCATGATTGAGATTTTGTGCACCACAATTGCACTTGACTTTGATTAGATATCATTCGAGATGTTGATTTTGATTCCATGCCTGATATTTTGAGCGATTTATTTGCATGATTGAGATTTTGTGCACCACAGTAGCACTTGACTTTGATTAGATATCATTCGTGATGTTGATTTTGATTCCATGCCTAATATTTTGAGCGATTTATTTGCATGATTGAGATTTTGTGCACCACAGTAGCACTTGACTTTGATTAGATATCATTCGAGATGTTGATTTTGATTTCATGCCTATGGTATGCATGTGATTTGACTTATGCTTTCGGCATAGTTTTCATACACTTTTAGTATTTTGATTCGATTTTGTGCACGCTGATGCACATGGTTGTGAGATTATATACCATGGTATACCTGATTTGGATTTGGATTGAAATGTGTTGTATATCGTCGATTTCGATTGCGATATTCGATATTGTTTTCGTGCACCTTGTGCACTGGAATTGGATTCTTGCGCATATTTAAGCGCTTGATGCGATTTTGATGCACACCAGATGCACTCAATCGAGATTCTTCATGCATATCAGATGCACCTGGTTTTGGCTATCAGGCACACTAGTTGCCCTTGACAGGTGTTCGTGCACACCCGTTGTACTTAGATTTTTTTTTTGTGCACATGTATGGCACATTTCATTGATTTCGATTTCCGTGCGTACCAGACGCACGTGGCATTCATGTACATATTTTGTATTTGATTTCCTTTTGAGATGATGTTTATGATATTTACTAATTGGTATATTAGCTGAGCAGAGCTAATCCGAGGACAGTACCTGATTATGTTTTTACATGCATCGATAGTTATCGAAGGGATTTCCAAAAGGGAGCGATAGTCTCAGTATTTACCTACGTGTCCGAGATGACACGAAGCATTTTTCAAAGGAAACACTTCTAAATTGTTTTTCTAAATGGCGGGACGTATGTTAAACAAAAGATATATATATGTATATGGTTATTTTCTTACAATAGACGTCCGCCACTGTGCAGTGTTATGCGCATCGCACAGCAACATGAAAGGTTTGGCATGCATTTCCTACAGATGTTTACATGGATAGTTTTGATGTATATCATATTGGTTTCGTTTTAAATTTGATATTTGTGTCTACACCATGACTCCGATGATTGCGGGATGCTTGACGGAGTTTTGATTTGGAGTTATTTGCTCATTGTTCATGCGCATGCATTACGTTATGATGCGTTTTACGTATTGATGATTTCGGAGCCCCGACGACTTGGACTTTTTACTGAAATGTTTTAGTATTTGAGGGGTTTAAATCTAAATTCGGGGACCGAATTTACTTAAGGGGGAAGATTGTAACATTTCAGGAAAATAAAATATTATTTTTGGGGAATTTTTATAATTAAATAATAATTATATTGAATATTTTAATAAGGCGGTAAAATTAAATACCAATAAATTTGGGGAAAATTTGGAAAATTATAGAAATTACTAAAAAGAGGGTGCTTTGTGTAATTTATGCAAATTATGAAATTCTATGATTTATTTTGCGCCATTTTAGCGCTAATCGCGATTAAATATCGTTAATCGTGTTTTAAGCCGAATTTGTGCACATGACCCGCACCGTGTCATATTCTACACTTTTTCATCATTTCTACCATGGCTTTCTTTTTGATTTGCTTGGATTTTTTTTGAATGGGAAAAAAAGAAAAGATAACAAAAGAAAAGAAAAAGAAAAGAAAAGAGTAAACAAATAAGCATGGGGGTAGTTATGAGGCATGGTGCTTTGACCTTGGACACACTCTCTCTCTCTTTCCCTCACTCCCTCCAAGCTCCAGCAGCAGCCCCTCCCTTTCCCCTTCTTCTTTTTCTTCTTCTTCTTCGTCTCTTCATTCAAGCTTCAAAACTTCATCCAAAGTCCACCCCCTCTTCACAAAAAACTTGCACAAGCTCATAAGCTACACTATGGACCAAGAAAGTTTGCATTTTGGTGCTCTAGGGGATTCATGAGTGCCAAATAAGGTAATTTCATCACCATTAGATTAGTATTACATTCCATTAGCTTCTTTTGTTAGTTTGGAATCGATATATCGAGGTTTAGCGAACTTTGACAATTTCAAGTTAGGGATTAGGGTTGAATTGATCCCAAAGGTGAAATTGAGGTGTAATTAAGGACTACAACCCCTGTTGTGATGATGTAGTGGACTGAACCAGAGACATAAACCCCAGATTACGAACTTAGAAACCCGATATCGGAAAAATTGTGGATTCTGTGAGAGTATAATGAAATCTGCCAACACCCGGGGGACCTGAAAATTATTTAGCAAACACAGAGGAGTGTGCAGGCAACCTAGGACCCCCCACTGAAACCCTAGCCCCTAATTCCTCTCCTTGGCCGCCAATATATTCGTTCTGGCTGCAATTTACGGCCAGACCTGCTTCAAATTGGTTTGTATTGGTTTTGTGGCTTTATCTCCAGTGAATTAGACCCCTCCTGTATGCAAAATTGGCTAATTTGACTTAGGGTAAAATCTGGAGCATATTTCCAAGTTTCTGATTTCGTTTTGCGACTTTTAATGATTTGGAATTTGGTATTTGATATTGTGTTTCCGTCGTGTGGCGTTTGAACGCCAATGACTAGGGTTATTGGTTGTGTTTTGCATGCGAGACTATAGGTTTTAACCTATCGGTATTTCATGCGACATTTTGATTTTCGTGCGTACTTTCTTTTACGATGCTATATGTGATATGTAGGTACATCACGAGGACTTCGAGACAACAAGCAAGTGCGTGGAGTCATCGGCATCGGCAAGCGAAGATCAAGGTGAGTAGATTTATATCTATGGGGGAAGTCGGGTGGATGGCGTATAGCACCCCTGCAATGTCGTAAGAAATGGTATGATGTGATATAGATTTACTTAGATGTGTTATTGAGGGATATGAACACTTAGCAAGAAAAGCTTTAGGAGATCATAGGTTAGTGTTAGCGAAAATTGAAGGAAAGATTTAGTTGGTTTCTTAGTCGTGAACCCTAGAGTAAGGTTGTACACAAACCTATACACACGGGTTTTGGTTTTGGGTGTATACGTCATATGTATATATATAAGTTTGTGTGGATGTTTTGGTGCTTATATATATATACACGTATACACGGATGTTGAGGATAGTGTATGATATTTGGAGGTGAGTCGATATGATCGGGCATGATGCCGTGAGTTGTGATATGTGTCTGGGTCATGATATGAGATGCGGCAGGATATTATAGTGGATCATTGGGTGATGTGATTTTATTCACACGGGGACATATGTATGATGATATTGGTATCAGTTGTACTAGACTTTAGATCAGTACCCCCCCAGTTCATGATATGTGATGATGATACCATATGGATGTTGTGTTATATATGATATTCGACCCGTACCCTGATTTGGGATGCCGTGCGATGAATTTACCGTACGAGATATAATTATGATGATAGATCCGCACTCTTGACTCAAGGATGTCATATTATTTATTGTATCGTACGTAATACTATTGAGGCGAGATCACCGATTACTAGATATTTATATATAAATCGACTCGGACTTAGGTGGATTCCCTTACCCTTTTGACTGGGCTCGAGTCATACTCATTTTCAAAAGTGGAGAATTGTGAGTAATTTAAATACCAAACTGTATGACTCGTATTTTGGGTTGGTATATTTTCAGGATTGCTGTTACTACATCACTTTCTGTATATTCATGATGTTTCATCGCATTGCATGCTTGTACATATGTTATCTGTAATTATTATGAGACCCTGCTGTCAGGACACCAACACCATTACCGATGATGCGTATGTTCCACGTACACCTGCTTGCCGGCTCACACACATCTTCATCGGTAATTGCCATGTCACGTACACTTTAGAAAATACTATTTCATTGACATAGCTTGCTAACTGATAGTTGCTACATGTTATAACTTTCATATGCTAGTTTAATTATTGCATGATATCAGATGCACCCGTTTATTCATTGGTTATGCAGTATTATGGAGATTTATGCCGGTTTTCATTGTTATTGACATGGTGACTTGATGATTTCGGATTCTTCTTGATATTTTCTGGATTTGGAAACCGCATGTGAAAGTTTTGTAAACTGAAGAAATATTTTAAATAGAAAAATGTGGTTTTCCTTGATATGTTGAGTATTGTCCACCATGGTGTTTTTCTTGGTTCTGAGATGTTTTCGAGACCCGATTCGAGGAGTTGGATGAACCGTCACGGGTACATGGTGGGCCCGGTAAGGTACCCCGGAGAAAGAAGCTCGAGTTGTAGCCGATGAGCCCGGCAGGGGCAGACTGCCCACCGGTGATTTTACCTGGCGCGGCGGATATCCGGAGGATACCGTTCGTGGTCGTGCGATTGATGTTATGGGCCGATCCGGACTGACGAAGCCCGAGGTATTGAGATATTAAGACTTGAGACACTGAGATATTGAGATTTGATGATGCAGGCCAGTTCGGATAGCCGGAGCCTGAGGTATTTGAGATACTGAGATTTATGTTTTGTGTCTATGTTGGACACTGTTTTATCTGTCGATTTTGTTGATGATATGCGATTTATATACATACAGAAATCTTATTAAATAAAGAAAACAGTTGTCTCATTTACGATGTATTCTGTTTCATTTGTAATGCATTCATGAATCATATATCTGATATGTTGCTATCTGAGGTACTGACACGAGCATATAGTATTACACTTATACATAGATAGACCAGGATATTTATTTGAGGATATTACTTGATATGACCTAGGATAGCGTCATGCATGCGATTTCTAGTCGTAGATGTTTTCTACTCACGAGTTGGCAACTCACCCCCGTTGTGCCACTGTTTCTTGCAGGTTTTGCCGTACAGGTTTCGTTGCGGTTTTGCTGGCACACCGTTCCTTCCGGGTGATTGCTATGGTAGGTGGGTTCTTTTGCATCAGGACCTCCATTGTATATTTGTTATTTCAGTTGTATCTAGTAAAACTCCATCAACCAGACTTGTATTATTTGATAGACATAGAAGACCAGTGTATATTCTTTCGACCTTAGAGTCGCGCGCTGTATTATTATGGTTTTCTGGTGGATATGGTCTTTCTTTTGAGTTTTGATCGTCGCCCTTCGGCGTTGTATATTATATTATTTGCGTGGTTGTGACCGTCAATTGACGAAGAGCTAGATCCCGCTTGGGGATTCCTTTATTCATTATATATGCTTTATCAGGTTTGTACCCGTTTGGGGTCAGTTTTTACAAAGGAAACTCTGCCGAAATTTTCAGAAAAGACTTGACATTTTAAAAATGCATGCTTCGGCTTATGTTGTTAAACTTCTTGCTTTAAAATTGGTTTTTCCTTCACTCTACTGCTCTACTTGGTTTGGATTTCTGGGTTTTGGCTTACTTAGATTACGTACGCCTTGAGACATTTCGTAGTTTAAGTGCCGGTCATGTTCCGTACTTTTCGGGTCATGACAAGGACCCACAAAATCAAGATGACGGTTCATCATTGGTGAGACAATCACTCATTAAAGAAGAAATCCTAAAAAAGATCCTCATTTAATGAGAGACCCCTCGGGCCAAGGAGTTCAACTCCCTCGAGAGCAGCGCTCTGCAACAGAAATCACATCTGTCATTATGAGGGGAATAAAAATTCCCCAAAAATTCTAAAGAGCTATGCTCTGTGAAGACGATGGAACAAGCCATCAGAACCCTAAAAAGCAAAGCTGTTTACAGATGTAAAACCCCAAGATCTTTAAATATCTGAAATACAAATCTTAGAAACTCTGAGAGTTCTTCATTAATGGGTTAAGAAACCCTAAAAAAGAACTCTTTAGATCTATGATCTAAGAAGAGCAAAGCTCTGTTAAGAAACCCTAAAAATCCGTTTTTTTAGGTCTATGATCTAGTAAGAGCAAAGCTCTTTTTAAAGGGGTCGAACATGATTCTTACCAAATATTTGAACAAAGTTCTAACTTAAAGAAAGTTCTTTGGGCAGAGACCTATGCTCTGAAAAGAGAATTAAATTATAAAAAAACAAGAAGGGGTGAAGATGAACAAAAGTCATCTCAAGGGTCAAAAGCCCTATTTATAGGCTCTGGAAGTCGATCCAACTTCCAAGTTGATCTAACGGTGGAAAGACTGCCACCGCTGCACTCACGTGTGAGCCACGTGAGCGCAACGGTGGGGGGGCATTTGTTTCCCCCAATCAAAGAGCAAAACTCTATTCAAAATTTGAAATTTGAACTGAGGCAGCGCCTCACGTGCAAAGCACGAGAGCGCTCGCGCCAAGAGCGCCAGCGCTAAGAGTCAAAGACTCTAAAGAAGCGCCTCACGTGCAAAGCACGAGAGCGCCTGTGCCAAGAGCACCAGCGCCATGAGTTAAAGACTCTGAGGCAGCGCCTCACGTGCAAAGCACGAGAGCACTAGCGCCAAAAGCGCCAGTGCCAAGAGTCAAAGACTCTAAGACAGCGCCTCACGTGCAAAGCACGAGAGCGCCAGTGCTAGAACTAAATGTTCTCCACCATTGGATCAAAGATCCAACGAAGATGATAAATCATCAAAATTAAAGAATTAAATTCCGTTGAGGAAATACTCCTCAAATCTTTCCAAACAAGAAAGATTGCGCTCTGTAAATCAGAGCACCGTTGGATCAAAGATCCAATGATGATTAAAAATCATCAAGATACAGAATAAGTTCTGTATGGGAAAATATTTTTCTAATTTTGTTAATAATAAGAAAAATGTCTTCTGTAAAACAGAAGTCATTGGATCAAAGATCCAATGGTGGATAAAATCCCTAAATCAATTAGAGATCTCTCAATGAGAGATTTCCTTAACTGATTCAACAGATCAATCTCCCCTATATAAAGGACCCAAGACTTCAAGTCTTACAGAGTGGAACCTCCCCATAAGTTTCAAATCGAAAGAAGAAGAACAGAAAAACTCCCCCAGAAACTTCAGAGTTCAAGGCGAGAACTACCTCTCTTCAAGGTAGGGAAAAACAAAAGAGATCATAGCATCTCTTCAGAAAAGAAGAAACTTAGTTCTTGGATCCAGGAGACAAAGTCTCTCATAAAGAAAAACAAAGAGATCATAGCATCTCTTCATAAAAGAAGAACTTAGTTCTTAGATCCATGAGACAAAATCTCTCATAAACGAGAATTTAATTCTCAGAGCTTCGAACTGATCAGAACTGCCAAAAACAGTGCCTGGCGCTCAGCACAGGGCGCTCCACGTGCTCCTTACGTGGGTGCTATTATAAAGAGCGCTTCAGCACTCCAGGTCTGGCGCTCAGCGCCAAGCGCTCCACGTACTCCTCACGTGGGCACTACTTTATAAAGAGCACCTTAGCACTCCAAGTCTGGCGCTCAGCGCCGAGCGCTCCACGTGCCCCTTACGTGGGCGCTATTTTATAAAGAGTGCTATGTAAATAGAGCTCATCGCCATAAAAAGTGTTCAACACTCAATAAAAAACAAAAAAAGAGGGGTGTCAGAACCCCAAATCAATGCTCAACATTGTTGAACAAAAAGGGACTGAGCCCAAACAAATATTCAACATTTATTAAAAAATGAGTGGACTGAGTCCAAACAAATGTTCAACGTTTTATTCAAAACTGAGTGGACTGAGCCTAAGTTGGCCATAAGTCCCCAATTCAGATCAAACAAGAACATGTGCTCACAATCTCTTTAATTGGTCTTAGTCCCAAACCTGACTACAGATCTCCCAACCAACATTGGTTCAAGGGTACATCTCTTCACATCTCTGATATGTGTCGTTGTAATTCTTCAATGTCTTCAGAGAGGTGGCGGATCCCGACAACCAGAAACTCTATAGGACCGCAATATCCTTAAACTAATGATGGACTATGATGTCCTTAAACCATGCACTATGATGCCCTTAAACTCCACGGACTATGATGTCCTTAAACTCCATGGACTATGATGTCCTTAAACAATGGAACGCAATGTCCCAAAACTAATGACGGACCGTAATGTCCCTAAACTTAAACGATAGAGCTAAATCCTCTTTCGTTGGATCAAAAATGATCCTGAACCCCCGTTAAGTAGATCTTATTCTAAAACTTAGACTAACGTATCCTTAACAAACATTTAAGTTGATCTTAATCTTAAAAAGGTTAACGATCCTTAAATCAACCAAACCCAAATCTAAGTAAATACGGATTTGGACTAATCCACGTCCTACGGGCGACAACATAAATTAGTCTCCGTATACAATCCACGGGCAACCAAAAATAAAACAAACACACAAGACATGAATTGAACTTTTGGAGAAGGAGAAAGTGGTTATTGTAACCCGATAACGTAATTAACTGCAGGGGCTTGCGTCTGCAGGGAAGAGCGTCCCCACAATCAAAAACCCCTCGCAAGCAAGGGGGAATCTGACAAAGTCTGCTACAATGGCCGCATCTGTCCAAACCTCCGATATACTGTGCCATAAATCAACTTGGCATCTTCGGAGAGGTGGACAGATAAAACCAAAAAGCATCTGCCCACAAATTCAGGCAAGATGACTTAAGCGGTTTTGTCTCCGTTTTCGGCGGTAAACAACAATGACATGCATCAAAGGTGTGAAGAGATGTACCCTTGAACCAATGAATGTCCGTCGGGGACTTGGTAGTCTTATTTGGAACTAAGGCCAATTTAGAAAAAGACATATGGGCTCGGTCAAGTTGGGATTTGGCCAACCTTGGGCTCAGCCCGCTTGATTACTTATTTGGGCTTGATCCCTTTTCTATATCAGCACTGCTGAGCATTGATTTGGGTTCTGATACCCATTTTTCTTTTTGTTTATTTATATTCTTTTATATTGAGTGTAAAACAATTTATAGCGCCCACGTACAGAGCACGTGAGACGCTCGGCGCTGAGCGCCAGACACTGAGTGCTAAGCACTTTTTATTAAATAGCGCCCACGTGAGGAGCACGTGGAGCGCTCGGCGCCAGACTTTGAGTGCTAAGCGCTTCTTATTAAATAGCGCCCACGTGAGGAGCATGTGGAGCGCTCGGCGCTGAGCACCAGACTTTGAGTGCTAAGCACTTCTTATTAAATAGCGCTCATATGAGGAGCACGTAGAGCGCTCGGTGCTGAGCGCCAGACTTTGAGTGCTAAGCACTGAATTTTCTGTTCTGCTCAATCCAATTCTCTGAGAATTAGATTCTCATTTGTGAAAGACTTTGTCTTATAGATCTGAGATCTAGAAAAAGAACTGAGTTCTTTCGATGTGAGAGTTAAACTCTTAGATATGGAGGAGATGCTATGATCTCTCTTATTTTTATTTACCTTGAGGAGAAATCGTTCTCGTCTTGAAGTTTGAAGTTTATGAGCGGGGTTCTTCTCTGCAAGACTTGAAATCTTGGGTCCTTTATATAGTGGAGGCTGATTTGTTAATTCAGTTAAGAAAATCTCTCATTGAGAGTTCTCTTAATTGATTTGGGGACTTTATCCACCGTTGGATCTTTGATCCAAGGTCTTCTGTTTTACAGAAGATATTTTTCTTGTTTTTTAACAAGATTGGGAAATTATTTTTCATACAGAGCTTATTTTGTAATTTGGTATTTTTTTAATCACCATTGGATTTTTGATCCAACGGTGCTCTATTTTACAGAGCATAATTTTTCTTGTTTATAAAGATTAGGAAAATATTTTCCCCTACAGAACTTATTCTGTAGCTTGGTGATTTTTAATCACCATTGGATCTTTGATCCAATGGTGCTCTGTTTTACAGAGCATAATCTTTCTTGTTTAGAAAGATTTGGGGAGTATTTCCTTAATCAGAATTTAATTCTGTGCTTTGATGATTTATCATCTCTGTTGGATCTTTGATCCAAGGGTGGGGAACTTTTAGTTCTGGCGCTGACGCTCTCGTGCTTTGCACGTGAGGCGCTGCCTCATTGTTTTTAACTCTTGGCACTGGCGCCCTCGTGCAAGGCACGTGAGGCGCTGCCTCATTACTGAAGGTGTCTTTTTACCTTCTTTCTCCACTTTTCTCGAGTCAAACTTCTCTTTCCCAGAGCTTGGAAATAGTTCCATCATGCACAACATTTTCTGTGCCTAGACTTAAATGTCTCCCTTCATAATCTGAAGCAATGCTTCTCTTCTCTCTCATTTTCAGAGAATCATTTTAACAGAGAAGAGCTATGGCTTGTAATCGTCCACATGCTCGCCGACAGCCATGGGAGGGGCTTATTGAGGAAATTGTTTCTCGTTTTGCCGCACGCTTGGTGAACCCTACTCTTACGGATGATCAATGCGACACGGTGTTACACGAGCTCTTGACTCGTAGAGGATCTCCTCTCCCCATCGGCTCCATTTGGCTCTGGATGGTCTTCTTGTCCGTGATCGATGATATTCCCCCTTATCCAGCGGAGATGACTCTGGCAATGCTCAATGCCGCGGAGGACGAGATCGATTGCTTTCACGAGGCACTTTTGATTACCACAGCTCTGAGGGATGGCTCTGTTCGGCTGCTAAGCCAGATACAGGCTCAGCGGGTCATCTTGTCTGCCTTCGCTGATGGGTGCAGTGCTGACAGATGGGTAGCTACTTCTCATAAAGATCGCCGCTTTGCCATGGTGGAGAAGGCAGAGAGGGAGGTAGAGAATTTTATCCATAGTTTTGTGAATCCCTGTACTTTTGATCCCAGGTATGGTGATCTATTTCCTGTAGAATAAAATGTTGAATTAAATGCTTTCTTTTGTTGTTGAACACCTGTTCTTCCTCTGATGTGTGCGTATATGAATGAGCCCGATTTCACACATATCTGTAAACAAAACTTAAACCGGTGTAAACAGAAACAAATAGCTCTTGGCCGAAGGTTTTGGCGAGAACAAAACCTTCTCGATCGGGAGTTAACCAGTACGGAGTTCGTCTAAATGAATGCGTATCTCCTTCAATCCTTCAGGACTTAACCAGTACGGAGCTTTGATTACAGGTTGCGCACCAGGTATTAAGTCAATGCTGAATTCAAGAGCTCGATCGGGAGGCAAACCTGTTATATCTTCAGGGAATCTCGAACTACCTCTGGCTTTTCTTCTTCCGCCGGTAGAGTAAACACTTCTGCATTCTTTGGTTTAGCACAGAAGCTTCCTGGCTCCAAAGTTCTATCTCCACTCTTGAAATAGAAGATCGGGTGATCTGGTATCTCAAATACTACCCTCCTTTGACGGCAGTCAATCGTAGCATATAAAACTCCCAGCCAGTCCATTCCTAAGACAACATCGAAATTTGGGATGTCCAGTACTTTGAAATTCGTATAGAATTCTCGTCCGCAAACTACAACTAGACACTGATTAAATACCATAGTTGCTTTTAATACTTCGTTCCCGGAACTGACATTCCAGCTTGAAATGAGTGGCTTCACGGGAATCGCATGCGTTCTCACGATTCGTTGGGACATGAAACAGTGTGATGCTCCAGTGTCGAAAAGTGCGAGTGCAGGAAGGGCAGCTACCAGTATAGTACCTAAGTTGTGTGAGGTTGGTTTTAGATACAGGAGAAATATAGAGGTATACAAGGATTGAAAAGATGAAAGGATTGAGAATTACCAGTGATTACTTGGCCAGTGGCTTCGGCTTTCTCAACCGTCATTGTGAAAGCCTGCCGTCTGGGTACATTCCTCCTTGCTGGATGCACATTCCTCTGCCCTTGAGGCATGTTTCTCTATGCCTGGTGGAAATGACGAGAAGGTTGTGCGGGAGGTCCATGTGGAGGTGGTGTAGGGAGAGCTAGACGAGGTGCAGGAGCCTGAATAGCTGGTCGTTGCGGGACTGTGATAGCTGGTCTGGGGGATGGAGCTGTGTTGAAACGATATGGACATTCTCTTATAGTGTGAGTGAATACGCAACAAACTAAACACAAGCCATTTGCACGCCTGCAATCCTTCGCCAGTTGTCCATTCCTCTTGCAGTAGAAATAAAAGTCTGGACTGGACCGGTTAAACGATCTTCCCGGTCTCCTAGGTGCGAAAGTTGGCCTGGAAGAGGCTCCTCCTGTCATTTGTGTGGCAGGGCATTTTACACCGGCAGTCTAAGATCTTCCCTTCTTCTTCACCACTGCCTCATAGCGTCGGGCAGCCTTCAGAGCAAGATCATGGGTTGGGAAATCCCCTGTAGCGAGTGCAGCATGGATTTCTGGGTCCAACCCTTGCTGAAATCATCGTGCCTAGATCTCAGCAGGAGGAATTAGGTATGCCGCGAATCTGTTCCGATCTTGAGTTAGCAGTGTAATAAGTGATATCAGGAATTTGAATTTGAGACAATATCTTACCTGCTAAGCATGGTAAACTCAGTATCGTATTCATCCACGGAATTGCCCCACATTGAGCCTTGTTGTAAATGTATGAACTGCTGCTCCATGTCAAATCGGGCAGTCTCAGGGAAGTACTTCGCGTCGAACATATCGCGAGATGTCTTCCATTCAATCGGTTGGGCAAGACGGCTTTCTTTAGCCTTCCACCAGACTCTGGCGTTGTCTGTTAGTTGCAGTTTCGCAACTCTCACCCAAGCAATTTCTGGCACTTGTGCTGCTGCCAGGTCATCTTCTATTGACTGAGCCCATTCTTCTGCCTCCAGTGGGCTCTTTTTTCCTGAAAAGTGTTTTGGGTACAGTGCCCAGAATTTCTTGACTCTGGGTGCCTCGGCTTCTGGGTGGTGCCTGAGGATAGCAGTCTGCTGCTGCTGACCATCCAAGAGGCTTTTGATTGCCACAAGCAGTACCTTTTGCTCATTGATGGGAGATGCAATGGTGGATGGTGATGGTAGAGTAGGTGGTGGAGTGTTTCCATTGACGTTCGTGCTTGTGTTGTTGGGAGAATCCATGACCTTGATAGAAAAAGAAAGGTTAGGATAGATTCAAGAAATTTGAAATGTAAGGAATGTATAGTTGCTGATTCTTATAATTCTTGTGATATATATTGCTTAGGAATTCATGCAGAACTGATCTGCATGGGCTGCCAACAAAACCCGCCATGCCCCGCTTCCCAGTATACGGTGACGTGGCGGGCCGCAAAGTATTTACTAAGAAATAAATATGTTAAACGTAATTAAGCAATATATATAAAATGCACAAGAATGACAAGTGATATAAAATAGTAAACAACAACTTTTATTTACATTCACTTTACATACAACTGTTTGAAAATGAAATGATATAATGATATAAACAATGCCTAAATAGTGGCATACAAACTGAAAGTAAATATAAGGGGAGCTAGAAGTCCGGCTGGGCAGTGAGCTGGTCCAAGTCCTCCTGGCTGGGCAGTGAGATGGTCTCCTAAGAGTCCGGTCCTCCTGACGAACATTCCAAAGAAAGAAAAGACAAGAATGTCGTCAGTGAACTAGCGCTGGATAAGTCCTAAAAGAAGGAATGGAATATAGCAAGTAATGTGAAATGGAACTGTAAGTTGTACAGGTATATGATTGTTATTCTAACATAGTTGTTTGTACCTTGGTACATAAGGTATTTGTGTATACGAGAGCAGTCCATCTTACCCCGTGGACTATAGTAACATGTAGTACAAGGCCTCGTCAAAACCAACGGGACAACGGCATGAGAGTTCATGTAGGTGTCTTTTAAGTGACCATCTCGTGCTACGTTAATACGTTCCGTACCAATCTACCCCGTTATCCCCGCGTAATGTATTGTATAGAGTATTTATAAGTCTTGCCGAAACCATGGATACAAGTTGTTCAAGTAGTCAGGTTCAGGATGTAATCATGTATTCAAGAAGTCATATCAAGTTATAACCATGGTTTGGTCAAGTCAGGTCAAGTATTCATGTTTGGTATTAATGTTTGAATTCAAGTATTCAGCTTCAGGTTCAAGTATTCATGTTAGACTTTGGATTCATGTTTGAATTGGACTCTGATTTGAGTTTGGATTCAGGTTTGAGTTAGACTCAGACTGAGTCAGACACTTGTAACTGATTTAGATCCTGAATTAGGTTCGGAAGTCATCGGTAACTGCTGCACATGGACGACAGGATTTGTGTCTTTTTCCAAGATAATTACCATTGATAACTCCGTTAAGTTTTCTACCTTAAATAGGCAAGCACTCACTTTCTCCGGATCCCTGGGGCTCAAGAGAATTGATCCCGCTTAAACCTATATTTACTAAAGTCCTTAAATAATGTTTTATATAATTCGAGGGGTTTTATGAAAAATATTTTTAATAAAATTTCAATGTAAACCTTGAGTGTTTATTTATATTATTTAGGGTTTTCATGGATATGTATTTTAAGGATTTGAGGTATTTTAGTGATAATTGCTTAGTTTGGAAAGTTCATGGTATTTTATTGTAAAACTTGTCTTTTGTTGGTATCTTGATGGTATTTTAGTGAAACTTGTAATTCTTTCATTTAAAAAATTGTAAGTTTATTATATTTTGAAAATATTTGGATTTTGTAGTTTTATATAATTCTTAAAAATTAATTTTTATTTAATTAGAAAAAAATTGTTTTTCTTAAAAATCGTATTTAAAATCTTTCGAAACTG
Organism: Agapanthus africanus; assembly: GCA_030015575.1. Taxonomy (NCBI): domain Eukaryota; kingdom Viridiplantae; phylum Streptophyta; class Magnoliopsida; order Asparagales; family Amaryllidaceae; genus Agapanthus; species Agapanthus africanus. The sequence continues at coordinate 122,112,657 of CM057345.1, forward strand.
AATGCTCTGTGAGGAGGTCTGCATCTCGCACTATTAGCCCAAGGATGTGCGATAATCCAAACCATTCAATAGCGAGCCCCCTAAAGAGGGTCGTAGAGGAAAAATCGCAAAGGAATTTAAAATACAATTTAAAAGAAATCCGGTTTTTATAGTAAGTGGTATTTTCTTGTAATAATGTCTTCGCAACGAAAAATACATTCAAAGAGTATCGTGCTATAAAAGCAAGTGTGTATGTGAGAGGTAGGTCATTACTTCGTGAAGTTTTCCTAAAGGTATGTTTGTGACAAAAACTAAAAGAAGTGATATTTAAAGTTCATGATATTTAAATGAAAAGGTGTTACTATTGTTATTTCACATGAGAATTTTAATGAAAATTTGATTCTAAATATTAGGGTTTAAGGTTACAAATATTGTATAAAAATTTGTTTGGCTAATTGATAATAGGAATTGGAGTTATAGGAGTTGGAAAAAGTGATATCGGTATTAACTCCACTTTTACCGATTTTTATGAAAAGATAAATCCAATGAAGAGAAAAGAAGTTTAGGAGGGACTTACTACTTGGTTATATTAAGAAGAGGTAGAAGAAGAGATTATTTTTGTCGTCGTGGCGTTGCGGGAGCTCTGAAATAGCTTTGATTCTTCGCCGGAAGACGACCGCTTGCTAACTCCTCTTTACTCTACTTGTACTTAGAGAATTTTTGAGAGTTTTGGCTAGAAATTTCAGAATGATACTGAACCAAAGTGTGGGGTGGTATTTGCAGTGTAGAATTAGGGTTTTGGAATTAAAATGCATTAAAAATATGATAAATGGTGAAATGAAGGGTGTCTGTTTGATTGCAGGGAAATCAAACAGTGCAGGGGAGTTAAGGATAGGGGAAGAGTCAAGTGTGCAAAGCCCGTGCCACATTGGCCATGGTTGAACCATCGGTGCCGGCCATTATGGCATTTCCGCCGGCCAATCTAGGGATCCGTGCCTCTGGATTCGTGCCACGTGTACAACTCAGTGTTTAAACCCTTTTGCACATGTTTGATTTTTCCGACTTTTCAGTTTTATGTGTATTGCATGTGTAAACTTTTGTTCTTCCAAAAAGTTAAAAAGAAAAATCAGAAAAAAATAATGTGTCTGATCTGGATCGAACACAAGGGTTACGTCACAGCAGTGCAAGGTCTTTACCAGTGAGATACAAGTTGTTTCTTGCTGTTATTTAATAAAATTTACTTATAACTCAAACACGGGCTGTATAACTCATTTTCTGTATATTAAACTGAAAAATTCCGTACAGTAAATTTAGAGTAGTTACATTCTACTCTCCTTATAAAAATTTCGTCCTCGAAATTTACATTTACATAGGACCTAATTTACAAATAAGTGAGGGTATCTTGCACGCATGTCTTCTTCTCGTTCCCACGTTGATTCTCCTGGAGAATCGTTTCTCCACATCACTCGGACCAAGTTTACTTCCTTGTTCTGTAATGTCTTCACTTTATGATCCAGGATCTCAACGGGTTGTTGCTCGCAAGTCAGGTCAGTCTGGACTGTGAGCTCTGAATGATCAAGGATGTGGCTGGGATCGCTCACATATCTTCGTAGTTGGGATATGTGGAACATGTTGTGCACTCCTTATAATGAGGGTGGAAGTGCTGACCGGTATGCCACTTCTCCAACTCATTCAAGTATGTCGAACGGTCCTATGTGTCTCGGACTTAGCTTACCCCTCTTGCCAAAGAGGATCACTCCTTGGTTTGGAGAGATCTTCAAAAAAACATGGTCTCTTGGTTGGAACTCTAGTTGTCGGCGCTTTGCATCAGGCCAATGCTTTTGTCGATCTTAAGCTATGCACATTCTTTTCCTGATCATGCGAACTACGTCTACAGTTTCCACGATCATCTCTGGTCCAAGGAGTTCACGATCTCCAACGTCGTCCCAACTTAATGGTGAACGACACTTCCTTCCGTAGAGTGCTATAAATGGTGTCATTCCAATGCTCGCCTGATAGCTGTTGTTGTATGAAAACTCCACCAGGTGCAGGTGATCTTCCCACGAACCTCCGAAGTATAACATACAAGCTCTTAGCATGTCTTCTAGATTCTAAATTGTACGCTCAGACTATCCGTCCGTTTGTGGATGGTAAGCCGTGCTGAAGTTTAGACTCTCTCCCAGACTAGCTTGCAGACTCTGCCAGAATTATGATCGGAATTTGGTATCACGATCAGAGACGATACAAACTGGTACTTTATGTAATTTCAAAATCTCATGCATGAGTTCATAGGTATCAATATAGTACATTTTGAAGAGTTAAATCTTACTTTAGATTCATGCTCACCTCCATGTACTTCTTTGCTAACGTCTCGGTAGATTGGCCAACTCGAAAGGGAATAAAGTGAGTTGACTTGGTGAACCAATCCATAATAACCCATACTGTGTCGTTACCCTTCGTGCTGCGAGGAAGGGCAGACATGAAGTCCATGGTGATGTGCTGCCATTTCCATTATGGGATTGGTAGCGGCTGAAGTAGACCAGCAGTTCTGTGATGTTCAGCTTTTACTTGCTGACACACCAAACACTCTACGGTTCTTGCTACTTCACGCTTCATTCCATACTACCAGTAGTGTTGTCATAGATCCTTGTACATTTTTGTACCACCGGGGTGTACAGAATAAGGAGAGCTGTGAGCTTCTTTCATCAGCTCTTCTCAAACTGGGCCGTTTGGTACACACAATCTACTTCCATATCGCAAGGATCCATCTCCGTGGATGATGAAGTCAGTTCGAAGTCCACTTTCTACTTGTTCTTGGATATTTTTTAGATTGGCATCATTTGCTTGAGCTGCTTTGATCTGATTGACAAGAGTTGACTGGACTTATAAGTTCATCAAATACGAAGCCTTACCTGGCATAACTACTTCGACCGCTAAACCGCGCAATTCCTGTTGTAGCTTCTACTGAGCGGTGAGATTCATTACTAATGGTTGGTGGCTAAGAGCATCAGGAACTACATTCACCTTCTCGGGATGATATTGTAGGTTGATGTCGAAATCCGCCATGAGTTCTAGCCATCTTCTCTTCTGCATGTTCAATTCCTTCTGAGTAAATACATACTTCAGACTCTTGTGGTCAGTGTATATATCCACTCTTCCTCTCAGATGATAGTGGCGCCAAATCATAAGTGCAAAGATAACGGCTGCCAACTCCAGATCAAGTGTTGGATAGTTGCGCTCATGAACCTTCAGCTATATCGACGCGAAAGCCACAACTTTTCCATGCTCATGTAGAACACATCCTAATTCCTTACCGGACACATCACAATGTACGACGAATCCTCCAAATTGATCCGGTATTACAAGGATAGGAGATGAAGTTAATCTTGACATGAGTTCTACAAAAGCGTTTTCACATGCTTCTGACAACACGAATGCTTCATCTTTACGTGTGAGCTTGGTCAGGGGTGCTGCAATCTTCGAAAAACCTTCAATGAATCTTCGGCAGTATCCTGCTAATCCCAAGAAATTTTGTATATCCTTCACCGTCTTTGGTGTCGGCCATTCGCTGGCAGCTGACACCTTAGCTGGATCTACTGAGATTCCTTCGCCTGAAATGATATGTCCAAGAAATCCGACTTGATCTAGCCAAAATTCACACTTTCTGTACTTGGCATAGAGTTGATGTTGTCGCAATGTCTCCAGGACAATCCGTAAATGCTTGGCGTGTTCTTTCCGATTCTTTGAGTACACCAGGATGCCGTCGATGAAGATGACAACGAATCTGTCTAAGTACTCTCGGAAAACTTGGTTCATCAGATTCATAAAGATGGAAGGTGCATTGGTATCTCCAAATGGCATTACAAGATACTCGTAATGACCATATCGATTTCTAAACGCCGTCTTCGGAATATCGGACTCTTTGACCTTCACCTGATGATAACCCGAATAAAGATCATGCTTCGAAAATACACAAGACCCACTTAGCTGATCGAAAAGATCATCGATGCGTGGTAGTGGGTACTTTTTCTTTATCGTTACTTCATTCAAAGTTCGATAATCTACACACATCCTATCTGAACCTTCTTTCTTCTTCACAAGCAAAACTGGAGATCCCCAACTTGAAGTACTGGGACAAATCCAACCTTTCTTCAGGAGTTCATCCAACTGAATGCGGATCTCCTTCAATCCTTCAGGACTTAACCGGTACAGAGCTTTGATTACAGGTATTAAGTCAATGCTGAATTCAAGAGCTCGTTAGGAGGAAAACCTGTTATATCTTCAAGGAATACATCCTCGAACTCTCGAACTACCTCTGGCTTTTCTTCTTCCGCCGGTAGAGTAAACACTTCTGCATTCTTTGGTTTAGCACGGAAGATTCTTAGCTCTAAAGTTCTATCTCTACCCTTGAAGTAGAAGACTGGGTGATTTGATATCTCAAATACTACTCTCCTTTGATAGGAGTCAATCGTAGCATAGAAAACTCCTAGCCAGTCCATTCCCAAGACAACATCGAAATTTGGGATGTCCAGTATTTTGAAATTCGTGTAGAATTCTCGTCTGCAAACTACAACTGTACACTGATCAAATCCCATAGTTGCTTTTAATACTCCATTCCAGGAACTGACATTCCAGCTTGAAATGAGTGGCTTCACGGGAATCACATGCGTTCTCACGAATCATTGGGACATGAAGCAGTGTGATTCTCCAGTGTCGAAAAGTGCGAGTGCAGGAAGGGTGGTTACCAGTATAGTACCTAAGTTATGTGAGGTTAGTTTTAGATACAGGAGAAATATAGAGGTATACAGGGATTGAAAAGATGAAAAGATTGGGAATTACCAGTGATTACTTGGCCAGTGGCTTCGGCTTCCACAACTGTCATTATGAAAGCCTGGCGTCTGGGACATTCCTCCTTGCTGGAGGCATATTCCTCTACCCTTGAGGCCTGTTTCTCTGCCCTTGAGGCACGTTTCTCTGTGCTTGGTGGAATTGACGGGGAGGCTATGCGGAAGGTCCATATGGAGGTGGTGCAAGAAGAGCTAGACAAGGTGCAGGAGCCTGAATAGATGGCCGTTGCAGGACTATGATAGCTGGTCTGGGGGCTGGAGCTATGTTGAAACGATATGGACATGCTCCTATAGCATGAGTGGATGCGCCACAAACAAAACACAGGTCATTTGCACGCCTGCAGTTATTCACCAGGTGTCCATTTCTCTTGCAATAGATGTAGGGTTCCTAGGCACACTCAAGAGGTTCCACAAGGCATCAACCATGCCAAATTCAAATTTTCCGGTGCCGAGAAACCCTAAACTAGATCGTTAACTAGAGATTAGGCGAAACAAAAAGAAAGCAAACGACTTTGCTACTAAGTGAATGGAAATACAACCTTTGTAGATCCGGTCCTCCACTTCTAAAGCTTCGTGTTGACGTCCCTCCGCTGCGATCATCGGATCCCGGACTCTAGCGATGGTTTCGTCGGAGAAATGATCGGGCTAGGTCATTGACTTCGAGGCCGAAGATGATCTACGTCGGGGAGACTCAAACTCAAGCTATTTCTTCACTTGGTCAAAACTTTGTGAAGAGAACACCCTATACAACATAGCAAGTGGTAGAGGATGAAGAAATAGGAAATGGGTTCACTTTAGAATTGGATTTCTCACTCTTTTTCTCATGGCACCATTGGAGCTAGCAAGCTTTTGTGAGCTTGATGAAGATGAAGAAGAAGAAAGAATCATATGAATTATTATCCAAATGAAACTTATCCAATAAATAATGGCACCATGGTTGAGTTAAGCGCTCATGCTTAACTCATGTAGAGAATTAACCAAAGCATTAAGTTAAGGGTTGGGTTAGATAATATCTTAAACAAATGACAAAAAGAGTTGACTTTGTCAATGTTCATCAAGCTTCATGAAGCTAGATAACTATGAACAAAGTCACACTCTTTTGTTATATGCTTAGGAAAATAGTAAACCCTAATCTAACCTTGATTTGGTTCAAGTCTCATACACACAACTTGTTTGTATCATCAAGCATGATACAAACATGTACACTTGCATATATCACATATAAACATGTGCACATTCAAGTGAGAAAATCAATCTAAAATGAACCAATACTAGTTAATGTAAATTAATATATCAAATATATAATTATACATTAAATCATTAAATCAACACTTGATTTAACGATCCGGTCATATTGTATATAACCGACTAATATCAATAGTAACAACTTATCGAATCAACACTTGATCCGATAACCCGGCTATATCGCATACAACCGATCAATGTCACAAATCGCGAGAATAGAATACAGTATCACATACTGGTATTATTCTCGGTCCCGCACATATCTCATATGCGCTCCTATTTCGTTTCGCTTGAGCCAGGAAACCCCTGTGCAGGACTCTAAAGACTCGTCAATACGCCGGCAGTAGGTGATGATCATATCAAACACCCGCAAGCCGCAAGCGGTCTGATAAACGTAACGGCCACTCAGGTATTGAGCGATCAGAAGATCAACGAGCAAGACCGCTCACACTCCTGTGAATCCAACGAGTAACACTACTGTACAGTTCGGTCTGTCCGTCTGATATGTCTCATATCTTGTCTAGGGGTGGTAAACGTCAGACCCCAATAACTCGATAAGTCGTGTCGATATGAGGCTCATAACGGGTCGAGAAACTACTGGTAACACTTACCAGTAAATCCCTAAAGCAGCCTTGGCCAAGGACTTCCTGTTATAGCCAATCGAACACAGAGCAACATCAACTCCCTATACCGGGAGAGACGAAACCCCTCCTATCGCTCATTGCCTCCATGTGATTCGGGACTGTACCCAAAAACCACCGTTTTGCACGCCCTCTTGGACGTGGTAAGGTGGAAATCAAAGCACAGTGGGAATCACACAAGACTCTATGACGATCTCGGGTCTACAGACTAACCTGTACCAGTGTCACCAGAGAACTGCCATCTGACGTAAGGTATAATACCATCTGGGAGTTCTCGGCGAGTCCGTCCAGTGTACCCAGTCTCCACTGAGCACCCGTATATCATCTCTAATGTCAAACACCAATGGATATGGGATCATCCATCGCCCATCTGTATGGGTCGAGAAGCTACACGCTAGTCTACTCTGGTATATCGATGCCCCGTCTCGATACACCAACGACTAGGGACTTTGAAGGATGTACTTATGGACTACCACGTCCCCACTAGTATGATCCGCATCATAGTCCAGGTAGTCAAGTACACATCCTAAGGGCTTTACCAACATGTAACAGAGAGACAATCAGTGTACACGTTAAAGTAAAGAGTAACCAGATAGCATACTATCATATCGAGCAAGAAAGCCATCCCTATATATGTCCAAGCATCCACTACAATATACATCCTATGTATAGTAATGGCCTCTAGGGCATACATATAACTAACAATCTCACACTTGCACTAGGGCCATCTGATAGCAGTGGTTGTAGTATCTCATACTCAACCATCCCATAAAAGTCTCTCTCTGGGAAAAGGCCTTTGTGAGTGGATCCGCCGTGTTGTCCTCTGAGTCTGCTCTCCTAACCTCGATCCCCTGGAGATCAACCATCTCCATGATCAGGTGATACTGCCTTAGAATATGTCTGGATCACTGATGGGACGGGCGTTCCTTGGAATAAGCCACAACTCCATTGTCACACAATGGAAGGAACAAAGTTCATCTCATGAACTAATATATACCCAGACTTCCTGTTTGGTAGCATCTTTGGTAACGATGTATCATGCCTTTAATCGTCTAGTATGCCTCGGTATCTAGCTTGGAACTCTTCCAACATACCGTCCCTTTACTAAGGGTAAAGACAATGCCTGTGACTGACTTTCAGTTGTCCTTATCACCCTGGAACATTTCCAGTGATTCTCCCCAGGATCGATTGATACCTTCTCACTACAAGTAGTGAGTATCCTAACATCCAATTAGATCCATCTCATAGATCCAAAACCCAGGATTTAGTAGGTATCACTTTGATCCTATATGGAGAATCTTTGTGATAAGCGGAGATTGACCGAGCGTAGCATAGGAAACTCCTTCCCTATCAAGAGTATGTCATCCACGTACTCTACGAGGATCACCAGCATACTCCCTACTACATTTTTGTATATACAAGGTTCATCTACCATTTTGATGATGTCAAACTCTCTGACTAACTCATCAAAACAGATGTTCCAACTCCGCGATGCTTGCTTTATCACATAAAACATATCGCACACGTTTCCGCTGCTCCCACTGTCTACGAAGCCCTCTGACTGTGTACTTACAGACTCTCTCTTCTAAAACATCATTTAAAAAAGCACTCATGACACCCAACCGCCAGATATCGTAGTCATGGTATGTAGCCGTGGCAAGTAGGATCTGGATGGACTTAAGCATAGTTATTTAGAAAATGTTTCATTATAATCCATACCTGGTCAATGATGCAAACTTTTAACAAGTCTAGCTTTGAAAGTCTCAACTTTTCCATATACACCAAGTAATCTTCTCAAGATATACTTGCTCCTGATGGGGATTTAACCCTTCAGATAAAGCAACCAAAGTCCATACTTTGTTGGTGTATAAGGATTCCATCTCAGATCGCTAAGCATCCAGTCATTCTTACAGAGTCCCACTCTTGATGGCCAGCTCAAAACTAGTTGGGTCATCATCTCATGATGCATCCTCGCTCCCACTGTCATAGAGAAACAGAAGTATCTCTCAGGTGGGTGAGGAACCCTATTAGATCGGCGGAGAGACTGAGGTTCGTTGGTAACTATTAAATCCTTTGGTTCTTCCAAATCATCGGCTGCAGTTTGTATAGCTGGAACATTTCCAGTTCTACATAACAGATCTTGCCTCGAGCTTGTCCGGATTTTGCTTTTTAGACATAGGACGGACAACCCCAAATCTTAACTGACTTAAGAAATGGGCTCTTCCCTTTCCATATCTCATATGAAATGGTAGGCATCTGATTTGATCGGAACCCTATTCAATAGGTATGCAACTTCATAAGTGCATAACTCCCTAAAAGGAAATAGGAATCTCAGTAGTACTCATCATAGAGCACACCATATCACATAGGGTACTATTGCTCCGCCCCGATATACCATCGTGCTATGGTGTATACGGAGGAGTAATGCTGAGAGAGAATCTCATTCTCCTTTAGAATAATCCAAGAATTCCGTGCTCAAGTATTCTCCTCCTTGATCACATCAAAGGACATAATACTTATACCCGTATTTGGTTCTCTACTTCTAACTTATATTCTGTGAATATCTCAAAAGGTTCGGACTTGTGTTTCAACAGGAACATATGTCTGAATCTTGAGAGATTATCAGAGAATGTAATGAAGTACAAAGAACTGGTCTTGGCATGTGTAGACAGGGGACCTTCATACATCAGCATGTATCATTCCCAAGAGTTCACTAACTCTTTCTCTGTTTCCAATAAACAGAGCTATGGTCATCTTATCTCTGTGACATGACAGGCAAATTTCACAAAATGTAAATTCAAACTAATTTAAATATGCATCTTAATGTAACTTCAGCTAGTCGGGTCGCATAGATATGACCTAGTCTACAATGCCTCAAGAAGGATTCGTTCATTTCTGAACTCTTCCTCTTGCATGTGTTCTATATATTAAGAACTGTAGTTTGATTTAGAACGTTAATGCTTTTAGATAATGTGCCTGAACCGATCAACTATTGATATAGGAAATGTTCAAAACATTATCCAACAATACAAAATTGTATCCTTCTTTACTAATAAAGAGACTGATATGATTTTGTATATCAGGTTCGGTATCTAATAACATTTGTTCAGAATCAATGTATTCTGGTAATACAGGGTGACAGTGACCAACAGACTTGGCTGCAACACTTGCACCGTTTTCTGTCTCATGAAACTTATCACCCGATCTCAGTTCTCTACCTTTCTGTAGCCCATGTAATAGATTACATATGCGGGATCCTGATCCGGTATCATATACCCAGGACGTAAAGGACATTTGAGAAACAGTTCTCTGTAATGAACACACCCGAAGATGATGCATCGATATGCACTTTCTTCGTTTGGGCGGCACGGGAATTCTGGTAATCCCCAATTTCCTGCTCTGTTTTATAACAATTATAAGTTGGAGCGGGACCAACGTTCCCCAGCACAGTATAACAAGTGGGTTCGGTCAATACATCCGTATTATTATCTTGATTAAGGCGTGATATGGTCGCTACCTGGAGAGAGAGAGAAGAAAACACTCTGCGTGCGCTCTTGCAAGATCAGATTGGTTATTATTTTATCTAATCAGGATGGCTCCCATTGTTTCTATCAAATCTTCCTTCAAACCTTAAAAGGAAAGACTAGCCGGGATTAATTACACGCTACAAGTTCGCCAATCTTTCAGCCAGGCCAGTGTCGGTACTTTGAGGGAGGTTCCCCGCGCTTTCGCACGGACCTAATTAAAGAAAACCTCGTTTTCCCAGAGACGTAACCCCGTTGACACCTTTCTAGACACCTACTTGATCGGCTAATTGTAATGTGTAAAACTCTCCCAGGAGTAACAATTACTCGCAGCGGGTATCGGGATCCAACTATATCATAGAAGGTATGCAATCTCATTGCAAATTTCAACACTTGAAATTCCCGATAATTTTGCCCCTAGCGTCCTATGACCTTGACGGAGGCCAAACTACCCATAGTCCGCTAGTCATGTTCAACCCGTCATTTCCTGATTGAATTAAACCCACCCGCACGACCCTTGACGGAGGCCAAACAACGCCGTACGAATACCCTAATCCAATCGCATCGTATGCTAGCAGATAAGCATTAGTTAGCTACCGTACACTACGACTTGACGGAGGCCAAACTACTGCAGCACGAATACTAACTAGTACTTATCTGAAATGACGGAGGGCTACGACAGGTTTTTATGAAAACCCTTTGGGTAATGAACTTGATATCGTTGTAGAATCGAATGAATTTTAAATGGAGTGATTTTTAGGCTTTTCTAGTTTTGCTAAAGGGGTCACTCCCGGTGAAGGGATCGTCGGCCCTTTCCTCATCGAATAAGGTGCAGGATATATCATATATACCGCTGTGCAAAACAAAAATTATAGAAGCAATCAAAAGAAAAACCGAGGGTTGTAGCATCTGCCAGTTATTGCTAAAGGGGTCACTCCCGGTGAAGGGATCTCGGCCCTTTCCTTATCGAATAAGGTGCAGGATGTTCTACAAGGAACATCGCGATGCAAAGCAAGAACTGTAGTTGCCTATTTTTTGAAAATTTGATTCCACAACATCTTTTAGGTTTCTTTTCTTTCATTAATCACATTAATGAAGTCCCATCATTTAAATCACCTAAACATCACAGATAAATACGACGTACACTTATGCCATCCACATTCGCCTCGACGTCCCCTCGTGCACCGTTAGGTTAGGTAACTAACGGCAGAGCGGGGCAGGGCTAGCGCGGGTGTAAAACATAAGTAATGTCTATATAATATATCATATATACTGTATACTGTATCTATCACAACATATCAAATGATCACATCACAGATATCGCAGCAGAAGAAACATATGAAATATTGGATATACTAGGACGTCCGTGTTTTATTTTAAGCCTCTATAAAATACGGATTCCACGGTCGCGATGAATAGCCAAACCCACACCCCTAGACCCCTACGAGAGCGACAAGCAACCCTACCAATTCTAGAGTTAGGAGACCCGGACTCGACTCCTCGAGTTGGTCTCCCATTGGACTCTAGAACCCGGTTACTTGTGCTCTCCTCCTTGGGTCTATCCTAGTGCGGAAATGTAAATAATATACAAACGGTGACATCTTCCGCAACCAGGAAGTGCCCCAATAAAAGAATATTACATACAAGTTTTTTACATGAATGAAAATGAAAAACACTCATCTCACATAAAAAAAACCCCGGCTATTCAAAACGCGACGATTCAATATAACATATCCAGCAACACATAACATCACATGTCATCAACGTAAGTAAATGTGCGCATCCCAATTGTTGTTGACATATAGCAACGAAACCGGCGATATCACATATTACACTTACGGTCGCAGAAAAGAAAGTGTAAAACTACAACAGTTGGAATCCGCAACCACCTTAGACATCGCATGCCTAATCAAATGAATTACTTAGACATCGCATGCCTAACAATTATAAACCCCGCATTTTAGTCTCAAAATCGAAAACTGTTTTTCAATATCAAGTCGGGCAATTCAACAAGATTCCCGACATCCTGATCGAATGCTCGTCGCAAACTTTAATAGATGGCCGCACCCCCAGATGCCGTCGACGAAATGCACTAAGGCGGAACACCGCTGCCGCGAGCACCCGAACGGATTCTTTTGGCGACGGGGTTCTCCTACAGTCACTTGGTCGGGGCTATGGGGCGTGGCTATCTATTAAGTTTACCCGGCGAGTATCCGCGTACGCTACGTGATTGCGACGGACTTTTGATCACATCAAAATTCCGTGGCAATCGATCAAGTGAGACTAAAGTGTTATGTTTATGACATTCAAATCAGTTATCTCATAACTCCTCGTGGATTCCAAATATTGTATCACATTCCGGATAAATAGAAAATGTTAAACTTTCCGATCGAACAATCAAACGCCCAAGTTTTCCCGAAACAGCTCAACACATGAAATAAGTTTAAAAACATTCACTTCATGCCACAGTACCAACGGTCCAGCCCCCTAGAAGGGTCAAGCCAACGCCTCACATGTGGCACGCCGTACTGCCCCAAACCCTAAGGTTCAAAAGCCAGTTCAAGACGGTCACATAATCGAGTTAAGGTTTGTTGTCTTCTAGAGGGACCATCGCGTTACTTGCACTACTTAGAACGTTCTTAAACCATGGAAAAATCCAACACTTGGAAATTTCCCGGCAGGGGAAAAATTGGGTATTTATATCCGGTCGAACTTTTTAACATGTTCTAAAATTATCCGGAAAAACTTAATAAACAAAGTTAAATAATCCGATCGAATTATCGAGTCCCCAATACACCCCAGAAAACTCAACTCTTGAGTGAAACATAAAAATTCCCAGAAGAATCACCAAACAACAACTGAGGTTACTGTGCAAAAATGATTCACTGATCTTTACATACAGCCGCGGAACCGCCGCTAATACCATGTTAAGGCCGCGGTTTCGCGGCGCTTTTGTCGTATTACAGTCACGTGCTTCACAGTAACCCTTGAAGTTTCCTGCTGATATTTTTGAGAATTTTTAATTTGGAAAAATCCATTGTTTTAAAATTTGTACAGGGAGGGGTGAAATCGGGGGATATCGGGTTCGATCGGACTTCTAGCTTCGTCTACACTTCGCCTAAAGCTCTAGCTAGGCTCTGATACCACTGTAGGGTTCCTAGGCACACTCAAGAGGTTCTACAAGGCATCAACCATGCCAAATTCAAATTTTCCGGTGCCGAGAAACCCTAAACTAGATCGTTAACTAGAGATTAGGCGAAACAAAAAGCAAGCAAACGACTTTGCTACTAAGTGAAAGGAAATACAACCTTTGTAGATCCCGTCCTCCACTTCTAAAGCTCCGTATTGATGTCCCTCCGCTGCGATCATCGGATCCCGGACTCTAGCGATGGTTTCGTCGGAGAAATGATCGGGCTAGGTCATTAATTTCGAGGCCGAAGATGATCTACGTTGGGGAGACTCAAACTCAAGCTATTTCTTCACTTGGTCAAAACTTTGTGAAGAGAACACCCTATACAACATGGCAAGTGGTAGAGGATGAAGAAATAGAAAGTGGGTTCACTTTAGAATTGGATTTCTCACTCTTTTTCTCATGGCACTATTGGAGCTAGCAAGCTTTTGTGAGCTTGATGAAGATGAAGAAGAAGAAAAGAATCATATGAATTATTATCCAAATGAAACTTATCCAATAAATAATGGCACCATGGTTGAGTTAAGTCATCATGCTTAACTCATGTAGAGAATTAACCAAAGCATTAGGTTAAGGGTTGGGTTAGCAAATATCTTAAACAAATGACAAAAAGAGTTGACTTTGTCAATGTTCATCAAGCTTCATGAAGCTTGATAACTTTGACCAAAGTCACACTCTTTTGTTATATGCTTAGGAAAATAGTAAACCCTAATCTAACCTTGATTTGGTTCAAGTCTCATACACACAGCTTGTTTGTATCATCAAGCATGATACAAACATGTACACTTGCATATATCACATATAAACAATGTGCACATTCAAGTGAGAAAATCAATCTTAAATGAACCAATACTAGTTAATGTAAAGCAATATATTAAATATATAATTATACATTAAATCATTAAATCAACATTTGATTTAACGATCCGGTCATATTGTATATAACCGACTAATATCAATAGTAACAACTTATCGAATCAACACTTGATCCGATAACCCGGCTATATCGCATACAACCGATCAATGTCACAAATCGCGAGAATAGAATATAGTATCACATACTGGTATTATTCTCGGTCCCACACATATCTCATATGCGCTCCTATTTCGTTTCGCTTGAGCCAGGAAACCCCTGTGTAGGACTCTAAAGACTCGTCAATACGCCGGCAGTAAGTGATGATCATATCAAACACCCACAAGCCGCAAGCGGTCTGATAAACGTAACGGCCACTCAGGTATTGAGCGATCAGAAGATCAACGAGCAAGCCCGCTCACACTCGTGTGAATCCAACGAGTAACACTACTGTACAGTCCGGTCTGTTCATCTGATATGTCGCATATCTTGTCTAGGGGTGGTAAACGTCAGACCCCAATAACTCGATAAGTCGTGTCAATATGAGGCTCAAAACGGGTCGAGAAACTACTGGTAACACTTACCAGTAAATGCCTAAAGCAGCCTTGGCCAAGAACTTCCTGTTATAGCCAATCGAACACAACGCAACATCAACTCCCTATACCGGGAGAGACGAAACCCCTCCTATCGCTCATTGCCTCCATGTGATTCGGGACTGTACCCAAAAACCACCGTTTTGCACGCCCTCTTGGACGTGGTAAGGTTGAAATCAAAGCACAGTGGAAATCACACAAGACTCTATGACGATCTCGGGTCTACAGACTAACCTGTACCAGTGTCACCAGAGAACTGCCATCTGACGTAAGGTATAGTACCATCTGGGAGTTCTCGGCGAGTCCGTCCAGTGTACCTAGTCTCCACTGAGCACCCGTATATCATCTCTGATGTCAAACACCAATGGATATGGGATCATCCATCGCCTATCTGTATGGGTCGAGAAGCTACACGCTAGTCTACTCTGGTATATCGATACCCCATCTCGATACACCCATGACTAGGGACTTTAAAGGATGTACTTATGGACTACCACGTCCCCACTAGTATGATCCGCATCATAGTCCAGGTAGTAAAGTACACATCCTAAGGGCTTTACCAACATGTAACAGAGAGACAATCAGTGTACACGTTAAAGTAAAGAGTAACCAGATAGCATACTATCATATCGAGCAAGAAAGTCATCCCTATATATGTCCAAGCATCCACTACAATATACATCCTATGTATAGTAATGGCCTCTAGGGCATACATATAACTAACAATAGAAACAAAAGTATGGACTGGGTCGGTTAAATGATCCTCCCAGTCTCCTGTGTGCAAAAGTTGGCCTAGAAGAGGCTCCTCCTGTCATCTGTATGGCAGGTCATTTCACCCCGGCAGTCTGAGGTCTGCCCTTCTTCTTAACCACTGCCTCATAGCGTCGGCCAGCCTTCAGAGCAAGATCATGGGTTGGGAAATTCCCTGTAGCGAGTGCAGCATGGATTTCCGGGTCCAACCCCTGCTGAAATCGTCGTGCCCGGATCTCAGCAGTAGGAATCAAGTGTGCCGCGAACCTGTTACGGTCTTATGTTAACAGTGTAATAAGTGATATCAGGAATTTGAATTTGAGACAATATCTTCCTGCTAAGCATGGTAAACTAAACATCATATTCATCCACGGACTTGCTCCACATCGAGCCTTATTGTAAATGGATGAACTGTTGCTCCATGTCAAAACGAGCTGTCACGTCCCGAAAGTACGGAACATGACCGGCACCTAGACTACGAACGTCTCGAGGCGTACGTACTCTAAGTAAGCCGAGCCTAGAAATCCAAACAAAGAACAGCAGTAGAGTATAGGAAAACCATGATAAATCCACCAGTATGCAACATAATATACAACGCCCAAAGGCGAGGATCACAACAGAAAGGAAACTCCAACAACAAGAAATCCACAGAAAAATAACGCGCGACTCTAAGGTCGAAAGAATAAACACCACTGGTCTCTATCTCAAATAAGTACATGTTTGGTTGATGGAACTTCTAGATACAACTGAAATATAATATATAATGTATAATGATGGGTACGATACAATAAACCCACCTACAAGCAAGTCACCTGAAAAGAACAGTGCCCGCAAAGCCGTAATGAAACCTGTACGGCAACACCTGCAAGAAACTGGGGCACAACGGGGGTGAGTTGCCAACTTGTGAGTAGAAAAAGATCTACGAACAGAAATCGCATGTATGACGCAATCCTAGGTCATACGATCAAAATATATAATCCTCAAATATATATAACCAGCAACCTATAACAATGGCTAGGGTAAATATCTAACCCAAGTGTAATCCCATGTGCCTCTGTCAGTGCATCAGGTGGCAATGTATCATATGAATGATTTATGAATGCATGAAACAGAATGCATGTACTGAAGAAAACTGCTTTCATAAATTTGTGAGATTTCTGTATTTTTAAAATGAGGTATCATAATGAAATCGGCATAAAACAGTGCCTAGCATCGGCACAAAACATAAGTCTCAATATCTCGATATCTCTGTATCACAATCTCTGTACCTCAATATCTCGAAATCTCAATGTCTCAATCATAAAATCTAGGGCGCCGTCAGTCCAGATCGGCCCCTACCATCCATCTCATGACTACGACGGTATCCTCCGGATATCCGACGTGTCGGGTAAAATCACCGGTCGGTAGTGCTCCCCTGCCAGGCTCAATGCCATCTCCTGCGATCTTCTTGCCCCGGGGTACCGCACCGGGTCCACCATGTACCCGCAATCGGTCTCATCCGCCTCCTCGAATCGGGTTTCACATGTCGCTCTCAGCACCGAGAAAACACATGGTGGACGCACTGAAATATGATATCAAGGGTAACCGGGTATTTAAAACATTTACATAATCTCTTTGAAATATCCACGATTGCCAAATCCAGAAATATCATAGAAACAACATATCTCAATGCGCATAATCAGGAAACATGATGTATGCGACATATAAATAAAGTGCAAGTATAACAGTATATCATGCAACATGGAATAATAGTATGCACATACAAGGGTCATATCCTGATGCAATAATACTACTGTGTAGTGACATGACAATTACCGATGAAGATGTGTGTGAGCTGGCAAGTAAGTGTATGTAGAACATACGCATCATCGGTAATGGTGTTGGTGTCCTAACAGCATGATATCAATAATGGAATATGAATCACAATAGGTATGCGATGCAGAGTAACAACAATAATATGCGGGAGCTGAATGCTAAACACAAAGATAGCTAAACTGCATCTAATGTCACAAGAGTCATATAGCTATACCACTATAAGGCTGAGCTAAAGCTAACAGTAGGTAAGGGAAACCGCCTAACCTCTGAGTCGATACATATATATACATATATATGTATATAGTCGGTGATCCCGCCTCGATAATATCATATCCGATAACATATCTCTATAATCGGTTATTCCCAAATCAAGAGTGCGGATCAAATATCAAGCTCGTACGTAAATCCGTCGTACGACATCCCCAAATCTGGGTATGGGTCAATATCACATTCGTCATATCATTCATCCAGTATCCTTTTTATCAAGATCATCATCTGGGGTACTGACCTATGTCTAGTACAATGCTAATATCATCACTATAACCAAGATCTGACTACTGATCGACTGTCTTATATAAATCGATATCATCATCACATATCGTCAATATAATCATAATCCGGCTTCCGATTGACAGCCTCTAGCAAGAACGATATCATCAGCACATATCATCTCAAGGAGTAAACAACGCCCAAGGAGGCCTATCATAAATATCTGGTTATATCATACCACGTCATATCTCGTAACTTAATCACATGTCGATCATTTAATATATATCACTATTCCTATGACATCATTGTCCCGAAATCCGCTAAAGCATCACGACGTATCTCAAATATGAATTCTACCATATCCCCGATATCATAATCTCGGATCAAAAATCATCGACTCAACTCAATCTCAAGTATCATTCTCAAATCCGTATGTGAACACATGGTCCCATACCCGTGTGAACACATACCTATATAGGTTCCTATAACCACATATGAACAAGGATGTATGCAAATATGTATGTGTGTATATGTATGTGTAGTGCACCCACTATTCTAGGTTTTCGCGACACTAAATCATCCAAGCCCACCAATTACCCATCCTAAACATCAATGATTTCCCCAAACAACATAAGATAATTATATGTGTGTATACGCATCCGTATACATCACGACAAATTGCGGGGGTGCTATACGCCATCCACCCGACTTCTCCCCGTAGATATAAATCTACTAACCTTGTTTTATGCGTGCCGGTGTCACTGTCGCCATTGCATCTCCAACGCCTCGACGCCATGTGAGTACCTACAAGAATATCACACGCTAAAACACATGAAAACCATGTCGAAAACCAAAATGGTACATGCTACGCCCATAGGTAAAAACCTGTGGCCTCGCGTGCAAACACAGCCAATATCCACTGCCGTTGACGTCCAAACGCCACCCGACAGAAACGAATCATCGAATACCAAAATCCATACGAAAACAAGTCGTAAATCATACGCCAACTCATGAAAATCAACCCAGATTCTACCCTAACTGGAATCAGTCAAAACTAGACATACCCAGGGTCAAGTTTATATGAAATAGGGTTGTGCACACAAAACGAGGAGGTTTCACCCTGGTCTGGCCGCAAATTGCGGCCAGGGGGATTAAATTTGCGGCCAAGGAAATGAAGTTGGGATAGGGTTTTGGGTATTGGTTCCTATCTGCCTGCACATCCTACTGACAAGTCAAAATTATTTTAGGAGGTCCGGGTTGATAGCAGTTTCCAGAAAGGTCAAAAAGTCGACAAAATTGCTAATTTACACCGATTCTAAACTTTCAGGTGATATACTGGAATCTGGATTAGATCTAGGGTAAACTGGTCTCAACATCACCTAATAAGGTTATACTAACAATCAAAACCAACTCTTGGCCAAATCTCACTCAAAATCACTAAACTAGCACTAAACTACATAGCTAACACTAAATTTTCAGCTAAGCAACTATAACTTAGCAAGATAGAAGTTTGGGTTGCAAGATTATACCTCAACGAATCTTAGGTGAAGGAGAAGGGAGGAAGGAAGTGAAGAGGAGTGAGTTGCTGCTACTGTGCTCCTGGTGTTGCTGTTTTCCTTGTTGCAGTTGCAGCTGCTACTGCTGCTGTTTTCCTTCACTGCTGATGCAGTTCTGGCTGAAGCTGTTGCTATGGTATTGTGTTTGCTTTGGGGGTGTTTGTGTGATGTGGTGGTATGGTGTTGTTGTGCTAGGGTGCTGGGGCTGTTTCTGGTGTTTTGAAACATGCTGCTGCTGCAGCTGATGTTGATAAGAAATGGGGCTGAAGTTGTGCTGATAAGGGTGTGGTGTTGTTTTAAAAGATGTTGCTGCTGTGGCTGAAGCAGGTGGTGTTGTGGTTGTAGGTGGCTGATGGGTTGGTATGGGGGCTGATGTGTTGGCATTGGGTTGATGCATCAGCTGCTGTTGCAGCAGATGATGATGTTGCTGATGCTGATGTAATGGGCTCTATTGCAGCAGTTTGGTGGCTGAAGTTGAACAATTGGGGGCTGTTGTAGGGTGAAGTGTTGTAGTATGGTGGAGTGTGAGAGTGGGTGATGTGAGGGTAGGATGAGAGTGATGAGAGGGAGTGATATGAGTGAGAGGGGGTGTGAAGAGCACAAAGGGTAAAGAAGAAGGAGATGGATCATGGCACACCCTAGCCACCTCTCTCTCTTTCTCTCCTACACAAGGTCAACTCCCATCCTAATCACCCTTAACAAAGCTAACCTTTAACTAACCTACTTAATTTAACCAAATGGTTCAACCCACCATGGTCCTCTAAACATGGTTCAACCCTAGGCCACCATAAGTCCAAAACATGAAACAAGTGCAACAAGTGTAGAAAATGTTATGTGCACATTTTTGCACAAAAAGCCAAAAATACCATTAGCGATTTTTAATCGTGGTTAACACCAAAATAGCATTTACGTAACCATAAAAGCTTAAAAATGACATATTTCCATAAAATACCCTATTTTAGAATTTTCCAAAATTTTCTCCGGAATTTTCACCATTTATCGGTATTTAATTATACCGACTATTAAAATATTCATTAAAAATTAATATTAAATTATGAAAATTCCCAAAAATAATATTTAATTTTTTTGAAATGTTACAGTCTTCCCCCCTTAAAGAAATTCGGTCCCCGAATTTAAATTTTAACCTTCAAAATCTAAAACATTTCAATAAAATGTCCAAGTCAACGGGGCTCCGAAATCATCAATACATAAAAGGCATCATAGCGCAATACACGCACATGAGTAACGAGCAGATAACTTGAAAACAAAACTCTGTCAAGCGTCTCGCAATCATCGGAATCAAGATGAAAACACGAATGCCAAATCCAAGGCAAAACCGATATGCTAGAAATCGGAACTATACATATAAATATATGAAGGAAATGCATGCCAAAATTCCTTAAAGTCAATGTGCAATGCGCATAACACTGTACAGTGGCGGACGTCTTTATAAGAAAATAGCCATATACGTATATATCTTTTGTTTAGTATGCACGATCCGCCGTTTTGAAAATAATTTAGAAGGGTTCCCTCGTTTTAAACGTTTCGTGTCGTATCGGACACGTATGTAAATAATTAGACTATAGCTCGCTTTTGGAAATCCCTTTGAAATCTATCAATTCATGCAAAACACACTCAGGTACCGTCATCTGACTAGTCCTGCTCAGTATGACAACAAATCGCAATATCATAAAAATGTACTGCTCCATAAGAAATCAGTCCCAAAAAGTGCATATAAAAACCCTGTGCGTCCGGTGCGCACGGAAATCAAAATCCACACATGTGCCAAGAAGGTGCACAGAAACAACATCAAGGTGCAATGGTTGTGCACGAAGCATCTGTCAAGGGCAACGTGTGTGCCTGACAGCAAAACAGGTGCATCTGACATGCACGAAAAATCCCGATTTAGTGCATCTAGTGTGCACCAAATCTCATCTCAGAACATGCGCCCAACATGCGCTACAAATCCAAATCCGGTGCATCCATTATGCACGAAATCATGAAATCCAATATCAAGCGCCGAACATGCGCAAAATCCAATTAGGTGCATAAAGTGCACAAAACAATATCGAGCATTTTCATCGAAATCGAAGTCCAGTGCAACTAAGTGCACAAAATGCGAACCACTGTACTGCGAGCATATATGAACTAAACCGAGTGCAAAAACCAAATCGTGTGTGTGCATATGCACAAAATCAACTCCACTGTAAGAAAACCATAAAATCACAAACAGGTGAAACCAAGGCACGAAAACGATATCAAGTGCAACAACTGTGCAAAAATCGTAAATACTCAATAGGTGCAACCATGGTGCATGAAAACAAACGTCATGAAACCCAATCATCAAAATCCAAATCATGCGAATAAATCGCCCAAAATACCGAAATCAAGTATGGCGGAGTAGTCCCGCTCAAGCGCATCCTCCAAGAATCTCTTGCCAACTTTCGTGCTCACTCATAGTATATCTCGTCGACGATCCTGAACTCTGGCCTGCTGGTGTGTGTAACATGACCACTCCTGGGTCCAAGTCTTCTTGTAATTTATTCCAGAAAGGTCCTTATCTTCTCTATGAATTACCAATCTTACGATCCATCGGCTCATCGGCCCTGTCAGACGTGCTAACGGGGAAAATTCCGTTTTGGCACTTTTCTGGTCATCTCTCGGTCAATCATCACAACCACTCGTAACGCAGCAAGTCACTGGCGTCGGCCTCTGGCTCTCTGAATGTACGTGACACATCTGACCTTGGGTGCAAATATCATTGCAGCAGTGTCCTGGATGGAATCCTGCTCAAGGTCTCTTCCAAGTCTCATCTCTGCCAATTGTCTGGAAGTCATCGTCCTTTGCTATATCTGCTTCTTGTTCCGGAGCGGCTGCATGCTCATCGCGACTCCTTCTGGAAGGTATATCCAGTATCATGCCTCGGCAGGCGTATCACATCTCTGATGTCGGCGGAGTGGGACGTCATCTTATCCAGATCTGGTACGAACCTCTTACTCCACTTTTCTCTAATGTCGACTGCTTCGGACTCATCTCGTCGTGGCTGCATGGACTGAGCTCCAATGGCTATCCTCGTATCTGGAGTCTCTCGAGAAGTGCATCTCACCACCTAGCATCCGAATTAAGTCGAGCCATCCGATCGATTTGTCAAGACCTCATAATCCCCCAAGAGATCAACATCTTGGGTACAGTATAATAGTATCGAGTACATACCCCAGTATCGGTGGTCCAGCCGTAGAAGGGCAAACCCAAGCCTCACTAATGGCGCCGCAGAACTGCCGCAAAACCTAAGGTTCAAAGGCTTTCACACGGTCATTAAGTCGAGTTAGGGTTTCATTCTTCTAGAGGGACCATAGAATTGCCTGCATGTCTTTCCGAATACTTTAAACTTGGAATAATAGGTTACTGACATTCGATCGTCTCTGTCGACTCTCAACGTCTCCGCGTGAAGTCGTCTCTAGCTGGAATCAATCTATCTGATTACCTCGCATCGGGGTAGCGAATGATCCACATGTCCTAGTCATTCATCCTCGGTGACTAGCGACCTTCTATCATCTCTTAGTATAACTCGTACCGCAATAGCTCCAACATCTGGGGCGATATCTCGTCGTTCGCAGCAACAACTGGCTCACTCGTCTGCATGTTGAACCGTGCCTCAATCATCATGAGTAAGCAATACTTCAACGGTCATCAAAATCTGGCTGGCCTCTGTCAGTGGCTCAATCCTCTAGGGCTGATCTGCACGTCCGAGTAATCTCATGCAGCGATCCATCCATCGCTCGTGGCGCGAAAACACAGTCAAAAGACACATTTCTATAATCGTGTGTCGCCGGAATCACGCCCTGGTCAGTCCTCGTCCGTAACGAGCTCGTGCTGACCGCAACTCTAGCCGTAGCTCTCCCTGCCCGTAATCGTGACAGCAAAACCATAACTGGTGCCGATGAGGCTAGATCAGGAATGAATATAATACTGAGCAAATAAATGTACATCCTAAGGCTTCTTAAGTGGAGTGGCGTGTCGTAAATATGCCGCGGAACATACCAACGGTACGTCACTCTACTTTAGTCACCTATTCCATTAACCAAGGGCCATCCTACGCTCCGAAGGCAAAACCTAACGCTCTGATGCCAACTTTGTCACATCCCGAAAGTACGGAACATGACCGGCACCTAGACTACGAACGTCTCGAGGCGTACGTACTCTAAGTAAGCCGAGCCCAGAAATCCAAACCAAGAACAGCAGTAGAGTATAGGAAAACCATGATAAATCCACCAGTATGCAACATAATATACAACGCCCAAAGGCGAGAATCACAAAAGAAAGGAAACTCCAACAACAAGAAATCCACAGAAAAATAACGCGCGACTCTAAGGTCGAAAGAATAAACATCACTGGTCTCTATCTCAAATAAGTACATGTTTGGTTGATGGAACTTCTAGATACAACTGAAATATAATATACAATGTATAATGATGGGTACGATACAATAAACCCACCTACAAGCAAGTCACCCGAAAAGAACAGTGCCCGCAAAGCCGTAATGAAACCTGTATGGCAACACCTGTAAGAAACTGGGGCACAACGGGGGTGAGTTGCCAACTCGTGAGTAGAAAAAGATCTACGAACAGAAATCGCATGTATGACGCAATCCTAGGTCATACGATCATGATATATAATCCTCAAATATATATAACCAGCAACCTATAACAATGGCTAGGGTAAATATCTAACCCAAGTGTAATCCCATGTGCCTCTGTCAGTGCATCAGGTGGCAATGTATCATATGAATGATGTATGAATGCATGAAACAGAATGCATGTACTGAAGAAAACTGCTTTCATAAATTTGTGAGATTTCTTTATTTTTAAAATGAGGTATCATAATGAAATCGGCATAAAACAGTGCATAGCATCGGCACAAAACATAAGTCTCAATATCTCGATATCTCTGTATCACAATCTCTGTACCTCAATATCTCGAAATCTCAATGTCTCAATCATAAAATCCAGGGCGCCGTCAGTCCAGATCGGCCCCTACCATCCATCTCATGACTACGACGGTATCCTCCGGATATCCGACGTGTCGGGTAAAATCACCGGTCGGTAGTGCTCCCCTGCCAGGCTCAACGCCATCTCCTGCGATCTTCTTGCCCCGGGGTACCGCACCGGGTCCACCATGTACCCGCAATCGGTCTCATCCGCCTCCTCGAATCGGGTTTCACATGTCGCTCTCAGCACCGAGAAAACACATGGTGGACGCACTGAAATATGATATCAAGGGTAACCGGGTTTTTAAAACATTTACATAATCTCTTTGAAATATCCACGGTTCCCAAATCCAGAAATATCATAGAAACAACATATCTCAATGCGCATAATCAGGAAACATGATGTATGTGACATATAAATGAAGTGCAAGTATAACAGTATATCATGCAACATGGAATAATAGTATGCACTGTTGGAGATAGTGCCCTCAGAGTCAATTATTGGATCACAGGCACGTGATTGCAATGATTGAGGGGATGACCTATCCCAGTAGGACAGTCTTACTCGAGATGATAGTATGCTATCTGGTTTATCTTTATCATCGTGTACTACTTTAGGTGACCTTACGAGTCGCTATTACACATTGATAGAGCCCCTAGGATTCTTTCTTGACTACCAGCAGTATGAGGGCGATCATATAAGTGAGAGCTGGAGTCTATAAGCACATCCTTAAAAGGTCCATAGTCGTGGGAGTTTCGAGATAGGGCATCGATTCTCCAGAGTAGACTAGTGTATACAGTCGAGACCCCGACGAGGGGCGGTGGCCGGTCTCACAAGCCACTGGTGTCAGTTGGTTCACCTAAGATGTATACAGGTGCTCATTGGGTTATGAGTACACCGGATAGGACTCGCCGGGAACCTGCTAGTTGGGATTATACTAGACGTCAGATAGCAGTTCCCTGGTGACATGTGTACAGGTTAGTTCATCGACCTGAGATCGTCATTTGTCTCGTGTGAGTTCCCACTGTGCTTTGATTACTACCCTACCACGGCTCAAAGGAGTCGTGCAAACAGGTTTTAGTTGGGTACAGTCCCGAGCCACATGGAGGCAGTGAGCGGATCTGCAGGGGTTCGTCTCTCCCGGTATTGGGGGTGAGGTCGCGCTGTGTCGAGGAGAGCCAGAACATGGAAAGTCCTTGGCCAAGGCAGGAGATTTGCTGGTAGGTATTCCAGTAGTATCTCAGGGTGTTCTGCGCTACACTCCGACACGACTTGTACCGCTTTTGGGGGTCTGACTTTTACCAACCCCCTAGGCCCGCCATGCGATGCTCATAGACGAATGGACCGGACTGTACGGATATTGTCACTGACAGGCTCAGTAGGGTGTCAGGATGAGTTCGCTCATCGACGTCCCTTTTGGTCAATACCTGGTAGCCCGTCACGTATTGGCTTATACCTCTGACGTGCTAGTGGTTAAATCCACAGCCATAGTATTGACGAGTCTTTATAGTCCACCACACACAGTTACTCAGGTTTCGGGCGAAACGCTGTAGAGGCCGTATGGAGATATGGCAGGGTTCGATCAGATACGTGGGGTATTGCACGAATCGTGATCGGACGGTTTTTACTAGCCGGCTTTGGCTTAAGCCGGATCCTAGTATTTGGTAGTGTAGTTTTGTCTCTTTGCATTTGTGTTCAGTGGGAATACAAATGCGGGCATGTATTTGCAGTAGTGGGGTTTCCCTGTAATTTATTACGGGATCAGTTTTCTGAAGTTGCCAGTTTGCATTCCGTTCCGGCCGGTTTTCTTTTATTCCTTCACGGCCGGACTTTCCGTTGGAGGGTGTTATTTGCAATTGTGCAAATAACGTTTTTGGAGGGTTTTCTTGATATGTGGATTATGATTTGACCATCATCATGAGCCCATAACCCACAGGTCCCAGGATCGAAACCTGCTCTGATACCAATGTAAGCCCGCGGGGGCGCCCCGGCCGTCGATCCGACCCCGGAAACGTTATATGTGGATTATGATTTGACCATCATCATGAGCCCATAACCCACAGGTCCCAGGATCGAAACCTGCTCTGATACCAATGTAAGCCCGCGGGGGAGCCCCGGCACGCTCGCCCCGCAATATCAAATGTACATATAAAACAAAACTGTACTACCACTGCATCCAGGCTATCCCCACGACCGATCCGCAACATCACAGCACAACACAGAACATCAACGTGAATGTCACGTTCGCAAATCCGTCTAAAAGGGCTATAGCAGATAGACCGGATTTACCGATCGAGTGACATTCACGGTCGCAGATATAATGTAAATACTGTGAACTGGCATGTTTAAAATATCCGATCGAACAAATTTTATCGAAGTGGGCCCCAAGAAGTACTGTAGCACTTACAGAAAATCTGGGCCCAAAAAGAATATCCCATGATGATGGTCAAATCATAATCCACATATATGCAAGAAAACCCTCCACAAAACGTTATTTGCACAATTGCAAATAACACCCTCCAACGGAAAGTCCGGCCGTGAAGGAATAAAAGAAAACCGGCCGGAACGGAATGCAAACTGGCAACTTCAGAAAACTGATCCCGTAATAAATTACAGGAAAACCCCACTACTGCAAATACATGCCCGCATTTGTATTCCCACTGAACACAAATGCAAAGAGACAAAACTACACTACCAAATACTAGGATCCGGCTTAAGCCAAAGCCGGCTAGTAAAAACCGTCCGATCACGATCCGTGCAATACCGCACGTATCTGATCGAACCCTGCCATATCTCCATACGGCCTCTACAGCGTTTCGCCCGAAATCTGAGTAACTGTGTGTGGTGGACTCTAAAGACTCCATAACCCACAGGTCCCAGGATCGAAACCTGCTCTGATACCAATGTAAGCCCGCGGGGGCGCCCCGGCAGTCGATCCGACGCCGGAAACGCGGAAACGAAAACTTTCAAAAACTATTGAACCGGCACCACCGCGCGCTTACATGCACATACAAGGGTCATATCCTGATGCAATAATACTACTGTGTGGTGACATGGCAATTACCGATGAAGATGTGTGTGAGCTGGCAAGTAAGTGTATGTGGAACATACGCATCATCGGTAATGGTGCTGGTGTCCTAACAGCATGATATTAATAATGGAATATGAATCACAATAGGTATGCGATGCAGAGTAACAACAATAATATACGGGAGCTGAATGCTAAACACAAAGATAGCAAAACTGCATCTAATGTCACAAGAGTCATATAGCTATACCACATAAGGCTGAGCTAAAGCTAACAGTAGGTAAGGGAAACCGCCTAACCTCTGAGTCGATATATATATATATATATATATATATGATCCCGCCTCGATAATATCATATCCGATAACATATCTCTATAATCTGTTATTCCCAAATCAAGAGTGTGGATCAAACATCAAGCTCGTACGTAAATCCGTCGTACGGCATCCCCAAATCTGGGTACGGGTCAATATCACATTCGTCATATCATTCATCTAGTATCCTTTTTATCAAGATCATCATCTGGGGTACTGACCTATGTCTAGTACAATGCTAATATAATCACTATAACCAAGATCTGACTACTGATCGACAGTCTCATATAAATCGATATCATCATCACATATCGTCAATATAATCATAATCCGGCTTTCGATTGACAGCCTCTAGCAAGAACGATATCATCAGCACATATCATCTCAAGGAGTAAACAACGCCCAAGGAGGCCTATCATAAATATCTGGTTATATCATACCACGTCATATCTCGTAACTTAATCACAGGTCGATCATTTAATATATATCACTATTCCTATGACATCATTGTCCCGAAATTCGCTAAAGCATCACGACGTACCTCAAATATGAATTCTACCATATCCCCGATATCATAATCTCGGATCAAAAATCATCGACTCAACTCAATCTCAAGTATCATTCTCAAATCCGTATGTGAACACATGGTCCCATACCCGTGTGAACACATACCTATATAGGTTCCCATAACCACATATGAACAAGGATATATGCAAATATGTATGTGTGTATATGTATGTGTAGTGCACCCACTATTCTAGGTTTTCGCGACACTAAATCATCCAAGTCCACCAATTACCCATCCTAAACATCAATGATTTCCCCAAACAACATAAGATAATTATATGTTTGTACGCATTCGTATACATCACGACGAATTGCAGGGGTGCTATACGCCATCCACCCGACTTCTCCCCGTAGATATAAATCTACTCACATTGTTTTATGCGTGCCGGTGTCGCTGTCGCCATTGCATCTCCAACGCCTCGACGCCACGTGAGTACCTACAAGAATATCACACGCTAAAACACATGAAAACCATGTCGAAAACCAAAATGGTACATGCTACGCCCATAGGTAAAAACCTGTGGCCTCGCGTGCAAACACAGCCAATATCCACTGCCGTTGACGTCCAAACGCCACCCGACAGAAACGAATCATCGAATACCAAAATCCATACGAAAACAAGTCGTAAATCATACGCCAACTCATGAAAATCAACCCAGATTCTACCCTAACTGAAATCAGTCAAAACTAGACATACCCAAGGTCAAGTTTACATGAAATAGGGCTGTGCACGCAAAACGAGGAGGTTTCACCCTGGTCTGGCCGCAAATTGCGGCCAGGGGGATTAAATTTGCGGCCAAGGAAATGAGGTTGGGGCTAGGGTTTTGGGTATTGGTTCCTATCTGCCTGCACATCCTACTGACAAGTCAAAATTATTTTAGGAGGTCCGGGTTGATAGCAGTTTCTAGAAAGGTTAAAAAGTCGACAAAATTGCTAATTTACACCGATTCTAAACTTTCAGGTGATATACTGGAATCTGGGTTAGATCTAGGGTAAACTGGTCTCAACATCACCTAATAAGGTTATACTAACAATCAAAACCAACTCTTGGCCAAATCTCACTCAAAATCACTAAACTAGCACTAAACTACATAGCTAACACTAAATTTTCAGCTAAGCAACTATAACTTAGCAAGATAGGAGTTTGGGTTGCAAGATTATACCTCAAGGAATCTTAGGTGAAGGAGTAGGGAGGAAGGAAGTGAAGAGGAGTGAGTTGCTGCTACTGTGCTCCTGGTGTTGCTGTTTTCCTTGTTGCAGTTGCAGCTGCTATTGCTGCTGTTTTCCTTCACTGCCGATGCAGTTCTGGCTGAAGCTGTTGCTATGGTATTGTGTTTGCTTTGGGGGTGTTTTTGTGATGTGGTGGTATGGTGTTGTTGTGCTAGGGTGCTGTGGCTGTTTCTGGTGTTTTGAAACATGCTGCTGCTGCAGCTGATGTTGATAAGAAATGGGGCTGAAGTTATGCTGATAAGAGTGTGGTGTTGTTTTAAAAGATGTTGCTGCTGTGGCTGAAGCAGGTGGTGTTGTGGTTGTAGGTGGCTGATGGGTTGGTATGGGGGCTGATGTGTTGGCATTGGGCTGATGCATCAGCTGCTGTTGCAGCAGACGATGATGTTGCTGATGCTGATGTAATGGGCTGCTGTTGCAGCAGTTTGGTGGCTGAAGTTGAACAATTGGGGGCTGTTGTAAGGTGAAGTGTTGTAGTATGGTAGAGTGTGAGAGTGGGAGATGTGAGGGTAGGATGTGAGTGATGAGAGCGAGTGATATGAGTGAGAGAGGGTGTGAAGAGCACAGAGGGTAAAGAAGAAGGAGATGGATCATGGCACACCCTAGCCACATCTTTCTCTCTTTCTCTCCTACACAAGGTCAACTCCCATCCTAATCACCCTTAACAAAGCTAACCCTTAACTAACCCACTTAATTTAACCAAATGGTTCAACCCACCATGGTCCTTTAAACATGGTTCAACCCTAGGCCACCATAAGTCCAAAACATGAAACAAGTGCAACAAGTGTAGAAAATGTTATGTGCACATTTTTGCACAAAAAGCCAAAAATACCATTAGCGATTTTTAATCGCGGTTAATACCAAAATAGCATTTACGTAACCATAAAAGCTTAAATATGACATATTTCTACCAAATACCCTATTTTAGAATTTTCCAAAATTTTCTCCGGAATTTTCACCATTTATCGGTATTTAATTATACCGACTATTAAAATATTCATTAAAAATTAACATTAAATTTTGAAAATTCCCAAAAATAATATTTTATTTTTTTGAAATGTTACTCGAGCAGTCTCAGGTAAGTACTTCACGTCGACCATATCGCGAAACTTCTTCCATTCAATCGGTTGGGTGAGACGGCATTCTTTAGCCTTCCACCAGACTCTGGCGTTGTTGTTAGTTATATGTATGCCCTAGAGGCCATTACTGTACATACGATGTATATTGTAGTGGATGCTAGGACATATATAGGGAGGACTTTCTTGCTCGACATGATAGTATGCTATCTGGTTGTACTTTATCTTAACATGTACTCTGATTGTCTCTATGTTACATGTTGATAAAGCCCTTAGGATATGTACTCGACTACTGGGACTATGATGAGATCATACTAGTGGGGCCACGGTAGTCGACGAGTACATCCTATAACTGTTCCTAGTCGAGGGTGTATCGAGACAGGGCATCGATGCACCAGAGTAGACTAGCGTATACGCATCTTGACCCATATGATGGGCGATGGATGATCCCATATCCATCGGTGTTTGACATCAAGGATGGTGTACGGGTGCTCAGTGGAGACTGGGTACACTGGACGGACTCGCCGAGAACTCCCAGATGGTATTTTACCTTACGTCAGATGGCAGTTCTCTGGTGACACTGGTACAGGTTAGTCTGTAGACTCGAGATCGTCATAGAGTCTTGTGTGATTCCCACTGTGCTTTGATTTCCATCATACCATGTCCAAGTAGGCGTGCAAAAAGGTGGCTTTTGGGTACAGTCCCGAATCACATGGAGGCAATGAGCGATAGGAGGGGATTCGTCTCTCCCGGTATAGGGAGTTGATGTTGTGCTGTGTTCGATTGGCTATAACCGGAAATCCCTGGCCAGGGTTGCTGAGATTTACTGGTAAGTGTTATCGGTAGTTTCTCGAACTGTTATAGACCTCATATCGACACGACTTATCGAGCTACTGGGGTCTAACGGTTACCACCCCTAGGCAAAATATGCGACATATCAGACGACGAGACCGGACTGTACGGGAGTGTTACTGATTGGATTCACAAGAGAATGTACATGCTTGCTTGTTGATCTTCTGAGCGCTCAATACCTGGGTGGCTGTTACGTTTAGCTGACCGCTTGCAGCTTGTGGGTGTTTGATATGATCATCACCTACTGCCGGCGTATTGACGATTCTTTAGAGTCCTACACAGAGCTTTCTTGGCTCAGGAAAAACGGAGTAGGAGCACATATGTGATATGTGCGGGACCGAGGATAATGCGGTATGTGATACCGTATTGGATTCTCGCGATATGAGATATCGGCCGGGTATATGTGATATAGCCGGGTTATCGTATTAGTCGGTTATGCGATATAGCCGGATTGTCGGATCAAGTGTTGATTCGATAATTTAATTTATAATAATATATATGATATATTAAATTACATTAACTAATATTAGCTCACTAAAAGATTCTTTTTCTCACTCGGGTAATACATTGATATATATACGATATATATTAATTGTATTATTTTATTTTGTTACGATAAATATTATATATGTGATATATAATATTGTAACATAATATGGTTATTAATGCAACATGTTTTGTGGAGTTTAAACATGATTAGGGTTTGGATTAGGGTTAAGACTTCTAGTAGCTTCTAGAAGCTTTTCTTTTGTCTTGGAAAAGATATTATGCTTGATATTTTCAAGTGACTCACTTTTAACCCAACCCAAACCCTAGCCCTAGTTAAATCTCTATAATGGTTACTTGAACCATGGTTGCATTTTTAACCTTATCAAGTCTATCATAATTCATCACAAAAGGATTCTAATATTATTCATCTTCTTCTTCCTTCTTCTTTCTTTCATGGAAAAAGCTTTCTAGCTTTTTCCAAGTGATGAAAATGAGTGAGAATAAGAAAATAAAAGAGAGCAAAAATCCTACTTCATGATTCTCATCTATCCTTGCCCTTTAGATGAGAGTGTTCACTTCATTTAGTGAGTGTTAGCTTGTGTTAATGAAACTTCAAGGTAGATCATCTTAGTTATCGAAGATAGGAAGCAAGACTGCATCTTTCTCTTCATGAAGCCTCTCAAGAGTCCGGAACACGATGATCGCAGCGAAGGGACCTCAACATGGAGCTTAAGAAGTGAAGGACCGGATCTACAAAGGTTGTAATCCCTCTCACTTAGTGTTAAACTGTTTAACATACTTGTTTTCGCCTAAACCCTAGTTTAAAGATCCGGCTTTGGGTTGTTCGGCACGGCTAAAATTTTAATCGAGCATGGTTGATGCCTCGTAGAACCTTGTGAGCGTGCCTAGCAAGCCTACAGTTGTCTGTTAGTTGCAGCTTCGCAACTCTCACCCAAGCAATCTCTGGCACTTGTGCTGTTGCCGGGTCATCTTCTATCGACTAAGTCCATTCTTCTGCCTCCAGTGGGCTCTCTTTTCCTGAAAAGTGTTTTGGGTGCAGTGCTCGGAATTGCTTGACTCCGGGTGTCTCGGATTCTAGACGGTGCATGAGGATAGCAGTATGTGCTGCTGAACCTCCAAGAGTCTCTTGATTGCCTCAAGTAGTACCGTTTGCTCATTGGTAAGAGCCGCAACGGTGGGTGGTGGTGCTAGAGTAGATGGTGGAGTGTTGCCATTGACGTTCGTGCTTATGTTGTTGGGAGAATCCATGACCTTGATA
Organism: Agapanthus africanus; assembly: GCA_030015575.1. Lineage (NCBI taxonomy): Eukaryota > Viridiplantae > Streptophyta > Magnoliopsida > Asparagales > Amaryllidaceae > Agapanthus > Agapanthus africanus. Next base: position 122,145,958 of record CM057345.1, read on the forward strand.
GAAAAAGCAAGATTATGATAGATTCAAGGAATTTGAAATGTAAGGAATGTATAGCTGTTGATTCTTATAATTCTTCTGATGTATTGCTTAGGACTTTATGCAGAACTGACCTATATGGGCCGCTAACAAAACCTGTCATGCCCCGCTTCCCAGTGTACGGTGACGTGGAGGGCCGCAACGTATTTACTAAGAAATAAATACGTTAAACGTAATTAAGCAATATATATAAAATGCACAAGAATGACAAGTGATATAAAATAGTAAACAACTTTTATTTACATTCACTTTACATACAACTATTTGAAAATGAAAAGATACAATGACATAAACAATGCCTAAACAGTGACATACAAACTGAAAGTAAATACAAGGAGAGCTAGAAGTCCAGCTGGGCAGTGAGCTGGTCTAAGTCCTCTTGGCTAGGCTCGATTTCCTGAGAGTCCGGTCTTCCTGATGAACATTCCAAAGAAAGAAAAGACATGAATGTCGTCGGCGAACTAGCGCTCGCTATGTCTCAAAAGAAGGAATAAAATATAACAAGTAATGTGAAATGGAAATTTAAGTTGTACATGTATATGATTGTTATTCTAACGTAGTTATTTGTAGCTTAGTATAGATGGTATTTGTGTATATGAGAGGAGTCCATCTTACCACGTGGACTACGGTAATATATAGTACAAGACTCCATCAAAATCAACGGGACAACGGCACGAGAGTTCATGTAGGTGTCTTTTAAGTGACCATCTCATGCCTTGTTAATATGTTCTGTATCAATCCACCCTGTTATCTCCGCGTAATGTATTGTATAGAGTATTTACAAGTCTTGTTGAAACCATGGATACAAGTTGTTCATGTAGTCAAGCTCAGAATGTAATCATGTATTTAAGAAGTCATGTCAAGTTATAACCAAGGTTCGGTCAAGTCAAGTATTCATGTTTGGTATTGATGTTTGAATTCAAGTATTCACGTTCAAGTTCAAGTATTCATGTTAGACTTTGGATTCATGTTTGAATTGGAATCTGATTTGAGTTTGGAGTCAGGTCTGAGTTAGACTCAGACTGAGTCAGACACTTGTAACCGATTTAGATCCTGAATTAGGTTCGGAAGTTATTGGTAACTACCGCACATGAAAGGCAGGATTTGTGTCTTTTTCCAAGACAATTACCATTGATAACTCCATTAAGTTTTCTATCTTAAATAGATAAGCACTCACTTTCTCCGGCTCGCTAGGGCTCAAGAGAATTGATCCCGCTTAAACCTATATTTACTAAAGTCCTTAAATATTGTTTTATATAACTCGAGGGAGTTTTATGAAAAATATTTTTAATAAAATTTCAAAATAAACCTCGAGTATTTATTTATATTATTTAGGATTTTCATGGATATGAATTTTAAGGATTTGAGGTATTTTAGTGATAATTGCTTAGTTTGGAAAGTTCATGGTATTTTATTGTAAAACTTGTCGTATCATGATGGTATTTTAGTGAAACTTGTAATTCATTCATTTAAAAAATGTAAGTTTATTATATTTTGAAAATATTTGGATTTTGTAATTTTATATAATTGTTAAAAATTAATTTTTATTTAATTAGAAAAAATTCGTTTTTTCTTAAAAACCGTATTTAAAACCTTTCGAGACCGAATGCTCTATGAGAAGGTCTGTATCTCGCTCTACTAGCCTAAAGATGTGCGATAATCCGCACCATCCAATAGTGGGTCCCCTATTGGTTCCTTCTGATGCTGCCATCTCACGCTCCTGATCCGCTTTACTTTTTAGACGAATCTCATCTAGGAAGGCATTGATCATATCAGTTGTCAGCCTCGCACGCTCTGGTTCGGGCTCTGCCTTCGGCTTCTCAGTGCTGGGAGTTTTCTCATCATCGGTAAACGAGTGGGAGATCACGTTGCAACTTGCCGCATATCCCTCGGATTCATCCGACGAGTTCTCTCCATCATCGTCCTCTTGAAAGATGTGGCTGAGGAACTCTTGCAGTGTGACAGGAGTTCGCGCCTTTTGATTGTATTCTTCCAGCGCGTCGATTTGCTTCTGCAAGTTTGTTCGCTCGTCTCCAAGCCTCGCGGGCTTCTTGGATTTCTTCTTCTTTTTCTTTGAAGATTTTGACGGTTGGGCGTGAGTATTTGGGCCCTTATCACGAGTCTTCGCGATTGTGCGGGGCTTCAACATCCCTTCGATAATTTGAGGTTCAAGAGGGTCCTTCCATTTGATCGCAGGGCATGCATGGAGGTCTCTCAGCATTCTTTTGGTCTTCGCTGACAGCACGACCTCCCATGGAGCTTCTTCGATAAAGGAGCAGGTTGCCCCCGGTGTGTCTGCCTTTTTAGGAGTATGTGGTTGTGGCGGGTTCACCTTCCACTTTTCAGACAGTACAAACTTCCCCTGGAGGTATTGATCTTCGATCCATCCTTTGAAGACGAAGCAATCTTCAATCGGATGACTTACCGTTTGATGGTAAGGGCAATAGCTAGGGTTATTCACCTCGGTGGGTTGCGGCGGTCGCCTTGGATTTGGGAGGTTAATAAGTCTGTTGCGTATTGCCAGCTCAAATAACCGTCTCGTCTTGTCTCGTGGGAACGAGTAGGGACGCTTCATCTTTTCATTATAATACCGGCGTCTTTCTTCCAGTTGGTCTGCCGATTTTGGGGCGTCAGGTTGCTGTTGGGCATTTGCGACAAAGGTGGCCCTTCCTTTACCCTTATCATTCCGAGGTTCCAACTTCGGGGGAGGTGGCCTATGACCCATCTGGTCCATCTGAGCCAACTTGTCAATTAGAGCCTGGAATGTGGTTGGCTTAAAAAACATCATAAACTGGGAGATGGTTGCGTGGGGGTCCAAGGTTCCCACGAACATACCCACTGCGGGTGCTTCCTCAATGCGTTGCTCGCATCTCGACCACAAATTCCGCCAGCGTATAGCGTACTGGACCCAGGTTTCGCCTGGCTTTACCCTGGCGTTAATCAAAGCAGTAATTGGAGTGCGCTCGCTAGCGCTTGCGAACCGCTGAGTGAACAACAACTCCATTTCAGCGAACGTTTTGATGGAATCGTTCGGAAGTTCTGAATACCATTCGAATACTGTTTCTGATAAGCTGCCAACGAACTGACGGAGTAACAGTTTATCGTCACCGCCGGTGTTACCGCAGAGGGCCCGGAACTGGGCGACGTGTTGATGAGGATTGCCGGTCCCCTTATACACATGGAATTTCGGTATCGTATAGCCTTGCGGGTATTTGATTTGATCGTACCAGCTTGGATACGGCCGCCCCGTTTTCACGACTTGACCAGCTGCCTCAGTTGCATGATGGACCCGGATTTGCTGGGCTATATAGTCAGCCAAGTCAGCCTTAGAGATCGTCTCTTCCTTGGCCGTTGAGAGGGCTGGAGGTGGATTTGACGTCTCTCCTCGGTCGTCCTCCAGAATAATCGGAGGATCTTCGGCTGGTAAGTCTTGCTGGATCATCATTCCTATCACATCTTGAAAGAGAAGGCCCATCCGTTGTATGTTGGCCGCTTGTTCAGCAGCCTCTTTGTCCCTTTTCTCCAGTGTCCGGCGAAGGAATTCAGCGTCGGTTTCTTCCTCCCGGCGTGCGTCTGAGGACGCTTCTGGGTTTTCCTTCGGCCCGGTGAGCGCGGCCATAGCATTCATCATTTCTTGGAGCTTTTGTTGCTGCTCCTGGGATTTCGTTACGGATCGGGTTAGCGGTCGGTGGCCTGTAGAAGTGCGGCTCTCCTCCTTTCCAGAGGCCATGTATACGGTGTGGACCATCACGCCCCCAGACTTAGGGTGTCCGGGCTTGTTGCTTTTAGCCGTCGTTGCACGTCGAGGGATCTTCTCGGGCTCCCTCTTTTTATGAGCCATGGAGGTTGAGGGGGCCGTCGAGGTGGGCGTCCAAACAGCCTTTTGGGTTTTCTCCTGGTGACCAGCTTTCGGTTGGATCTTCAGCTTCTTATGCTGGCGGGAGAGGTTTGGATCGATGATTGAGTCCCGGGCCTGCCGCCAGACCTTATAGATTTTGGAAGACAGCCGTTGAGGAGATCGGGGCTGTTCTGATTCTATTTCCACAACCTTTTCTGATGGGGGAGGAGACCTCTTCAGTACTGCGGTAGGGGAATTCCTTCGCACCTTATTTAGCATTTCAAAGCTGTTTCCAGTTGGAACAGCAGCATTAACTTCTACCGCCGGGGCTGGTGGAGTCAATCCAGAGGGGGAGTTGCCCCCAGCCTTTCTTATTCGGCGCCAATGACGACGTCGAGCGCGTCGAGCAGACGGCGTAGAGTCAGATATAAGAATGGTTTCATCTTGCCCCCTGTGTGGGTGGGGGGTCGTTGTTGGTGTTAGCCTGTCAAAGACCGATGTCCTTTGTACAGCGGGAGCGGGAGTCGAAGCTGTTAATCTCGCGAAGATCGACTTCTTGACTGGGGAAACCGCCTTGGCGATTTCGGAGGCAGGAGCGGCCTCCTTCTTAGAAGCAATCTTCTCTGGGATTGTAGGCCTCATGATGAGTTCGCAAGATTTCTGGCCCAATCTAGAGAAGACCGAGGCGTTAACGTTGGGCGACTTGTTAAGAGGAACCGCGGCAGGGGTAAGACGATCAAAGACCGACTTCCTGAGAGTTTCCTTTGTCAGCACTGGCGCCACGAAGCTTGATGAGGGGAGCATAGTCCCAAAGAACAATCCGGTAGTGGCCTGAGTCACTTGGTCTGCCGGCATTGTGAACAACGAAGCAGCTTGGGGTCCATAGGCTATACCTCCTGGCGAGGTAGAGCGTTGGTCGCAATTGCAGTTTGAGCAGTTGGAGGATTTCACGGAAGTAGCAGCCATCGATCCTTTGTTTTTCTGCAATAGGCAAGACGCCAATTCTTAGTATCCTGAAACCCAAGGGCAATCATTGGCGAACCGCGATTGGTTCGCGAATCACGACGCACGAAGTGTGGAGTGGAAAGAGGAAAAGGTCCCACCGGGAGTGCCAGAATCTGTTCCCCTCCGAACGACGGCGCGCAAGGCTGCGATGTCTTGGCGCTGAGATTCGAGGCAGATGCTAATTGATGCTATCCGTTCACCTCTCCGAAGATGCCAAGTTGGTTTATGGCACCATGTATCGAAGGTTTGAGCGGATGCGACCGATGTAGCAGACTTCGTCAGATTCCCCCTCGTTGAGGGGTTTTTGATTGTGGGGACGCTCTTCCCTGCAGGCGCAAGCCCCTGCAGTTAATTACGCTACCGCATTGCGGTAACAACTTTCTCCTTCTCCAGATGGTCACTTCGTGTCGTGGGTTTTGTTTTATGTTTTACTGCCCGTGGATCGTCTACGGAGACTGAGTTATGTCGTCGCCCGTAGGGCATGGACTAGTCCAAATCCGCATTATCTTAAATTTGGGTTTGGGGGTTTTGGTTTGAGGATACGTCAGCCATACTTGAGGCTAAGATCGACTCAAGCGTTTGTTAAGGACACGTTAGTCTAACTTTGTGACTAAGATCAACTCAACGGGATCGTTCAGATCCGACAAAGGAATGTTTGAACTCTATTGTTCCAATCATCGTCTATGTGGCCGTCAGGACCCGTCACCTCTCTGACGACGTTGAGGGATTTCAACGACGGATGTCAGAGGAGTTCAGAGATGTACCCTCGAGCCAGAGTTAATTAGGGGGGATTCGTAGTCCAGTTTGCTTGAAGGTTTAAGGACGCGTCAGCCATTTTTGAGGCTAAGATCAACTTAAACAGGACCGTTTAGATCCGATGAAAGAGCATATGGAGGCTCTATGGTTCTAGTTTAAGGACATTGCGGTCCGTGGGTAGTTTAAGGACATTGCGGTCCGTGGGTAGTTTAAGGACATTGCAGTCCGTGGGTAGTTTTAAGGACATTGCGGTCCGTGGGTAGTTTAAAGACATCTCGGTCAAGGTTAAGGACGTCATAGTCCATGGGTTTAAGGACTCCACAGTCCGGTATGTGCTCTGGATGCTTCACACGGGTTCACTGCCGTGCTAGGCGAGGACCAGGCTCCGCTCTGGATGCTTCACACGGGTTCACTGCCGTGCTCTGCGAGGACCAGGATCCGCTCTGGACGTTTTCCGCGGGGTCAAAGAGTGACGTTATCCGCTTTCCACGTAACCAGGAAGTTTGTATCATGCATGGGTTTAAGGACCCCACAGTCCATGTCATGAATGGTCTTCGGGACCCGTCACCTCTTTGAAGACATTGAGGGATTACAATGCCAAATATCAAAGGAGTGAAGAGATGTACCCTAGAACCGGGGTGGATTAAATAGTCCTTGGCCCAATTTGGGTCAAGATTGATCAATTATGTTATGAGCCCGTCGGCCCAGTTAATCACAAATTGAGGACTTATGGCCAGCTTGGGCTAAGTCCAGTCAGGTCTGGAATATTGACTCTTTGTTGGTCCATTGAGGGAGAATGTTTACCTCTATCCCTTTAGCCAATTAGACCAAAGCCTAGTGTTAAACACTTCAGAGCAATCAGTGTTGAACACTGGGAATAAGGTTGATGAGTTAGTGTTCAACACTAAGAGATACTTGGTGTTAAACACCAGTAATAAGGCTTTTTCAAATTAGTGTTAAACACTAAAACAGATCAGTGTTGAACACTGCCAATAAGGCTCTTTAACCAGCATTGAATGCTAAGGCCCGACAGTGTTTTAACACTGGGCTTGAGAGTTTTAATTTTAGTGTTAAACACTAAGGCAAGAAGGGTCACGTGGCAGCACGTGAGAGCGCCCTCCCTTCAGTTGTTCTGCTGAAATTATCACTTCTTTCAAAGCATCACGTGCCATCACGTGATGGGCATTCAAATGCTTGTATATTAGAGTTTCTGCCAAGGTCACGTGGGTCACGTGGGGTGCTGCCTCAAAGGGACTTCTGTAGGGGTTTTGGGGGGGGTCACGTGGCAGCACGTGACCCTACCTCTATGTGGTTTTTAGAGGATCTGTTTCTTTCAGGAATTAAATTCCTCGAACTTTTAAATTTCAGAGGAATTGAATTCCTATTTCCTTTTGAGGACTTGTAGAGTTAAACTCTGAATTTTCTGTAGGAATTAAATTCCTCGTTTATGTGGAGAACTGAAGAGGGTTCAACCCTTAATAAAAGCTTTCAAGGAATTGTACTTCCCATTTTAAAGAATTATAACTAAGGGAATTAAATTCCTGTTATTTCCACAGAACCACATTCTTAATTAGGGTTCAACCCTGTTTCTTTTGTTTTGAAGGAATTAAATTCCCATGATACAGGGTCGAGCCCTAATTTTATTTTTAAAGGAATTGAATTCCTATAGTTCTGCGAGAATTAAATTCTCATGCTTGCGTTCCCTCTCTATGTTTTGGATCTGCATGGCAGGATCTCAACCCATTGAGAATTAAATTCTCAACCTAAAGGGGAGATGTGCACTTTGCAGATCCTCTATCAAAGAGAGAAGAAATGTGCTCTTCTGTTTTATGTATCAGAGTTAAACTCTGTTGGGAATTAAATTCCCCCTCTTTCAAAAGGCCTTCCCTTTCTTACCTAGGGTTTTTTGCAGAAGATCCAAGTCTTTTTCAAGTATCAAAGCTTTTCTCCTTTTTTCTTTCTCTGCGCCTGTATCTCCTTCTTTTTTTTTGTATCTCTTGGCTCCTATTTATAGGAGAAGCAGCCGAGTCAATCAGTTTTTGACGAATCTTCATGGAGATATTTGATTTGCATCCATTGTTCATTCTGGACCTTTGGATTATTAGGTGAATTTTATTCACCGTTGGATTTCAAACCCAGAGATTCTCCTTTTTTATTTTGGTTAGATTTAAGGGGGAAATCTTTCCAAACCCGAGATTTTCCATAAATAAATGACCTCTGAATCTTTAATTTGATTGGATGCATATAGTTGCGTTCCTTTGGCAAGATTCGCATTTCTCTCAGAATTTAATTCTGTTGACAAAAAGGGCTTTGAAAGCCGGTCACGTGTGACCACGTGACCCATGGTCACGTGCGGACACGTGACCCCCTTTTGGAATGAAGGATCCTCTTTCTTTCTGCGTTCTGCCTTCTTCTGCTGCTTAGCCGTCACGTGTTACCACGTGACCCCTGGTCACGTGTGAACACGTGACCCCCTGTCTGGCACTTCTTTCTTTGGTTCAGTTGGAGAGCGAGTTTGCTGCTTTGAACGTCACGTGCCAACACGTGACCCTGGTCACGTGGAAGCACGTGACCTCTTCTGAAGCTCTTTTCCTTAACTTTGCTCAGCGATTCATTGTGCGCCTTTTCTGCACTTTATAGGTCACGTGTCAACACGTGACTGCTGGTCACGTGTAAGCGCGTGGCCCCTATTTGAAGCTTTCCACAGAAGCTTTCCTGATTTTAAATCAGGAAACAAATGCCCCCACAGCGTTGTTCTCACGTGTCAACACGTGAGTGCAACGCTGTCATCTCTTGCGACCGTTGGATTCATTTAGGGATTTGGGAGATGAAGCGTTTCCACTGTTTTCTATAAATACCGCTGCCTCTTCATAGGAGCCTTCACTCTGCTCGTCTTCTTCCTCTGAGAACTTTTCTTTGAGAATTTAATTCTCTTCTTCCAGAGCTTAGTTCTCTGTTTTAAGATTTTCCAGAGTTTAACTCTGTCCGAAAAGGACCTTTTTTCCTCAGGTAATGGTAATCGAAGCACCTTTGTTTTGACAAAACTCTCTGGATTTAAAATCCAGATCGAGGGTTTCCCGAAGAACTCATTTTTCTTCAAGTAATTTAACCAAAATATGAGACCACTTGACTTCTCGCAGTGAATCACTTAGGGTTCAGATGATCCCTTAGGGAGATGATGATGGCGGTTCAAACTCATGGAATTTAATTCCATTCAAAATGTTTCTGGGAATTTAATTCCCTTTCCGTAGTAAGGAATTAAATTCCAACGAAGAACTCGATTTCTTCACACAGAGAATCTCTGGGGTCTCTTGGCTCGAGGCGGTTCCTCTGCAATTAATGCGAGGGGGATTTTGTAATAATTCTCGCGACTTTCATTTCAGGTATCATGGACACCCATCTGTATAGACTTGACCAGATTATCTCCTATGGGAACATCCGCGCGCTGGGTCGCAGTCAGAACCAGGAGTTCACCGATGTTCAGTGTGCCGAGATCATGAGCCGTTTCGACGAGTATAACCATAGGCTCCTCCCCCGTCGCTCTTCTCTTCTGAGGCTAATCGTGCTGGCGATCCGGGAGGCACTTCCTCTCTTTTGTGCCGGCATACCGCTCGGGGATTTGGACATTGCCGAGGATAAGGTGCATTCGGTGTACCTTATGGGCTTGATCTCAAAAAGAAGGCGGGATGATCTCATTGCTCTCCTTCATCAGATTTTCCAGCAATCGGCTATACTGGGCGCTTACCGGAGGGAAGAGGACATCCGCGGGGACCCCGATGCCTGTGACCGTGAGAGAAGGCATACTCGGGAGGTTCGAAATGCTTGGAAGATCTTGAATAAAGTCAATTCCGAGTTTCTCAACCCGTGCCCCGCGTCTGAAGCCTTGCCATTATAAAAGTTTTTTCTTTTTATTTTGTATTGCCTTCTTGAAGTCTGGTTACTAAATTTTGTTGTATCCTGGTACATTTGCATGCTTTTCCTTTAAGATTTTACTATTCTGCTACTGCTGTTACTCGTGCTTTTAATATGTGGGGTACCACTCCATATTTTCCTTTTAACTGCACGTCAGGTTTTTAGGCCTCACGTGTCCCACACGTGGGATCCCTTAATGTGGTTGTTCACAAGATTTTCCTCATGCCATACCCTTAGTGCACAATTTTAGATGCAGAAAAGGGGCCTTGGGAATAGTTCCGTCTCCTTGATTTTCGGGGCTTTTCCTTTTTTGGGCCTTGGAAATAATTTCCATGCAGGATTTTCCGCGCACAGCACTTAATGCACTTCATTATATATGAGGCTTTTCTTTTCACGGAGAGATTCATATATATTTTTCTTGAGGGAGAAACGAGTGCCATGGCTTGTAATCGCCCTCACGCTCGTCGACAGCCGTGGGAAGTTTCTCTTGAGGAGATGATCCCCCGCTTTGCTGCTCGGTTGGTGGACCCTCTCCTTACCGACAACGAATGCGACTCAGCCATGCATGAACTCTCGATCCGTAGGGGGTCTCCCCTCCCGATGGGTTCTCTCTGGCTCCAGATGATCCTCTCGGCCGTGCTTGCCGATATTCCTCCTCACCCGGCAGAGATGACCCTGGCGATGCTTGATGCGGCGGAGGAAAAGCTCGAGAGCTTTCATGAAGCCTGTCTGATTACTCAGGCTCTGAGGGACTGCTCAATTCATCTACTGAGCGAGATAAAGGCCCGACGAGCTATTATGTTTGCATTGGCGGACGAACACGGCACCAACCGATGGGGAGCGACTCCTCGCGAGAATCGTCGCTTCGATATGCTGGAGAAAGCGGGGAGAGAGATGGAGAATTTTGTCCTTTGCTTCATCAACCCCTGTGCTGCTGATCCTGTGTTTGGTGATCTTTTTCGTTAGTGTAGAATCCCCCCCCCCTTTTTATGCTTTATGTTGAACTTTCATGTAGGCTCAGTACTCGTATGTATGTTTCCGCTTGCATGAATAAATTTTGTGTTCCTTTTTTATGAAAACTTCCTTCAGTTACCAATACTATTGTCATGTTGCGTGTGAATCAAAGCCTTGAATTGTATCTCTCTTCCGAATGTCCATGTAATTGATAACACATGCTCGATAGGATAAACATTGGAAATTTTCTCGTTGCTTTTCATACCGGGTGATATGAACTTGTTTCAGATCGATTAGTGCTGTCAACCGGAAGCCCATTCATATGGTCTTGTAAGTGTCTTGTTTCTAAGGTCGTGGTCACGAAAGCGAGCTTACATGGCCTGGTAGAACGGTACGTAGCGAACATATTGTTGTGCGAGAAGAGGGTTCGACCGTAAACTTTCAGAGAGGGAGCTAGCTTCTAAGGTGCTGAGCAAGCTTCAGGCCAGCTTTACAGCCAAAGCCGACAAAGCGTATGAGCTGTGGCGGGTGCTTCAGGAGTCCATTAAGGAGGTGGTGGCTCTTGATAAAGCCGCCACGTTTACTCGCGAGAGGGTTGAGGCTCACAAGGCCACTGAAAAAGAGCTTGAAGCCCGGCTTGCTTTATATCAGGCCCAGCAAGCTCAGGCGGAGGCTCGTCTTCTGGAGATCCTGCGTCATGAAGCTGTGGCTCAACAACAGAATGACGAGCTGGTGAAATTACTGCACCGCCCGCCGGCTTAAGGACTTGTATCTTTTCTTCTATTTTTTGTACATACTCATGAATAAGGGTATCTTCCTTTTTTGTTTTTTTTTTTTATGAATTGTATTTTGTATCCATTTTGGTTTATGAATAAAAGATACAATTTTCCTCTCAATGATGTGTCCTCTTTTCATTGAATGCATTCTGCGGATATTCTATTTCGATCTCCTTGCAGGACAGGGATGACTCAGGGTTCAGGTTTAAGATATGCTTTCTGAGACTTCTGCATTTTACGAGCCACGAGGGTCTCATAAAGAGTTTTCTCTCCCAAGCCGTGAGGATTTGCGAGTGCCGGATGCGGTTACCCTCGCCCGTGCTCTACGGAGTCAGGGGTTTCTTCAGATATTGTAGTTTAAAGACGTCGCGGTCAAGGTTAAGGACCTCATAGTCCGTGGATTTAAGGACTCCACAGTCCGATGTTAGTTTTAAGACATCACGGTCAAGGTTAAGGACCTCATAGTCCGTGGATTTAGGGACTCCACAGTCCGATGTTTGTGTTCCAGGGACCCGTCACCTCTTTGAAGACGTTGAGGAATTACAACGCCGGGCATCAAAGGAGTGAAGAGATGTACCCTTAAACCGAGGCAAAAATCTGTGAGGAATAGGGGTGGTTGGTTGTTAGTTTTAAGACATCGCGGTCGAGGTTAAGGACGTCATAGTCCGTGGATTTTAGGGACTCCACAGTCCGGTGTTTGCTCTGGATGCTTCACACGGGTTCACTGCCGTGTTTGGCGAGGACCAGGCTCCGCTCTGGGCGTTTTCCGTGGGGTCAAAGAGTGACGTTATCCACGTTCCACGTAACCAGGAATTTTGCACTAGATGCTTCACACGGGTTCACTGCCGCGTTAGGCGAGGACTAGGCTCCGCTCTGGATGCTTCACATGGGTTCACTGCCATGCTCTGCGAGGACCAGGATCCGCTCTGGACGTTTTCCACGGGGTCAAAGAGTGACGTTATCCGCTTTCCACGTAACCAGGAAGTTTGCACTAGATGCTTCACACGGGTTCACTGCCGCGTTAGGCGAGGACTAGGCTCCGCTCTGGATGCTTCACATGGGTTCACTGCCATGCTCTGCGAGGACCAGGATCCGCTCTGGACGTTTTCCACGGGGTCAAAGAGTGACGTTATCCGCTTTCCACGTAACCAGGAAGTTTGCACTAGATGCTTCACACGGGTTCACTGCCGTGTTAGGCGAGGACTAGGCTCCGCTCTGGATGCTTCGCACGGGTTCACTGCCATGCTCTGCGAGGACCAGGATCCGCTCTGGACGTTTTCCACGGGGTCAAAGAGTGACGTTATCCGCTTTCCACGTAACCAGGAAGTTTGCACTAGATGCTTCACACGGGTTCACTGCCGCGTTAGGCGAGGACTAGGCTCCGCTCTGGATGCTTCGCACGGGTTCACTGCCATGCTCTGCGAGGACCAGGATCCGCTCTGGACGTTTTCCACGGGGTCAAAGAGTGACGTTATCCGCTTTCCACGTAACCAGGAAGTTTGCACTAGATGCTTCACACGGGTTCACTGCCGTGTTAGGCGAGGACTAGGCTCCGCTCTGGATGCTTCGCACGGGTTCACTGCCATGCTCTGCGAGGACCAGGATCCGCTCTGGACGTTTTCCACGGGGTCAAAGAGTGACGTTATCCGCTTTCCACATAACCAGGAAGTTTGCACTAGATGCTTCACACGGGTTCACTGCCGTGTTAGGCGAGGACTAGGCTCCGCTCTGGACGTTTTCCACGGGGTCAAAGAGTGACGTTATCCGCTTTCCACGTAACCAGGAAGTTTGCACTAGATGCTTCACACGGGTTCACTGCCGTGTTAGGCGAGGACTAGGCTCCGCTCTGGACGTTTTCCACGGGGTCAAAGAGTGACGCTATCCGCTTTCCACGTAACCAGGAAGTTTGCTGATTGTATCCGCATTTCACGGGATGGGGGTTGACTCTTGGCGATATGTGTCGCCGAGCCATGGAACTTGGGGTTGCCGCTGTTCCGTTTCGCTTGATGTTGTGTCGTCGAGACAATGAAAGCTAGGAATTTGGCCTTCGCTTCATTTGCTGGTATCGCGTCTGCTGTATCGAGACGAATGCCACGGTGATGAACACTAAGTTATCTGTGAACCGCTGAGATTTTGCAAGTTGTCCCATCATTTCGGCCATTTTGTCATGCATGTGTGGCTTGCTAGCTTCTTGCGGCAAGCTCGGGTTTCTTGGATACGGGTTTCGGCATCAGTACCGCTACAACTGGAATGTTGCCAGGAGTGGATCATCATTTGCCTCTGTCGACGTTTGAACAAAGGTGGCTTAGCAAACAGGGTTAAGGGTCCTGTCGACCAAGGCTTTTGACCTCATGAGTCGTAAGGGTCTCACAAAGGTGTTTCTCCCTACAAGTCGTGAGGATCTTGCAGGTGTGTTTTCTCCTTAAGAATCGTGGGGATTCTTAAGTGCATGTTCTCTTGTAAGTCGTAAGGATCTTACAAAGAGGATTTTCCCCTTATAAGTCGAGAGGACTTGCGAGGGTTGTTCACCACGTAGATATGTCCCTAGTCACGGGTGGGACTTTGTTAGGGAAATGTCTATTCGCGCCCGTGGATTGTATACAAGGGTCAGTCCGAGCCGCTTGTAGGGCAATATCGAAGGTTGTGGGAGTTGCTTAAGAACAGGTTAAGGTTTCTGTAACTTAAGACTTTCAAATCTTATGAGCCGTGAGGGTCCCATAAGAGAATTCTCCTTACGAGTCGTGAGGATCTCGCAAGTGTAATTTCTCCTTAGGAATCGTGGGGATCCCTAAGTGTGTTTCTCCCTTATGAGTCGTAAGGATCTCACGCGGGTGGTTTCTCCTTACAAGGTCGAGAGGACCCTGTAAGTGTCTTTTAACGAGGCTGCGCCCTTTCGGGTTTTCATCCGTGCCCATTTTGCTTTATGGACGTACCGTTTTTTTTTTTTTTTTTTTTTTTTTTTATCTTGCCAGCCTAAGGATGCTGCGGCAGTAGTTTAGGGACGTTTCGGTCCGTCGTTAGTTTAAGGACGTTTCGGTCCATCGTTAGTTTAAGGACGTTTCGGTCCGTCGTTAGTTTAAGGACGTTCCGGTCCGTCGTTAGTTTAAGGACGTTTCGGTCCGTTCATAGTTTAAAGACGTTTCGGTCTCTTGTTAGTTTAAGGACGTTTCGGTCCCTTGTTAGTTTAAGGACGTTTCGGTCCGTTCATAGTTTAAAGACGTTTCGGTCTCTTGTTAGTTTAAGGACGTTTCGGTCCCTCGTTAGTTTAAGGACGTTTCGGTCCGTCGTTATGGGAAGGCCAGCTACTGCTTGTAAAGTCTGAGCCTAGGAAGATAGCGAGCGGACATAGTCGTCGTCATCTATCGTTGACCCAGGCTGTGGCTCACTAAGCATAGTATCTCTTCAAGAAGCGGCCATTTATTGGCCTGAAAGGCCTCTCACCGTGCATGTCCACCAGTAGATAGGCTCCACCCTGGTAAACCTGGTCTATGATGTATGGGCCTTCATAGTTTGGCTCGAATTTTCCCCGCTTGGCACGATTGGGGATCATAGGTCTTTTGACTACCAGCACGAGTTCGCCTTGGCGGAACGCCCTTGGCCTGGTCAATCTTTCGTACGAGCGCGTCATCTTTGCTTTGTAGGCTTCTAGATGTTGTTGCGCTACAAGTCGGGTTTCGTCGAGGGCATCAAGCTCCTCAAGTCGAAGGTGGGCATTTTCCTCGTCGGTCAGTTCGTGGTGGACTGCCACTCGTAGAGAGGGTAACTCTATCTCGAGGGGGAGTACTGCTTCCGTCCCAAATACCAACGCGTATGGCGTTGTATTTGTGGCCGTCTTGAATGTAGTTCGATAAGCCCAAAGGGCTTCTTGCAGCCTCTCGTGCCAGTCTCTCTTATTCCGGGAGACGGTCTTTTTTATGATCTTCGTCAAGGTCTTATTGAAGGCCTCGGCCAGACCGTTGGCTCGCGGGTTGTAAACTGAAGAATACCTCCAGTCTATATTGTGCTGCTGCGCGAAGCGGCTAATCTTATGGCTCCTGTAGGCTGGCCCGTTATCGGAGATAATCCGCCGTGGGGTTCCAAACCGATAGATGACGTGCGTTTTGAAGAAATGGAGGATATTCTCCGTCTTCACTTCCCTCAGTGGTACTGCTTCTGCCCATTTGGAGAAGTAATCAGTCGTCGCCAGGATAAAACGGTGTCCCCGAGATGATGCTGGTTCAATGGGGCCGACTATGTCAGTCCCCCACATCTCGAATGGCCAGCTGGCCACCGTCGGGTGTAGCGGATTTGGATGTTGATGGATGAAATCTCCATGAATCTGGCACGAGTGGCATTGCTTCGCATACTCGAGGCAGTCCTGGATCATTGTGGGCCAGTAGTAGCCCATTCGTTTAATCTTTAACTTCATCTTTGGGCCTGCTTGGTGAGAACCGCAAAGTCCGTCATGAACTTCTTGAACGACTTTTTCTGCTTCGTCAGGTCCTAAGCATCTCAGCCATAGAGAATCGAGCGATCTCTTGTACAGGGTATTGTTGACAAAAGCGAAAGATAGAGCTCGTTTCATGAGCTGATGTCTTGAAGACGCTTCTTCGGGCATTCGGCGGGACTTAAAGTAGTCTATGAAGACTTCCCTCCAGTCTTCGGCCTTCTCATGGTCCTTTATTTGTAGGGTCATCTGCTCAGTCGCTCCCTTTTCTTTGCATGATTCCGGAGATATTTCTGCCGGGGCGAGCACTCGACGGCTTTGTACCACGATTCTGACGTCATCGAGGTTCTCGTCAGCCAGTTCTTTAGCGAGTTTGGCCAACGCGTCTGCTTTGCTGTTTTCCGTGCGCGGTATGTTCTCCAAAGTATAGGAGGGAATTTGGGCCAACAGTTGTTGTACCTTTTCGCCGTATCTCACCAACTCCGGTTTGCACGTTTGGTAGTCACCATTAACTTGGCTAATGACCAGCTGAGAATCCCCATATATAAGGAGGTCTTCGATTCCCATGTCAATGGCAAGCTCAAGACCTGCTATCAGGGCTTCGTATTCAGCTTCATTGTTTGTCCTCGGCTCTGTTAAGGAGAAGGCGAAGCGCATTATCCCTCCTTGTGGAGTCGCAAAGATGAGGCCTATCCCTGACCTGATCATTGGGATACCTTGCTTTTGTTTCTTTATAGAGGACGCTCCATCGAAATAGAGTTCCCATCGGGTGCTTCCACCGCTAATCGCATCAAATGCATGCTCGTCCGGAAAGTCACAATTCAAAGGAGAATCGGCCGGTATCGGGTGCTCAGCGAGGAAATCGGCAATGGCCTGGCCTTTCACTGCCTTGAGAGGTTGATATGTTATCGAGAACTCCATCAAGAGCAGGGCCCATTTAGCGAGTCGTCCCGTCATTATGGCTTTTGACATTAAGTATTTAAGAGGATCCACCTTCGAGATGAGACAGACTTCATGTGCCAACGCATAGTGCCTGAGCTTTGTTATCGCGAAGATTAACGCCAAGCAATGTTTTTCAATGGGAGAGTAATTGCTTTCTGCCCCCAGTAGAACTCGACTTAAGTAGTAGAGTGCTCTCTCTTTCCCCTGATCGTTCTCTTGCGCCCATAGTGCGCCCAAGGAACCTTCGAGGGCGGTTGTATAAAGAATGAGGGGTTTTCCCTTGACCGGCGCAGCTAATACCGGCGGGTTCTGCAGGTACTGCTTGATCTCGTCTAGTGCGCCTTGGCATTTTTGATCCCAGACGAATGGGGTTCCCTTCTTCATCAGGTGACTGTAGGGGCGGCATTTGCCTGAAAGATTTGCGATAAATCGCCGGATGTATGCGAGCTTCCCTTGGAGAGACCGCAACTGTTTGAGGGTTCTTGGCGGGGGCATTTCCATGATCGCTTTAATCTTTGACGGATCTATCTCAATACCTCGGTGTCGGATGACGAATCCCAAGAATTTTCCCGAGGAGACTCCAAACGCGCATTTGAGGGGATTCATCTTCAAATTATATTGCCGAAGGCGTTGAAATACAGTCTCTAGGTGCTTTAAGTGATCTTCATATGACATGCTCTTTACTACGAGGTCGTCGATATAGCACTCGACGATGTCATGTATGAGGTCATCGAAGATCTTTGTCATGGCCCTTTGATAGGTAGCGCCGGCGTTCTTTAGACCGAAGGGCATAACCCTGTAGCAGAATACACCCAAAGGGGTCCGGAAAGCGGTGTGCTTCTGGTCTTCGGGATGCATTTTTATCTGATTGTATCCTGAAGAACCATCCATAAAGGAGAAGATCTCGTGAGTAGACGTGTTATCTATCATTAGCTCGGTTACCGGCACCGGGAAATCATCTTTTGGACAGGCTTTGTTGAGATCCCTGAAATCCACGCATATACGCACCGTCCCATTCTTCTTCATCACCGGGACGATATTGGCGATCCAATCGGGATATTGGACTTCTTGAATAAATCCAGAATCGATCAGTTTCTTGACTTCGGCGTTGATGCTCATCTCAAGCTCGAGTCGCATCCTTCTTGGTGCCTGCTTGACTGGCCTGATGTCTGGGGATATTGCTAGTCTGTGCACAGCGACCTCCGGATCTAATCCTGGCATCTCAGAGTAGTTCCACGCGAAGCAGTCTTTATGTCGTAGAAGCACGTTCTTTAACGCGGCCACCCTCTCTTCAGAGAGTAGCTCGCTGACAAATGTTGGTCGCGGGTCCTCTGCCGATCCCAACTCAATCTTTCTGAGGTTATCTGCGGTAGTATGTATACCGTCTTCCAGTTCTTTCGGAGCGGGCGGAAATTCTGAGATCACCTCATCATCGCTGTTCTCAAAGCACCGGGGAAGGTCATCTATGTTCTCGGGCTCTTCTTTTAATATCGTAATCGTATAACAGGTACGCATCCGCTCCCAGGACTGAGGTGGATCCGGTTTTGCTCTTGCGGCTTTGGGTTCGTGCTTTCGGGGCGGTGTTACCCTCCAGCTGTTGGATAAAGCGAATCTGCCCCTTTGGTACTGGTCCTCGACCCAGTTCTTGAAGGTGAAGCAGTCTTCGGTAGGATGTCCTATGGCTCGGTGATAAGAGCAATAGCCCGAGCGAGAGGCTTTATTAGCTTGTTCAGGGTATCTAAACTCTGGAAGCGTAATCATCTGATGTTTTAGGGCGAGCTTGAGTAACCTTTCCGTCTTGTCTCGGGGGAAGGAGTACGCTCGACTCATCTTTTCTATGAAGGACGAATCCGAGCTGTGCAGTACCCGATCACGTAACCCTCTAATCCTGCGTCGTTGTTGTCGGCTCTTTTTTTCGCTTCTCGACTTATTTCCGTCTCCGCATCGGGCCTTTCGCATGATGGATTGACAAGGATGAGCATTCTTGCCTTTCGCAGCCTGTTGGAATAGACGTTGCGTCCTGGCCTTCTCGTAGATGGCCATTTCGCGGCTGTGGTCTTCCCGAGCTTTCTGACCCACTTTCCTGATAGGCTTGCTCATTCGTTCTTCAAACGACGAACTTGGCGCTTCAATCGCAGGGTCTGGTTTTGATGAGGGATTGGTATCTCCTGACGGGGCGTCCTCTTCTTCATCAAAGGTATATATAGCGTAGCTGTTGTGGGCCCGCTCTCGTTTTCCGGTTCTCGCGTATCCAAGCCCGAGTGTCTCCATTTTCCCGTTGGACAATTTGCGTTGGGTTCCAGGGACATCCCAAATCTTGTTGTAGAACCGAGCCTGTCGAACAGTTTGTTTTAAGGGTACTCGTTGGCGCTTCAATAGCTTCTTTAATCCATCTGTATAGTATCTGGGCAAACGGATGGGTTGGAGTCTGTCGCATGCAGCATCTGCGCCATGCCAGATCTCTTTCTTTACTTTCGACTCTGAGGATTGATAGAATAGGATCATCTTCTCACCCTTTCGCCTGGGGGGGACGCAAAACGTTTGCAGCTCTTGCACACTGTGAGCTTGAAGCGTGTCGAGGTCCTTATAGTTTTCTTGCGGTACCATGGTGATTTGCAAGTTATGGTCATCGCACGGAGGTGCTTGTATTGAAAGCCGATTGGAGAATACGGCATTTACCTCATCTTCCGAATCACTTCCGAAGACCAGTATGGGGATGGGCGCCCTCTGGTTGTTGCGTTGAGCTGGCCCCGTATAAACTATCTCTTCTTCTTCTTCGGTATCGCTTCCGAAAACAGGGATGGTGGCGGCGGCCTTGTTCTCCGAGTCGTGACACTTTTCTGTATCTTCAAAGTCTGGCAAGAAGTATTTCGCATCCTCGTATTTGCGGACTTCGTTCACGGAAAATGGGTTCAGCTCACCCGTCACAGTATACTCGAAACCATCTTTAAAGTACTTCATACACTGATGTTGTGTAGAAGGGACGATGTTGTACTCGTGTAACCAAGGACGGCCGAGCAAGGCATTGTAGCAGGTCTTGGCGTCAATGACATGGAATTTGATGTCCGTGACGAGAAGTCCAAAGCGTAATGTTAGTATCACGGACCCGAGAGTCCGTGACGATTGTGAGTCAAAACCGGAGATAGTAATTTTGTCCCGAGCGAGATGCTGCACACTCATGCAGATTTCTTTCAGCACCCGAACATTAAGGAGATTGACGAAGGATCCATTATCCACCAGGATCTTGCCAATCTTGATGTCATGGCAGTACCCAGAGACATATAGGGGACGGTTATGGTCGCACGTCCCGAGAAGGAGGTCTTCATCACCGAAAGTGACGTCGGCTGTATGCACTTCTTCCAGTTCGTCCTTCATCTTTTCAGTGGCGAGAAAGGCTTGGAATTGCTCAGGTTCTTGTAGTGCCTTAATTAGTGAGTCCCGTGCTTCTTTTGATAATAGGAGGGCATCGAGAATGCTAAGCTGAGAAGGTAGCTTCCTTAGATGCGCGAGGATGTTATAGTCCACTTTACTCCTCCTAGGAGGGTCTTTGGCAGCCAATTCTTTCGCGACTTGGTCATCCAAAGTGATATCTTCAGTGACCTTTTCCTTTCCCTTATCTTTTCTGTTCACGGGTCCGAGATTCTTTTCTTGGAATGTGCGATTGCGCAGCTGGATGTTCTCGCAGGCCTCAGATTCCTCCTCTTTCCCTAAAACGGATTCTTTAAAGAGAGGGCCCAGAGTCATTTCTTCATCAGAGTCGCTCCCAAAGGTGAGAACTTGTGACCCCCCGGCGTGAGCCATATAACAGTTGCCAGTAGTTCTGTTGTGCCCATCGACAGTACTTCTTCGCTCCCGACGGTTCTTGCGTTTCATGCGCTTGAAATGTTGCCGACGAGCGACATACCCTTGCCACCATATCTTAAAGGCGTCGCACTCCTCTGTGGGGTGTGAGATTTTCCGATGATATGCGCAATAATCAGGATGCCTCTCCACACCATCGTGTGTGTTTCCTTCCGAGGGTGGTAACTTCATCCCCATTGACACGGCTTTGGCAAACCTTTTCCTTGTCTTGAAATTTTCTTGTCCATTTCGGATGCCTTTCGCTCTGGCAGGGGTAGCTCGACTCTTTCGTTCAGCCGCCCGCATTTGGTTCCTTCTGATGCTGCCATCTCACGCTCCTGATCCGCTTTACTTTTTAGACGAATCTCATCTAGGAAGGCATTGATCATATCAGTTGTCAGCCTCGCACGCTCTGGTTCGGGCTCTGCCTTCGGCTTCTCAGTGCTGGGAGTTTTCTCATCATCGGTAAACGAGTGGGAGATCACGTTGCAACTTGCCGCATATCCCTCGGATTCATCCGACGAGTTCTCTCCATCATCGTCCTCTTGAAAGATGTGGCTGAGGAACTCTTGCAGTGTGACAGGAGTTCGCGCCTTTTGATTGTATTCTTCCAGCGCGTCGATTTGCTTCTGCAAGTTTGTTCGCTCATCTCCAAGCCTCGCGGGCTTCTTGGATTTCTTCTTCTTTTTCTTTGAAGATTTTGACGGTTGGGCGTGAGTATTTGGGCCCTTATCACGAGTCTTCGCGATTGTGCGGGGCTTCAACATCCCTTCGATAATTTGAGGTTCAAGAGGGTCCTTCCATTTGATCGCAGGGCATGCATGGAGGTCTCTCAGCATTCTTTTGGTCTTCGCTGACAGCACGACCTCCCATGGAGCTTCTTCGATAAAGGAGCAGGTTGCCCCCGGTGTGTCTGCCTTTTTAGGAGTATGTGGTTGTGGCGGGTTCACCTTCCACTTTTCAGACAGTACAAACTTCCCCTGGAGGTATTGATCTTCGATCCATCCTTTGAAGACGAAGCAATCTTCAATCGGATGACTTACCGTTTGATGGTAAGGGCAATAGCTAGGGTTATTCACCTCGGTGGGTTGCGGCGGTCGCCTTGGATTTGGGAGGTTAATAAGTCTGTTGCGTATTGCCAGCTCAAATAACCGTCTCGTCTTGTCTCGTGGGAACGAGTAGGGACGCTTCATCTTTTCATTATAATACCGGCGTCTTTCTTCCAGTTGGTCTGCCGATTTTGGGGCGTCAGGTTGCTGTTGGGCATTTGCGACAAAGGTGGCCCTTCCTTTACCCTTATCATTCCGAGGTTCCAACTTCGGGGGAGGTGGCCTATGACCCATCTGGTCCATCTGAGCCAACTTGTCAATTAGAGCCTGGAATGTGGTTGGCTTAAAAAACATCATAAACTGGGAGATGGTTGCGTGGGGGTCCAAGGTTCCCACGAACATACCCACTGCGGGTGCTTCCTCAATGCGTTGCTCGCATCTCGACCACAAATTCCGCCAGCGTATAGCGTACTGGACCCAGGTTTCGCCTGGCTTTACCCTGGCGTTAATCAAAGCAGTAATTGGAGTGCGCTCGCTGGCGCTTGCGAACCGCTGAGTGAACAACAACTCCATTTCAGCGAACGTTTTGATGGAATCGTTCGGAAGTTCTGAATACCATTCGAATGCTGTTTCTGATAAGCTGCCAACGAACTGACGGAGTAACAGTTTATCGTCACCGCCGGTGTTACCGCAGAGGGCCCGGAACTGGGCGACGTGTTGATGAGGATTGCCGGTCCCCTTATACACATGGAATTTCGGTATCGTATAGCCTTGCGGGTATTTGATTTGATCGTACCAGCTTGGATACGGCCGCCCCGTTTTCACGACTTGACCAGCTGCCTCAGTTGCATGATGGACCCGGATTTGCTGGGCTATATAGTCAGCCAAGTCAGCCTTAGAGATCGTCTCTTCCTTGGCCGTTGAGAGGGCTGGAGGTGGATTTGACGTCTCTCCTCGGTCGTCCTCCAGAATAATCGGAGGATCTTCGGCTGGTAAGTCTTGCTGGATCATCATTCCTATCACATCTTGAAAGAGAAGGCCCATCCGTTGTATGTTGGCCGCTTGTTCAGCAGCCTCTTTGTCCCTTTTCTCCAGTGTCCGGCGAAGGAATTCAGCGTCGGTTTCTTCCTCCCGGCGTGCGTCTGAGGACGCTTCTGGGTTTTCCTTCGGCCCGGTGAGCGCGGCCATAGCATTCATCATTTCTTGGAGCTTTTGTTGCTGCTCCTGGGATTTCGTTACGGATCGGGTTAGCGGTCGGTGGCCTGTAGAAGTGCGGCTCTCCTCCTTTCCAGAGGCCATGTATACGGTGTGGACCATCACGCCCCCAGACTTAGGGTGTCCGGGCTTGTTGCTTTTAGCCGTCGTTGCACGTCGAGGGATCTTCTCGGGCTCCCTCTTTTTATGTGCCATGGAGGTTGAGGGGGCCGTCGAGGTGGGCGTCCAAACAGCCTTTTGGGTTTTCGCCTGGTGACCAGCTTTCGGTTGGATCTTCAGCTTCTTATGCTGGCGGGAGAGGTTTGGATCGATGATTGAGTCCCGGGCCTGCCGCCAGACCTTATAGATTTTGGAAGACAGCCGTTGAGGAGATCGGGGCTGTTCTGATTCTATTTCCACAACCTTTTCTGATGGGGGAGGAGACCTCTTCAGTACTGCGGTAGGGGAATTCCTTCGCACCTTATTTAGCATTTCAAAGCTGTTTCCAGTTGGAACAGCAGCATTAACTTCTACCGCCGGGGCTGGTGGAGTCAATCCAGAGGGGGAGTTGCCCTCAGCCTTTCTTATTCGGCGCCAATGACGACGTCGAGCGCGTCGAGCAGACGGCGTAGAGTCAGATATAAGAATGGTTTCATCTTGCCCCCTGTGTGGGTGGGGGGTCGTTGTTGGTGTTAGCCTGTCAAAGACCGATGTCCTTTGTACAGCGGGAGCGGGAGTCGAAGCTGTTAATCTCGCGAAGATCGACTTCTTGACTGGGGAAACCGCCTTGGCGATTTCGGAGGCAGGAGCGGCCTCCTTCTTAGAAGCAATCTTCTCTGGGATTGTAGGCCTCATGATGAGTTCGCAAGATTTCTGGCCCAATCTAGAGAAGACCGAGGCGTTAACGTTGGGCGACTTGTTAAGAGGAACCGCGGCAGGGGTAAGACGATCAAAGACCGACTTCCTGAGAGTTTCCTTTGTCAGCACTGGCGCCACGAAGCTTGATGAGGGGAGCATAGTCCCAAAGAACAATCCGGTAGTGGCCTGAGTCACTTGGTCTGCCGGCATTGTGAACAACGAAGCAGCTTGGGGTCCATAGGCTATACCTCCTGGCGAGGTAGAGCGTTGGTCGCAATTGCAGTTTGAGCAGTTGGAGGATTTCGCGGAAGTAGCAGCCATCGATCCTTTGTTTTTCTGCAATAGGCAAGACGCCAATTCTTAGTATCCTGAAACCCAAGGGCAATCATTGGCGAACCGCGATTGGTTCGCGAATCACGACGCATGAAGTGTGGAGTGGAAAGAGGAAAAGGTCCCACCGGGCGTGCCAGAATCTGTTCCCCTCCGAACGACGGCGCGCAAGGCTGCGATGTCTTGGCGCTGAGATTCGGGGCAGATGCTAATTGATGCTATCCGTTCACCTCTCCGAAGATGCCAAGTTGGTTTATGGCACCATGTATCGAAGGTTTGAGCGGATGCGACCGATGTAGCAGACTTCGTCAGATTCCCCCTCGTTGAGGGGTTTTTGATTGTGGGGACGCTCTTCCCTGCAGGCGCAAGCCCCTGCAGTTAATTACGCTACCGCATTGCGGTAACAACTTTCTCCTTCTCCAGATGGTCACTTCGTGTCGTGGGTTTTATTTTATATTTTACTGCCCGTGGATCGTCTACGGAGACTGAGTTATGTCGTCGCCCGTAGGGCATGGACTAGTCCAAATCCGCATTATCTTAAATTTGGGTTTGGGGGTTTTGGTTTGAGGATACGTCAGCCATACTTGAGGCTAAGATCGACTCAAGCGTTTGTTAAGGACACGTTAGTCTAACTTTGTGACTAAGATCAACTCAACGGGATCGTTCAGATCCGACAAAGGAATGTTTGAACTCCATTGTTCCAATCATCGTCTATGTGGCCGTCAGGACCCGTCACCTCTCTGACGACGTTGAGGGATTTCAACGACGGATGTCAGAGGAGTTCAGAGATGTACCCTCGAGCCAGAGTTAATTAGGGGGGATTCGTAGTCCAGTTTGCTTGAAGGTTTAAGGACGCGTCAGCCATTTTTGAGGCTAAGATCAACTTAAACAGGACCGTTTAGATCCGATGAAAGAGCATATGGAGGCTCTATGGTTCTAGTTTAAGGACATTGCGGTCCGTGGGTAGTTTAAGGACATTGCGGTCCGTGGGTAGTTTAAGGACATTGCAGTCCGTGGGTAGTTTTAAGGACATTGCGGTCCGTGGGTAGTTTAAAGACATCTCGGTCAAGGTTAAGGACGTCATAGTCCATGGGTTTAAGGACTCCACAGTCCGGTATGTGCTCTGGATGCTTCACACGGGTTCACTGCCGTGCTAGGCGAGGACCAGGCTCCGCTCTGGATGCTTCACACGGGTTCACTGCCGTGCTCTGCGAGGACCAGGATCCGCTCTGGACGTTTTCCGCGGGGTCAAAGAGTGACGTTATCCGCTTTCCACGTAACCAGGAAGTTTGTATCATGCATGGGTTTAAGGACCCCACAGTCCATGTCATGAATGGTCTTCGGGACCCGTCACCTCTTTGAAGACATTGAGGGATTACAATGCCAAATATCAAAGGAGTGAAGAGATGTACCCTAGAACCGGGGTGGATTAAATAGTCCTTGGCCCAATTTGGGTCAAGATTGATCAATTATGTTATGAGCCCGTCGGCCCAGTTAATCACAAATTGAGGACTTATGGCCAGCTTGGGCTAAGTCCAGTCAGGTCTGGAATATTGACTCTTTGTTGGTCCATTGAGGGAGAATGTTTACCTCTATCCCTTTAGCCAATTAGACCAAAGCCTAGTGTTAAACACTTCAGAGCAATCAGTGTTGAACACTGGGAATAAGGTTGATGAGTTAGTGTTCAACACTAAGAGATACTTGGTGTTAAACACCAGTAATAAGGCTTTTTCAAATTAGTGTTAAACACTAAAACAGATCAGTGTTGAACACTGCCAATAAGGCTCTTTAACCAGCATTGAATGCTAAGGCCCGACAATGTTTTAACACTGGGCTTGAGAGTTTTAATTTTAGTGTTAAACACTAAGGCAAGAAGGGTCACGTGGCAGCACGTGAGAGCGCCCTCCCTTCAGTTGTTCTGCTGAAATTATCACTTCTTTCAAAGCATCACGTGCCATCACGTGATGGGCATTCAAATGCTTGTATATTAGAGTTTCTGCCAAGGTCACGTGGGTCACGTGGGGTGCTGCCTCAAAGGGACTTCTGTAGGGGTTTTGGGGGGGGTCACGTGGCAGCACGTGACCCTACCTCTATGTGGTTTTTAGAGGATCTGTTTCTTTCAGGAATTAAATTCCTCGAACTTTTAAATTTCAGAGGAATTGAATTCCTATTTCCTTTTGAGGACTTGTAGAGTTAAACTCTGAATTTTCTGTAGGAATTAAATTCCTCGTTTATGTGGAGAACTGAAGAGGGTTCAACCCTTAATAAAAGCTTTCAAGGAATTGTACTTCCCATTTTAAAGAATTATAACTAAGGGAATTAAATTCCTGTTATTTCCACAGAACCACATTCTTAATTAGGGTTCAACCCTGTTTCTTTTGTTTTGAAGGAATTAAATTCCCATGATACAGGGTCGAGCCCTAATTTTATTTTTAAAGGAATTGAATTCCTATAGTTCTGCGAGAATTAAATTCTCATGCTTGCGTTCCCTCTCTATGTTTTGGATCTGCATGGCAGGATCTCAACCCATTGAGAATTAAATTCTCAACCTAAAGGGGAGATGTGCACTTTGCAGATCCTCTATCAAAGAGAGAAGAAATGTGCTCTTCTGTTTTATGTATCAGAGTTAAACTCTGTTGGGAATTAAATTCCCCCTCTTTCAAAAGGCCTTCCCTTTCTTACCTAGGGTTTTTTGCAGAAGATCCAAGTCTTTTTCAAGTATCAAAGCTTTTCTCCTTTTTTCTTTCTCTGCGCCTGTATCTCCTTCTTTTTTTTTGTATCTCTTGGCTCCTATTTATAGGAGAAGCAGCCGAGTCAATCAGTTTTTGACGAATCTTCATGGAGATATTTGATTTGCATCCATTGTTCATTCTGGACCTTTGGATTATTAGGTGAATTTTATTCACCGTTGGATTTCAAACCCAGAGATTCTCCTTTTTTATTTTGGTTAGATTTAAGGGGGAAATCTTTCCAAACCCGAGATTTTCCATAAATAAATGACCTCTGAATCTTTAATTTGATTGGATGCATATAGTTGCGTTCCTTTGGCAAGATTCGCATTTCTCTCAGAATTTAATTCTGTTGACAAAAAGGGCTTTGAAAGCCGGTCACGTGTGACCACGTGACCCATGGTCACGTGCGGACACGTGACCCCCTTTTGGAATGAAGGATCCTCTTTCTTTCTGCGTTCTGCCTTCTTCTGCTGCTTAGCCGTCACGTGTTACCACGTGACCCCTGGTCACGTGTGAACACGTGACCCCCTGTCTGGCACTTCTTTCCTTGGTTCAGTTGGAGAGCGAGTTTGCTGCTTTGAACGTCACGTGCCAACACGTGACCCTGGTCACGTGGAAGCACGTGACCTCTTCTGAAGCTCTTTTCCTTAACTTTGCTCAGCGATTCATTGTGCGCCTTTTCTGCACTTTATAGGTCACGTGTCAACACGTGACTGCTGGTCACGTGTAAGCGCGTGGCCCCTATTTGAAGCTTTCCACAGAAGCTTTCCTGATTTTAAATCAGGAAACAAATGCCCCCACAGCGTTGTTCTCACGTGTCAACACGTGAGTGCAACGCTGTCATCTCTTGCGACCGTTGGATTCATTTAGGGATTTGGGAGATGAAGCGTTTCCACTGTTTTCTATAAATACCGCTGCCTCTTCATAGGAGCCTTCACTCTGCTCGTCTTCTTCCTCTGAGAACTTTTCTTTGAGAATTTAATTCTCTTCTTCCAGAGCTTAGTTCTCTGTTTTAAGATTTTCCAGAGTTTAACTCTGTCCGAAAAGGACCTTTTTTCCTCAGGTAATGGTAATCGAAGCACCTTTGTTTTGACAAAACTCTCTGGATTTAAAATCCAGATCGAGGGTTTCCCGAAGAACTCATTTTTCTTCAAGTAATTTAACCAAAATATGAGACCACTTGACTTCTCGCAGTGAATCACTTAGGGTTCAGATGATCCCTTAGGGAGATGATGATGGCGGTTCAAACTCATGGAATTTAATTCCATTCAAAATGTTTCTGGGAATTTAATTCCCTTTCCGTAGTAAGGAATTAAATTCCAACGAAGAACTCGATTTCTTCACACAGAGAATCTCTGGGGTCTCTTGGCTCGAGGCGGTTCCTCTGCAATTAATGCGAGGGGGATTTTGTAATAATTCTCGCGACTTTCATTTCAGGTATCATGGACACCCATCTGTATAGACTTGACCAGATTATCTCCTATGGGAACATCCGCGCGCTGGGTCGCAGTCAGAACCAGGAGTTCACCGATGTTCAGTGTGCCGAGATCATGAGCCGTTTCGACGAGTATAACCATAGGCTCCTCCCCCGTCGCTCTTCTCTTCTGAGGCTAATCGTGCTGGCGATCCGGGAGGCACTTCCTCTCTTTTGTACCGGCATACCGCTCGGGGATTTGGACATTGCCGAGGATAAGGTGCATTCGGTGTACCTTATGGGCTTGATCTCAAAAAGAAGGCGGGATGATCTCATTGCTCTCCTTCATCAGATTTTCCAGCAATCGGCTATACTGGGCGCCTACCGGAGGGAAGAGGACATCCGCGGGGACCCCGATGCCTGTGACCGTGAGAGAAGGCATACTCGGGAGGTTCGAAATGCTTGGAAGATCTTGAATAAAGTCAATTCCGAGTTTCTCAACCCGTGCCCCGCGTCTGAAGCCTTGCCATTATAAAAGTTTTTTCTTTTTATTTTGTATTGCCTTCTTGAAGTCTGGTTACTAAATTTTGTTGTATCCTGGTACATTTGCATGCTTTTCCTTTAAGATTTTACTATTCTGCTACTGCTGTTACTCGTGCTTTTAATATGTGGGGTACCACTCCATATTTTCCTTTTAACTGCACGTCAGGTTTTTAGGCCTCACGTGTCCCACACGTGGGATCCCTTAATGTGGTTGTTCACAAGATTTTCCTCATGCCATACCCTTAGTGCACAATTTTAGATGCAGAAAAGGGGCCTTGGGAATAGTTCCGTCTCCTTGATTTTCGGGGCTTTTCCTTTTTTGGGCCTTGGAAATAATTTCCATGCAGGATTTTCCGCGCACAGCACTTAATGCACTTCATTATATATGAGGCTTTTCTTTTCACGGAGAGATTCATATATATTTTTCTTGAGGGAGAAACGAGTGCCATGGCTTGTAATCGCCCTCACGCTCGTCGACAGCCGTGGGAAGTTTCTCTTGAGGAGATGATCCCCCGCTTTGCTGCTCGGTTGGTGGACCCTCTCCTTACCGACAACGAATGCGACTCAGCCATGCATGAACTCTCGATCCGTAGGGGGTCTCCCCTCCCGATGGGTTCTCTCTGGCTCCAGATGATCCTCTCGGCCGTGCTTGCCGATATTCCTCCTCACCCGGCAGAGATGACCCTGGCGATGCTTGATGCGGCGGAGGAAAAGCTCGAGAGCTTTCATGAAGCCTGTCTGATTACTCAGGCTCTGAGGGACTGCTCAATTCATCTACTGAGCGAGATAAAGGCCCGACGAGCTATTATGTTTGCATTCGCGGACGAACACGGCACCAACCGATGGGGAGCGACTCCTCGCGAGAATCGTCGCTTCGATATGCTGGAGAAAGCGGGGAGAGAGATGGAGAATTTTGTCCTTTGCTTCATCAACCCCTGTGCTGCTGATCCTGTGTTTGGTGATCTTTTTCGTTAGTGTAGAATCCCCCCCCCTTTTTATGCTTTATGTTGAACTTTCATGTAGGCTCAGTACTCGTATGTATGTTTCCGCTTGCATGAATAAATTTTGTGTTCCTTTTTTATGAAAACTTCCTTCAGTTACCAATACTATTGTCATGTTGCGTGTGAATCAAATCCTTGAATTGTATCTCTCTTCCGAATGTCCATGTAATTGATAACACATGCTCGATAGGATAAACATTGGAAATTTTCTCGTTGCTTTTCATACCGGGTGATATGAACTTGTTTCAGATCGATTAGTGCTGTCAACCGGAAGCCCATTCATATGGTCTTGTAAGTGTCTTGTTTCTAAGGTCGTGGTCACGAAAGCGAGCTTACATGGCCTGGTAGAACGGTACGTAGCGAACATATTGTTGTGCGAGAAGAGGGTTCGACCGTAAACTTTCAGAGAGGGAGCTAGCTTCTAAGGTGCTGAGCAAGCTTCAGGCCAGCTTTACAGCCAAAGCCGACAAAGCGTATGAGCTGTGGCGGGTGCTTCAGGAGTCCATTAAGGAGGTGGTGGCTCTTGATAAAGCCGCCACGTTTACTCGCGAGAGGGTTGAGGCTCACAAGGCCACTGAAAAAGAGCTTGAAGCCCGGCTTGCTTTATATCAGGCCCAGCAAGCTCAGGCGGAGGCTCGTCTTCTGGAGATCCTGCGTCATGAAGCTGTGGCTCAACAACAGAATGACGAGCTGGTGAAATTACTGCACCGCCCGCCGGCTTAAGGACTTGTATCTTTTCTTCTATTTTTTGTACATACTCATGAATAAGGGTATCTTCCTTTTTTGTTTTTTTTTTTTATGAATTGTATTTTGTATCCATTTTGGTTTATGAATAAAAGATACAATTTTCCTCTCAATGATGTGTCCTCTTTTCATTGAATGCATTCTGCGGATATTCTATTTCGATCTCCTTGCAGGACAGGGATGACTCAGGGTTCAGGTTTAAGATATGCTTTCTGAGACTTCTGCATTTTACGAGCCACGAGGGTCTCATAAAGAGTTTTCTCTCCCAAGCCGTGAGGATTTGCGAGTGCCGGATGCGGTTACCCTCGCCCGTGCTCTACGGAGTCAGGGGTTTCTTCAGATATTGTAGTTTAAAGACGTCGCGGTCAAGGTTAAGGACCTCATAGTCCGTGGATTTAAGGACTCCACAGTCCGATGTTAGTTTTAAGACATCACGGTCAAGGTTAAGGACCTCATAGTCCGTGGATTTAGGGACTCCACAGTCCGATGTTTGTGTTCCAGGGACCCGTCACCTCTTTGAAGACGTTGAGGAATTACAACGCCGGGCATCAAAGGAGTGAAGAGATGTACCCTTAAACCGAGGCAAAAATCTGTGAGGAATAGGGGTGGTTGGTTGTTAGTTTTAAGACATCGCGGTCGAGGTTAAGGACGTCATAGTCCGTGGATTTTAGGGACTCCACAGTCCGGTGTTTGCTCTGGATGCTTCACACGGGTTCACTGCCGTGTTTGGCGAGGACCAGGCTCCGCTCTGGGCGTTTTCCGTGGGGTCAAAGAGTGACGTTATCCACGTTCCACGTAACCAGGAATTTTGCACTAGATGCTTCACACGGGTTCACTGCCGCGTTAGGCGAGGACTAGGCTCCGCTCTGGATGCTTCACATGGGTTCACTGCCATGCTCTGCGAGGACCAGGATCCGCTCTGGACGTTTTCCACGGGGTCAAAGAGTGACGTTATCCGCTTTCCACGTAACCAGGAAGTTTGCACTAGATGCTTCACACGGGTTCACTGCCGCGTTAGGCGAGGACTAGGCTCCGCTCTGGATGCTTCACATGGGTTCACTGCCATGCTCTGCGAGGACCAGGATCCGCTCTGGACGTTTTCCACGGGGTCAAAGAGTGACGTTATCCGCTTTCCACGTAACCAGGAAGTTTGCACTAGATGCTTCACACGGGTTCACTGCCGTGTTAGGCGAGGACTAGGCTCCGCTCTGGATGCTTCGCACGGGTTCACTGCCATGCTCTGCGAGGACCAGGATCCGCTCTGGACGTTTTCCACGGGGTCAAAGAGTGACGTTATCCGCTTTCCACGTAACCAGGAAGTTTACACTAGATGCTTCACACGGGTTCACTGCCGCGTTAGGCGAGGACTAGGCTCCGCTCTGGATGCTTCGCACGGGTTCACTGCCATGCTCTGCGAGGACCAGGATCCGCTCTGGACGTTTTCCACGGGGTCAAAGAGTGACGTTATCCGCTTTCCACGTAACCAGGAAGTTTGCACTAGATGCTTCACACGGGTTCACTGCCGTGTTAGGCGAGGACTAGGCTCCGCTCTGGATGCTTCGCACGGGTTCACTGCCATGCTCTGCGAGGACCAGGATCCGCTCTGGACGTTTTCCACGGGGTCAAAGAGTGACGTTATCCGCTTTCCACGTAACCAGGAAGTTTGCACTAGATGCTTCACACGGGTTCACTGCCGTGTTAGGCGAGGACTAGGCTCCGCTCTGGACGTTTTCCACGGGGTCAAAGAGTGACGTTATCCGCTTTCCACGTAACCAGGAAGTTTGCACTAGATGCTTCACACGGGTTCACTGCCGTGTTAGGCGAGGACTAGGCTCCGCTCTGGACGTTTTCCACGGGGTCAAAGAGTGACGCTATCCGCTTTCCACGTAACCAGGAAGTTTGCTGATTGTATCCGCATTTCACGGGATGGGGGTTGACTCTTGGCGATATGTGTCGCCGAGCCATGGAACTTGGGGTTGCCGCTGTTCCGTTTCGCTTGATGTTGTGTCGTCGAGACAATGAAAGCTAGGAATTTGGCCTTCGCTTCATTTGCTGGTATCGCGTCTGCTGTATCGAGACGAATGCCACGGTGATGAACACTAAGTTATCTGTGAACCGCTGAGATTTTGCAAGTTGTCCCATCATTTCGGCCATTTTGTCATGCATGTGTGGCTTGCTAGCTTCTTGCGGCAAGCTCGGGTTTCTTGGATACGGGTTTCGGCATCAGTACCGCTACAACTGGAATGTTGCCAGGAGTGGATCATCATTTGCCTCTGTCGACGTTTGAACAAAGGTGGCTTAGCAAACAGGGTTAAGGGTCCTGTCGACCAAGGCTTTTGACCTCATGAGTCGTAAGGGTCTCACAAAGGTGTTTCTCCCTACAAGTCGTGAGGATCTTGCAGGTGTGTTTTCTCCTTAAGAATCGTGGGGATTCTTAAGTGCATGTTCTCTTGTAAGTCGTAAGGATCTTACAAAGAGGATTTTCCCCTTATAAGTCGAGAGGACTTGCGAGGGTTGTTCACCACGTAGATATGTCCCTAGTCACGGGTGGGACTTTGTTAGGGAAATGTCTATTCGCGCCCGTGGATTGTATACAAGGGTCAGTCCGAGCCGCTTGTAGGGCAATATCGAAGGTTGTGGGAGTTGCTTAAGAACAGGTTAAGGTTTCTGTAACTTAAGACTTTCAAATCTTATGAGCCGTGAGGGTCCCATAAGAGAATTCTCCTTACGAGTCGTGAGGATCTCGCAAGTGTAATTTCTCCTTAGGAATCGTGGGGATCCCTAAGTGTGTTTCTCCCTTATGAGTCGTAAGGATCTCACGCGGGTGGTTTCTCCTTACAAGGTCGAGAGGACCCTGTAAGTGTCTTTTAACGAGGCTGCGCCCTTTCGGGTTTTCACAAACACTCGCCGGTAGCCCTGCTGTTTTTACTCACGGAGCCCTTTCGGGTTTTCATCCGTGCCCATTTTGCGTTATGGACGTACCGTTTTTTTTTTTTTTTTTTTTTTTTTTATCTTGCCAGCCTAAGGATGCTGCGGCAGTAGTTTAGGGACGTTTCGGTCCGTCGTTAGTTTAAGGACGTTTCGGTCCATCGTTAGTTTAAGGACGTTTCGGTCCGTCGTTAGTTTAAGGACATTCCGGTCCATCGTTAGTTTAAGGACGTTTCGGTCCGTTCATAGTTTAAAGACGTTTCGGTCTCTTGTTAGTTTAAGGACGTTTCGGTCCCTTGTTAGTTTAAGGACGTTTCGGTCCGTTCATAGTTTAAAGACGTTTCGGTCTCTTGTTAGTTTAAGGACGTTTCGGTCCCTCGTTAGTTTAAGGACGTTTCGGTCCGTCGTTATGGGAAGGCCAGCTACTGCTTGTAAAGTCTGAGCCTAGGAAGATAGCGAGCGGACATAGTCGTCGTCATCTATCGTTGACCCAGGCTGTGGCTCACTAAGCATAGTATCTCTTCAAGAAGCGGCCATTTATTGGCCTGAAAGGCCTCTCACCGTGCATGTCCACCAGTAGATAGGCTCCACCCTGGTAAACCTGGTCTATGATGTATGGGCCTTCATAGTTTGGCTCGAATTTTCCCCGCTTGGCACGATTGGGGATCATAGGTCTTTTGACTACCAGCACGAGTTCGCCTTGGCGGAACGCCCTTGGCCTGGTCAATCTTTCGTACGAGCGCGTCATCTTTGCTTTGTAGGCTTCTAGATGTTGTTGCGCTACAAGTCGGGTTTCGTCGAGGGCATCAAGCTCCTCAAGTCGAAGGTGGGCATTTTCCTCGTCGGTCAGTTCGTGGTGGACTGCCACTCGTAGAGAGGGTAACTCTATCTCGAGGGGGAGTACTGCTTCCGTCCCAAATACCAACGCGTATGGCGTTGTATTTGTGGCCGTCTTGAATGTAGTTCGATAAGCCCAAAGGGCTTCTTGCAGCCTCTCGTGCCAGTCTCTCTTATTCCGGGAGACGGTCTTTTTTATGATCTTCGTCAAGGTCTTATTGAAGGCCTCGGCCAGACCGTTGGCTCGCGGGTTGTAAACTGAAGAATACCTCCAGTCTATATTGTGCTGCTGCGCGAAGCGGCTAATCTTATGGCTCCTGTAGGCTGGCCCGTTATCGGAGATAATCCGCCGTGGGGTTCCAAACCGATAGATGACGTGCGTTTTGAAGAAATGGAGGATATTCTCCGTCTTCACTTCCCTCAGTGGTACTGCTTCTGCCCATTTGGAGAAGTAATCAGTCGTCGCCAGGATAAAACGGTGTCCCCGAGATGATGCTGGTTCAATGGGGCCGACTATGTCAGTCCCCCACATCTCGAATGGCCAGCTGGCCACCGTCGGGTGTAGCGGATTTGGATGTTGATGGATGAAATCTCCATGAATCTGGCACGAGTGGCATTGCTTCGCATACTCGAGGCAGTCCTGGATCATTGTGGGCCAGTAGTAGCCCATTCGTTTAATCTTTAACTTCATCTTTGGGCCTGCTTGGTGAGAACCGCAAAGTCCGTCATGAACTTCTTGAACGACTTTTTCTGCTTCGTCAGGTCCTAAGCATCTCAGCCATAGAGAATCGAGCGATCTCTTGTACAGGGTATTGTTGACAAAAGCGAAAGATAGAGCTCGTTTCATGAGCTGATGTCTTGAAGACGCTTCTTCGGGCATTCGGCGGGACTTAAAGTAGTCTATGAAGACTTCCCTCCAGTCTTCGGCCTTCTCATGGTCCTTTATTTGTAGGGTCATCTGCTCAGTCGCTCCCTTTTCTTTGCATGATTCTGGAGATATTTCTGCCGGGGCGAGCACTCGACGGCTTTGTACCACGATTCTGACGTCATCGAGGTTCTCGTCAGCCAGTTCTTTAGCGAGTTTGGCCAACGCGTCTGCTTTGCTGTTTTCCGTGCGCGGTATGTTCTCCAAAGTATAGGAGGGAATTTGGGCCAACAGTTGTTGTACCTTTTCGCCGTATCTCACCAACTCCGGTTTGCACGTTTGGTAGTCACCATTAACTTGGCTAATGACCAGCTGAGAATCCCCATATATAAGGAGGTCTTCGATTCCCATGTCAATGGCAAGCTCAAGACCTGCTATCAGGGCTTCGTATTCAGCTTCATTGTTTGTCCTCGGCTCTGTTAAGGAGAAGGCGAAGCGCATTATCCCTCCTTGTGGAGTCGCAAAGATGAGGCCTATCCCTGACCTGATCATTGGGATACCTTGCTTTTGTTTCTTTATAGAGGACGCTCCATCGAAATAGAGTTCCCATCGGGTGCTTCCACCGCTAATCGCATCAAATGCATGCTCGTCCGGAAAGTCACAATTCAAAGGAGAATCGGCCGGTATCGGGTGCTCAGCGAGGAAATCGGCAATGGCCTGGCCTTTCACTGCCTTGAGAGGTTGATATGTTATCGAGAACTCCATCAAGAGCAGGGCCCATTTAGCGAGTCGTCCCGTCATTATGGCTTTTGACATTAAGTATTTAAGAGGATCCACCTTCGAGATGAGACAGACTTCATGTGCCAACGCATAGTGCCTGAGCTTTGTTATCGCGAAGATTAACGCCAAGCAATGTTTTTCAATGGGAGAGTAATTGCTTTCTGCCCCCAGTAGAACTCGACTTAAGTAGTAGAGTGCTCTCTCTTTCCCCTGATCGTTCTCTTGCGCCCATAGTGCGCCCAAGGAACCTTCGAGGGCGGTTGTATAAAGAATGAGGGGTTTTCCCTTGACCGGCGCAGCTAATACCGGCGGGTTCTGCAGGTACTGCTTGATCTCGTCTAGTGCGCCTTGGCATTTTTGATCCCAGACGAATGGGGTTCCCTTCTTCATCAGGTGACTGTAGGGGCGGCATTTGCCTGAAAGATTTGCGATAAATCGCCGGATGTATGCGAGCTTCCCTTGGAGAGACCGCAACTGTTTGAGGGTTCTTGGCGGGGGCATTTCCATGATCGCTTTAATCTTTGACGGATCTATCTCAATACCTCGGTGTCGGATGACGAATCCCAAGAATTTTCCCGAGGAGACTCCAAACGCGCATTTGAGGGGATTCATCTTCAAATTATATTGCCGAAGGCGTTGAAATACAGTCTCTAGGTGCTTTAAGTGATCTTCATATGACATGCTCTTTACTACGAGGTCGTCGATATAGCACTCGACGATGTCATGTATGAGGTCATCGAAGATCTTTGTCATGGCCCTTTGATAGGTAGCGCCGGCGTTCTTTAGACCGAAGGGCATAACCCTGTAGCAGAATACACCCAAAGGGGTCCGGAAAGCGGTGTGCTTCTGGTCTTCGGGATGCATTTTTATCTGATTGTATCCTGAAGAACCATCCATAAAGGAGAAGATCTCGTGAGTAGACGTGTTATCTATCATTAGCTCGGTTACCGGCACCGGGAAATCATCTTTTGGACAGGCTTTGTTGAGATCCCTGAAATCCACGCATATACGCACCGTCCCATTCTTCTTCATCACCGGGACGATATTGGCGATCCAATCGGGATATTGGACTTCTTGAATAAATCCAGAATCGATCAGTTTCTTGACTTCGGCGTTGATGCTCATCTCAAGCTCGAGTCGCATCCTTCTTGGTGCCTGCTTGACTGGCCTGATGTCTGGGGATATTGCTAGTCTGTGCACAGCGACCTCCGGATCTAATCCTGGCATCTCAGAGTAGTTCCACGCGAACCAGTCTTTATGTCGTAGAAACACGTTCTTTAACGCGGCCACCCTCTCTTCAGAGAGTAGCTCGCTGACAAATGTTGGTCGCGGGTCCTCTGCCGATCCCAACTCAATCTTTCTGAGGTTATCTGCGGTAGTATGTATACCGTCTTCCAGTTCTTTCGGAGCGGGCGGAAATTCTGAGATCACCTCATCATCGCTGTTCTCAAAGCACCGGGGAAGGTCATCTATGTTCTCGGGCTCTTCTTTTAATATCGTAATCGTATAACAGGTACGCATCCGCTCCCAGGACTGAGGTGGATCCGGTTTTGCTCTTGCGGCTTTGGGTTCGTGCTTTCGGGGCGGTGTTACCCTCCAGCTGTTGGATAAAGCGAATCTGCCCCTTTGGTACTGGTCCTCGACCCAGTTCTTGAAGGTGAAGCAGTCTTCGGTAGGATGTCCTATGGCTCGGTGATAAGAGCAATAGCCCGAGCGAGAGGCTTTATTAGCTTGTTCAGGGTATCTAAACTCTGGAAGCGTAATCATCTGATGTTTTAGGGCGAGCTTGAGTAACCTTTCCGTCTTGTCTCGGGGGAAGGAGTACGCTCGACTCATCTTTTCTATGAAGGACGAATCCGAGCTGTGCAGTACCCGATCACGTAACCCTCTAATCCTGCGTCGTTGTTGTCGGCTCTTTTTTTCGCTTCTCGACTTATTTCCGTCTCCGCATCGGGCCTTTCGCATGATGGATTGACAAGGATGAGCATTCTTGCCTTTCGCAGCCTGTTGGAATAGACGTTGCGTCCTGGCCTTCTCGTAGATGGCCATTTCGCGGCTGTGGTCTTCCCGAGCTTTCTGACCCACTTTCCTGATAGGCTTGCTCATTCGTTCTTCAAACGACGAACTTGGCGCTTCAATCGCAGGGTCTGGTTTTGATGAGGGATTGGTATCTCCTGGCGGGGCGTCCTCTTCTTCATCAAAGGTATATATAGCGTAGCTGTTGTGGGCCCGCTCTCGTTTTCCGGTTCTCGCGTATCCAAGCCCGAGTGTCTCCATTTTCCCGTTGGACAATTTGCGTTGGGTTCCAGGGACATCCCAAATCTTGTTGTAGAACCGAGCCTGTCGAACAGTTTGTTTTAAGGGTACTCGTTGGCGCTTCAATAGCTTCTTTAATCCATCTGTATAGTATCTGGGTAAACGGATGGGTTGGAGTCTGTCGCATGCAGCATCTGCGCCATGCCAGATCTCTTTCTTTACTTTCGACTCTGAGGATTGATAGAATAGGATCATCTTCTCACCCTTTCGCCTGGGGGGGACGCAAAACGTTTGCAGCTCTTGCACACTGTGAGCTTGAAGCGTGTCGAGGTCCTTATAGTTTTCTTGTGGTACCATGGTGATTTGCAAGTTATGGTCATCGCACGGAGGTGCTTGTATTGAAAGCCGATTGGAGAATACGGCATTTACCTCATCTTCCGAATCACTTCCGAAGACCAGTATGGGGATGGGCGCCCTCTGGTTGTTGCGTTGAGCTGGCCCCGTATAAACTATCTCTTCTTCTTCTTCGGTATCGCTTCCGAAAACAGGGATGGTGGCGGCGGCCTTGTTCTCCGAGTCGTGACACTTTTCTGTATCTTCAAAGTCTGGCAAGAAGTATTTCGCATCCTCGTATTTGCGGACTTCGTTCACGGAAAATGGGTTCAGCTCACCCGTCACAGTATACTCGAAACCATCTTTAAAGTACTTCATACACTGATGTTGTGTAGAAGGGACGATGTTGTACTCGTGTAACCAAGGACGGCCGAGCAAGGCATTGTAGCAGGTCTTGGCGTCAATGACATGGAATTTGATGTCCGTGACGAGAAGTCCAAAGCGTAATGTTAGTATCACGGACCCGAGAGTCCGTGACGATTGTGAGTCAAAACCGGAGATAGTAATTTTGTCCCGAGCGAGATACTGCACACTCATGCAGATTTCTTTCAGCACCCGAACATTAAGGAGATTGACGGAGGATCCATTATCCACCAGGATCTTGCCAATCTTGATGTCATGGCAGTACCCAGAGACATATAGGGGACGGTTATGGTCGCACGTCCCGAGAAGGAGGTCTTCATCACCGAAAGTGACGTCGGCTGTATGCACTTCTTCCAGTTCGTCCTTCATCTTTTCAGTGGCGAGAAAGGCTTGGAATTGCTCAGGTTCTTGTAGTGCCTTAATTAGTGAGTCCCGTGCTTCTTTTGATAATAGGAGGGCATCGAGAATGCTAAGCTGAGAAGGTAGCTTCCTTAGATGCGCGAGGATGTTATAGTCCACTTTACTCCTCCTAGGAGGGTCTTTGGCAGCCAATTCTTTCGCGACTTGGTCATCCAAAGTGATATCTTCAGTGACCTTTTCCTTTCCCTTATCTTTTCTGTTCACGGGTCCGAGATTCTTTTCTTGGAATGTGCGATTGCGCAGCTGGATGTTCTCGCAGGCCTCAGATTCCTCCTCTTTCCCTAAAACGGATTCTTTAAAGAGAGGGCCCAGAGTCATTTCTTCATCAGAGTCGCTCCCAAAGGTGAGAACTTGTGACCCCCCGGCGTGAGCCATATAACAGTTGCCAGTAGTTCTGTTGTGCCCATCGACAGTACTTCTTCGCTCCCGACGGTTCTTGCGTTTCATGCGCTTGAAATGTTGCCGACGAGCGACATACCCTTGCCACCATATCTTAAAGGCGTCGCACTCCTCTGTGGGGTGTGAGATTTTCCGATGATATGCGCAATAATCAGGATGCCTCTCCACCCCATCGTGTGTGTTTCCTTCCGAGGGTGGTAACTTCATCCCCATTGACACGGCTTTGGCAAACCTTTTCCTTGTCTTGAATATTTTCTTGTCCATTTCGGATGCCTTTCGCTCTGGCAGGGGTAGCTCGACTCTTTCGTTCAGCCGCCCGCATTTGGTTCCTTCTGATGCTGCCATCTCACGCTCCTGATCCGCTTTACTTTTTAGACGAATCTCATCTAGGAAGGCATTGATCATATCAGTTGTCAGCCTCGCACGCTCTGGTTCGGGCTCTGCCTTCGGCTTCTCAGTGCTGGGAGTTTTCTCATCATCGGTAAACGAGTGGGAGATCACGTTGCAACTTGCCGCATATCCCTCGGATTCATCCGACGAGTTCTCTCCATCATCGTCCTCTTGAAAGATGTGGCTGAGGAACTCTTGCAGTGTGACAGGAGTTCGCGCCTTTTGATTGTATTCTTCCAGCGCGTCGATTTGCTTCTGCAAGTTTGTTCGCTCATCTCCAAGCCTCGCGGGCTTCTTGGATTTCTTCTTCTTTTTCTTTGAAGATTTTGACGGTTGGGCGTGAGTATTTGGGCCCTTATCACGAGTCTTCGCGATTGTGCGGGGCTTCAACATCCCTTCGATAATTTGAGGTTCAAGAGGGTCCTTCCATTTGATCGCAGGGCATGCATGGAGGTCTCTCAGCATTCTTTTGGTCTTCGCTGACAGCACGACCTCCCATGGAGCTTCTTCGATAAAGGAGCAGGTTGCCCCCGGTGTGTCTGCCTTTTTAGGAGTATGTGGTTGTGGCGGGTTCACCTTCCACTTTTCAGACAGTACAAACTTCCCCTGGAGGTATTGATCTTCGATCCATCCTTTGAAGACGAAGCAATCTTCAATCGGATGACTTACCGTTTGATGGTAAGGGCAATAGCTAGGGTTATTCACCTCGGTGGGTTGCGGCGGTCGCCTTGGATTTGGGAGGTTAATAAGTCTGTTGCGTATTGCCAGCTCAAATAACCGTCTCGTCTTGTCTCGTGGGAACGAGTAGGGACGCTTCATCTTTTCATTATAATACCGGCGTCTTTCTTCCAGTTGGTCTGCCGATTTTGGGGCGTCAGGTTGCTGTTGGGCATTTGCGACAAAGGTGGCCCTTCCTTTACCCTTATCATTCCGAGGTTCCAACTTCGGGGGAGGTGGCCTATGACCCATCTGGTCCATCTGAGCCAACTTGTCAATTAGAGCCTGGAATGTGGTTGGC
Organism: Agapanthus africanus; assembly: GCA_030015575.1. NCBI lineage: Eukaryota > Viridiplantae > Streptophyta > Magnoliopsida > Asparagales > Amaryllidaceae > Agapanthus > Agapanthus africanus. The sequence goes on from CM057345.1 coordinate 122,186,957, forward strand.
TTAAAAAACATCATAAACTGGGAGATGGTTGCGTGGGGGTCCAAGGTTCCCACGAACATACCCACTGCGGGTGCTTCCTCAATGCGTTGCTCGCATCTCGACCACAAATTCCGCCAGCGTATAGCGTACTGGACCCAGGTTTCGCCTGGCTTTACCCTGGCGTTAATCAAAGCAGTAATTGGAGTGCGCTCGCTGGCGCTTGCGAACCGCTGAGTGAACAACAACTCCATTTCAGCGAACGTTTTGATGGAATCGTTCGGAAGTTCTGAATACCATTCGAATGCTGTTTCTGATAAGCTGCCAACGAACTGACGGAGTAACAGTTTATCGTCACCGCCGGTGTTACCGCAGAGGGCCCGGAACTGGGCGACGTGTTGATGAGGATTGCCGGTCCCCTTATACACATGGAATTTCGGTATCGTATAGCCTTGCGGGTATTTGATTTGATCGTACCAGCTTGGATACGGCCGCCCCGTTTTCACGACTTGACCAGCTGCCTCAGTTGCATGATGGACCCGGATTTGCTGGGCTATATAGTCAGCCAAGTCAGCCTTAGAGATCGTCTCTTCCTTGGCCGTTGAGAGGGCTGGAGGTGGATTTGACGTCTCTCCTCGGTCGTCCTCTAGAATAATCGGAGGATCTTCGGCTGGTAAGTCTTGCTGGATCATCATTCCTATCACATCTTGAAAGAGAAGGCCCATCCGTTGTATGTTGGCCGCTTGTTCAGCAGCCTCTTTGTCCCTTTTCTCCAGTGTCCGGCGAAGGAATTCAGCGTCGGTTTCTTCCTCCCGGCGTGCGTCTGAGGACGCTTCTGGGTTTTCCTTCGGCCCGGTGAGCGCGGCCATAGCATTCATCATTTCTTGGAGCTTTTGTTGCTGCTCCTGGGATTTCGTTACGGATCGGGTTAGCGGTCGGTGGCCTGTAGAAGTGCGGCTCTCCTCCTTTCCAGAGGCCATGTATACGGTGTGGACCATCACGCCCCCAGACTTAGGGTGTCCGGGCTTGTTGCTTTTAGCCGTCGTTGCACGTCGAGGGATCTTCTCGGGCTCCCTCTTTTTATGAGCCATGGAGGTTGAGGGGGCCGTCGAGGTGGGCGTCCAAACAGCCTTTTGGGTTTTCGCCTGGTGACCAGCTTTCGGTTGGATCTTCAGCTTCTTATGCTGGCGGGAGAGGTTTGGATCGATGATTGAGTCCCGGGCCTGCCGCCAGACCTTATAGATTTTGGAAGACAGCCGTTGAGGAGATCGGGGCTGTTCTGATTCTATTTCCACAACCTTTTCTGATGGGGGAGGAGACCTCTTCAGTACTGCGGTAGGGGAATTCCTTCGCACCTTATTTAGCATTTCAAAGCTGTTTCCAGTTGGAACAGCAGCATTAACTTCTACCGCCGGGGCTGGTGGAGTCAATCCAGAGGGGGAGTTGCCCCCAGCCTTTCTTATTCGGCGCCAATGACGACGTCGAGCGCGTCGAGCAGACGGCGTAGAGTCAGATATAAGAATGGTTTCATCTTGCCCCCTGTGTGGGTGGGGGGTCGTTGTTGGTGTTAGCCTGTCAAAGACCGATGTCCTTTGTACAGCGGGAGCGGGAGTCGAAGCTGTTAATCTCGCGAAGATCGACTTCTTGACTGGGGAAACCGCCTTGGCGATTTCGGAGGCAGGAGCGGCCTCCTTCTTAGAAGCAATCTTCTCTGGGATTGTAGGCCTCATGATGAGTTCGCAAGATTTCTGGCCCAATCTAGAGAAGACCGAGGCGTTAACGTTGGGCGACTTGTTAAGAGGAACCGCGGCAGGGGTAAGACGATCAAAGACCGACTTCCTGAGAGTTTCCTTTGTCAGCACTGGCGCCACGAAGCTTGATGAGGGGAGCATAGTCCCAAAGAACAATCCGGTAGTGGCCTGAGTCACTTGGTCTGCCGGCATTGTGAACAACGAAGCAGCTTGGGGTCCATAGGCTATACCTCCTGGCGAGGTAGAGCGTTGGTCGCAATTGCAGTTTGAGCAGTTGGAGGATTTCGCGGAAGTAGCAGCCATCGATCCTTTGTTTTTCTGCAATAGGCAAGACGCCAATTCTTAGTATCCTGAAACCCAAGGGCAATCATTGGCGAACCGCGATTGGTTCGCGAATCACGACGCATGAAGTGTGGAGTGGAAAGAGGAAAAGGTCCCACCGGGCGTGCCAGAATCTGTTCCCCTCCGAACGACGGCGCGCAAGGCTGCGATGTCTTGGCGCTGAGATTCGGGGCAGATGCTAATTGATGCTATCCGTTCACCTCTCCGAAGATGCCAAGTTGGTTTATGGCACCATGTATCGAAGGTTTGAGCGGATGCGACCGATGTAGCAGACTTCGTCAGATTCCCCCTCGTTGAGGGGTTTTTGATTGTGGGGACGCTCTTCCCTGCAGGCGCAAGCCCCTGCAGTTAATTACGCTACCGCATTGCGGTAACAACTTTCTCCTTCTCCAGATGGTCACTTCGTGTCGTGGGTTTTGTTTTATGTTTTACTGCCCGTGGATCGTCTACGGAGACTGAGTTATGTCGTCGCCCGTAGGGCATGGACTAGTCCAAATCCGCATTATCTTAAATTTGGGTTTGGGGGTTTTGGTTTGAGGATACGTCAGCCATACTTGAGGCTAAGATCGACTCAAGCGTTTGTTAAGGACACGTTAGTCTAACTTTGTGACTAAGATCAACTCAACGGGATCGTTCAGATCCGACAAAGGAATGTTTGAACTCCATTGTTCCAATCATCGTCTATGTGGCCGTCAGGACCCGTCACCTCTCTGACGACGTTGAGGGATTTCAACGACGGATGTCAGAGGAGTTCAGAGATGTACCCTCGAGCCAGAGTTAATTAGGGGGGATTCGTAGTCCAGTTTGCTTGAAGGTTTAAGGACGCGTCAGCCATTTTTGAGGCTAAGATCAACTTAAACAGGACCGTTTAGATCCGATGAAAGAGCATATGGAGGCTCTATGGTTCTAGTTTAAGGACATTGCGGTCCGTGGGTAGTTTAAGGACATTGCGGTCCGTGGGTAGTTTAAGGACATTGCAGTCCGTGGGTAGTTTTAAGGACATTGCGGTCCGTGGGTAGTTTAAAGACATCTCGGTCAAGGTTAAGGACGTCATAGTCCATGGGTTTAAGGACTCCACAGTCCGGTATGTGCTCTGGATGCTTCACACGGGTTCACTGCCGTGCTAGGCGAGGACCAGGCTCCGCTCTGGATGCTTCACACGGGTTCACTGCCGTGCTCTGCGAGGACCAGGATCCGCTCTGGACGTTTTCCGCGGGGTCAAAGAGTGACGTTATCCGCTTTCCACGTAACCAGGAAGTTTGTATCATGCATGGGTTTAAGGACCCCACAGTCCATGTCATGAATGGTCTTCGGGACCCGTCACCTCTTTGAAGACATTGAGGGATTACAATGCCAAATATCAAAGGAGTGAAGAGATGTACCCTAGAACCGGGGTGGATTAAATAGTCCTTGGCCCAATTTGGGTCAAGATTGATCAATTATGTTATGAGCCCGTCGGCCCAGTTAATCACAAATTGAGGACTTATGGCCAGCTTGGGCTAAGTCCAGTCAGGTCTGGAATATTGACTCTTTGTTGGTCCATTGAGGGAGAATGTTTACCTCTATCCCTTTAGCCAATTAGACCAAAGCCTAGTGTTAAACACTTCAGAGCAATCAGTGTTGAACACTGGGAATAAGGTTGATGAGTTAGTGTTCAACACTAAGAGATACTTGGTGTTAAACACCAGTAATAAGGTTTTTTCAAATTAGTGTTAAACACTAAAACAGATCAGTGTTGAACACTGCCAATAAGGCTCTTTAACCAGCATTGAATGCTAAGGCCCGACAGTGTTTTAACACTGGGCTTGAGAGTTTTAATTTTAGTGTTAAACACTAAGGCAAGAAGGGTCACGTGGCAGCACGTGAGAGCGCCCTCCCTTCAGTTGTTCTGCTGAAATTATCACTTCTTTCAAAGCATCACGTGCCATCACGTGATGGGCATTCAAATGCTTGTATATTAGAGTTTCTGCCAAGGTCACGTGGGTCACGTGGGGTGCTGCCTCAAAGGGACTTCTGTAGGGGTTTTGGGGGGGGTCACGTGGCAGCACGTGACCCTACCTCTATGTGGTTTTTAGAGGATCTGTTTCTTTCAGGAATTAAATTCCTCGAACTTTTAAATTTCAGAGGAATTGAATTCCTATTTCCTTTTGAGGACTTGTAGAGTTAAACTCTGAATTTTCTGTAGGAATTAAATTCCTCGTTTATGTGGAGAACTGAAGAGGGTTCAACCCTTAATAAAAGCTTTCAAGGAATTGTACTTCCCATTTTAAAGAATTATAACTAAGGGAATTAAATTCCTGTTATTTCCACAGAACCACATTCTTAATTAGGGTTCAACCCTGTTTCTTTTGTTTTGAAGGAATTAAATTCCCATGATACAGGGTCGAGCCCTAATTTTATTTTTAAAGGAATTGAATTCCTATAGTTCTGCGAGAATTAAATTCTCATGCTTGCGTTCCCTCTCTATGTTTTGGATCTGCATGGCAGGATCTCAACCCATTGAGAATTAAATTCTCAACCTAAAGGGGAGATGTGCACTTTGCAGATCCTCTATCAAAGAGAGAAGAAATGTGCTCTTCTGTTTTATGTATCAGAGTTAAACTCTGTTGGGAATTAAATTCCCCCTCTTTCAAAAGGCCTTCCCTTTCTTACCTAGGGTTTTTTGCAGAAGATCCAAGTCTTTTTCAAGTATCAAAGCTTTTCTCCTTTTTTCTTTCTCTGCGCCTGTATCTCCTTCTTTTTTTTTGTATCTCTTGGCTCCTATTTATAGGAGAAGCAGCCGAGTCAATCAGTTTTTGACGAATCTTCATGGAGATATTTGATTTGCATCCATTGTTCATTCTGGACCTTTGGATTATTAGGTGAATTTTATTCACCGTTGGATTTCAAACCCAGAGATTCTCCTTTTTTATTTTGGTTAGATTTAAGGGGGAAATCTTTCCAAACCCGAGATTTTCCATAAATAAATGACCTCTGAATCTTTAATTTGATTGGATGCATATAGTTGCGTTCCTTTGGCAAGATTCGCATTTCTCTCAGAATTTAATTCTGTTGACAAAAAGGGCTTTGAAAGCCGGTCACGTGTGACCACGTGACCCATGGTCACGTGCGGACACGTGACCCCCTTTTGGAATGAAGGATCCTCTTTCTTTCTGCGTTCTGCCTTCTTCTGCTGCTTAGCCGTCACGTGTTACCACGTGACCCCTGGTCACGTGTGAACACGTGACCCCCTGTCTGGCACTTCTTTCCTTGGTTCAGTTGGAGAGCGAGTTTGCTGCTTTGAACGTCACGTGCCAACACGTGACCCTGGTCACGTGGAAGCACGTGACCTCTTCTGAAGCTCTTTTCCTTAACTTTGCTCAGCGATTCATTGTGCGCCTTTTCTGCACTTTATAGGTCACGTGTCAACACGTGACTGCTGGTCACGTGTAAGCGCGTGGCCCCTATTTGAAGCTTTCCACAGAAGCTTTCCTGATTTTAAATCAGGAAACAGAAGGGTCTTTGTTTGATTGCAGGGAAATCAAACAGTACATGAGAGTTAGGGGTAGGGGAAGAGTCAAGTGTGCAAAGCTCGGGCCTCATTGGCCACGGTTGAACCGTCGGTGCCGGCCATTATGGCATTTCTGCCGGCCGATCCAGGGCTTCGTACTTCTGGATTCGTACCACGTGTGCAACTCAGTGTTTAAACCCTTTTACACATGTTTGATTTTTCTGACTTTTTATTTTTATGTGTATTGCACGTGTAAGCTTTTGGGCTTCCAAAAAGTTAAAAAGAAAAATCAGAAAAAAAAATAATGTGTCTGATGGGGATCAAACACATGGGCTACGTCACAGCAATGCAAAAGCTTTACCAGTGAACTACAAGCTGTTTCTTACTGTTATTTAACAAAAGTTACGTATAACTCAAACTCAGGCTGTATAACTCATTTTCTGTACATTAAACTGGAAAATTCCGTACAGTAAATTCAGAGTTGTTACAGTTAGGAACAAATGGGTTTTCAAAATCAAGCGAAAGGAAGATGGCAGTATATAAAGATACAAGGCGTGTTTGGTGGCGAAGGGTTATACCCAACGTAGTGGCATAGGCTCCTCAGTGGTGAGAATTGTGTTTGTTCACCTTATTCTGGCAATAGTTGCGTATATGGATCTTGAACTTATCCAGATGGACCTTAGGACAACGTTCCTATATCGGGAACTACAGCAGGAGATCTATATGGATCAGCCTGTCGGTTTCAAAGCCAAGGGATACGAGCGCAAAGTATGCCGCTTGAATAAGTCTATCTATGGTTTGAAACAGTCATCCCGACAGTGGTACTTTCAATTTCATCGGACCGTATTAGGGTATGGTTTCCAAATAGTCGATCAGGACAACTGTGTGTACCTAAAAAGGAATGGAAACTCGTTTAAGATCATGTCGTTATATGATCACGACATACTGTTTTGGCTGGAAACAATATGGAAACCATTAATGCAACCAGGAGTCGGCTGTCCTCCAACTTTGAGATGAAGGACATGGATGATGCAAGTTTCATGATCGGGATTCAGATCCATGGAAACCGTTCTAACAAGACCCTTAGTTTGTCTCAAGACACTTACATAAGGAGAATTTTAGAACAGTTCAAGATGCACAACTGCAAACCGATTGAGACTCCAATTGTTAAAGGTCATTCGCTAAGCCTTCACCAATGTCCAAAGTCAGAAAAGGACATTAAGCAGATGCACGTGGTTCTGTACCGAAGTGCAATTGGTAGTCTTATGTATGCTATGATGTGTACAAGACCGGACATATCCTTTGTTGTAAGTTTAACTAGCCACTATCAGTCAAATCCGAGCGTTACGCATTGGAAGGTGGTAAAGAGAATTTTTCGGTATTTGTGTGGGACGACCATTATACCTTATGCTGTGGAGAAGGTGACCTGAGATTGATAGGTTATAAAGATGCCGAGCTGGCGATCTGGATAATAGAGCATCCACCTCTACATATGTTTTCTCGCTGAATAGAGGCACCATTACATGGTGCTTCAAGAAGTAAGAATGTATAGTCCTGTCTACCATGGAAGCGGAATATATTTCCGCATCTGAGGCAGCCAAAGAGAAGGTTTGGTTAAGAAGGTTCCTTGAGAGTTTGCGCATAGTTAACCACGCAAGAAATCGTGTTACTCTCTATTGCGACGGCCAGTTAGCGATAGCTTACTCAAAAGATCCTGAGTATCATGGGAAATCAAAGTACATAGAGATTCGTTAACACTTCATCAATAAGTAAGAGGAGAAAGAGGTCGAGTTAGAGTATCTTTCTATGGAGCGGATGATAGCAGATCTGTTGATGAAAAGAATAGCCAAGGAGCGCTTCGTGTCGCATGTTAAATCCTTAGGGCTACATCCTTAGTGACGTTATTGTTTATGATACTATGACCTTTCTCATTTATTATTGCTTTTAGATATTATTATTATGGATGGCGACTTATTTATATGCACGATTGATTATTGGTTATTTATTATTGATTATCGATTTTACACTTTTTCAGTGGAGTGCATATATTTAATATTTGATTTATGATCACAGAGTTGGAGTAGATATATATATTATGTATGATACATATATGTAACATTTTGAAAATCGTTTCGGTGAAATTTCAAAAAAATCGGTAAAATAAGGGTGTTTTCGGTAAAAAATCAAAATACAAATATCTTATTATAAAAATTAAATATACATATTCTAGCTATGTAATTGCTATTATTTGGTGTTTATTGAGCCGCTGGTGAAATTTCAAATTTTCTGAAAAAAATATTATTTTATTATTATTTTAAGCCGTCACTAATACATTTAATTAGGGAAAATTACAAATTGGAATGAGTTGAAACAAATTTTGTGCATCATAAAACATTAAATAAAAATTTATCATGTGGTTTTTGGAACGAAATCATTTGCCAAAACGGTTTAGAAATTATTGAAGAAAAAAGGCTTTTTTTTAGCGTAAATGGATGTTTGGAGTACTGTATTTATCATTTTCCATCACCCCACACTCATACCCACACTCACACACCCCCATTTTCCCTCCCCCTTGGCTAAATTCAGCATCCCCCCTCTCTTGTCCCCACTTGTTTTGCAAAAGAAAAGAAAAGGAAAAGAAAGGATAAAAGAATGTATAAGAATGGGCTTTTGACTTTTCTTTGACTTTGAAACCAACCCTCTCTCTCTCTCACTCTCCCACTCACCTCACCCTCCCCATTTTCGGCCAGAACCAGCCCCCCCCCCCCATTTTCTCCAAGTATCCATCTTCCTTCACCTCCATTTCCTTCAAAAAAAATCAACAAAAATCAACACAAACCCTCACAAAATCAAAATCCGACTCCTACCCATTTCTCTATAGCCAAAATTGCATGGATCTAGGGAACAGGATTCCAATTTGGGAGGCTATGTGTATGCTTGTGGATCTTCAATTCATTGGGTATAAATTCTAACCATTTTTGCTTAATTAGTTAGTTAATTTCTTAAGGCTAAGTTGTTAAAGTGTTAATTTTGCTCTTGTTGCTAATTTGAGAATTCAAGAGTATGGTTTGAAGCTAATTTGGGTTTAACCATCACTAATAGGATAATCAAGTGTAGATTATCATCTTGTGGAAATGTAAAACCTAATCTAGTTGCTAGTTGCAATTTGTTAATTTAAAATTTGCAATAAATAAGCTTTTATGTAAACTAGGTTTTTATGAAATGCATATATATGTGAGATTTAAATCTAGTTAGGGTTTTATATCATTTGAACATGGTTTAAGTGTGTAATTTATCATATTAAGGCATGTTAAATCAAACCTAGTAACTAGTTTGCAAATTGTATTTTAGAATTTTACTATTTAAGCTAAATTGCAAACTAGAATTTTGGGATTTATGGAAATGAGTAAGTTTAAAATCTAGTAATGGTTTGGGTGGCTTAGTTAAGATATTTAGTGAGCATTGTAGCCACTAAAATCATTAAAACATTTAGTTTTGTACTAAAATGGAAAAGTTTGCTTACTAGGTTTTCGGAAAAATCGCTTTTAAAGTGAGTTTGAGGTTTTTGTGAATTCTAACCTATTTCATATTATAATTAGTGTTTGTGAATGCGCAAATGGGTGCGTTTGGGTTTTTCTCGATGGTTTGACGTTTGGACATCGACATCGAGTGTTGGTTTGGCTATTTTTGCATACGTAGGTGATAGGTTTAGACCTATGTGTGATACGCGTGCCGATTTGGTTTTCGTATGCTGTTTCGATTTCGAATTGGGTTTTTAATGCGATGCGATGTGTCATGATACGTAGGTACCCTCACGAGGACTTCGAGAAGACAAGCAAGCGCGTGGCGACATCGATTTCGGCAAGCGAGGACCAGGTGAGTAGATTTATATCTACGGGGAGAAGTCGGGTGGATGGCGTATAGCACCCCCGCAGTCCGTGGTGGTGTATACGGATGCGTATACACACCAACATTTATTATATGTTATTTAGGATTAATAATGATGCTTAGGATGGATATTGGTGTGTTGGACTATTTTTAGTGTTGCGAACCCTAGGGTAGTGTTGCACTACACATACACACATGCATACTTGCATACATTCCTATTGATATGTACTCATGGGATTCTTTATATTTATATGTTCACATGGGTATGGGACTATGTGTTCACATACGGATTTGAGGAGGATACTTGGGATTGAGCTGAGTCGATGAGATTTGATTTGAGGCCGTGAGATCGGTGATATAGCAGGGTTCGTATCTTAGATACGCCATGACGTTGTAGCGGGTCCTTGACATAGTGTTTCACACACGTCCATGCATACGTAGGCGGTATCAGTATGGTACTAGACGTAGATCAGTACCCCGATCATGATAATTGATAAAGAGGATACCAGGTGAATAGTATGATGAATGCGATATTGAACCGTACCCAGATTGGGATGCCGTACGACGGATTTACGTACGAGCTATATTGATGATTGATCCGCACTCTTGACTTGGGATGCATGATTATAGATATGGTATCGGATATGATATTATTGAGGCGGGATCACCGACTATACATATACAGGTATGTATATGTATCGACTCAGATGATAGGCGGTTTCCTTACCTGTAGTTCAGCCTGTTAGTTCAGCCGTATAGTTTAGTGTAGTTGTTAGATTAGATTAGACTTCTTACCTATTTCAAAAACTAACGAATCATGGGCATTTTTAAAGACAGCTCAAGGGAATCTACGGATATTTCAAAAACGACGTATCTTTTCATAAAAACACCGTAGCCCCTAATTTCAAAACCCCACGATTCGTGTTATTTCAAAAGGCACCATTTGTAGGATTTGTATTAGATTATTGCAGATTAGTTATCGTTGTGTCTAGTATTCAGCTCCCGCACATTATTGTTGTTCGCTCTGCCTCGCATATTGATTTTGCTGCATATTCCATTATTGACATCATGCTGTTAGGACACCAGCACCATTACCGATGATGCGTATGTACCACGTACACCTACTTGCCGGCTCACACACATCTTCATCGGTAATTGCCATGTCACGTACACTTTAGAGAATATAATTGCTTGACTTAGATTGTTAGCTAGTAGTGTTGACATGATATTAGTGTACTTCCTTTATATGCCATATTAGACATTGTAGTTATTACCTACCACTTCATGCATACTGTTATTCAGTTGTTCATGCCTAGTTCATTATCATTGACATATGCACTTGTGATGATTTCTTGAGATTTATGATATTTCTGGATTTGGGGAAAACCGCAAAACATATACAAACTTCTTCTTTCTCTTTTTAAATAAAAAGCGCGGTTTTTCCCATGATGTATGAGTCGTCCACCATGAGTTTGCTGATAGATTTGGAGACCCGATTCGAGGAGTTGGATGAACCGTTTCGGGTACATGGTGGACCCGGTAAGGTACCCCGGGGCAAGAAGCTCGTGGTGATGACGATGAGCCTGGCAGGGGGAGACTACCTACCGGTGATTTTACCCGACGCGTCGGATATCCGGAGGATACCGTCGTGGTCTTGAGATGGATGGTAGGGGCCGGTCTGGACTGACGGCGCCCTAGATATTGAGATTGAGACATTGAGATTTCGAGATATTGAGGTACTGAGATTTGATGATACAGGCCAGTCCGGATTGCCGGAGCCTGAGGTTTTGAGACATTGAGATTTATGTTTTGTGTCGATGCTAGACACCGTTGATGCTGATTTCATTTATGATATCTCATTTTAAAAATACAAAGGAAATCTCACTAATTTATGAAAACAGTTTCTTCATTTACATGTATTCTGTTTTCATGCATTCATACCTCATTCATATGATATATTGCTACCTGAGGCACTGACACGGGCACATGAAATTATACTCGGGTTAGATTTTACCCTAGACATTGTCATAGGCTGCCTGTTATACATATATTTGAGGATATTTTATGATCATTGACCTAGGTTGCGTTATTTATGCGATTTCTGTGCGTAGATATTTTTCTATTCACGAGTTGGCAACTCACCCCCGTTGTGCCCCAGTTTCTTGCAGGTTTGCCGTACAGGTTTCATTACGGCTTGCGGGCCCAGTTTCATTCGGGTGACTTGCTAGTAGGTGGGTTTTTCTTGTATCGTACCCATCATATTACCTTGTATAATATTATTCCGTTGTATCTAGTAAATTCCATCAACCAAACATGTATTTTTTTGAGATAGAGACCAGTGTTGTTTATTCTTTCGACCTTAGAGTCGCTCGTTATTTCTGGTGGTTTTGAGTTTCCTTTTGAGTTTTGATCCTCGCCGTTGGCGTTGTATATTTTATTGTTTGTATGGTTGTGACCGTCGATTGACGAAGAGCTAGCTCCCGCTTGGGGATGCCTTTTTCTTGATTTCGTATACTATTCATGTTGTATCCCGTTTGGGGGCCAGTATTTACAAAGGAGACTCTGCCGAAATTTTCAGTAAATTTTTGATGTTTTAAAAACCGCATAATTCGGCTTATGCTATTGAAATTACTTGCTTTAAGTTGGTTTTTCCTACTCTCTACTACTCTTCTTGGTTTGGATTTCTGGGTTTTCGGTTTACTTAGATTACGTACGCCTCGAGACATTCGTAGTTTAAGTGCCGGTCATGTTCCGTACTTTCGGGTCGTGACAAAGTTGATATCAGAGCGTTAGGTTTTACCTTCGGAGCGTAGGATGACCCTTGGTTGATGGAATATGTGACTAAAGTAGAGTGACGTACCGTTGGTATGTTCCGCGGCATATTTACGACACGCCACTCCACTTATGAAGCCTTAGGATGTACATTTCCTTGTTCAGTATTATATTCCTTACTGATCTAGCCTCGTCGGTACCAGTTTGGTTTTGCTGCTACGGTTACCGGCAGGGAGAGCTACGGCTAGAGTTGCGGTCAGCACAAGCTCGTCACGAACGAGGACTGACCAGGGCGAAATTCCGGCGACACACGATTGCATAGATGTGTCATTTTACTGTGTTTCCGCGCCACGAGCGTTTGGCGGATCGCCTTTATGAGGTTACTCGGAGGTGCTGATCGACACTAGAGGATTGAGCCACTGACAGAGGCCAGCCAGATTTTGATGACCGTTGGTGTGTTGCTTATTCATGATGGTCGAGGCACTGTTCAGCGTGCAGATGAGCGAGCTAGTTATTGCTGCGAACGACGAGATATTGCCCCAGATGATGTCGTTAGTGCAGAACGAGTTGTACTAAGAGATGATAGAAGGTCGCTAGTCATCGAGGATGAATGACTAGGACTTGTGGATCGTTCGCCTACCCTGATGCGAGGTCATCAGATAGATTGATTCCAGCTGGAGACGATTTCACGCGGAGACGTTGAGAGTCGACAGAGATGATCGAATGTCAGCAACCTATTATTCCAAGTTTTAAGTAGTCGGAAAGACATGCAGGCAATTCTATGGTCCCTCTAGAAGAATGAAACCCTAACTCGACTTAATGACCGTGTGAAAGCCTTTGAACCTTCGGGTTTGCGGCAGTTCTACGGCGCCATTAGTGAGGCTTGGGTTTGCCCTTCTACGGCTGGACCACCGATACTGTGGTATGTACTCGATACTATTAAACTGTGACCAAGGGGTTGAGCTCTTGGGGGATTATGAGGTTTTGACGACTCGACCGGATGGCTCGACTTAATTCGGATGCTAGTTGGTGAGATGCATTCTTGGGAGACTCCAGATACGAGGATAGCCGTTGGAGCTCAGTCCATGCAGCCGCGACGAGACGAGTCCAAGGCAGACGACATTAGAGAAAAGTGGGATAAGAGGTTCGCACCAGATCTAGATGAGATGACGTTCCACTCCGCCGACATCAGAGAGGCGATGCGCATGCCGAGGCATGGTACTTGGACTTACCTTCCAGAAGGAGTCGCGATTAGTATGCAGTCATTCCAGAGCAAGATGCAGATATAGGAAAGGACAATGACTTCCGGACAGTTGGCAGAGACGAGACATGGAAGAGACCGTGAGCAGGATTCCTTCCAGGTCACTGCTGCAATGATACTTGCACCCAGGATCAGATGTGTCACGTATATTCAGAGAGCCAGAGGCCGATGCCAGTGATATGCTGTCTTATGAGTGGTCGCAATGATTGACCGAGAAATGACCAGAGAAGTGCCAGAATGGGATCATCCCCGTTAGCACACCTGACCGGGCCGATGAGCCGATGGACCGAAAGATTGGTAATTCACAGTGAAGACCTTGACCCAGGAGTGGTCATGGTTACGCACACCAGCAGGACAGAGTTCATGATCATCGACGAGACGTCCCACTAGTGACCGCGACAGTTGGCCGAGATTCTTAGAGGATGCGCTTGAGCAGTACTATTCCGCCATACTTGATTTTGGGTATTTTGGGCGATCTATTCGCAGGATTGATTTTGATGATTGAGTTTCATGATATTTGTTTTCATGGACCATGGTTGCACCTACTGAGTATTTACGATTTTGCACAGTGTTGCACTTCATATCATTTTCGTGCTTCAGTTTCACATGTTTGTGATTTTACGATTTTAAACAGTTGAGTTGGTTTTGTGCGTATGCATGCACACGATTTGGTTCCTGCACTCTGTATAGTTGATATATGCTTGCAGTGCAGTGATACGCCTCTCATGCACATAGATGCACTGGACTTCGATTTCGATGGTGATACTCGATATTTGTTTTGTGCACCTTGTGCACCTGATTGATTTTGCGCACGTTCGGCGCTTGATATTGGATTTCATGATTTCGTGCATGACGGATGCACCTGATTTGGATTTTTAGTGCCTGTTGGGCGCCTGTTACGAGATGCGATTTGGTGCACACCAGATGCACTAATTCGAGATTTTTCGTGCATGTCAGATGCACCTGATTTTGCTGTCAGGCACACCCGTTGCCTACGACAGATGTTTCGTGCACACCCGATGCACTTAGATGTTGTTTCTATGCGCATGTATGGCACATTCTTGGATTTTGATATCCGTGCGCACCAGACGCACGTAGCATTCATGTGCATATTTTGGGATTTATTTCGTATAGAGCAGTACGTTTTTATGATATTGCTATGTGATTTCGTACTGAGCAGGACTAGTCAGAGGACAGTATCTGAATATATTTTGCATGCATTGATAGTTATTGAGGGGATTTCCAAAAAGCGAGCAATAGCCTCAGTATTTACCTACGTGTCTGATATGACACGAAATGTTTAAAACAAGGAGACCCTTCTAAATTGTTTCCAAAACGGCGGAACGTACATTTCAAAAAAAAGTATATATGTATATAGTTATTTTCTTATGGTAGACGTCCGCCACTGTGCAGTGTTATACGCGTGCACAGCGACTTAAAGAGATTTGGCATGCATTTCCTTCAAATACTTACATATATAGATTCGATATTTACATGTATAGTTTCGAGTTATGTCATATTGGTTTTGATTTTGATTTGGCATTGATGTCTTCTCCATGACTCCGATGATTGCGGGATGCTTGACGGAGTTTCGATTTGAGTTATATGCTCATTTTTCAAGCGCATGCGCTGCGCTACGATTTGTTTTATGTAGTTACAATTTCGGAGCCCCGACGACTTGATGGTTTTTCTTAGATGTTTTAGTATTTTGGGGAGTTGAATTTAAATTCGGGGACCGAATTTCTTTAAGGGGGGAAGATTGTAACGTTTTGAAAATCGTTTCGGTGAAATTTCGAAAAAATCGGTAAAATAAGGGTGTTTTCGGTAAAAAGTCAAAATACAAATATCTTATTATAAAAATTAAATATACATATTCTAGCTATGTAATTGCTATTATTTGGTGTTTATTGAGCCGCTGGTGAAATTTCAAATTTTCTGAAAAAAATATTATTTTATTATTATTTTAAGCCGTCACTAATACATTTAATTAGGGAAAATTACAAATTGGAATGAGTTGAAAAAAATTTTGTACATCATAAAACATTAAATAAAAATTTATCATGTGGTTTTTGGAACGAAATCATTTGCCAAAACGGTTTAGAAATTATTGAAGAAAAAAGGCTTTTTTTAGCGTAAATGGATGTTTGGGGTACTGTATTTATCATTTTCCATCACCCCACACCCATACCCACACTCACACACCCCCATTTTCCCTCCCCCTTGGCTGAATTCAGTAGCCCCCCTCTCTTGTCCCCACTTGTTATGCAAAAGAAAAGGAAAGGAAAAGAAAGGATAAAAGAATGTATAAGAATGGGCTTTTGACTTTTCTTTGACTTTGAAACCAACCCTCTCTCTCTCTCACTCTCCCACTCACCTCACCCTCCCCATTTTCGGCCAGAACCAGCCCCCCCATTTTCTCCAAGTATCCATCTTCCTTCACCTCCATTTCCTTCAAAAAAAATCAACAAAAATCAACACAAACCCTCACAAAATCAAAATCCGACTCCTACCCATTTCTCTATAGCCAAAATTGCATGGATCTAGGGAACAAGATTCCAATTTGGGAGGCTATGTGTGTGCTTGTGGATCTTCAATTCATTGGGTATAAATTCTAACCATTTTTGCTTAATTAGTTAGTTAATTTCTTAAGGCTAAGTTGTTAAAGTGTTAATTTTGCTCTTGTTGCTAATTTGAGAATTCAAGAGTATGGTTTGAAACTAATTTGGGTTTAACCATCACTAATAGGATAATCAAGTGTAGATTATCATCTTGTGGAAATGTAAAACCTAATCTAGTTGCTAGTTGCAATTTGTTAATTTAAAATTTGCAATAAATAAGCTTTTATGTAAACTAGGTTTTTATGAAATGCATATATATGTGAGATTTAAATCTAGTTAGGGTTTTATATCATTTGAACATGGTTTAAGTGTGTAATTTATCATATTAAGGCATGTTAAATCAAACCTAGTAACTAGTTTGCAAATTGTATTTTAGAATTTTACTATTTAAGCTAAATTGCAAACTAGAATTTTGGGATTTATGGAAATGAGTAAGTTTAAAATCTAGTAATGGTTTGGGTGGCTTAGTTAAGAAATTTAGTGAGCATTGTAGCCACTAAAATCATTAAAACATTTAGTTTTGTACTAAAATGGAAAGGTTTGCTTACTAGGTTTTCGGAAAAATCGCTTTTAAAGTGAGTTTGAGGTTTTTGTGAATTCTAACCTATTTCATATTATAATTAGTGTTTGTGAATGCGCAAATGGGTGCGTTTGGGTTTTTCTCGATGGTTTGACGTTTGGACATCGACATCGAGTGTTGGTTTGGCTATTTTTGCATGCGTAGGTGATAGGTTTAGACCTATGTGTGATACGCGTGCCGATTTGGTTTTCGTATGCTGTTTCGATTTCGAATTGGGTTTTTAATGCGATGCGATGTGTCATGATACGTAGGTACCCTCACGAGGACTTCGAGAAGACAAGCAAGCGCGTGGCGACATCGATTTCGGCAAGCGAGGACCAGGTGAGTAGATTTATATCTACGGGGAGAAGTCGGGTGGATGGCGTATAGCACCCCCGCAGTCCGTGGTGGTGTATACGGATGCGTATACACACCAACATTTATTATATGTTATTTAGGATTAATAACGATGCTTAGGATGGATATTGGTGTGTTGGACTATTTTTAGTGTTGCGAACCCTAGGGTAGTGTTGCACTACACATACACACATGCATACTTGCATACATTCCTATTGATATGTACTCATGGGATTCTTTATATTTATATGTTCACATGGGTATGGGACTATGTGTTCACATACGGATTTGAGGAGGATACTTGGGATTGAGCTGAGTCGATGAGATTTGATTTGAGGCCGTGAGATCGGTGATATAGCAGGGTTCGTATCTTAGATACGCCATGACGTTGTAGCGGGTCCTTGACATAGTGTTTCACACACGTCCATGCATACGTAGGCGGTATCAGTATGGTACTAGACGTAGATCAGTACCCCGATCATGATAATTGATAAAGAGGATACCAGGTGAATAGTATGATGAATGCGATATTGAACCGTACCCAGATTGGGATGCCGTACGACGGATTTACGTACGAGCTATATTGATGATTGATCCGCACTCTTGACTTGGGATGCATGATTATAGATATGGTATCGGATATGATATTATTGAGGCGGGATCACCGACTATACATATACAGGTATGTATATGTATCGACTCAGATGATAGGCGGTTTCCTTACCTGTAGTTCAGCCTGTTAGTTCAGCCGTATAGTTTAGTGTAGTTGTTAGATTAGATTAGACTTCTTACCTATTTCAAAAACTAACGAATCGTGGGCATTTTTAAAGACAGATCAAGGGAATCTACGGATATTTCAAAAACGACGTATCTTTTCATAAAAACACCGTAGCCCCTAATTTCAAAACCCCACGATTCGTGTATTTCAAAAGGCACCATTTGTAGGATTTGTATTAGATTATTGCAGATTAGTTATCATTGTGTCTAGTATTCAGCTCCCGCACATTATTGTTGTTCGCTCTGCCTCGCATATTGATTTTGCTGCATATTCCATTATTGACATCATGCTGTTAGGACACCAGCACCATTACCGATGATGCGTATGTACCACGTACACCTACTTGCCGGCTCACACACATCTTCATCGGTAATTGCCATGTCACGTACACTTTAGAGAATATAATTGCTTGACTTAGATTGTTAGCTAGTAGTGTTGACATGATATTAGTGTACTTCCCTTATATGCCATATTAGACATTGTAGTTATTACCTACCACTTCATGCATACTGTTATTCAGTTGTTCATGCCTAGTTCATTATCATTGACATATGCACTTGTGATGATTTCTTGAGATTTATGATATTTCTGGATTTGGGGAAAACCGCAAAACATATACAAACTTCTTCTTTCTCTTTTTAAATAAAAAGCGCGGTTTTTCCCATGATGTATGAGTCGTCCACCATGAGTTTGCTGATAGATTTGGAGACCCGATTCGAGGAGTTGGATGAACCGTTTCGGGTACATGGTGGACCCGGTAAGGTACCCCGGGGCAAGAAGCTCGTGGTGATGACGATGACCTGGCAGGGGGAGACTACCTACCGGTGATTTTACCCGACGCGTCGGATATCCGGAGGATACCGTCGTGGTCTTGAGATGGATGGTAGGGGACGGTTTGGAATGACGGCGCCCTAGATATTGAGATTGAGACATTGAGATTTCGAGATATTGAGGTACTGAGATTTGATGATACAGGCCAGTCCGGATTGCCGGAGCCTGAGGTTTTGAGACATTGAGATTTATGTTTTTTGTCGATGCTAGACACCGTTGATGCTGATTTCATTTATGATACCTCATTTTAAAAATACAAAGGAAATCTCACTAATTTATGAAAACAGTTTCTTCATTTACATGTATTCTGTTTTCATGCATTCATACCTCATTCATATGATATATTGCTACCTGAGGCACTGACACGGGCACATGAAATTATACTCGGGTTAGATTTTACCCTAGACATTGTCATAGGCTGCCTGTTATACATATATTTGAGGATATTTTATGATCATTGACCTAGGTTGCGTTATTTATGCGATTTCTGTGCGTAGATATTTTTCTATTCACGAGTTGGCAACTCACCCCCGTTGTGCCCCAGTTTCTTGCAGGTTTGCCGTACAGGTTTCATTACGGCTTGCGGGCTCAGTTTCATTCGGGTGACTTGCTAGTAGGTGGGTTTTTCTTGTATCGTACCCATCATATTACCTTGTATAATATTATTCCGTTGTATCTAGTAAATTCCATCAACCAAACATGTATTTTTTTGAGATAGAGACCAGTGTTGTTTATTCTTTCGACCTTAGAGTCGCTCGTTATTTCTGGTGGTTTTGAGTTTCCTTTTGAGTTTTGATCCTCGCCGTTGGCGTTGTATATTTTATTGTTTGTGTGGTTGTGACCGTCGATTGACGAAGAGCTAGCTCCCGCTTGGGGATGCCTTTTTCTTGATTTCGTATACTATTCATGTTGTATCCCGTTTGGGGGCCAGTATTTACAAAGGAGACTCTGCCGAAATTTTCAGTAAATTTTTGATGTTTTAAAAACCGCATAATTCGGCTTATGCTATTGAAATTACTTGCTTTAAGTTGGTTTTTCCTACTCTCTACTACTCTTCTTGGTTTGGATTTCTGGGTTTTCGGTTTACTTAGATTACGTACGCCTCGAGACGTTCGTAGTTTAAATGCCGGTCATGTTCCGTACTTTCGGGTCGTGACAATATATATTTACCAGCGGGTATGTGTTACCCATATCTTTGAGAAAAGAATACGTCAGCAGGTAGGATTGTCTCACTCAGATGAGAAATCCCC
Source organism: Agapanthus africanus (assembly GCA_030015575.1). Classification (NCBI taxonomy): domain Eukaryota; kingdom Viridiplantae; phylum Streptophyta; class Magnoliopsida; order Asparagales; family Amaryllidaceae; genus Agapanthus; species Agapanthus africanus. The sequence goes on from CM057345.1 coordinate 122,206,830, forward strand.
TCGATTCTCTGTGCAGGCGAGGTACGAACGAGTGTTCTGTGTTGATTGCTAGAGTAAGCAACTACACTGATTCTGCACAGTGGAGTGTGCGATAGTGAGAGCATTCGAACAACTCTTATCTGGTGATAAGGATAAGCTAAATACTATATTTAAGTCTTTGTCATAATGGAATTTCCCCACATTCCATTATCCATACCTGTTTGGAAGCCATATTGTGGATCCCATAGAGTCAGATTCGGATTTGATTCTGTGGTTAGATCTGGGAATATTTTCTTAGTGTGTCTTAGCAAGTTCATCATGTGTTGATAGGAATTGAATCTGTATGATACTTACATGAAGTGAAGCTCTTATGAGAGAGAAAAAGTATCATAGCATGTTGACCATACGACGTAAGCTAACGACCTATAGATGAGGAGGCGAGGGACGGATCCCATCTCCCTCAATGTGTGAAGCCCTCATAAACTGACATCTTTTATTTAAGATGATTATTCAATGTA